>CM077290.1:3415000-4120000 GCA_039654925.1 Anguilla pacifica
AGTTGCCCAGAAGGGACTTAGATAGATAGATAGTTAGTTTATTGTCGTTCCTTCTCCTTACAGGTTATGCAAAGAGTAGAACAAGATATAGTGCCCCCGGGGGCCATAGTGCAATACTTAAAAACAGAAAAAATTAAACAAGCAATAAAAACAAAACAACTTCAGATTGTGTCCTGAGCCCTCAGGGGAATGCCTGCCGCTCAAGCAGAAGCATGGCGTGGGATGCGACAGGACGCACGTGAATCATACCAAACGACAGCAGCCGATCCCCTTTCCTGCTGGTTTTCAGCACAGGCACAGTAGGGAGGGGAGGTCCAGCTAAGAAGCCTGATTCATCACCAGACCGTGCTACAGGAACGCACTCACGGTGTGTTCAGTGCTGTTGTGTTAGAGAAATGCGGAGTTTCGCTCAGGGAGAAATCCAGGTGTGGGCTGTGTTCGCGTGAATCTGTGTTTTTAGCGCTGGGTTCAGGACACAGCTGCTTGTGATGAAGACTCCTCGGTGGCGTTTTTAGAGCCGGGTAGATGGCATGCACCTCTGTGTCTAACGATTTTATGTTTCGCCCCCCTCCTAGCTAAATGATTCCGTCTCAAGGAATTTAAAGGTGGTCGTAAAAAAAGAGGCTCGAATCTGTCGAGCACAGTGAGCTCTGCTTCCATTAAAGAGATTTCTCTTCTTATCATTCACCTAGAAACCCCGCTCCCACCCCCCCCCCCCCCACCCCGTTCACACCGTAGCTTAAAGCGGAAAGACGTGGAAAGATTACGTGCCAAACATTCAAGCATTTATCTGTGAATTTGAAAAGTCAGGCGCAATTTTTGGATGACTGTGAGAACTCATTAAACCCAGCGAGGCCTCCTCTTTCGTAGCATGTGCTCTCTGAATGGGGGTGATTTCATGTGCTCTCTGAATGGGGGTGATTTCATGTGCTCTCTGAATGGCGGTGATTTCATGTGCTCTCTGAATGGGGGTGATTTCATGTGCTCTCTGAATGGGGGTGATTTCATGTGCTCTCTGAATGGGGGTGATTTCATGTGCTCTCTGAATGGGGGTGATTTCATGTGCTCTCTGAATGGGGGTGATTTCATGTGCTCTCTGAATGGGGGTGATTTCATGTGCTCTCTGAATGGGGGTGATTTCATGTGCACTCTGAATGGGGGTGATTTCATGTGCTCTCTGAATGCGGGTGATTTCATGTGCTCTCTGAATGGGGGTGATTTCATGTGCTCTCTGAATGGGGGTGATTTCATGTGCTCTCTGAATGGGGGTGATTTCATGTGCTCTCTGAATGGGGGTGATTTCATGTGCTCTCTGAATGGGGGTGATTTCATGTGCACTCTGAATGGGGGTGATTTCATGTGCACTCTGAATGGGGGTGATTTCATGTGCTCTCTGAATGGGGGTGATTTCATGTGCACTCTGAATGGGGGTGATTTCATGTGCTCTCTGAATGGGGGTGATTTCATGTGCTCTCTGAATGGGGGTGATTTCATGTGCTCTCTGAATGGGGGTGATTTCATGTGCTCTCTGAATGGGGGTGATTTCATGTGCTCTCTGAATGGGGGTGATTTCATGTGCTCTCTGAATGGGGGTGATTTCATGTGCACTCTGAATGGGGGTGATTTCATGTGCTCCACTAGCAGATTGGGTGTCACAGTCCAGGAAGATGGGTATCTATTTTTTTTTCTTTCTATTTTCTATTTAATCATTTTGTGGCCAAGTTTTTGATATATGTCTTTGACTCTGTATGTAAAAAATGATCTGTGTCACATTTCTGACAACAAAGATTAGAGATTAGCTATGCTGGAGAAATGGAACGCTTGCTATTTATAGAAGGTATTTCTCATGAATGATGGATAATTACTAATTAAGGTTTCACTACAAATAATTTATGTTCACTGTTAAAAAATGCGCCCAAAAGAGTGTCTCCCATTTTACTAAGAATGAGATGCATCTCTCTCTGAAAGAACATACCTGTATATTCAATATATCAGCTAAGCATGTACTTGTTTATATTCTTGCATTATTGTCTTTTTAGATAATCGTTTCACTAAAGCCTTGGAAAGAGATTAGCCAAATGGGGTCACAGAATATGTTTATGTCTGAATTTTATTAGGTGCAGTTGCTTGGCGCTTCACGTGTTCCATGACTGACGGGTGAATTTCGGTGCTGTCAGTTTGGTGACAGGACAGGATTAGGATCTGATGTAGGAACGTTAAAGGAAAGCCACATTAAAACTGCATCCAAAAAGTCATGATGCCACAGCGCCCAGCATTAAGCACACAGACAGTGAGACAGTTCCTGTTTTCTGGCCCTGTTTGGTGAAAATGCATCTCTCTACCAGGCTACTAACTCGGTACATAGTTTGCAAGTTAATGATTTAACAACACAGGAAATACAAACTAAAAAAAACATAGTAGTGCAGTTGATAGCCTTACTATCACCTCACAGCCAGAAGGTCATGGGATCGAATTCCGGACTGGGCCTTTCTGTGTGTAGTTTGCATGTTCTCCCTGTATCCCTGTACTCCAGTTCCTCCCACAGTACCTACGATAGGCTGATTGGAGACTCTAAGTGTCCTGCTGGTGTGAGTGTGTGAGTGAATGGTGTGTGCCCTGCAATGGATCAGCAACCTGTCCTGGGTGTATTCCTGCCTTTCACCCAGTGCATGCTGGGATAGGTTCAGGCCGCCCTTCACCCCTTCTCCGCCACAACTTCAGAAGAAGCAGGTGGAGCATCGAGTCATAGATGGATGGATAAAAAGTAGAAACTTTTTAAAACTCAGCCTTTTCCTTCTAACACATACTGTAAGTCTCAGATTCCACACAGTGATGACTCCTCTGGCTGTGTCAATTACGGTTTTCCAGGCGTAATAACTCTCAGGTGTGGGATTGCAGAGAAAAAAAACTGGCTACGTGGATTTCTGAGGATTTCTTGTGCTAGAGAGCGCATGGACCCTGCAGCAGTGTGTCGGAACAGCTGTTGCCATTACGCATTCTAAATTAAAAAAGAGAGAACATTCTCAGTACGTACTGTAAGTGAAAATTACGCTAATCACAGAGATGTGATTAATGGGGGTGGCAGTATAATATAATTGTAAGGAAACTGCTGGCAACTCCAAGGTTGTCAGTTCCACCCTGCCACCGGACCCTTATGCGAAGCACTTGAGCTGAACTACTTCTGTAAATACCCACCTGTTTAAATGGGTTGCATGTTAAAAGAGTGTAGGCACTGTAGGTCTTTCTGGGTTTGAGCAGTGCCTTTAAATTAAGGCCGGTCATAGAGCATACAGTAAATACTGCATATACAGGGGGAATATGTTGCTGTAAAGGGGGGACCTCTGTATGTATGGATGTTCTGAGACCACAGCAGTCATGCTTTTATTTGTTTAATTGAAGCGACAGGGAGACACAGGAGTGGAATTAAGGCCTGCCTTTCTTATTCCTTGCAGGACTATCTGCTGACTCACATGTATGGCAACGCTGCTCGGGACGACCTGTGGAACAAGCTCTCGGAGGTAATGCATTATTTCCGTTTGTTTATGGCCACTGCGGGGGTACTAAAATGGCCGACTGCAACCATCTCTGCATCCAGCGTGGTGGGAAGATGCGTGTAATTGATAAATTAAGTGTCCGTGGTGAAGGAAGTGCCTGTTGAGTGTGTGACCCACAGTGTCTGCTTAGAGACGTGTTACCATGTTTACAAACCAAACACAAGCACAGTAACACCATGGTTACCGGTCCTGGAGAGCTGCAGTGGTCTGTAGGCTTTCTCTTTCCAGTCACAAACTTAAAAAATAAACAGGATTCAACCAGTTAATTGAAAAAAAAAATTCACTGTTGCATTTTGCACCTGTTATGCGTGTGTAAATGCTTCACGGAGGTGGAAAATTCCTGGATTATAGCCCTCCAGGGTTGAGTACCCCTGAGGTAGACTGTCACTTTTGACATAATTAATTTACTGAGGCGTGATTGAGTAAAAGCATTAATTATGCTGTTTATTATAATGCTTAACAATGCTTAAGAGCTCCAGGCACAAGCTGGGGTTGGAAGCAGTGGTTTAGGAGGGTAAGAATGGGCCACTGTTATCCACTCATTAGCCATTAGCACTGCAATTTACTGTAGCTGTCAGTGTGTTTATTAAAAAGAATATGGTCTTATAAACCATGCTTAAATTACTGACATTTACCATGGCTCACATACAGGTACAGTGGAGAATATCAGAATAAAAAGCACAATAGATGTGTTAATTACATTAACCCATTATATATTTAATGGCAGGTTATAGCTTTAACTCTGAAAATCCCATTTTGAATTACTTTATTTACTTTCTATTAATAATTGCATAAATATTATTTTCTGCATACCATCTGTCCCAATGTTTATTTCTTGAAAGTGATTCGATAAAATGGCATTATAGGAAATATATTGGCACTCCTTATTTTGCCAATTTTTGTGGTACCTGCTCATGCAGACCGTGACTCCTCCGCTAGGTCCTGCTCAGGCAGACCATGACTCCTCCGCTCTGCCCTGCTCATGCAAACCATGACTCCTCCGCTCGGGCCTGCTCATGCAGACCATGACTCCTCCGCTCGGGCCTGCTCATGCAGACCATGACTCCTCCGCTCGGTCCTGCTCATGCAGACCGTGACTCCTCCGCTCGGTCCTGCTCATGCAGACCATGACTCCTCCGCTCTGCCCTGCTCATGCAAACCATGACTCCTCCGCTCGGTCCTGCTCATGCAGACCATGACTCCTCCGCGTGGTCCTGCTCATGCAGACCGTGACTCCTCCACGTGGTCCTGCTCGTGCAGACCATGACTCCTCCGCTCGGTCCTGCTCATGCAGACCGTGACTCCTCCGCTCGGTCCTGCTCATGCAGACCGTGACTCCTCCGCTCGCTCCTGCTCATGCAGACCATGACTCCTCCGCGTGGTCCCTCTCATGCAGACCACGGTCTGTGGCGGAGCAGCTGGTTAATTGGCTGACTGCAGATTGTAAAAAAATAAATAAATTTAAAAAAAAGAATCGGTTAACTTCGCCTGAGTCGCTGGATGTGTATAATAGCCTGCGCCCTTCCAAATGGATGAGGGGGCCCCTGCAGAATGTTGGAATGGGCCTGGAGTTTGGGAATTGAAAACTGTCAACTGTCGTTTATCCCAGGCAGTGCTGCTGTTCCGTTAAATCGCTTCATGCAGGCTGTTAATGCATCTTTCTCACACGCCGAGGGGAGGGTCAATGCTACTGCCGCTGGATCAGACATTCCCTTTGCATGGTACCGCAAAGGTACCGTGTGTGTGAGAGAGACTGAGCAATACTGAGCAATGTAGCGCCATCTGAAACCACAGATGTTTTTTTCAGTTAATATGACTGCCCATTAATGAATTCAGCGGCATTAACCGCCCATGACAGCCAATCATTTTATGAATGCTAATAGTCGCAGCTGTCATTATCTATTCATGAAATCCAGTTTGCCGTGACGTCCCGCAGAGCTTTTTTTTTTTTAAACGCCGAGAGCCGTACCCGTTCACGGGTACCTCGGCCTGTAATGGTGGGTTGGGGCGCTTCTTAAAACCAAACTGTTATCCCTCAGTTATAATTTATTGGACAGTCCTATTTCGCTAATCGCTGGTGCGGATGTGGTATGCCGTTTGTGTAATATAACCAGGGGAAATAACTCACAGTTAGGCTCAGGCAGCAACGGAAGGCCAGACTTTGATTGCTTCGCTGCTGTGCTATGATATTTATGTATATTATTAATTCTTTTTTTTTTTTTTTTTTTGCACTGCCGTAAGCATCTTCTATTTAGTAAAAAAAAAAATAATCATGTTTGGATTAAGTAAATTATGGACGCACATCAGTAAAGCAATTATCATTTGTCCGTTTTTAATTTGGTTTATGAAAGATGTTTATTCAGAAAAAAATAAAAATAAATTCTCAAAGCTGCTGCTGTTATTTCCAGATCATTCAAACACCATAACTTTTCAGAAGAAAAGAAGAACAAACATGTTATCAGGGAAAAAATATTTCTATTTGACTACTCTGGCTCTGGTTTTGTATGGATACAGGGGTGGAGTGGGGTGGTCGGTGGGGTGGTAGTGTTGGGGGAGGAGTGGGGGGTGATGGTGGGGGTTTGGGGGGGGGGTATGGTTTACTGTCAGTCACTGCATCCGGTCGGTGACAGTGCTGTGACAGGTTGCCATGACGGCGGTGCTCCCCCAGGCCTGAGCCCCGCCCTCGGTGACAGAGGGCAGACGTCGCGGGACGGGGCGCGAGCTGGGGCGCGAGCCATGTTTAACTGCCCCGGTGCTCCCCCAGCCGAGCCTGGGACTAGCAGAGCGCTGCCCTCCTCTTCAGCTAAATCCACTGGGCCTCCTCCCCACTGCTCTCCACAGTGGACTGGAGACGTGCCAACAAAACCATCAAGGGATACTTAACCTTTTGTCTGCTTGGAGCTCAACTATAATTTAAGTACTTTGTAAAAAAAAAAAAAAGGTTCATTAAATATTTAAAGGTGAAGCCAAGAAAAGGTGTTCTGCTGCACTTGGACTGGGGAAAAAGTAGTTTCAACCTGTATGCAATATTTGGGGGAAATATTGGAAAGAAGTTTTTTTTTGGCATGGGTATTTATTCTGATAGGACTGTACATGATAATGAAGCCAGTCTTAATCAGATTTTCCTCCGGAAATTGAATTAAATTGAAAAGGTATTTACAATGAAGGGACTTGTATTAGGTCAAAAGGCACTTAAAAACATGTGTGCCAGTGTGTATTGGACTGAGGGGGAGGCATTCTGTAATCTTGTGTCCTTGCACAGAAAGAGCTAAGTCACCCCGTTTTCCAGTGAGGGGCGTGCCCAGTGCTGTGGATGCTGATCAGAGATTACTCTGAGCCACATACAGAGTCGCTATCTCTGAAATACATCCAGGGGCCATCGGACCCTGTAAACCTTAAAAAATGTAATAAGTCCGTTCAAATACAAAATCTACTCTAAAATCAGATTGGAAGCCCCCCTAAGAAGAGGCCAGGATTTATAAGCCTGGGTTTGATCTGGTTTGATGTCCAGCTCAGCTCGTTTAATCTGCTGTAAACTACACAAAGAGCGGGCATTAGGACAGAGAAAAGGCCACTGCTGTAGTCTCGTTTTAAAGCATCGGCCTCCTGCTCGCATTCGGCAGTGACAGAAAAAGATCTAACGCCAGTTATGTGTGTCGATCGCTTAGTATCAGACCTGGGATATCATCCCTAATATTTTTTTCAAAGCCCCTGTCAGGATCAAAGATAACACCAGAGTCTCTGATTTGTGGATTAGGCTGCCCAGATTTGAGTGAAAGAAGATCCAAATACAGTAATATATCATTCCTGCTTCCTCCTTATCTGCGTGCACCTGTAGAAAAGCGATCAGATATCCACAGTTCGGTATTGACGAGGAAGTCAGTGTTAAAACAGATACTTCTTTTTTTGACATTGCTGGAAAATAGAGGTGATTGCCCCGTGAACTGTGTTTGAAAGGAACTGCCATGGCGGAGTGTGTATAAAATGGCAGAGTGGCAGTTTATAAATTAGCCCAGAAATGGTCGATGCCACGTAATTAGAAGGTCTGGAAAAACATGTTCGGCGTGTGGCCATCTGGGCTGTCAGCCTGAATTTCGGCAGTTGTCATCCAGGTGTCCCCGCCGGCGCTGGGGGTTAGCGATCGTTTAGCGTTCGGCCCAGATATTCGGCTAATTATGCTATTAGCGAGTAATTACGAGGTCCTCATCGGTGCAAAACAATAAAACGATGCTGCTGCAGGTTTGTATGGGGGAATGTGAGGCGTGGATACACAAACAACGTCAAGAATAATGACAGAGTAAAATGATATCCTACGGGCACGTTGCAGGCTGTGTCTTACTCGCTCATTGCAGGCTGACGGATTTATTTTATTTTTGCACATATTGTGACGGACACAGACGAGGGTGGAACAGCTAACAAAAAGCCTAAAGAAGGATCCTTACCCAGATTTCATCGCAGGGACTAAATAAGGAGATTTGGAGGCCTTGTGGTTCTGAAACATAGCGCCTTGAATAAAACAGGATGACTGACGTTTCAAGGCCTGAGACATTTTCCTCAGAGCCAACAGGACAAGCTAAAAGCAAAAAAGATTTCTGCTTTTCCCGTCGACTCCAAGGATGACGTCTCAGATGTCAACACATCAGTCTTATTCAGAGGTGTTCCTGAGCCTTGACTCCTCCGACTTTCCGTATTTCTGGTGAGAAATAACCCAGAGGAGGATCCTTCATTATGCATGGTGCTGTACTGTTATGGGTGTGGAGCACCTCGTTTGTCCGATTTTATTATTGATTTCACATACGGGTAATCTGAGGCAGTGGCCAGGGAAAATATTCACTTTGAAAAAGCGAATTATATAAAATTAGTTACGCTATTTAAGAAACACAAGGCCAATCCCAGCATCCAGTGAACTGCGTACAGGTATTTTCCCAATTGCTGAATTTGCATAAAAAGAAAACCAAAGAACTGGTCAGAACGTCAGACAGTGAGTCTGGTGAAGCCAATGAGCCCGCAGTGAAAGGTCATTATGTTTCACATATTTTGTTTATTTTGCAAGGACGAGCAACCACGGATGATTTGAGATTCATTCTAGCAGGCACAGCGTATCTGCGCCCTGTGAACTTATCTTCAGTTGCAGAGGGTATCGCATCTTCGGATCAATGAGATAGAGCTAAAAAAAAATTACATATTTCCTGGTTTAACACAGAAACACCAAAATCTTCTTGTCAGCTGTTATGAATTCTGTCAGTGCTGAGAGAAATGCTTCTTCTCAGGGGCAGGCTTTCACACATCAATGTCAACACAAGAAAGAAGAGACAATAAGCCGACTGACAGTAATAATAAAATGGAAGTACAATATTTAGAACCCTGGATGTTTTTCTCTACTTAGAGGTGTGATATTCCTTTACTTCCCGTGTGAATGTATGAGTCTTCTGCCAACCTTGTATTCTTTCCATCACTGTGTATCATGCTGCTAATTTTGAATAAATGTCTCACATTCCCTCAGAAAAAAGAGAAAAAATGTAACTATTTTGTGTTCTTGGCGGAGATTTGAATTTGCCACATTGTCATACAGCACATTGACTGCGCACAAGTGTCAACAGACGTAAACATCTTGCTGTCATTCTTCACATGCACCTGATTAAGTGGTAATTGAATAATTAAGACGACAGAATTGTCAGCAGCGTCAAAAGGTTGTTCTTTAGTCTAAACAAATTGTGCGTTTGCTTCAGTCAGCGTGGTTGACTTAATTAAGTCTTGTATCTTCCATTATTAATAGCGTCATATTTTTATGACTGTGTGATATTCCATTGTGTTCAACTGTGACTGAGCTGCTCAATTTGTCTGCACCCTTTTCATTGGTCTACTTTTGTCATTTAAATGTGGTGGGGGGGGGGGGGTTCGTTTAGTGAAAATCAATTTATATTTGACTGCCGCTACACAGTCGAGGAGCTGCAAAGCCAATCGTTACAAAGATAACTCAGGTTCTAAACTAATTCTCCAATTGAAGCTTGCTGTGGAGGGGAGGGCTGGAGAGCTACTAAGGCATCAGGCAGCACTAGAGGAAGACGTTCTACCATCACCGTATAAGATTAATACTTCCTTTGCCATTCAAAAGTAGCAAAGACAGGAGAGACGTGACAATTGTCCATCCAAAAGCTATGGATGACATGGGTCAGCATGAGAATGGAAAGTCTTACTGGTGTAAATGGGTAGAAATTCTGAAGAAAAAAAGCCAGGAATTATGTGTTTTGTTTAGAAGAGTAGGTGCTGGTTTACTCTGAAAATGAGCAACTCGTAATATGAGGGCTCAGCAAACTCAGTTGTTGACAGTGGATCTCTTTTCTGCAGTATATATCCATTCCACTGTGGTTCCACTTAGGAATGATGTCTGAGGTTCGGGAAGCACAGTAACTGTTGTTGGGAGGGACTCCTAACACTGGACTATAATCAGTCAGCTTCCTCAGCATTTCAAATTAACTGAAATGGGCACATTCAAAATAAAAAAAACTTCATTTTTTATAGAGAATGATACAGTTAGCACACCATGGTAGCACAGCTCGATAAGGTGATTGTGTCAGGGGTCCAGTAAACACCACTGGGTTTCTGTGCTGGGTAGTCAGACGCTGCCTCCTCATTGGACGACTGCTGCTTTCCACTGTTTCCTCAACAATGCTGTTTCCTGTTTCCACATCAATGCTGTTTCTTTTTCCTCGCCAATGCTGCAAGAACCGTTCCTTTCTGGCTCTAATCTCACAATTTGACACTTCGATTACCTGTATATTTCCAACTGCTGCTTTTTCTTAATCAATAGCTTTCAGTTTCTCTGAAATGAACTCAGGTCACACACACACACACACGGTTTTTCTTTCTGACATTTCAAATTACAGTTTGCAGTTGTTTTGTTTTGAGGGTGCAGGACTGGTGGTATTATTTATTTATTATTATTTGATTTTATTTTTTTTGGTAAAAGGTGTCAACTACAAGCATCCTAGGGGTAATTCTTTGTGCATGCGTATGTTAATTACACCATGCCCACTGTTGTCTCGCAGTAAATTGGGAGACAATTCTACAGCCAAGCCAGGGATGCATTTTGCATAGTGAAACCTGATGGGACAACATCTTACTGCAATTTAGCTGCTCAGTTTCCTTTCTGTAAAGCATGTCAGACGTCAGCGAAGATTTCTCCCTTGTACCCAGACAACACTGCATAAATATGAGCATTGATTTAAAATAAATCCAACGCCGCTACCCTCCCTCTTTCCCAGGCCATGCAGAGAGAAGGAAATGACATCAACATTAAGGAGGTGATGAGTGGCTGGACGCTGCAGATGGGCTACCCGGTGGTCACCATCAGTAAGAACGACAGCCTGGACGGCACCGTGACCATCGCCCAGGAGCACTTCGTCTACAACGTGGACACCAAGATCAGGGAGCCGCAGCTGTTCAACCTGAGGTAGGCCCCAGCTCACGCTCATCATGTAGGTGGCATGTGTGTAGGTGGCAGTGTCGTGTAATGGGTAAGGAACTGTAGCCTAAAGGTCACAGGTTGGATTCTCGAGTAAGACGCTGTCGTTGTACCCTTGAGCCATGTTGCTTCTGCATCATGCTTAGTCTGTGCATATCCAGCTGTATAAATGGATGCTTCTGTATATATCCAGCTGTATAAATGGATGCTTCAGTGTATAGACAGCTCTATGAATGGATGCAATGTAAATGTTATGCAACAAGTTGAGTGTCTGCTAAATACCTGTAATGTAATGTAATGCCATCACACTGCACGCGTGCTGCCCATCCTCGCGACACGTTAGCTGAGGTCTGAGGCGGGGGGTGTGTGTTGCGTGGCGACCTTCGTGCCAGTTTAAACTGGGGGATGATTAGCTGGGGGGATGATTAATGGTAAATAAAAAGAAAATGCATTTGGAAATTTTGCCGGGAGTGGATAAAACCGCACATTGGGTAATCACATGCTCTGTTTCACTGCGCAGAACACAGCTGGTCCCGTTTTGGTCCCTCTGTCTTCTTCGCTCAGTGCACCGCTGCTGTTTTCACGCTCCAGTTAATAGCATGAAGTCACATAACATCACTGTGAGCGGCATCCTCTTTTTGCAAAGCCTCTACTGCATGTGCGCGCAGAATCAACCTGTTACACCGGTGTCATCATAAATGATGGCGGCAATAACGCTTCGTTAGTATTAAGGTTTGACACTTAATATCCATGGGTTTTCCACACACCTTGAGGCCATGTCTGGCTTAGCTGCACTTGGGAAAGAGATTTATCACGTCTAGACAAATGAGTTTAATCCTCCATTAAGGCGCCGTGAATAAATCAGGGTCAGGATTAAAAAATAAATGTAAAATTTTGGCGGAAAACAAGAAAAATCGATTCTGCCTCTTAATGAGGACACCTCGGTTGTAGCCCTTTCCCAAACCTCAGCAGAAACGTGCTTTATTGTGTTTATTTAGTGTAAATACTTCCCTGTTGAGATCTCCTCCAGAGCAGTTGTGCTCACAGTGTGATGGCTTCAGGAGTACAGTGTCAGAGCCTGCCGTGCGTATGTAAACGTAGCGCTGAATGTTGTGTTCAAGGCAATGCAGCGTTCGTGTGTGCAAGTGCAATCCTACGGAAGCCTAACTGTGCCACAGAGCAGTAGCATGTCACATGGTCTAACTGTTCCATCACAGTGGTGCAGCTTAACGATGGGTAGGTGCTCTCTCCATGCAGCACTGCACCAGTGGATCAGTTTGACGTGTGGCGGCATGTTCTGCAAAGCAGTATGGGTAGACACTCATTCGTGTTCATTCATTGCTCACTGACACACTATCGAGATGTTTTTGCCCCCCTCCTTACATTGTAGAAAGTGATGGCCGTGCATTTCACTATAAAGATACAATATTGAGGTGATGGTGCACCCAAGCTATTTTCCTGACCGTAACCCATTACGATGGCTAAGATGCTATGTACTGGTACGTGTACACGTTGAAAATATCCTGTATGTGAAACAGTGAAACAGTGCACCAACTGGGTCATGCATATTTAAACTGTGTTAGCTACATAAGATAGATTGGCAGCCTATCCAGGGTGTATTCCTGCCTCTCGCCCAATGCACGCTGGGATAGGCTCAGGACCCCTCCGTGACCCTGCCCAGGAATAAGCGGGTATATATAATGGGTGGATGGATATCTACACAAGTTTCTGCGAAGTGACACATTTTTATGCGAATGGGACTGGCTGATTCAGTCTGCGATTGCAGATTTTCGCCTGCAGTGAGCGTGGCTTTTTTAAATAAATAAAAAATGGACCTGGAACCTGGCAGTGATTCGCTACAGCCCATTTGAAGCCGTATGACGTTGAGAACACGGCACCAGCAGTGATAACACACGCTTCCACGCGTCGTGCTCCTGTGCTTTTGAACCCTCGCTAAATGCTCCTGCTAACTATTCGGCTGCGGTCGTGCGGATGCTCGATTCGAGGCTGTGTTTTAACGAATCGTTCATTAATGAGGCCCGGGTAGCGTTCACAGCAGGAATTGCGTTCAGTGTTTTTATTTATTTATTTATTTTTCTCAACAGATCTATCCCTCAACCACTTCAGGGTTAGAAAAAATTTTTTTATAAAGAAAAATTTAAATTCATAAAAGAGATTAAAGTGAACTACAAAAGAAGCGTCGTGTCAGTAGAACAAAGGAGGCGAGGATGATGTGAATCGGGTCAATTCCGCACGGATTTCAGAAATAATTATTTTACGGTTTGTCAGGTGTCAGTGCATAGCAGAAGGGACTGTGTCATGGAGGCCCTTGGGGTACTTATGCCAAGGCTTGATGGAGTGCTGGATGCTCTCTAGACTTTCGGTAAATGACAAGCCTGGATGGGCTGGATACCTTGTTCTCGTAATTATGTATCTTATCCTCTAATATTAAAGCTGCCAAACCTCATTTTCACACGTTGCTTTTTTATTAAATGTGAAACTCGGTGGAGTAGCTTCATGCATAAGTCACAGCATTGGTCATGATAGGGAAACCGGGCTAAGAGAGCTAATGGGCTCTTCTGTAGAATACAAGTGGGCAACTACATTCTGCTTTAGTGCTCACACGGTCGAGCGACAGATGAGATGTCTGTCAATAACTCACATTTAATCCGCCCTGAACCGTGCTCTTCCTGTTCTCAGGGCTGTATCCAGAAGCACGTTAGTTTATGGATTAAACGCTTTAAGCTTTAAGAGGACTGAGGGAAAGCCCACGGACACACACGTGTACAAGAAGAGACATATGCATGCTCACAGGCATGTACACACACGCACACTCACGCATGCACACGCGCACACACACACGTATACATACACGCACACACACGTACACATACACGCACACTCACAGCACACACACACACATGCACACACACACACACACGCACATACACACATGCACACACACACACTCTTACACACACACACACACACACGCACACACACGTCACATGCACGCACACTCACAGCACACACACATGCACACACACACGCACACTCACACATGCACACACACACACACACACACACACACACACACACACACATGCACACACACACGCACACTCACACATGCACACACACGCACACACACACACACACACAGCAGTCCGCCCCAGGTGCCCTTTCAGTGGTCAATCACAGCGAGCATAAATAAGCTGAATTAACGATGCAAAGCACTGATTGATTTAATTATCACCCACAGGCATCCCATTATTGCTCGCGCAGCTAATCTGGATCCTGGTGCTACTCACCTCAGGTGGATCTGTGCCACGCCGTGCGGCTGTTCCTCGGGCTGGCAGGGGTCACGGGTTTTAATTACAGGAGAGTTCACGGCCGTCACGACTCAGAGCGAGGCGCTGTGCGGGCCCGTCAATCACACCGAAGTGGGACCCTTCTGAACTAAATACAGGAGTCCTTCATCCAATGACACAGCACAGCAGGTTCATTCAGAGAGATTCTGAAAGCCTGGCCAATGGGTGCGCTGTGTTTCTCTTTGTCTGCACATGTCACGTGGCACATTTCAACCAATCAGAGGAGGGGTCCCATTTTCCCCTGCTTAGTCTTCAGAACTCTTCAACAATGGATTACCGGATATCATTTAATTAATTATCCAAATACAATGCGAATGAGCCTCAGGAGGAGTTAGAAGGAGCCTGCACAAAAACATAAGAGCTCACAGATAAACCCTGTTAATACTCCCATTGCTGTGAAGGTTTTTTAGGGATAATTTGGAATAAAGCACAAACATGCTCTTAAAAAAGCTATAGTATTATCTTAACCTAGAAATACTGCATGTTGCAAATGCACTTAGAAATGAAAGGCGCTATTACACTAAAACCATTGCAAAAAAAGATGACTTCATCAGTATGAACTTAAGTAAAATACAAATTGTAGGCTAATGTTTGTATTACTACTGTTCCCTTAGATTCAGTACGAGGAAGACAAGCACTTATCTTCCTATAGGGTTTTAGGAAACCTGCACCGAGTTGTCTGTTTCCTGCTGTACTGAACACTTGTCCTGTTGAGCTTGCATTGTTTTTTTGGTGTTGTAGCGCATTGTCATGCCTACTAGTTTGACTTTACATTACTCTCTGACCTAGCCTGTGCGTACTGTGTGAAATGGACTGAGGGAAAGGCATCATTAACTGGGGCACAACTGAGATTGAGTGCACATACTCCTCAATGGTCACATCCATTTATTGGTTTTAGGTTAAAGGATGAACAAAAGAGCAACTCTGATTGGGCCGGCTACACATACCAAAGCAGGGTGTGTGAGCCCCTGTAGCAGTTTCATCAAGAACGGTCACTAAAGAACTTCACCGGGAGGGATGTTGTGGTCAGCCATTTTCTTTTATTTTTACTGGTACCTGCGGATTCCCGAGTTCTGAGAGGGGTTCTTTTCATTTGGCGCACACATTCACATTTATGTGTCCTGGACCTCCTGGTACTCAACCCCCTCCATAAAACAACAACCCTCAAATCCACAGAGGGGGCTACCAAAAGTAGGGGGGGGGGGGGTGGAGGGGGGTGGAGGGGGGTCGGTTATGTGCTCCAGATCAATGACGCACCTCTGGGAGGGGTGATAGAGATCAGGCACTGCGCCCCTGCTGTAAAGACCAAGCGTCGATCGGAAGCGAGAGAGGGACCGGGTTTGGAGGCAGCAATGATTTCCACTTCAGGAATTTTACGGATACGCATTTGTCTGTCTCATAAGACAGAGGGGCGATCGATCTCCATTACGGAGTTAGGTGAGCTCAGGGATGCGCAGGAAATTATGTGGGGGGGGGGGATCCACCATTACCAAGGACTTCGTTTGTGGGCCCTTGAAGAAGCTGAAGCCAAAGGATTGTTTAGGCTACTCAAAAAAATGGTTGTTTATTGTTCGCGTTTGCTGAAGCTGCCAATCACCCTACACACGCTTTGCTTTATGTCTTCCCTGCTTACACTAAATTTCTTCGAGATACGACCATCCGTATACTGTCAGTTATATAAATAAAGTAGCATATTAGTGTTTGAAAGCAATTCTGTACTAGTGTTTTAAGTATAACATTTATGAAGGAGTACAGAATTTATTCACTAAGTTCTGAAAATAGCTTTTTCCGAAAAGCGAAGATTAACCAGCTGTTACCGGCATGTTAAAGTTGATAATTAATTATATTCTTGGTTTTTTGCTTCTTGTATTCTTCTGGCAGGCTGTTTGCCTAAAATTGGTCATGTGTACAGTATGTACAGTTATTGTCTTAAAATTATTGTATATTAATGCTCTTACACTGTACAGAAAGAAAAGTAACTTGCTTTTCGGTTGCATTTGTCAATGGATTTTTATTTTATTTTAAGTGACAGCATTGCTCATGTGATTTGTTTCATTCATTTTCTTATTATAATTGATGGGGTTATATTTGCATCGTGCTGTATCGAATTGTTAGGCAGTGAGTTCCATCATGCAAAATCCTTCCCAGTTGGCAGGTTGCTTAATTCTGTCAAACTGATACCCGTTTAGGTATTGAATTATTGATACTTCACACCCCTGAGTGATGCAAATTCCACTAAAGACAGCCTCAGGATACAGTATGTTGCATCCGTTAGGCTGAGGTTCCTGACGCCGGACAGAGACCGCTTAGTGTTCCGACGGCCATTTTACTCAGGTCAGCAGGTACCAGTCTGACAGCTGCCAGCAACTTCCTCTGTTGTGTCGTTATGTTCTGCCTTTCCAAATCCTTCTGTGTCTGGAGTGTCAGCTCCGGTCTTTATAAGCTTAAAACACGCAAGTGTGTCCACAATGGTGGAGTACTTTCAAATGTATCAACTGCTGGGTAGGGGCAAGCATGTTCTGCCAGCTATGTTCAGCTATTTAATTGCAGCTCAGTTCTTTTAACGATGATTGGTAAGTCGGGCTAGCCAGTGGAAAACAAGGGATGCTTTAAAAATGCCGGTCTTCAAAGGTTGTCAAACCTAATTCCTTTTTCTGTCTCTTCCTCTTTCCTGCAGCTTCCAGTGGCAAATCCCACTGACGCTTTCCATAGGAAATTTGACTCACATATCGCCAGAATCAGTCATTTGGGTTACCAACAGAACAGGTAACTGTGCTCGGTCATGTTAATACCTGTGCATGCATTGTCTTTTCCCCTTCCAGGAGACTCCCTGAGAAAAGTTGCATGCACCTTGTCCCCTTTTTAAAGAAACTGTTTTGTGGGCACTGATCCACTTGGGATAGTATTGTTTGTTATCCCTTATTGTTCAGGAGTTGCCATTTGTGCAGTGGATAGTGAGTCTGTAATGACCAGCCATTTTAGCTGCTCATGCACCGTGACAATTGAAATCAATTTTTCCTGTCTCCCTTTGATTTTTCTCCCCCTTTAATGAGGCCAGTGAATTTACATTCCCCTCGCAAACATAAATCAGAGGTCCCAATTCCCCAGCTCCCTTTGCAGTGAAGGCTGTGGTTATATTCATACAGTGCTTTTTGACCGGAGCCAAAATAGGAAGCCTCGACAGGTTGAACTCCATCATGACCACCTGAAATTCCTTACTTTCATCACTCTACGTTTTGTGGTATTTTAAAATACGAACGTTTTTTGAGAGAGAGAGAGAGAGAGACTTTTGGAACGCTTCTTTTTTTTTACTGAGAGTGTGGTAACAAAAAAAAAAACTGGATGTGCATGCTTAGTCCCGACAGCTTTATGTTTCAGACGTGGGTATTTATAAAATGGCTCCCGTGTTGGGGCCACTCTAGTTTCCCCCGTGTGTCCGTGTGCCCATTTCCCCTCCATATGTCGCCTGGCTCACTGATGGGCCATCATGGCCGTCTGCACAGGCAGCATCTGCCTGATCGTGCTGTTTTTATTTATTTATTTATTTATTTATTTATTTATTTATTTATTTATTTTAGAGACGCACAAGCTCCACCCGATGGGTGAGGAAACATGGCTCCTGGGGAACATCAATCAGACGGGCTACTTCAGAGTCAATTATGACCTGCAGAACTGGAAGCTTCTGATCCAGCAGCTGATGAGGAACCCAGACGTAGGTCACACAGTTACTCTGCAAATTCTTCTCTGTGCATTTTTTGTTCACAGACAGTGGACTCTTCTTACAGTTGTCCTGACCTCTCTGATGCTCTGTGTTCAGCCTATAATCTACGTTCTCCCCCTTACGCACTTCAGGGATATTCTCTCATGGAACCCCACAGTGTGTGTAACATGTGTAACACTGTGTAATGCTGTGTAACACTGTGTAATGCTGTGTAATGCTGTGTAACACTGTAATGCTGTGTAATGCTGTGTAACACTGTGTAATGCTGTGTAATGCTGTGTAATGTGCTTTGCTTACAGGTTATATCTGTGGGAAACCGAGCAGGACTTATTGATGACGTCTTCAACCTGGCCAGGTTGGTTTACAGCTGCCCTGCCTCTCATCTTGCATAGAATTAGAGAAAATAGTTTATTTAATATATTTACATATGCTGCTTTCTGGGCGAATCATATCATAAATTATATGATTTAATAGCCAGGCAGTATTTTCAACATGTAAATTATTCATGAGAGGTTTTGAATTGTTTCGAGGCCTTTTTTTTGTAGTTGTATATTTTCTATAGTTTATATTCCTATAGGAATTTTGAAACACAGACGACCATTATTACCATATTATGACATTGTTATAAATGAGCATTTTCATAATCTTGAGCATTTCACAAAAAATGTGCTCACTAGACCTTAAGCTCTGTGAAATCATGTTCATCTTTATGTAAAACTTTTTTATGTAAAAAAAATTCATTTTTTTCCGTGGTCTCTTTGGTTTTAACCGCAGTGTTAGACTTGCATGAGTTTGTAATTTAAGGTTAACCTCGACCAAATTGATTGTTTTGGAATCTCAGATAGGCGAATGTCATACTTGATTATACGTATTATGTTTTTTTATATTTCTCATTATAAATATGTGGAAGAAAGGGTCTTTTAATGTAGCCAACTTTCAATGGGGTGACATACAAAGTGTGTCAGAATTCAGTTCCATAGCCGGAAGGCCTGTGTCAGCATTAATAAATAAAGGAAACGATCCCAGATCATTTCGCAAACTGTTCTGAGTTAAGCAAGTGAAGAAAGTCTTTAAAATTTATCAATGGAGAGGGGAACCTCCAGAGAAATGCACAAGCTTCCTGCCAAGACTGCGGAGCTGCGAACATAAATCCCTCATAATTTCTCACATTATTCATCTCGTTCTCTCCTAAAAACCAATAAACATTACGCCTGCTTTATAATACACGTGTGAAATTATGATGCGGCTTGCTCTCAGGAATAATATCAGTGGTGCGCAGATTTATCCTCTTTTTATTTTCCCCAAAGACATTTTTTTTCATTCATTCGAGTTTCAGCATCAGTTACAGCGTGAGGCCAGATTGGATTTCAGTGCTTGAACAGATAATAGCCACTATTGTGCTTTACGCTAAACACTTCTTGTGCTGCCATAAGAACTGCCGTTTGGTTTTAAAAAAATGCAGAGAAGCATGCTGAGGTGCAAAGGTATAAAACAGAGCTTAATTCAGGAAGGTTCAGGGCATTCTTGTAGGGGGAAATTTCATTAAAAGGCCTTTACTGAACTGCCATATCAGTTAGATTTTTTTTTTTTGAAGTACCGTTCGGTTCTAGGAATCAATATGCATGGTCAGGATAGAACATTAGGGCCTCGGGTGTGTTCCAACAGCTTATTTTTTTCTCCTTTCCTAGTATGGAAGTCTCTAATCAAGTCTGGCGTTGTCAACATCGGCTCATTCCATTCGCTTATTTCATCTCCTTGCTTCCTTTCCTTGCTACTAGCTCCACCAATCGGAGGATGCCAGGAAAGGAGGCTAACAAAAAACATGAGTAGAGAGGAATCAAGGAAACACGTATGAGGCAATTCGAACATCCTTTCTCTTTCAAAAGTCAGTTTGAAGCCACGTCAGTTGCAGATGTGGCAGATGGGCAGAGGTGGATCCACAGGTTGATCATTTATACGTCACACGTTCTGAAAGAATACTTCCACAAAGGATGCACTCGTGTTTCCTTGTTCAAGAATTTCAAGGGAGCCTCCTAGGTCCTAGGTCCTAGCTCCTTGAAGGAGCATTTAATGGTTTGGAATGTCCTCATAGAGGACACACCTCACTTCCGGGTCAGTGAAGGTCCTCGGAGACAAAGGACAAATAAAATAAGCGATTGGAATGCACCCACGTTGACTGCGTGATTCCGCACGCTGATTTCACATATTTGTAAGAATAATAATAAGCTTTATTTATATAGCACCTTTCATACATCAAATGTAGCTCAAAGTGCTTTACATTCAGCATCAAAGCAATTACAAAGAACTGAAAAGATAAAAATACAGAAATACAGAATACAGAAATAAAATTTAAAAAATAAAATAAAATGCAGACAAAGAAATCAGTAAAAACAAAAACAAAACATATAATATTTTTAAAAATGTATAAAAATAATAAAAACAGTGCTAAAAACAGTGCTGCTGGACATAAGCTAGATGTAGGAAGGACGTTAACAGTTAGGAGAAACATCTTTCTCTCACAGTGCAACCTGGCAAGAGTGATTGACTTTGCCCAGTGGTTTGAGAGTTGGGAAGACAGATTTCTTTAAATCTGTAATGAACTTGAGCAGCTGATGAACGTTTATGCAACGCTGGCACAACCCAGATGGAACAATATGCCATTAGCGCATTCAAACATTCAACGAAGCAACAGAAAGGATCACAGAAAATTACAATATCGATTGAAAAAGAAAAGGTTCAGTCAACCAGTTCAGAAATTGTAGAAGCCTATCAGGATTTATGATTCTGTTTTTTTATGATTCAAAAGTTTGCAGTCTGCGTTTGTAAAAAATGTATCACTTGATTCCGTTCCAGCTTGATGAGGTGTGTCACAACTTCAAAAATTACAAACAGAAAGTAAAAGGAAAATGCTAAAATGTTTTTGTAACAGTTTTGCGGTCCAGCTGAAAAAAAAAAATTCCTGATTAAACAAGGAACGCTAAAAGCTACTTGTTAATTCAATAGTATATCTTCCCAAAGAGTTTACCAAACAGTAAACTTTAGAGAAAAATTAGAGCATTCTGCTGTTTTTCACGTATTTGAATCTTGCAAGTCCAGACAGTGTATGTCCATGAGTGAGGGTCAGATCGTCCCAACTGTCTAGCAGGTGTAGCACAAACACTGTTAACGCAGAGCTAACTGAGCAATGGTGAAATGAAAAGGACATCTTTCTACATCAAAAGTTTGACATTCAGACTTTTCTTTAATCCCAGTTTGTTTTCCTGGAGTCACAGAGCTGTCAAAACAACAAAGCTGGCACAACTCTTGAACTGCACTTTTTTGAAAGTGCCATAAAACCTCTTGCTAATTGGGAAAACAGTTAGCAGGCAATTAGGATGTAAAGGGGTGTTGTGACGGAGGCCGGGGGAGTGTCAGTCACCGCGTCTCGGTGAGGACGGGCGGGCGTTAAAATAACGTCACGGGATGACGGTTCGACTGGAGCGTTCTCTGGCGCCGGCTGAGAGTCTGTCTGTCCCGCATACCTCCGCATGCTTCGCTAACACCTTTTTTTCGTCTTCGCGTCAGGATGTCACACGCTGAGAGAGGCAGCCGTCCTCCGTCTCCACGAGGTGTCTCGCGCATCGAGGCTAATCACACTCACAGTTTTGGGTGTACTTTGTTCCCGCCCCCCTCCCGTTGGGTGAGATGTGACACCTGTTAAGACTTTAATGACAAATTTGACACCTTTGCTAGTACGGCTAATTTTCCCAAAAGTCACGCAAACGTGCCTGGAAATAATGAACTCATTTGCAGTACCTGTGAACCATATGCTGTGACATGGGCTCTGACACGCATGTGTTTATTTTTAGTGAACATATTCTCCTCCCCGGTTTCTCTGAAAGCTTGTGAGATTTCATGAGATTCATTTTTCACTGGGGTAATGTGTCAGTCGGTGGAGTTTGTCAGAACCATTGTTATGTTATTTGATTGGTCGTTATGGTATTTGATTGGTCGCTAATTCTGAGTTGAGTTGATTTGAGTTGAACTGAGTTTTCGTGTGCTGTCGACCATGGAAGTCAACCATCTCAAGTCGAGTCGTAAGTTTTTCCACTTAAAAGGAAGACGTATGAATTCTATGGATGTTCTGTGAATAAATTGTATGATTCATGAACGATAAATAAATAAATAAATAAATAAATAGGAAAACCACGGGTGAACCATGAACAGGAGTCTGATAGCTTTTATTTGAAAAACACATCATTACGATAAAGCTGTCTCTGCACTTTGTTGGGGAGGGCTTGCGGTGATACCTCTCATTTCCTGATTGTTTTGCACCACAGTTACAGTTATATATCGCTAATGAGTATAGCAGTGGACTGAAGGCACAGGCCCACCAAGGCTATGGGCGAGAGGAACTGTGGGCCGCTGGTCCGTCCCAATCACTGCCTCTCTGGATCAGACAGTATGTAGGGTTTCCTATGCAGCGGGTCATCGCCAGGTTCGGATTCCACAGGCTTCAATTAACCATTACTGTCTTTGCCTTCTGGTTAGGGAAACTGAGTTGGTTTTGCTGGAGTGCAAGTGTCTGCAGTAAAAATGAATGTTAGCCAGTGACTGTTTCTGCGTACTCATCCAGGGTTATTTATTTATGTAATTACATACAATTCTGTTTCTGCAAGACAATCTTTATAGTTTGGTTGTGGATCCTACTGTCTAATGCTGGGTTGTCCGAGTAACTGTTTTTTTTTCCTCCACATTTCATTGTACTTATGGGTGGTTAATTAAATGTGGTCCAATTTTACATAATGGAGTAAAAGTATGTAACAAAAATTATCCTCCACTTGTGGTGCAGCAGCGATGGAAAATTATATCACCCCTTGTTGGGTAAAATAATAGGGAAGGGTGCTGCCCCCCCCCCCCCCCCAATTTCAGTCATTATAAAAATGGTTCGTTTTGCAGTGAAAATAGCTTCTGTACCTACCAGGGTGGGAGTTTACATTCTCATTTACACAGTGAGAGTTAATGTAGTGTGACAGAGCCGTTAGCACTGGAGCAAACGCAAGCGCCGCTCAAGCTGCGCTGGGAATTCCATTGACAAGGAAAAAAAGGGGGCGGGGCTTCATTGCCCAGCATTCCTGGTCAGCAAAACTCCAACACAGCAAAATGTCTGGTGTTAGTTCTGGAACAGAACAGGATCGTATGTACTCTGTAAGAGTCAATTCAACACTGGACATTTTTTACTGGGCGCTCCCTTATTCTGACTTGTAAACACCGTTGATTTGTCCATCCAATGCATCAGAACTCTGTCGTGTCCGTCCTGTCGGATATAGTCAGATATGTTCACTTCTGCTCAGGCAGGGAACATGACCATTCCTTTGTTTCATCTTGAATGAATGAATGAATGAAATAATTTATTTATTTATTTATTTATTTGACTTTTTAAAAACAAGATGTGATAAGACTGCATAGCAGACAGCAATCCTTTAAAAAAATGTCAAGGATAGAAAAAGGAGAAAGCCAGCAGGCTTATTTCCATTGTGGTCCTCTAACATTCAAACATAGACATGACAAAAAGAAAACAAGCACAGCAATTTCTCTTACTTTACTCACCTCACTCAGACCGAATGGCGTATACTGAAGTATCATCTAAACAAAAATGAAATGGCAGATAAGGGGATAAGTAGTCTTAATGATGAGTTTCGCAGAGAACACAGCAGTTAGTTTAGCTTTGTAGTTCCAGTTTTGCGGAAATCTCCCATCTCGTCTTTGTGCTTCTCATTTCTAGACGCCTCAAACAAGATGAGACATCGTTTGCGTGCTTTCATTCAGTGCCTGAAGCCACCTTGATGGTTTTGATTCGTTTGGAAAAGATAACAAAATTAAAAAACTGCGTTCGTGCCTTTGTTTCAAAGAATTTTAAGAGATTCATAGAATTTCTTTCATGGGTGTATTTGTGCTGTGGAGATTAAAAGCAGGTGGATTTGTCTGGCCTTTGATTTTAAGTAGAAAGGATGTCTTCTGCAGGGAAACAGGATGATGCTTTTCTCAGTCGTAATTAACAGCAGTTGATTCCCTGTACAGCAGCACTAGAGAGCATGTGTAATAAAGCTGAGACCTACTTAATAATGCATTATTAAAATAAGTGAACATAAAAAGCTGTTTACTCTGAAAACCTTATCTGACTTTGTATATTGACCCTGTATATCTTGGCATATACTAAACAATACGGCTGAAGAACAACATAAAACATTTGGGTAAAATTATGTAAACTTGATTTCTCTTGTGCAGGTAGTATACGTGCATACAGATACATTAATCACAAATTAATGCACATGTACACACACAAACGCGTGCATCTAGATACATATGCACACGAGTACAGACACGTGCACACACACACACATGCATACAGACACATATGCGTCAACATACACACTCAGACACACATGCACATGCTCACACTTACATGGTTACATACACTCATACATCCACACATACATATGTGGGTTTGTTTGGATTTATCACCCTGTAGATTGCCCCCAGTACAACAATGTGAGACCGACTGGGTTCTAAGTGGCATTTTAGTGGTGACTTTGTAAATCGTCTTTGTGACAGTTTTCTGTAAAATGCTATACAAACAAATACAAATAAAATTGAATTGAACTGAATTGAAAACCAATGAACTGACAAGAGTTTTAAAGCTCAGTGTCTCGGGAACTGTGGAAATGGCAGACAGAGCCCTGTAAGTCTCGGATCTTGCCATAATCTGGGAGGATTAATTACGAATACAACTGTTACATTTATTTTTATTTTTTACCCAGAACCTGAAGAAAAAACAGGCCTGTGAGACAATGTGAAGCTACTGTATTCCTTCCTCCCTAACAGAGTGTACACTCCGCCAGACTGTTTAAAGCACTAAATTTTGTTCTCCCCCCCCCCCCAAACACAGAGCGGGGTACCTGCCCCAGAACATCCCCCTGGAGATGATCTGCTACCTGCCCCAGGAGAAGGAGTTCTTGCCCTGGCACGCTGCCAGCCGCTCCCTCTATCAGCTGGACAAGCTGCTGGACCGCACCGAGGAGTACAGCGTGTTTAGTGTAGGTGAATCCCAGGGGGCCACTGTGCGTGCGCGTGTGTGTGTGCGTGTGTGTGTGCGTACGTGTGATGTGGAAACAGCGGAAACTTGAGCGATCTCATAGCTGTACTAGACTGAGAGAAACTTTGCCCTTTCGTGGGCGGTGTGTAGGGCTGCTTAATTTCACACGCGTTCGGGGCTCAATAAGCTGTTTTTAAAGGTGCTTAAGGGCCTTTGTCTGCATCATTTATTAACTAATTTGAGGTGTAATACAACTGTGCATTGCACTCACCATTCCCAGCACCATTGCAACTCCTATTCACTTTTTTTTTTTTTTTGCAAACTCACCATGCTGTCCCACCGTAAAACTCCCATTTTGCTTAAGATGGAAACATAATTTCTATTACTTGCCTCTTTTTTACATGTAGACATCTCAGATGTATAATAAATTGAATATCCTTTTTCTTTTCTTTTTTTTGGGGAAAAGGCTGACTCATGATTACCCGTTGATTATTCTAGATCAGATACAGGAAATTGAGTTTGGATTTAGCGAGAGGAAAAGGTTCATTTAGCAGGTTTCGTTTCGGACATTTGAGGCTGACGTCTCGGCCTTATCTCTCCCGAGCGGTAATCAAACCCGATCTTAATTGCAGCGTTCTTCTGTGTACTCAACTTTGATCCTACGCTTCATCTCCAGCGCTAAAACCTGGATTGATAGCTTCTTCACGGTAGTAATTTGCATTCAGCAGGACCTCGGTATGGATTGAGAAGTTTGGCCATGGCATGGGCGAACGAGCAGCTTGAGTTATCCTTTTTTAAAACATGTTTTTTAACTGCTGAGCAAACACAGTGTGTCAGATGAATGTGTCTCTTGTATTTTAACAGGATTATGTGCTGAGGCAAGTGGCGTCCATGTACCACAGGCTGGGGTGGCCTACCAGCTCCTCCAACAGCTCAATCATGCAGGCTGCCTATCAGACCGAGTACGTCTGGATGCCCTTTGCATTTTAAACAAAGTTTCCCTGCTGCTGGTCTTATCTGGCCCCACTTTTACATACAGCCGTGTGCTGTGTATACAAATTATCACACTGTATCGTACCCACCTGTAATTATGATATAATCGAACAGGTGATGTTAGATATACTGTAATCTTACGCACAAAAAAGCAAGCCATGGACCAATGGACAGATGGCAGGGGACACTGATGCACTGAACAGTGCTGTTCCTTTTTAAGGGTGTTATAGGGGCAGGTTTGTTGACATATTGATGTGTTAGTGTGTTCATGACTATGAATAGCTGTACAAAATCAGCATTGTACCTTATCGGACCTGTGTTTTGTAGTTGTTTTTCCGATGACTTTGACTATGCACTTACTGCACGTCGCTTTGGAGAAATGCGTCTGCAGAATAAATGTAATGTAAGTGTAATGTAAAGGATTGGTGTCTTGTCCTCTGGCCTGCTCCAGGGAGATGCAGAGAGAAGTCATCATGTTGGCCTGCAGCTTCGGCAACAAGCACTGTCACCGGCAAGCAGTGTCTCTCATCTCTGATTGGATATCCAGCAATAAAAACAGGTAACGCCTTGGACCCCATTCAAGTTTTTATTTATTTATTTTATTTTATTTTTCTTCACAGCGTCTTTTAAAAATTCGGTTTTTCTTTCTTTATAAAATGAAAACAATGCCCTTGTGACTGTCATATTTTTTCTTGACTGGTCGTTCTCATAGAAGAGATGACTCATTCTCTGTTGTCTATGTCGTGATTTCAGTACCGTTGAGGGATTAAATTAAAAAGTCATGTGAGGACAGCAGCCTGCAAGCAGTTGCTGTAATTGGCAATACATTTATTATAAATGCAGTTATTCACAGTTAATTAACGGTGAGTTAATCATACAGTAGTTAATTCAGGGTTTCACATTAATTAATAATGCGTGCCCCCTTGGAACTTTTAACCATGGAAACATCCTCGAAGACCATGATCCAGCGGGTTTTGTCCCTTGGTGCCCAGAGTAAATGTACCGAAAAAAGTATGTCGGGAAAAGAAGCTTACCGTTTCGCAGCTTGGAAGAGCTTCAATCGCACATTATCGGCCATAGCTGGAAGCAAGTCTGCGTTGTCTCCCTTGTTTCAATGAGACTGCATGTTAACTGTGTGTTAGGCTGGAATGGTTGGACCCTGGCCTGTGTAGTCCTGTCCTCCTGCCTCAATGCAGCCACCCTCCAGCATATTGATATACAAATCTGCTTACATAATGATATCTAAAATGTGCTCACAGTATCGGGTCTGCTAAGCATTATTGATGTGCCAATACTGAATCACCCTGTTGAGCTGCAGGTACGGTCACCACTACAATGGACTGGATGCGAGACCAGGGCGTTTGAGCCATCAAGCTGCCCCCCTTGCAGTATATTTCCCTGTAATGATCCCAAAATAATGCCCTTGGTCATCACAGGCATCCTTTTTTCGATAGCGAAGGTCTCCTTACAAAAAAAAAAAAATCATGTGAAATTTGTGATGTGACAATTGCACGTAAAATGAACATTTTCACATGCGAATGAAAATATTGACGTGTGGTAATACTGACAGTGTGTAATTATAGTTCATACCTCCAAACCATCTTGCAGTGCCAACATGTGCTCATTATGCTGAAGCTTTTTTTTGTTTTGTTTTTAACTCGAGGCTCATGCAAAGCTCTCATAAATTTCCCCCCTGGTTCACCCAGATTTCTGGGCTCTCTGTTCCGGGTGGAGCAGAGAAGAACAGGAAGTGCTCACAGGCGGAGCAGCACTGAGTCTCTGGGGCCCTGAACAGGCACCATGCTCCTCAGGGCTTTTTAAAGAGCGTAAGAGTACACGGCTTACATACAGACAGGCCCCAACAGCGCTACTGGAATGGGATATGATCCTGCATTACACTTCAGCTCTGGCCACCCACTGTATGAGAGTTCTATGGCGAAGATAACAAGGCACTTATAGATAAAGTCAGACCGCGGATAACTCACTGCTGTTTAAATTACACCCAAGGGAGTGGTGTAGGCGAAACACCGCTGCGGTACTTTGACCTCAAGCTAATTGCGAAGTCCGCGGCTGTGCGGGAGATTTGTGAATAGCAGAGATTTGTGAATAGCGGAGATCGGCTCGGCTTAATGGCGGTCGGTGGGGTCATCGGTCTCATGTCTGTAATATACAGACCTCTGGTCTGTGGGGCCGGTGTCCCCCCCCCCCCCCCCCCGTTATCTGCAGAGCCATGCTCTAAATGGGGGGCTCAAGGATGAACACGCTGTAAAAGTTTAATGTCTTCCTCGACCGTTTTTGATTTTTCGAAGGTTGCTAATGTGTGGCAGGTGGCCTGCGGGTGAAAGTGCCGAAATGACCTGTCCAGGGCATTGACTGGTCGGCCGTTCGGTGCCCTGTGCGCGCATGCATATCTGAGCTGGGCTGGCGCCAGGGGCTTTTCGAGCAGCTGTTCCGGATTGTAACGGCCTCTGACAGACACGCCGTCGGCCTGTGAAGACCCTGACGTCCCCGCAGCTGACTTTGAAACTGGAAAATTCCTGGACTGGAACTGTCACGCCTGCACCTTGCAAGCGTGATTGGGAAAATTCAGCTCTGGTGTGGGCCATGGGTGCAATCGTGCCGCATTGTGGTTTTAACCTCAGCTGCTGAAATAAATGAAAATTATTGCTGGAGGGAAGTGTGGATATGGAGTGCACATGTTGTCTTTTTGCTTGCCTGAGTTGCACATGGCTTGTGTGTGTGTGTGTGTGTGTGTGTGTGTGTGTGCACGTGTATGCTTGTGTGTGTGTGCGTGCACGTGTATGCTTGTGTGTGTGTGCGTGCATGTGTGCGTCTGCGTGCACATGCACACTTATTCCAGATTTGTTTCATAACTCAGTAGCGGAAAATGGATGCTGGACGTTTTTATAAGTAAAGAAGTCTAACTCACCACGGTTATTTGAGTTGAGGACAAATCACCGTGCATGAAGACAAATTTTAAGTTTCAAGTTTTGAATGGAATGAAGAGCCCTCATCTTTGCTGTTCTCAAAATACCTTCTTGCAGAGCTTCCTAATCTGAGAGCTGCTTTCATTAGTTACGAGTGTGTCTGTTCAGCATACGAAGAATCCTTCATTTAATTGGGGAAAACTCCTGGTTAGTATTATGCAGTAACAATGCTGGCAAACGTGGAGGAACGTGTGGCAAGTATCACATCTGTACACAATTCAATATTACGCCTTTCAAAAATGATTACATACAAAATTATCAGGAAAACTAATTTTAATCATAAAAAAAAACAGATGGGACATTGTGCCTGGAATTAAATCAACTCGAAACAAGGTAAACTGTTATTTCACTGAGGTCCAGGCCGATAGATTAAATGGCAACTTTTTTGGAGGGTGTTTTTGATTTCTTATTATTTTTTTAAATTGCCTTTAAGGTCTACAGAGCCAATAAACTACAGCTTATAAGATACAGTCTTTTGCTCTGTGCTTGCTAACCCTGATAATTACAGACTTTAACGTAATTACCCTGCACTACCGTGACTCACCGATTCTCCTGCCCTCAGTCTCCGCGGTGCCAGTAGTGCGCCCTCAGTCTCCACAGTGCCAGTAGTGCCAGTAGTGCGCACTCAGTCTCTGCAGTGCCAGTAGTGCGCACTCAGTCTCTGCAGTGCCAGTAGTGCGCCCTCAGTCTCTGCAGTGCCAGTAGTGCTCACTCAGTCTCCGCAGTGCCAGTAGTGCACACTCAGTCTCTGCAGTGCCAGTAGTGCACACTCATTCTCCGCAGTGCCAGTAGTGCGCACTCAGTCCCCGCAGTGCCAGTAGTGCGCACTCAGTCTCCGCAGTGCCAGTAGTGCACACTCAGTCTCTGCAGTGCCAGTAGTGCGCACTCAGTCCCCGCAGTGCCAGTAGTGCGCACTCAGTCTCCGCGGTGCCAGTAGTGCGCACTCAGTCTCCGGGGTGCCAGTAGTGCGCACTCAGTCTCCGCAGTGCCAGTAGTGCGCACTCAGTCTCTGCAGTGCCAGTAGTGCACACTCAGAGTCCGCAGTGCCAGTAGTGCGCACTCAGTCTCCACAGTGCTAGTAGTGCGCATTGTGGTGTATTTACTCCAGGGCTCATTAAATGCTACTCAGCAGTGACATCAGATCATTTGAGGAAAGAGCTGCTTGACGCTGAAATTGGATTCCAGTGCAGGGTTCAGAAGATCAGTTTCCGAACTAACCTCGTATATTTACCCAGCGTTCAGTATTGGACTGCAATAGGATTGTGGGAAACTGTGTGTGCATGTGTGTGTGAGTGTGTGCGGGGTTGTGTGTGTGTTTAAATTATGGTAATTGGACACTGATAATACACACAGGACTGGGGTGGCGAGGTAGAAAAAACTTGCATTATATATATATATATATATATATATATATATATATATATATATATATAACTTAACAGAATATTATTCATATTCTGTTCATTTAAAAATAAATTGAAAAAATGTTTGTAGTTAAAAAGCCTTCAGAAAGCAGGACATGTTAAAACATGTGTTTTGGCTTCCTAAACCTTCCATTATAGAGAAAGCTATGCTGTGCTGTTATTTGAGTGTAATGTGTGTTTTTTTTTCAGTTGAAATCGGTTTATGCTTCAGTGAACAAAGCTTAGTGTGATTAAGTGAGTGCTTAACTTTCTCTGGGGTTCCCAAAGGTTCTCTTGTAAACTTTACTTGTAATGCAGCTATGCATTTTTAATCAGTTGTAAATAAAGTAAAGTGCATTAAAAGTACACTGATTATGCTGTGTCCACATTTATGAATGCTCATAAATGTGTTTCTAAGAAGAAGGCAGTGTTGCCCTAAAAACAAGTTTTGGATATTAACTTTTGAAATGATCAATAAACCAGACATTTATTGCAACCTTGAGTTTTCTCATTTTGTAAAACTCAGCCTCTATAGCACAGCATTGTATCATCCTTAACAATATACAGTATTTAATGGCGGACAACATCGGAAGTACAATAGAATTATTAATCATGTAAGCAGCAATAACTGCATAGTATTTATTTAATTTCAGCCATTTATAAATCCATAAATAGAAAATAATAGTAGAACTGTGATTTTTTTGTATTTCTGAGAAATATTGTGCTATTTTAATAATTACCTCAGGCCTGCCTCTGGTTAGGCATCACAACAGCCCCCCCCCACCCCCCCCCACCCCCCACCTCTGCGGGGGAAATAGGATTGGGATGAGCGAGACTTGGGGAAGCCAGCGTATCCAGAGATTAGAGCGTCGCGTTGGTTATCACCCCTGTGCCGTTACAGAGTACCCACAATCCGGGTTCTGGGTCATTGCCTTCATTCAAAAGGGATTGAAAAATGCGAGAATTGTTATTGGTTATAAGAGTTTTAATTAAACATCATAATTTCACAGACCCTGCACACATTATTGCCTGGCTGTGTTCACCTGGCCCGTTCTATCCAATTGATTCTTTGTTTTTTGTTTTGTTTTGTTTTCACGTTTCACGCTCCAACGGATTGTGGTAAATCACATTGTGGGGGAGTTTTGTTTATGTTTATGTGCATTAGGGCCTATTTCAGTTTAAATAAATAACGGGCTCGGCTAATTTATCCCTCTCAAACCAATATTGAGGCCTGCTCTGGGTATTTATTTTATGCATAGGCATTGGGTGGTTTTGTGGACTTTACGCTGAGCCGTTCTGAGCCAAAGTAGAAGATAAATGTCAGCTGCTGGGTTAAAGTCGATCGCTCAGTCCTCCTCTCAAACTGTCGTGTCAGAGCTCTGGTCTGAGATTAATGCTATTCCCATGAGCTCAGCATGTGTTCACTTATGACAGTTTGACTCTGCCAGCTTAAATCACAAAACTGCGGCTGAAACTGTTTGTTTGCTTGAAGATTCATGTCATCAAGTGTGATTCATGAGAGCTTGTAAATCAAACGGTGCCACTGAAGTATTTATTTTTCCAAAGAAAGCATGAACATAACTAGATTACATGCTTTGCGTCAGCATAGGCTGTTCATTTACAAGTCCGATTCTCTGGGAGGGGTGTTTACTCTGTCTCTATCTCGCAAACATAAGTCATTGAAATGCTGACAAGGGTGCAGTTTCATGAAGACGCATGCTCGTTTTTACCATGAAAAATGGCATTGTGGGAAATGTTTAATTATGGTTTCCTCACTGTCATAGCGGAACCTGCCTAAAAACATTCATTTTTTTACATGTTGTTCTTGTTCCTTACTCATGAATTAAAAAAAAAAAATGTTTAGGACAGAAATACTGTTTTCTCTGAGAGATGTTTCAGACTTTACTTTATGAGCTGATCCTGAATGTTATCTTGTGTTCTCTGTTGTCTTCAGTCTTCTGCATGACTTAGAGACCAGCCTGGGAACAATTAACGCTTATCCTCAACTATGAATCGCGTTTAAATCCAGCAGGAACCATAATAAACTTACCAATTTTCCAAAGTTAAAGAAAAAAAATTACAGTGTTCCTTTTTTCTGTGTGACACTTTGAGGATGATGAAAGGGCCTGAACTGAGGAATTAATGAGGTATGGGGCAAAAATAGCAACTAATACATAGATAGTAAGCACCAAAAAAAAAAAAGATCAAAATGAAAGGATGGCACTGGTGTTCCGGCAGGATCCCTCCCAACGTGCGGGACATTGTCTACTGCACGGGCGTGTCACTGATGGATGAGGACGTGTGGGAGTTCATCTGGATGAAGTTTCACTCCACCGTCGCCATCTCAGAGAAGAAGGTGCTTCTGGAGGCCCTGACCTGCAGCGACAACGCCTTCCTGCTGAACCGGTGAGTACCAGCCTTTCTTGCTGAACCGGTGAGTGCAGGCTCTGAGACTGGGCCTTTCCTGCTGAACCGGTGAGTACAGGCTCTGAGACAGGCCTTTCCTGCTGAACCGGTGAGTGATGGCTCTGAGACAGGCCTTTCCTGCTGAACCGGTGAGTGATGGCTCTGAGACAGGCCTTTCCTGCTGAACCGGTGAGTACAGGCTCTGAGACTGGGCCTTTCCTGCTGAACCGGTGAGTACAGGCTCTGAGACAGGCCTTTCCTGCTGAACTGGTGAGTGATGGCTCTGAGACAGGCCTTTCCTGCTGAACCGGTGAGTACAGGCTCTGAGACTGGGCCTTTCCTGCTGAACCGGTGAGTACATGCTCTGAGACTGGGCCTTTCCTGCTGAACCGGTGAGTACACACTCTGAGACGTTAGCCAACTGGGTGGATATTGTAATTATTTAATTCTTTTTTAAGAGAACTGTTATTTTTTTATAACCTACATTCCAAAAGGTTGGTTAGGGGCTGGGCTCAGAACCAGAGGATTATTTTTAACCTGAACCGTGGGGTTAAATCTATAAGCATCTTCTGTATCTGTTTTAAAATGCTTGCGGAAGGAAGTGGTCATTGATCTTTAGACCTACTCAGTCTCAACTCCGCAGCTGAAAGCTGTTGGCTGACCACTTTCTGAGTTCAGTTATGACGAGCTGAAATGCATCAGCTCACCCATGTTCTCCCTGCTGCTCAATACAGCTCAATACAGCTAATACAACATGACTTGACTGTTAATGTTTGACTTATTCTCTATTGCTGTGTCTGCCTGGGTGGCACGGTAGTGCAGTGGGCAGCTGGATTAGCGAGGTGCAGTAGGAGTTTGCAAACTGGGAGGCACATCACGGAACAATTAGCAGGAGAGGGGAGGGAAAATTGATTGCAATTTTTGTTTATTTTCTTTTGTAAATGCTAGAAATGAAAATGGAGGTTGCTACACAGTGTTCGTGAAGCAGTTTGTGGATATCTCAGAAATTGAAAGTTGCACAAACAGTCGGCCTAATGGCGCGAACCAGGACAGACGCGGTACAAACAACGGATATGCGACTTACGGTTTTGATCTGAGACATATGGAGCTGCCTGCTTCACGAAGTGTGGCGTACGGTTAGCAGCTCCTCCTCCTCTTCCTCCTCCTCCTCGTCATCTGCATTAAACATTCACACAGCGGCACGGGCTTGTTGTTCTCAGGAGCGTTGTTCACACGCTGCAGAGACGATTCTGTCTGCAGGCGAAACTGGGTGTTCTCTGGAGACGGGAAAAGAACAGTTTGTGAGCTGAAGTGAAAAGATCACAAAAAAAATGTTACCAAAAAAAGTGTTGAAAGTAACTTGTTCTATTTGTTTGGTAATGGAATGCATGCATTTCATAACCTGAAAAGGGGGATGCTGGTGCTTATTTTAAGCATGAAGACGCGTGTATCAAACACAGCAGGCTAAATATGGGTTATTTGCCTGGATAAATAGCCACAGATTCTCCTAAAATATGTATTTTCGAAAGGTGGCACAAGTAGGGGTGACATTGTGATGGTTGTGTGCGTGGATCCATTTGAAGTTGCCCAGCTAATAGGGAGGCGCATGCTCATGCTCATTCTCCCACATGCTCCACCTGCTTTTGGCTTCTCCGAAGCAGAAGAGGAAGCAGCTGTGTCCCCCCTGGCCGCAGTTGGCTTCCTGTGAAGCATTCTGGGTACCAGAGTTGTGGTTGGGAGCTGGGAAGTCAAAGGTGAAATATGACATCACGCAATAATTTGATCCTGTATTTACGTATAACAGATATCCCAGAATTCAAGTTCTCATCTTGAATTCTTGGGCTGTTATTGTTGTGTGATGGATTCTATCCATTCCATCCATTATCTATACCTGGTCAGGGTCATGGGAGGTGGTGGAGCCTATCCCAGCATGCATTGGGTGAGCGGCAGGGATACACCATGGACAGTTCGCCCATCATCGCAGGGCACACACACACAATTCTCTTACACCTAGGGGCAATTTATACTCTCCAATTAACCTAACCTGCATGTCTTTGGACTGTGGGAGGAAACCGGAGTACCCGGAGGAAACCCACGCGGACACGGGGAGAACATGCAAACTCCACACAGAAAGGGCCAGGCCAGGATTCAGTGTAATAGCAACAGGGGCTGGCATTGAGTGATGGATTAATCAGAGAGAGCAGAGCTTTCAGGAGCAGAAGACAAGTAATGTCATTGGGAACAAAAGCAGTTTTCTCTCGGCAGAGAGCGAATGTGTAATTGCATTATGCCAAGGCCTGCACCATAGCAGAACATTAACCTAGTGTGTAATTTCAAATCAGAACCTTATGTCAGAATGTGTTTCTTTTTGCAGCATACGCAATTATGCCTTGCAAAGGCTCCTCATTACGGATTCTCCGCACAATAAGCTGTGGCATATGTGTAATTCCCCCCCCCCCCCCCCCCTCTGTTAATGTCTCCAGACCCAATTAAAAAAGTCCTTGTTGGGGTGTCTTGTGGCGTAGCCTGTAGAGCACTGTCCACACGCTCATTCCGAGCCGCGACGTCGGCGGTTCGAGTCCCGACCGCGTGACCTTTGTCGCACGTCTCTCTCCCCTTGTTCTTCCTGTCTCTCTACGCTGTTCTGTCCCATAAGGCTGAAAAAAGCCCAAAAAGAAGAAAAGTCCTTGTCTTTTCCCCGGCAGGCTCCTGAATCTGTCTCTGAGCTCGGACCTGGTTCCGGATCAGGACGTGATTGACGTCATCATCCACGTGGGCCGGAACCCTCTGGGGAGGCACCTGGCCTGGAGGTACTTCAGGGAGAAGTGGGAGGTCCTAAATTCCAGGTACTTCACAAACCACCGTTTCTGTCACGAGAGACCTGCACTAATGTATGCATGCCGTTGAAATGTCATATTTTTAGACATTTCTTAAAAAAAGATCGCACGAATCTTGTGAACAGGGGGTCATAGATCATAGTTTACAGCATGTGCATTATATGGTGATATAAATCTGTTTTCCAAATTATATTTGTAGCTGTCTTATTATATACTGTATATGTATATGCTAACAGGGAAGCATATAGCTTACATCAAATAGTAATAGCATTGTTTTTTGTGCATTTGTGCTTTTATGAATCTTTATTAATCTACGTGATAGTTTGTCAAGCATTTTCCATCCACCTATATTTGGGTTCTTTGAAATCATTTGTGGTTTCTTCAAAATGTATAAACTCACCTGAAGAACGGATTGACTTTTGCAGATATGGAGAGGCCTTATTTATGAATTCCAAATTAATCAATGGAGTGACTGAGTTTCTAAATACAGCGTCAGAACTCAATGAGGTGAGTTTGTTCAGAAAAGTAAAACCCCTTCTGTATTTGTTCACTGTTTAATCCTAAGACTTGATTACACACGAAGAACTAGTGTTTGTTTGTTGCCTACATGTATGCATAATGCATCCATCCGTCCATCCTTTGTCTGTACCCACTTATCCTGGGCAGGGTTGTGGGTGTGCTGGAGTCTGTCCCAACATGCATTGGATGAGAGGCATGTATGCATAGTGTCATTGATAAATCACATTTACTGTATGCTAGAAATATTTGATATGTGCTCGCAAACTTAGGTTGCACGCCAAGTTAACGCCAATACCTTAATTAGCCTTATTCGGTTCAGTCATGTGCCGTTTATCATGTGCAAAGAGATTGTTTGACCATGAAATATATAGTAACTTTGAAATTCATGGTGTGTAATATAAATTACAGTGACTGTTGGATAAGAGCAGCACAGACAGTTTTATAGCGATATTTTATAATTAATATATTGCTTATGCAATGCGTTGTTTTTTTAGGCCTAGAAACGATTCGTTGATAATGGCATCACATCTAATTTATTTGATGTGTTTGTTGCTGCTGTATTATCAGACATGGGTGTCCGCTTGTAATGATGCACTTTCTTTATGAGAAAAGTGGAAGCGATACAAAGCTATTTAGACCGATGATTGTTTTTCTTATTAACTTTGATATTCCTGCTGCTCGCCAGAATGAACTGACACTGCAGTGGCCTTTGAAGAACTACTGTGTACAAATGGGATGTTTTATTCAATTTAGAGAAACAATAGAGAATAAAATGCCGGCCGTATCTGGCCTGTGGTACATTAAGTTACGCTGTTTTCAACATCTAGCTGAAATTAGGAAAAATACACCAATTCCAGTTGTCGTGGTATTTATTTTTTACAAAAATCTATGCACATGCGTGAGTGTTAAAGGGCTGAAATATGATTTATAATTATGAACATGATGCCATGAATATGCCGCGAACATAATTAATGAGGATGGAAATGCCTCTCAGCCAATAGATGTTTGACTCCATGACAACCAGGTCTGTGTCCACTTAAAGGCTGCAGTTCACCACTACGTTTAGAGAAAGGGAACAGGGGGAATTTAGGCATTTCTGTTAAACATTTATTTAACACATCTGTGAAATGTGCACATGCTCATGATTTCAGTGTATCACACGGTTATGTAAGTTAAAGCAGCAGCAAACTGTCAGTTTAAAAAAAATGTCTTCATTTAAGAATAACTTCTGTGCTGCAGGTTACGGTTATATAATGGGTATCAGGATGTAGGGCTTTAAAGGGAAAGTAGAATAAAGTGGCTATCCAGCAGCTGTATCAGCTGTGGTACATCTGAACTACAGATACTGAACGAGGGGTCATTACGCCTATATGGACACATTTTACTAGGGGACAGTGTTATCATGTTTATTCATTTAATATTATAATGCTGTATTAATGCTTCTTAATGCAACTTAACTGACTGCTTAGGTCCTGGGGACTTGCTTTTAAAGTTAAAATGATAAGTAGGTTGGTTGAAAGTAGGTGTCTCAAAAAATATTGTTTTTTTTTATCCATGTCAAAATGTAATCTCAAAGAACAGAAAAAAGAGTGTTTTTGCCTCAAAGCAGCGCACGTTCACACCCCCATCACCCCCGCCACCCGTACCACCCCTATATCTCCCCTGTAGCCAATTAAAATTTTAAGGCTTTTGAGGAGCACCATGAAAAGTTGGAAAACATAATTTCTTGTGATTTTTTTCAGTTTGCAAACAAGGAAAATGGTTGAGTGTGATTTTCACCTGTGTGGAGTGTAGCTGGATCATTAACACAGATGTGTTATTGTAGTTTGATTACCACAACCCTCCTGCAAAGTTGTAAAAAAACTGGATCGTGTTTTGTGTTCACCAGATTTGTTTCAAACTATCCACTGGAAATGTTTTGACTCCACATCACATGCCAAGTTCTCTAACTCTGTGCTGCTGAAATACATGCTTTGTGGTATTTTCTCATTTTCATTTATGAGCTCATTTCATCTGTCTTGCTTATTTAAAAAAATATTATAATACACACATTTGCATAGAGTGTATTAACATTCTGTACATCACTATTTTAACAGCTACCCTACTATCTTCAGTTGCAGATTCTGTCGTGATAACTAGGATTGCCCAGTGATCCAATTTTTACATTTTTATATTGTCATTTCTTGTAAGAAAAAATGATAAATCAATCAATGTGTCACAATTCAGGGAAACAAATGTGTCTGCCAATCATTCCACGTCCCCTCCCCCCAGGGGACACACCCCACAGCTGTCATAATTTCTTTAGTAATTATTACATTTTAATGATAATCATTTCCACACAACACTAGTGTTTTCATTTCCTTTGTTGCACATGCACACGCGCAAACACAAACAGACGCACACACACACAACCACACTCACACATGCACATTGATCCGTTCTGAAGATACTGCTCACGCTCTGTCATCATTGCCCCACCCCCCACCCCCCCAGCTGAAGGAGTTCATCCGGAGCAATGGTGGGGGGGCGGGGCCAGCCTTCTCCCGGGCGGTGGAGATCGTGGAGACCAGCGTCCGGTGGCACAGCCTCTACCAGCAGCGCTTCTTCCAGTGGCTACGGAAATCCCCCAACGGTTAGCGCGCGGTCGCCACGGAAACCGCGCGGTCGCCACGGATACCGGCTTCACCGCGCGGACACTGGCTTAACTGCGCGGACACCGGCCTCACCGCGAACACGTTCGGAACTGTTGCGCTCCAAATAAAAAGAACTACAAAAAATTAAAAAGCATTTCTGAAGACGGAGATGACGGAGTTGTAAATGGTGACCTGGTTCTGTCGTTCTGCACCATAAAGTTTGTGTTGGATAAAAAAGGTGACAATTGTAAAAAAATAAAAAGTTAATAATAAATAATAATAATTAAAATGATAAGTACATTTTGCAAAAAGGGCGGAGCCTTTCTGGGCAGTTGGCTGTGGTCTCGTGTGAATGGGACTTAAAAATGGAACTGAGAACATTGCATGGTGTTGTTCATCTCCTGCCGACATTTTTTTCAGTCTTTTTTTTTCTTTTTTGTGCATGGTTGTTCACCCCATTCAGCCTGGTGACCTTTGATGGTTCTGTCCAAAGTGGGCCCCCTTCCATAAGCAACAAGAGACGACCAAGTAGTGAGACATAGTGCTAGAAGGCCGGGCAGCTTTATGCAACCGTACCAAGCACAAGAGACCGGCGTGACAATCAGCCATCTTGTTTTTTTTTTGTTTTTGTTTTTTTTTCTCGGAATTTTCAAGACACGACGTGAGAAACTGCCTTCATCAGGGGAATCCTTAAAACAGCCGCTCGATATAAAAGCCATACAGAGATGAAGCTATGGAGGATGCAGTTGAGAGCGCTCACAGTAACATGTTACTTGTATTAAAATGGCCTGTTATCGTTACCTGACCCCCCCGCCCCCTCCCCCCCCCCCCCCCAGTAGAGACACGCTACTGATGTTAGCTGAACAGGATGGAGTGGTGGGACGGTGCCATATAGGGTCTACTGCGGGAGGATTTTAAGCTTGAGCGGAGGCTAAGAGTGCTAGCGGGAGCTGGGTGACTCTTTGGCCCCGAAAAATACCCTGCATAACACAAATGACCATCCCGAGCTGACACACTGAAAACGCACTGCAAACGCACTGCAAACGCACACCCCAGTTGTACATACTCAGCGTGCGTTCTCATGTCCCTGTGGAGGTCATAAACCCGCATCCTCAAGGGGGGCGATCCAGGACAGTTATGAAAAGACTGAGCGAAATAAAGTACAAATGGAAGAAGACGGCTTCATCCTATCATTGCCTGCCATAGCCCCCCCTTGCTGCAGTGCTTGACACTGAAGCTTGCGTTGCGTTAAGAATTTCAGGTGATTCATTTTAAAAAGCAGTGAAATCAGGTTGGGTTGTCTTGGGATGCACTGTAGATGTTAAAGAAGAAGTCCAGTGTGGTTTATAGACTGTACGTGCAGTGGTATACATATGTGTGTGTGTGTGTGTGTGTGTGTGTGTCGATTCGCTGGTTCTTAGAGGCAGCCTGACAGGTACCAGCGAGTGTGGAGTAACCCGGTGTGGAAATATTGTTGACTCTCGTTTGTTTAGTGATTCCCTCCAAATTTATATCTCTTTCACCTGGACACCATATTAGAAAAAAGGGGTTTCCAGTATGTCAACAATTACTGCAAAACTACCAGAGTTTCGTTGTAAACCAGCCTCTCCTATAGGGCATAAACGGATGTGTCACTACAGATTTTACACTTAGGCACTTAGAGTGTTTTTTCGTGAATGAAACCCAGTGAAGTGTTTAATTGAACATACCAAGCCTTTTGGTCTCTTTTGCGGGGCAGTGTGTGACTGAGTGTGTTTTTAGGACACACAACTGAACACTTTTTTTTGGTTTTTCATTTTTTTATACTTATGAAAATAATTGGAAGCTATAATTAGATGTACAGTACATGTAAATAATTGGATGAGTTTTTTTTTTCTTTTCTTTCTCAATTCAGAGAACAGCTGTAAGTGCCCTTTAACAGTAGTTGGCTTAATGTGGTACCGAGGAGCTCTTTGACCATATTCTTACAGTCAAGTGAGCACTTTTATATCCTAAACTGATCCATATTTCACTAAGACGTGAACGCGTTTCCTTTCCGTTCCATTTCAAATTGTGTTGACACGACGGCTTTTTCTTTTTTGTAAATGAGAGAGATGATATCTTCTGTTTTATAAAGCAGAGCATCTATGGAATTTTAACCGGTATAATAAATTCTTTTGTACAGCGATGTATCACTGTCCGAATGCTTGACTCTTGAGTGACCGTGTTTGTTTGCTGAAGAAGTGAAAGCACAGAGATTACATTTCCATTTTGTCTCGATCAGCCAGATTTTATTAAAGTCTGTGGGGGGGAAAAGACAGAGTGCACAAAAATAAGTTTTGTCCGTTGAGTTGCTGACGCAAGCTGTTCTTCAAAAAAAAAAAAATTCCCTTCTTGCTATGTCAAAAGTTTTTTTTTTTTGTTGACAGCTCAGGCTGTCAGCTCCACAACTTGGGTTTTATGTTCTGCAAAACACATTTGCATATGAAACTGCTAACTGGCTTGTCCAGGAAACGAAACACCGTCTTCATTATGTTGGGATTGCCAGACAATTGTCTGCGAGCCTAAAAGAACTGTAAACATAAAGGGTGTGGCATAAGCATGTAGGAAAATCTACCAACCAGATCTTAATTTAAATTTTAAATCGTTTGTTGTAATTTATAATTTGTGCAGTAATTTATGCATTTTTATGTAGAAATGAGGCCAGTGGTTTCTCAACCCACCCCCCCCCCCACACACACACACACACACACTCTCTCTCTCACACACGCACACACACACACACACACACACTCTCACACACACACTCTCTCACACACACACACACACTCACACACACACACACACACACACACACACTCACACACACTCACACACACACACACACACACACACTCACACACACACACACACACTCACACACACACACACACACACTCTCTCTCACACACACACACACACACACACACACTCACCGTTTTACCCGTCTGATTCACATCCCTCAGCGTAAGTGTCAGGTGGTCAAACGGAGATCAAAGTGCTCTTTGCTCATCTCTTTTGGGAGACCTGGTCGATTGCATTATCCTCAGTGTACATGTACCTGTATATATTGTTTACCAAGTAAAATAAATTAAGTCTGGAGGCCAAAGGTTAATGTTTCAATTATTGCGGGATCTGACTGTGTCAGAACATGAAATGGAAAAGCTGAATTACTGCCAGAAGGCCAGTGAAGAGATATCTCCAAACTGCTCCTCTCTATAATGAGCCATAAAGCTGCTGTGATGAGATCTTGGCAACCGCGATCCGTAGTTTTGCATAAAATTCTGACGGCACTAGTGCATTACACCAATGTTATCACAACACAGTATTGGAATGCTATTCTTCAGTGTGCAATGTGGGATTTTCTCTTTCCCCTAATTAATTTAGCTCATGTAACTGCTGAGTTGCCGGTAAGCAAGATCATCCAGATCCAAATACTATTTCAGTATTTCCTCTGTGTTTGTATTTTAATTAAGCACCACATAGACTGCCTGTTTGTGTTTAGTGAATAGCCCCCAAACCAGTGTATTTCCAAACATTTAAAAAAATGTTATACGCTTTCATACTGTACATCTAAATATGAAAAAAAGGAATTTAAAAAGCATTACCTCTTGCTCACCATCTGTCAACTCTGAATAGCTGGTTATTCATCTCATTGTTTGACCTCTCTACTGCCTACTGCTGCGCATTTTCTCTTTTAATGTGAATATGTTACTTTTTTCCCTCTCTATACTTATAATTTAATTAGTCCAACTGTCACTGAACTCAATGCACAGTTTTCAAAATTAATTTATAATCTCATTTATCTTCAAATAAATACTAACCTTAAATTTTAGTTTGCCCCTGTAAAGTAATAAATTACTTTTTTTTCCTCCTCTTCCTCTTCCTCCTCCTCTTATTGTGCCTCTGCTTTAATGCATTTCTCTGCAAGGTCTTGGAAAATGAAACCATGATACAGCTGGAGGTAGAACCTTTCGTGAGGAAGCCTTCGCTGAATGTACTGTACAGTATGTGAATGGGTCTGGACACTTGCTGAGCACAGAACCACCTGCAGTCATTACTGAGATGGGGCGGATGTGGGCATGGATGCCGAGCTGTGGCAGCATGGCATGAGGTAAGAGCTGAGCACGGCGTGGGTGAGGTGGTGGGCGAACGGCTTGGGTGAGGTGGCGGGCAAACGGCTTGGGTGAGGTGGCGGGCAAACCTCACGATGGTGACAAAGCGATCCGCGTCGCTCGGCTCGGCTGCCTGTGCTGCTGTCACCAGGCATTGGATCTTAGAGTGTGATGCACCTGCAGGCCCCTCTGTGCAGTTCCTACAGGGATAGACTGACCCCAGGGTCCTGGTCCATGGGTCGGGGGGTGGGGGTTATGGGGGGGTTGGGAGGGCTCAGTGGAAGTGGGGTTCTGGAGAAAACCTTTTTTTTAGCAACCCAAATTCAGTAATTCAAATGGATGTGAAAAGGAAAACTAATACACCGTTGCTGCATCAGAACGTTTGGCAAGCAGTTTTAAAGTGTCTGTTTTTCATGTTTAAAATGCCAGCATATGCCCACCCACACTTGCTCTCAGGCGTTCTGAATGTGAAAGATCATATTTTGCCTATTTTGTTTGAGTCTAAAGCAAATCTATTGTCTATTTCTGTAAAGAAACACAAACTGAGCCAAGCTAATCAGTTAAGTCAGTTATTTTCTATTTTAAGTCCAGATATATTATTATTATTATTATTATTATTATTATTATTATTATTATTATTATTATTGTTGTTGTTATTGTTGTTATTATTATTGTTCTTGTTTAGGTTTGCATTCAGCTGCTGTTCTCCTGAATACATTATAGTCTAATGGGAGAGCAAACAGCTCCGGAGTGACAGTTCAGTGAGCTCCTTCCCACAAATTTACGGGGCGACTAACGAGCACAAAAGTATCATGAGCGAAGCCAAACTTTGCTCACACCCCCGTCCCGTGACTTTCTGAACCTTTAGCAGCTCAGGTGACATCCCCTTCCTGTGGGGAAAGGTGCTCTGGAGGTGAGGGAACGGGAACGGGTGTAAAAAATTAAATTGTACAGTATTTAAACTGCGAGTGTGCACTAATTGAAACGTCAGTGCTTAAAGCCACAGTCCCTGGTTAAGATGAAAATCTGTCCCTTTGTGCATTGTGCTCGGATACTGGGCATGGCAATCCTACGTGAATGAAAGGCTGAGGTGTGTGAGTGAATGAAAGTAATGATTAAGCTCTCTGTCCTTGGAGCGATACACGGTCTGAAGACGACACCAGACGGCATTAAAAACTTTAACTTTTCAAAGAGCTAAAAAAAAAAAAAAAAAAAAAAAAAAACCCGTTTAGCATAAATATGTAAAGTATATCTTACCATGAGAGCAAATTCTGAGCTGCGGTTGATGTTTCAAAATAAAAGCTTGCTTGCTCAAATTTAATCCTGTTTAAAACACGATATGCAAATTGTACCCCAACAATCAGTCTGCGCTCACATGCAGACTGAAAGGAGAGGATTTGAGATGCTCTCTCTTATCTCGCGGCGGTTGTGAAAACACCCACCGTCTCTGGCGTTGGAAGCATGCAAATGAGCACGGGCTCCAGAGCGCTCGCTGAAACATCAACGCATCCTCCAAATTTTATTTATTTATTTTATTTTTTATATTCCGTCCTGCAGGTGCTTCTGAGCAAGCGTCGAAAGTTCTGTGAAAGTTTACAGAGACGGTGAGGGTGAGTGAGACCGTGTTAAAACCCTGTTTTCGGAGAAACCTGCGATCAATGGAATTATTTCTTGAGATGGATCAATGGGTAGCAATAACACACTGTTCTAATTACAATCTAACAGAGAATGAGGGAGGAGGGGAGCCTGTCCTCTGTGCTCGGCCTTGTCTTTCCAGCCATAAAATGGGAGCTTTCAGTGTAAATGTCTGCTTTCAAATATTAAGCGTAAGGCAGAAAGATGTCTTAACTCTAACAATATGCCACGTTTTCTTTTGGTAGATGCACACAGGGTCACTTGTCAAGTTCTGTCAAGAAAATTTCTGAAGGGCATGTCCGTGTGGGTATGTACTTTTAAGTATGCACTTTTAAGTCCACTGTGAGATAACTTTAAAGGCTATACTGTATCTCATAGTATTCCTTCTTGGGTAAGTCTGGCTGAATATAACACTGAGTTTATATTTCCAGACGGTTCTTGAGTTGTATCCTCTAAAATGTCCAATGTGTATTGGTGTCTTGTAAAATAATTCAAAGCCAGTGTTTTTGCAGTTTCACCAGCCTTGTATGGATTTAATTTGCGACACAATGTTGATTATGTACTGTACTGTGTTTTTAAAAAAATGGAAACCTGCCAGTAAGGAAGCCATTTCCATGTCACGATAAATTCGGAAATCCATTTGCTGATAGTCCACCAAGAACACAGCACCCTGGTGCCAGATTTAAATGAAACTCTCCCACATGTTGCAAGCTTTCACACCGACCGCATCTTTAAAACAACACAAGAAGGAAGTTAAGGCAGACCGAGATTTTCAAGCCAAGGGCACTCTACCATGGCATTATGCAAGACACTGCATTGTAATGAAAGCTACATTAGTTCCATTCCTGTTTCCCCTGGCAACTCTTTTGCGGCACCCTCCAGTTTAACCTCCACTGTAACGTATCAACACCAGGTTTGTTTGCCAATAATACGCATCTGTACAAAAAAAAAAAGGTAGCCTCCTGGTCAAGTTGTATTTCTGCTTTTTAAGTGCTATTTTTTTCCACAAGAAGTGGAACTGCTTTGTTCCAGGGGGCCATTTCTCCTTCAAAATAAAAGTCAACTCAGCCGCTAACTTGTTTGTTTAAAAAACCGTAACACAAGTGCTTCAGGCTCTCCTTGACGTACGGGACCAGGAGCCTCATCTTCCCCCGCTGCAGGGATGTCACTTGCAGAGCTAATGAGGCAGCGGAACTAATGCGGTTCCCCAGTAAAAGTGTCAATTAGGCTCTCACAAACCAGCCTGACGCCTCCCTGGCAGGACCCCATCTCACGTATGCTGGCAGGGGAAGGGGATATTTGTGCGTAGTTAAAAGTTTACTTTAAGATACCCTTCACACGCTTAAAAATGTTTTTTTTTTTGTTTTTTTTTTCTCTCCTATCCAATTATCTCAGTGATATCTTGCAGGCACAGTTTTGGCAGCAGATCTGGAGGTGAGATGTTATGTGGCACCTCATATGTCAGGCAAAAACACACATGGTATGAAAACAGGGGCTAGAGGAAACCAAAGAAAACATGTCGTCATAATACTGCAGTCTGCGGGTCCAGCGGCACTCTTGATCGGTTTGACACATGAACAAACCTGGAGCCTTAGACACAATTGGAAATGATCTTTGGACAACACGCTTGAGCTGTTCGTACTATAAAACTGGTACAACAAGGTCACCTGATACTTGCGAATGAAATTAATGAACAAAACATTGCATTTGTACAGCACTTTTTCAGATGCTCAAAGTGCTTCACAGTGACGAGGGGGAAACCCTCCTCAGCCACCACCAATGTGTAGCACCCACGTGGGTGATGCATGGCAGCCATTCGCACTCTTGCTCATAGCAATCAGGTGAATGCATGCATGTATTTTTCGCTGTCATAATAAGTCACTCTGGATAATAGCATCTGCTGAGTGAATGTGCTGTAAACAGAGGTTCTTCAGCCTTCAGCCGTTGTTGAAATCCTTTTTTTTTTCCTAAACATGGTCCAGTGATTGGTGTGAAATCACACGGACACCACACCAAGAAGCCCTCCTGCACATCCAAAGGTGTGCTGTCAGCACACAGGAGGGCTGCCATTTTGGACAACCCTGATAAATCAGAGTGGAGTAATGAACATGGAAGTGGTATATTTCCAAGCACTGCTGTTGTGCAGTGGTTGAAAATATACACAAAGGCACTCTCTCCACAAAGCCACAGTGAGAAGCCAGGGGGATAAATAAAGTTTTTAAAAAATGCTTCAGCTGTGAATGGCCCAGCTGACCCCAGCCCCTCCCCAAAAGTTGAACAGAGCATAGCTAACGAAGGGCTTTGAGCCTGTTGGTCTCCCTCAGGGTCGACCAGTTTAAGTCAACCATGGTTCCACACCAGCCCTTTCCTCCAGCAACCTGGGGAGACTCCAATTAAACCTGACCGGCTCTGACTCCTGTGCGCAGGATGCTCTGGATCTTCGGCCCTCCATCTCCCCCCCGGCGAGCCGCGGGTCGCTCGGGGGTCTCCATGTTTTTTGTTTTGTTTCGGAGCCCCTTTTTAAATTGGGCTTATTGGGGCCAGCCTGCTGGGAGAGGCAGCGTTGGGCACAACCCCCCCCCCTCCCCCATCTGCTGTGGAGGTTCCACAGAGAAAAAGTGGTCCTGACCTGCAGCTACTCGGCTGGGGTACCTGTGGTTCCTGCAAGCGCCAGCCTTTCACCCCAAAATATACGGTTTGGTCACGCTGGATCGGTAAGGTTTTAGCTTGTTAAAAATTAAATCTTGCTTCCGGACTTGGCTAAGCGTGGATCAACCAATGCATATTCTCTCTAGAGTTAGGGAAATGTAGCTTGTTTTCAAAAGTTGGAAAACCTTTTGGACTACAGTTAGCTGTTTTTATTTTTTCAGTTAACTGAAGTAATCAACATTTTAAAGTTTGCTCAAAACATCAATCAAATGAGGCGGTGACCTGTATGATGTGGCACAGCGGGCGCTGGGTGCATTGGGTGGGATTTGATATTAAATGATGTGTGGCAAGCAGGTAATTTGGCTCATCAACAGTCAGCAATCAGTTCACTATGTTAACCTCTTCTTTCACAAATGTTTGTGTGAAGACTATTACACTTTACCGAGGCCTCAATTTCATATAACTGTTCAGCAATCTTGTAATATTGCTGTGACCTATGGATTTTTTATAGTTTCAACATCATATTAAAGATGCTTTGTTTTAGAAACCGGGGCTGTCCTGGAGGACTCCCCTAAGATAATGCAGCTGTGATATGTACTCACTAGATCACCAGTAGTGGTGCTCCCCACGTCCTGACTGAAGATCAAAGACATCACTCCAACAGCAGGACGTGGGGAGCACCACTACTGGTGATCTTAAGGGCTCATAAGACATGGTAGCGATAACAAAGTCTTCATATTTGCCAGAGAAACACTGCATAAGGTGTTCATCAATGGTGAGTGTTCTCCACCCCTTTTTTTGCAATTTTGAAACTTTATGAAAAGTTTGTACCTGAGAGGAGATTAGATCTTCCAGGAAAAACTCCAATAGAGCTTGGAGGCGTTTACCTTCCTGGTAGGAAATGGCTGTGCGCCTCAGGTATTTGCTTCATCATTCAGTGCAGAAGTTTATTATTAAATTGTGCGGGCTCTCGAGGGAAGTAAGAAGCAGATGGACTGCGGAGAAATTTGTGTGTGTGGGTGTGTGTGTGTGTGGGTGTGTGTGTGTGTGTGTGTGTGTGCGTGTGTGTGCGTGTGTGTGTGTGCGTGTGTGTGTGTGTGTGTGTGTGTTAGCTACTCCGAGAAATTGCACACAGTGGACCCAGCAAATCAAAAGATTACAAAGAAGGCAAGTGCAGCTACTCCATATGCACTATCTGCACTGTACTCTGTCTGCATACCTTCTAAACTATTTTCAATATTAATGGAAAGCCATTCCCATTTGGCGTGAACAATGGTTTCACCCTTGTTGAATTTGAATTAAAATGTAACTGCAATTTACAGCAGTGATGTTTTCCCCCTATATATCTAAAATGTGGTCATTTAGGATGGACTACTTTGCAGAATAATGGGAACTGTGTGAAAATATCTGAAATTCCATCAAGGAAATGATTTGTTTTAAAAATCAAGACACAGAATATACTCCTTGAAGAATAAAACAAGGGCTGTTTTGATATGAAACATGTTCATGTGCAATTTAAAACAATGATCTTGGTTCTAATATGGCATACTGGTAACCACCAAGAATGCTTTTCTGATAAAGGTTAATTTGGTTCATACAACTGAAGTTTAAACTGACAATTCACAAATTACATCAAAGCCAATGCGACATCAAACCCATGGTTCCTGATTAACTACTATAAATTCACACATTCTTGCCAATATGGAGTACGGAGTTAATAGTAAATCATTGTGTTCTCTAATGTATACCAAAAACTTCAGGTGTTTGTATTTGCCATCTCATGCTATTTGTGAATGGCGCATACATGAATACTTGAACAGAAATGTATTATTTTTTTATTTAACCTTTATTTAAGCAGGGAAATTGAGATCAAACTTAACTGACCAATCTGATGTTGAAATTATCTCATCACAGTGTAGACCCATTAAACAGTTCCCTACAATGACCGGTTTTATTTAGCGCAAGACAGAAACAAATAGTCGGTTCCATGTAGTGCGTGATTTTAACATTTGTTTTCTCAAGGTCATGCGCACACATCATAACACATTTTTACATCATTCATTAATTGCACATTCCACGTTTGTCACAGTCCATTTTCTTTCTTTTTAAAAAAAATGAGAAGTAATGGAAAACAAAAACAAGCCAATTTAAGATGCATTTTCATAAAATATTCATGAATAAATGTTTTAGCCATTTACGACTTTGACACACTAAATCACGCCAGTTTATGTCGCAATTTGACTAAAAAAACCAAACAAAGAAAATGGGATACTGCTTTTAGGGGCCTTTCAAACCCAATTAACTGCATTCAGAGTGTATCAATAATTTCTCAAAATTAATATTGATATGTGAGTTTATTATTGCTAGCAGGATGTTTTCTCTTGAGAATTTTCCATTTGAATTCTATTATGCGAATATTGCTTCAATAAATTCAGCCTCTGGTCTAATTTTCATTTTTCACACCAAATTAGTTAATAAAGCTATTAAAAAGAAGTGTAAATGAAAAAAAAAAACTTACATTGAATTAATTGGTTTCCCAATGGGGATTGGCGAAATTGAGGTTCTTCACAATATTTGACACGTCTGTACACTCCCACTTTCCATAGTGACAGTTGGTAAAGATATTGTCATCATGAAAATGGTCATGAGCCTAATGCTACTACAGACACCTGTGGTGAATTTAAGTGGAAAATACGTCTAATGTCTGACATGTAATGGTACATTACGAATGTCACAGATATTTTTTAGCTGTTCTTTTAAATAAATATGTTGTCCAACATTATCAACATTTTCTCAAGGTACACTGTAATAACGTACTATTCTACTGCACTTAGTCCTGCTTATTCAATGGTTCTTAAAATGGACAATGGCTATGGAATGTGTCACTAGCTGCTTGTCCTTATCCACCAGCATCAGTTAATGCTTCTACATTTTATGGAGAAATCTGAAACTGCATCAGCAGTTCTTGGCCAGAGTATATAATGTCGACACTCCCCACGCAGCGAAGTGATTCTTTATATGTCCTCTAAAATGATTCGTTCGTAAATGATCTATCAAGGGGTTACAACCCCTGTATTTGTATCAAATTGGTTATTGTTCTTCACCGGACACTTTTATTGTCGATTGAAGGATGATTTATAGGAATTATTCAGATATGGCTGTACGGTACATGCCACGCAGAATGCAGATGTTTTCATCTACATCCAAGGACTTTAAATTAGTCAGATCAGTTCAGGCTGCCAATGCTGTGATTCTTCTGGAATGTGTTGTATGGCCTGTGATTCCTTTAGAAGGACTTTGCATTTTAAATCAACAGAATTGTAGACTGAGGGGTGAAATCAGTGCTGTACCAACTGCCAAATGTATGGGCAGCTTGCCTGCACTCAACAAGGAAAACCTTAGCAAATGTTAGCGAACAAGCTGAAACTTTTTCCAGTTAAACATGGACTCTTGACATCATTAGCAAGCAGTTTGAAACGGTAGTACATAAACAAAAATGGCTGCCAAAGGGGAAGAAGTTGGAGAACAAGCTGACAGTCAATTGGCTGTCATAATTAATTAAAATCAATGTAATATTTCTTGCCAAAAAAAGAATCTGTGGGTAATCCTCTATGAAAACTCAATTCCTCTCCTTCGCAATGTTTCCTCGTTCCAAATTAAATCAATGTCAAGGCTGAAAAAAAACACAAAAAAATGCTATTTTTTGCCAGTGATCTTGGCCAGTGTCACCTTAAACAGAGATGGACTCTGCAACGGTGAGGAAGAAAGCTTTGGTGAAATGGCTTGTGAAGAGTGAACAGTGAAACTCAGCGATGTTCACCAGGGTTGGTAATAACCACCACACCATGTCTCAGAGTACTGAAAAAAGGGATCCTACTATCCTTCCATCCACTTGAGGATTTTTAATCTACAGCTGCTGTTTTTTGCTGCATGTGTACACTGGGATCAACTGCTGATTAGGTTGGACAAAATAATTCAAGGCATTCATTGGAATTCAGCAAGCACAACACTCAACTTGGTTTTATTTGAATAAACAGAATTTGAAAAGTTATTTATTCAGGTTAATTACAATTAATATTAATCTGCTAATTCTCAAACAATCTGTTTGTTCCATGAAAACATAAGCCACACATGCAGATTACAATTCTCAATGCATGCTGTCCAATAGAGTTTTTCATACACAGTACACAGTAAGATGTCCAGTGTTAATTCAAATCTTAACGGATACCATTTGGTCCCACTCTGGAATGTCGCACCAAATGTTGTCTGTAAAGAGCTGAAATAACATTGGGCATTTTACGGCGTATAAGACCTGAAGTAATTTTTTTTTTTTAACATAACTTATAGTGCTCCTTGCATCTTACCTAACAAGAATATATTTGTTATCCTGCTCTCTTTTCTAGGAATAGAAGGTTTTCTCAGTTATACTGGAGGTACTGTGAACATTTCCCCCTCCGCCCACCATTTTGACCTTGAGTGTATCAAAACTACAAAAGTCTATGAAATGTAGAGCATATCAAAATGTCGGCAAAGGTCCAAGGAATCTTCCATCAAGCAGTTTGGAGATCAGAAAAAGTTTTTGACTAGGCAAAAATAGACTTTGAAAGCCCTGTCCACTGTAATGGACACCATGAGTGAAGCCTCGATATTAGATGACCAAAGTTGGCTTTGGGCGCATTGGAGTTAAACCATCCAAGAATAATAAATTAGTTGTAAATTTTGGGGGGGTGTTGTGACAGCCACTGTGTGCAAACCTTTGAACACTGAACTCCCACAATCTGCATTTGTGTCGTAGAGACATAACTCGCGGGACCGAGAAGCCCCCCCCGGCGCCACCCCCCCAAGCCCCCACCCCCATAAAGGAGCCGAACAGTGACAGTGACGGGAATATTACCGTTTGAGAGAGATTCCTAACGGCAGGAAGCACGTGGTTTCGGCTTTCGTGTGTCTGAGGAAGATGAGGAAGACGAGGCTTATGGAAATGCCCGTGGATCTCCCCGCCACTCGAATCCATCGCGCTCTGCTCTGCTCCGCTCCGCTCCGCTCCACTCCGCTCGTAAATTTTTACCTCGCCTGTTAATCTATGTTTTATTCATGCGTATTATTACTGTGCCTCTGCGCTGTTTTATGGTACAGCACACAGTTGCGAACAAACATGCAAACACTCGGGTTTGAACTGCATGTTCTATTTGCAGCACAATGAATCCTGAATACGTGAGTGTATGCATAATGCATGTGCTCAATCTGCCCTCTGAAGTATGGATTTCATCATATATAATTCATGTTTATCCAATATAAGCTATTTTGTACTCTGTACAGTTCTGTTATTTTTGGCAAGTTTGAGGTTGCATCGCACATAAATCAAAGCCAGACCTTCCTCCATGTCACACACATAGTTTTTTTTTTTTTTTTTTTTTTTTTAATCGTGTATGGGATCAGTACCTTTTGATGTCCTAAGGAGGAAATATGGATATGACATATTACTTTTGCCAAACAAGATATTTAAGATTTTTGAAACAATTACTTATTAGCCTGTTAAGAAATAGTTCAAAGAGTCTAACATTAGCCATTAGCAGATGGCTAATGTTTAAACTTCAGTTGACTGGGTGCCACTGTTCATCCAAGCATCTGACATGGCAATCAGCAATCAGACTGTCCTTTGTTGCTTTTGCTCGTTTTTACCCCACTGCCCTGTTCAAACCAGAAATCTTCTGATTACCCGTCCATTACCCTTCCCTGTTCTGTCACACGAGGAAATAATGGGGCTATGCGGTTTTGAGGTCATTCAGAATCAACTCAAGTCAAAATTAATTTTTCAAAAAGAAATTTTAATGGTTCAGCCTGATGCACGGAAACATAACTGAACAGCAGCCCATGGGTGCATTAGAGAAATTTAATTAGTATCATCTCTGTCTAGTTAATTTTTCCCTACTGCCAGGCTGAATACCACTTTTTACTGCAGAATTGATTGAATTGTCCTGATTGATTGGGACCCACCCTCACCTGGGTTTGATTGAGGTCTGTTCACACCTGGTGCTTCTGGAAGAGCATGACTTACAGCCCTTCTCTAACCTGTTGCCAGTCTCTTTAGGTTATGAGGCTGTCCTGAGCAGGGTCTGCGCGGTGTGTGTCTGAGAACATGACTGTCTTAGAGCAGAGGCTTTTGCACGTTTTCAGGTTTAGTTTAGTTTGTTGTGTTTTAGTTTTGTACAGGTAGGGTGGGAACATTCCGGGGTCTGCAAACCCCCTGTGGGGAAGCCTGAATTTCCCTTAGTTTTTCCTTTTGTGTTTTGTTCAGTGTTTCCAGATTGGGCAGACTTCCACCCTATTGGGATACATGTTCCTATATTATTATGCTGGGAAAATGATTTTGGGCGGATTCACTGTTTTCAGATCGAGCAACTTGTCAGTCTCAACCTGGTTAAGTCGGGGCATACACTGTGCGTCTTGTCAATTGATGACAGCTTATACCGCACTATTAAATAACCTGTCGCGCAAATCCAAAGCCCATGATTTGGGTACTCACAGTGTAGGACAGTAATCAGTCTGATCATAAATCTCTCAACCAGCTGCTTACATTGTACAACGATAATTGGATGAATATACAGGTCACATGACCTGCCACTGAAATCCTCATGGTGAAAACTTTTCCGATATGCATGGGACTTTGGGCACATGTGCCCTACTGTGCGTGAAATAGAAGAGACAACAACGTGTATGGACTGCAACTCCTTGCAATCGACTACTACAGCATCATTTTTATGATGTGGTTGGCTCTCACTCGGTGCTGTACTTTAGCTGTGGGAGGCAATTGCCAAATCATCGAGGCTCCAGAAGCACGGTGATAAGGGCCAGAAGTGAAGTAGATCAATTAGCTGTGGATTGGGTGATTTCAGGGTGTGTTGGAGCTGGTCAGGATGGCTGGAGCATAGCTATTGCCTGTGTCCTCATGTCTTTGCTAACTGTGCATGCGCTGGTAATGATGACAGACACTGCATTAGCATTCGCTGAAGCTCAGACGGAACACGTCTTGCCCTGGCGTTTATGGCTCGCTGGAAGCAAATGCAGTTTTCGATCATCTGTTTCGCTCCATTAAAAGCGAGCAGATTTCATGTGCTGTTATGCATTATTTATGCATAACTTGGCGTTGCAGTTATGCATTACTCATGGAAGAAGGCTCAACAAATCAACTTTTACAGTGCAAGTGCGGTAAAAGCATGTAATGCATTCTTGAAAAAAAAATGCGTCAGCATAAGACAATGACCATACTGCAATGTTATGGGATGATAATGTGATGATGCAACAAACATAAAATTACTAACGTCAACAAGACCAAATGAATAAGACATTCAGAATGACGTAATTAAATCCATAATTACTCCACTTACGTAAGCACATGATGAATGAATGAATGGATAGATGGATGGATAGACAGATAGATTAAAAAACAAACAGATAAAAGTTCCCATGACAATGATTGGCTCATTAATAGACCATTAAACACAGTAAATTAACAGAGTTTGGCAGGTGTTACACTTGTGCTAATTTGTACCACAAATGGTGTCAGTGAAACTGGGGTACATACACAACTTTAACAAACACTAAATATTTTGTGGGCGTGCAAGAATGTTGATTTTGGTGCACAAAATGAGCCCCCAGGCCTGGAAGCATGATAACAGACACCAGGGTGCGCTTCAGATGAGGCCACGCCCCCATTCACCCTGCTTTTGCCGGAGAACCAATCAGAGTGAGCTCTAACTGAAATCAAACTGACATCTTGGCAGAAGGTGACACCCGGTTCCAGGTCAGCAAGCAATGCTGGAGAGCCCAAATATACAGTTTCCCCTAGAGAAAGGCTGCCATTTTGTTCACAGCATCTGTTCTCTCAGACCTAAAATGAGGGGCTTGGTATAATGAATTAACTAATGACTTAAACGTCAGAGCTATGATTATATATTTGGTACTCCATTTCTTTTAAGTCAAATGTTTGTTTTACTGTTAATTTCATAAAAGCAAAGCTATGTTCATTGTGATTTGTGGCATACAGTTATTTGCTGATATTAATGCACTGGCAGCATATTAAAAAATATTCAGGCTGAACAATTGTCGATGAAATGCAACACACTCGTTTAATGTGTTTCTGTTCCCTGAGGTTTTCACTCATAAAGCTACCTGCTGTTTCCGACTGTGATAAATAAAGTCACAAAATTGACACTCACCTCAGTTTATTCTATTTAAATGGCTCTGAGATTGTTTTTGTTTGCATATAAATGCGCTCATTTCCTTTCTGAGGATGTGCTGTATGTGGATGCGGCTCACAGAGAATATGTTGAAGAAACTGAATTTTTCACTTCACCTTCACAATGCATGGCATTGCTGTTCATGCGTAATATGCTTCCAAAATGGCCGAGCTACAGATGTTACATTTAGCCATCAAAAATTAATCTTGTTTAAGGTGATTATCGGCACTTTGCTCGTTATAACACGCTTCACTGGTGGGTTGTGCGGCTGAGTCCAAGTCGGAAACAGCCTCGTCTTCACTGGCAGAGAGACCGCAGTACGAGTTGGCAGCATTTTATATTGTCAACTCGTACAATGTGAAGATCACGCACACATTGATCTTTTCTGATGCAGCCCACCTGCATACAATATTTCTTCCTGCTTTGTGTCCTTTAAATTCTCTCCACAGGTCATCTGTCCTTGATATACTTAGAAAAAGTTTCCCCCCCCACAATCCCTCAGCTATGACCTCTAAACAATAAGAAGTTCTCTTCTGACTCCTCTGCTGTCTCCTCTCTTCTTCGTGTTATCTTTTTCACAATGTTACTGCTCACCTCCCTTCAAAACTAAGCCCATTGTCGCAGACTGAAGTGCAAGGCTCAATCTTTCATCGTGATCTTCATTCAGCAGCCAATCTTGCAACTTTGTGTGTGTGTGTGTGTGTGTGCTCAAAACGACACTGTCACACATGGCCTCTTCCAGAAGCGCTTTGATTTCACACTTACTTAAGTCTTAATTTACTGCCACGTCCTCAGAAATGGATTCCCTTTCCCGCCGATTCCTCGAATTTAACTTGCAGCACTCCGTGATTACACTTGACTTGGTTGAAGTGTCAAAACTTTTTCTTGATACTGTTTATGCGACGTTGGGGAAACGCATGACAGGAATGACATCACAGCACTAATTTGAAACACCGGCTTTGCAGAGCACGACAGACTGGTAAAAAAAAATGCTGAATTTAAAGCTTACGAAAATTAATTGATCTATATTTTGTGTATGGTGCTATCGCAGTACACAGAAGAAGCAACAGATTCTTTTATTCTAAATGGGTTGAATTTTTCCTTTTATACACCTCTCTCTTTTTTTGGGCATTCTGTTAAGGCGGTGTTCTAGTGCACAGATGGGCCCTGCGGTATCATCATCTTCAGGGTCAGTGTCATCCTCTGACTCATATCCGTGCAGTGGTAATTGGTGCCACTTGGTATTACATATTTTTGAGGGAAGCGTGCGTTTGTCTAGGGGACATTACAGCAATGAGGGCTGATACACACGTGCTTTCCAAATTGCAGATAAAAAGTTTTTTTAAAAAGCATCTAAAACCTGCTCCTTTTCTTGACAAGAATTTAAATTCGGTAGAATGCAATTTTTTCTGCTTTAATATCAAACCCAGACATGGCTTCCCAGGGAAAAAGAAAATCTGTCCACAGAACCTTCCATGCAAATCAAATTCTGACAACTTTGGACTGTTTTCAACCTCACACATTATCTTGTCTCAAAGTTAAACTCATGTAAAAAAAAAAAAAAAAATTGGACGGCATAAAAAATAAATAACTAGACTGAACACCATCTCCCCAAATGATAAGATATCAAGTATCGAGTCATAAACAACTTTTTTAGTTTTGAGGACACTCGGTGGGTCCTCGAGAAAAGTGCCAACAAAAAACAAATAAAATGACAAACAAAATGAGAGGCTTTAAAGAGTAGGAAGGTAGCAGAGCACAAACAGTGGTCCCAGAAACAAAGTCCCAGAAGATCTGCTGAAGACACAGCAGGCTGTCCCTTTAACCAGACCTACCTAAGGCCATGGGCAACACCTGAGCTGACTGCAGATAATATAATATAATATAATATAATATAATATAATATAATATAATATAATATTAATATTATAATGATATTTCCATGGTAAAAATTCTGCATAGTATGCCTTTTTAAAGAAAGAAATACTATTTTAACAGTCCAGTTTCTGCCATAATTTACTTTCTCATAATTTCGGGCACAGTGGAGATGAGAGTCTCTTTTCCAGCAGGCCTCCTCGTTCTGCATGCTGGGTCCGGCGGTGAGGCGCTATTAGGAGGGATCCTGCAGTTTTGAGTAAGTAATTGGGCTGTTATTACTGCATAAGAACCTCCACGCTGTGCTTGGCTTGATCGGCAGTGAGACTAGGCCGAGTTGTTATATAATGGGCTCCACGCAGCAGCTCACCCGCGTTAAATGTGCTCATGTGAGCGCTGTTTCAGCCTTCACCTGATCTGAACCAGGGCAAGGTCAGCAAGAAATTAAATAAAAAACAGTTCTGAAGGAAACTGAGACATGACATACCACATAGAGAATGTAAGTTTTTAGCATTGGAATCAGATCAAGTCAAACAAAGGAAAACACTTTTGCAAAGCAGGAGTTGATTAAAATGGTGTTTACAGCAGGGCCATTATGTCATTGTTTCGCTTACAACAAACTATACTGCAGCTGAGTCTGAACTGGTGGCTGATTTTAAGGGGAAAACAAAATCCAGCCACGCTGGAGGGCAAGAGTAAATACCACTGCTCTAGGTTCACTGCAGAACTCCGCCAACTACACCTGTGGGTCGTGGAATTCAAGCAGTCAATGCGTGCAAAAAATATAATGAATAAGCAAATGTATTTATGAATATACACTATTTAATTTTTTTAAATGATTTTAGTTTCACTGTCTGAAGTACAACACTATATTGAAAAATGTTGAATTAGTATTCATTCTTTTCTGCTGTCTCGCGGAAGCAAATTCAGAAATACTGTGTCTCTTTAATTGCCATAGGGAAGCAAGAGAGGAAACTTGGGGTAACTTTTGGGGCCCAGTGTACTCTGCTCAGAACAGCTCTCCAAAAAAGAGTTCACGTTCATGAACTCAATTGTATTCTCACAGAGCATACAGAGTACTTTTTCCTCTCTCCTGACATCCCACTGCATCTACTGAGCACAGAGCCTATGGGGACTGACACAATAGATCATTACTGGAAAAAAAATTCATGCCCAAGTTATCTGATTTTGGGGAATACAATTTTTTTACAGTAATTCTTTGATGCTGGACAATGAAGCTTCGAGCTCTGGGGATAATACAAAGCCCCCCCCCCCCCCCCCCCCACACACACACACACACATACACTCTCCCTTTTATGATTTTTTTTCCCCCTGAAGTAATATCAAAGGAAATGCTAGCCAGTGAAGCTGATATCCTTCATTATTGGAAAATGTGGTTCAAATAATTCATCGTCATTTCTGAAAACAGAAACCAATTATTTTAAAGCGAGTGATCTTGTTTCAGTCTTAGCTTTCAGTAAAACCTGTGTGGTGAACATTGCAGAAAGGTACTGCAACAAAAATAAAAAAGCTTGATCAGTACCTCAGTTGTATAGCCACAAAAGTGAGTGGCTATTATACAGCTTTATGACTACAGTATCAATATAGCTAGCCAATTACATAACATGAAACGCTGCTGCTCTCTGGTAAATGTACACAAAACCTATGATGGGTCTCTCCTGGTGAAATTGCCCTTCCTAAACACGCTTTTACTTTTGTTTTTGTTTTTGTTGTTTAAATCACAAGCTTAACTGAGCCAGGCCCTCTTATTGCCCTGCCAACATATACTGCAGCTTTGCCTGAGAGATGCAAAGAGCAGCCAATCAATTCTTTCTCAACATGCCGTGGGCATGCAGCCATTGAAAGCAGCGCTGCAGCGGCATTTTCCTCCCCGAAATCAAAACCAACTATCCTGCTCTACCAAAGGCACAGTAAACTTTTCATTTCTCAAAATGGCTAAATGTCTCTAATCTGTCCCTCGAGGCCATTAGTAACAATTGGCTTTCTTCTCCACCTGGTGGTTAATTGATTGATTAATGTTCCTGGGAGGCCAGAAATTCCACTCTGCTTGTGTCTCTCATAGGATGGAAAGAATGTTAGCCAGCAGTTGGTACTGGTCCCCAGGGCCAGATTTTTTGGCAGGCCCCGGTCTGAGCCTTCGCTCTTTGCTCTCAGGTGCCGCGGCTATGGGCTAGCCCCGCGGCGTGCGGAATCACAGCTGCGTGACGGAGAATAACAGTTTCACTCGAGCGTCGGAATTCGATTCGTCGCGAAACTGCTAATCCGGTGATACGCTGACTCAGCCGGGGAGCGAAGTCTCGACCGCCGTTCCGCTGGAGTTGTTCTCCTCCTCCTCCCTGTACGTGTCCTCAGCGTTCGTAATCCCCCTTTCTTTCTCAGTTCCCTCTGGACGTGTTCAGACTCATCTCTGTCCCCGGCCATGGAAGCCCTCTTCTGCCTGCTGAAAGGAAACTTGATGCCCCCCGGTGATCCGGGCTTTATTGTATCGGGATTTTGGTGGTGAACACAAGCATGCAGATTCACTAACACACACACACACACACACACACACACACCTGTTTTGTAAATGCTTGCACTTAAACGTGTGTGTGTGTGTGTGTGTATGTACTGCGTCATGATAAAGTCCTCACACGCTAGACTTCACACATGGCCTTCACACGCTGCCAGACAGCCCTTCCCAGCCCTTTTTCTTTGGGAATATGCATCTGTGTGCTATTTATAGACCTGGAGTGGAAATGAGCGCTTCTGGCAGAATATCCTGCACATATTAACGCGCAAGTGAGTCAGTCTCTAACTGACTGCAAAAAGTTACTTTCTTCTCGGTATTTAAATAGTTTTTATTCTCAGTATTCAAACGCGTGATTTTAACTAATCAGGGGCTTGAATGAAAGCCGTGATTAGCTCATTAGGTGAATGAGGTGTTTCAGAGTGGGGCTGGAATGAAGACTGCGTCCTGAAAGCCTTCCCCTCATCTCCTCGTTCGTTAGCAGAGAATCCCTGGCCTTGCGTAGCCGACTCCTACTGCACAAAATGGCCGAAGAAGAAAAAGAGCAACAGAGAATGGCAGAAATAGTTTATCTAGTGAGGGAGATGTAGCAGAGAGGTAAACAGAGAACTGCTGAACACCTCATCCTATTTGTCCAGTGAATGATTTTTAAAGAGTATGTCTTCATAATTTTTTATGCTTTACTTCACGTTGGCTGACACTGAGTGCGTATTTCTTTGTAGGATTAAACTACAGATATTGTAGGGACCCAACTGGTCATGGGAGTTGTAGTTCTGCTGATATCCTGCTAAGTTAAACCCTTCCTAGAGGGAAATGGCAAATTGCAGAATAAACTGATGAACAGTTTCATTTGGAAATTTTTCATCGTCTAATGCAGATCTCCTGCTTACCAAAATGGTTGTTAATACCTTGGAGTACTGGTTATTTTTCTCCTGCGATTTGCACTAAATCATTCTGTAAATAATAAGCGTTAATATAAATGAATGCGTTTATAGGCAAGTGATGTCGATTGTCTAAAGCTAATAAAATGAAGTAGCAGAGGACTTTTCTCAATCAAGACAAGTGTTATACAATAAAACCTTTTTCAGGAAAGTAGGACCAATAGAGCCACTGAAATCTGCAAAACTTTTTGGGCTGTTTGTATAACATCTATGGCTATGGAACATGACTATGGGAAGCATTAGGAGTAAATGATTTTCTGTGTGCCTGCACAGTAAAAAGTCCGGTATTAATTCAACTTCTAACAGAACATTTGGTCCCACTCTGGAATGCAGGACCAAATGTTATCTGTTAAGAGTGGCAAACCTTTCTGACGTGGGTACAATACATTCTGACAAGTTCTGTGTACTTTCCTCAACACGTGTTGTTAAAAGAATGACAATCTACACCAGACCAGAAAAGACCTGAACAAACTGACCCTGTTATCACCTTCGCCAGGCAGCTTTTGATAAAACAACTAACCATCTTAAACAAATACAGAGACTGAGAAGCGCTGAGACACACACAGCAGGCATCCTACCCGCCCTCACCGAAAGCTTTGTGTTTTTGTGTTCCTGGTGTGCATCCTCCATTTACCTTCGCACACATCCATTCAGACGCTGCCCATAGCAGTTTTATCTGAAATTGCTTTGGAAGTTATTGGAAAAAACCAAGCCCAGGACGAGGTGCTCCACACAAGCCTTAAATCATATTGACAACCATTAAATGCTTTCGCTGAGGAGTGCAGTTCAAATCCAGTCCGTTGGGAAATGGCAAAAGAAACGTGTTTTTTTTTTTTTTTAATGGAATAAGTTTCACAACTTGTACTGACAAATCAAACCTCACAGATATACCAAAGTGTGTTTAACAGTCATCGTTTAGCAAAAATATAGTTTGACAGTGAAGATTCTGGTCTCGAGAGATAAAATCTGCAGACATCTATTAAATATTAAGTGTATTAATTAGTATCTGATTATTTGAACCCGAAACACCTCCAAGCAGTTGGAGTTGAACCACTTTACAGAACAAATTCATCTCTAGAGGAAGACACTGCAGCTGTGGTTACTGGCTCCACCAACACTTGCTCGCTTTCTCTCCTCTCAAATCTGACATTCAGACCCACAGACAGTGACCCCCATTTTCAGCACCACAGACAGCGGCATCATTTCAAAGCAGCTCACTCCCGTGCCTCCTGATTTTCAGCACCATGGACAGCGTCCATGTGTCAAAGCATTTTCGGCACACACAGCGACTTGCTGTACTCATACAATCATTGGAAGCCAACTTTCACCCATAATCCTCGCTGGCTGCAGGAAATCAGGACCAGCATCAACCAGGATTCCCTTTGCTTCACGGTCCGCCTCATCCCTGACCCTTCTGATTGCGTCCTCACACCAATCTTTCATGGTTCCTTGACCTCGCTGCACATCTGTATTTTTTCCTGTTTAAATAAATGCACCCATGGCTGAAAGTAGTTTCGGACTGGCTTGTCTGTGCTGCCTCCCCGTGGTCCTGACAGCCTGCAGGACAAGATCATATTTTTTTAAAGTATTGTTAAAAAAAAAAATGTTCAAAAAGTATTGTAATTCTACATGGTGAAGGCAAATATATAAATACCCTTAAATTAAGGCTGATAATTTGCACTTTAACCATTATGTGAATTCTCCAAAAATTGTGGAGTACAGAGCCAAAACAAGAAGAAAAAAAAGAGACTTTGTCCCATACAGTACGGAGAGCAGTGTTACTATGAGAAGCAGACCCACCCTTATCTCTTTTCATTCACGCTGGATGGCTCAGCAGTGTTAAATTCTTGATTTCTTGAGTGGTACTGGACAATAAACTGTCCCTCTCCGACAACATCACATTGGTATGATGGGTGTGCAGACCCGTCCTGTACAGCCTCTTGAGAATTCATCCCTTCTTCGCCACCAACTCAACCTAGCTCTTAGTTCAAGTGCTGATCTTTTTTCGTGTAGACTACACCTGCGCCTACCTGATGGGAGGGGATAACCGGTAATCAGACACATTTACATTTCTTATTTTTCTCCTGGAATTGCAGTCAAGACCCCCCCCCAATAGGCATGTAGTAGAGCTGATGGAGATTTCTTGGTTTCAACGCCTTCCAACTTTACTTGTACAGAAGCACCTGCCACCTGAATTCAACCGTTGTATTAGGAATCCTGCTGGCTCTGAGGGTCTGAAAAGTCATTCACTGTCACCCCTTAAAGAGTCCGGGGGGGGGGGGGGGGGGGTATGGGGGGGGTTGTTCTCATGACATGAAGCAGCGCTGGATTACAGAGCTGTGAAGATTTCCTCTTTAAACGTGTTTATTTTGGGAATCGTCGACGCTTGGATGGTTATTCAGGGTGCAATATCAGACCAAGTGCTTTTTTTCGAGATGTACATCCCACGCAGAAATCACAGTCTGCTTTAATTTAACTACGGTAAGATATTTCGGACAGAGCCGAGCCAAAAGCAACAGCCCATTAACAAGGCCAGCTGTGGCTGCGGGTTGGGAGGAGGCGGGGGGTTATTTTAAAGATCGAGTCTGCACTGGGAAAGTTCCGGAACCCGGGCAGTATGCAGCTGGCCCTAAAGGGGTGGCCTCAGCCCAAACGAGCGTCCAGCCTACGAACACGGGAAAGTCATAGAGGCGAGTCTCTGTGCTGCGCTTTTTATTATATCGCACACGGTTATGTCCCCCTGAATAAAACTTCCAGGGCTTGTCGCTGCATCTCTGGACATTTTAACTTCAATGTGACATTCATACTCGTAGACTAACATCCGGTCTGAGCTAATGGGTGTCATGAGTCTTTATTTGGATTTCCCATGCTGGGCAATACAAACAAAGACTCTGAGCACTAAAAGCCAGGCCTGAATTCTAATAGCAGAATAATTTAAATGCCTTTGCTTCACCGGTCACATACTTTGCATTGAACATATTCATGCAGCAAGTGTCCCTTCAGGGGAACAACATGTGCCCCTCCCCAATTCTAGGGCAATGGCTGACAATAAATAGCTCATGACCGACACCAATTAATTAAATGGTAAAATCTTGCTGCTTTCCTTGAGAAAAACTGAAGGAGAAAAGAAGAGATGTCCATTTTGTCATCATTGACCATGAAAAAACTGGTTGCCCTTTTAAGGAGGGAGACAGATTTACCATAGAGGAAATGAAAACAACAACCGTTGACAGGATATTGAAGCTGAGGCTCTGTGAGATTCATAGACTCTAACAAATATGGACAAATGTGATGTCTGAACATCTGACTGTGCACTATGGGATCAGTGAAGACAGCTTCAGTGCTGAGATCAATCGGTGCTGAGACCATACAAAGATGGCTTTGCGACTTGCATAAGCACAACCATGGCGCTGCCCAAGTTTTTCTTGTCTCTGGCAATCTTAAAATCTTCCTGAGGATCAGTGGCAGGAATCTTTGAAATGGCAAAACTAGTCACTGCTGGCCATAAATAGGTGGAAATCATGGACTCCTGACGTGCTGCAAATAATTAATTTTCTCTCCATCAACCACAACAAATGGCGGAACTCTTCTGTGAAAAGTCTCATGCTGATTATTTCCTCGGTTGTCTAAATCAGGTCCACCGGTGAATTGGCTCGAATGCGTCGTCATGTTATGATGGTCAATCAGGATATGAAATTCGGAATTCGAAAGAGATTGCAGAGCAGACGTTTGGTTTATGGGCCAGATCATGTGGTACAAAATTGCTAGTTTTAATGCAGTGCATTGGTGACTATCATGATTCACTTTTTTGGGTCTGATAGAAAACATTTTGAGCCATATTGTGTCGCTGGAATAAGTGCTTGGCGTGCGTGTGTGTGTGTGTGTGTGTGTGTGTGTGTGTGTTTGTTTTTTGATGCCTTGAACTGGGTTTGGACACTGACAGTGTTTATTTGATTTGGTTATGTTATATTTCTGCATTTTGTGGTAATGCTTTAAGTACTAGATACTCGCAAAATTTTTATCTGTGTGACCTACTGTGTGCAAAGATTCCTCAGCCACAAACAGTAATGGCTGCTTGTAAACTCATCCCCCTCGCATAACTGCGTCTGATTGTGTGTGTGCATTTACTCCCCTGCTGCGAAGCTTCCACACTGTATGACCAAGCAGTCCCACAGTACCTGGTCTTAAATCCAAATTGAGAGTGTCAATGCAGTTATTGTCAATGTTTTGTGATTGTCAAGTTGTCATATCGAATGTTGTTAAAGCTATTTTGCAGATACAGACACAGAGACCACTTTTAAAATAAAAAATAAATAAAAAACGTATGCCATATATATCAAATTATCCATTTTTGTATCTTCATCGTGAGGTAGGACAACGGCACCCTAGTTGTTATTTGGACCCGTATCATTTTTCACACAGTCCCCAACCTTTCCACCATCTTAGCTATAGAAGTCCCTTTGCTGAGGCAGATTTGTATGAAGGAGATAATGAACTGAAGCAGGTACGCAAAAAAGGTGAGAGCCTAATTCAGAATGTAATTCGGCTTCTGAACAGGAAGCCACAAAGTAGTCCATCACGTGCTAATGGTTTGAAATTAGCTCCGGAACACACTTGACAACAGCTATTTTCATATTGCTAGAGTGCCTGTCGACTTTAATATCCTCACTGGAAAAAATATAGAGGTTCATCTCTTCAGTTCCATTTCTGGCTATTAATAATTGCCTTGAATAAATAGCAATGCTTCTTCGAGAGGATGATGAACTTGAACCATTATGCTAGCAGAATAACAAAATGAGACATGTTCTCCTCTTTTTTTTGAAGGTGCCTATGAAGGCAATAGCAGATTACGAAGACAAATGTGGCAGAGGTATAAAAGACGAGGCATTTTCGTTGAAGATTAAAAAGCTCCATAAAGTGCACTTTTCCTTTTTACGCACAGCATGCTAACTCATTATGGAACCGCCCAAGGAGGTTGGCACCATTCATTTATCCATGCTATCTATTTGGTCTTTCATTTCTCTGTCTCTTTCACTTGTGGAGTATCCCTCCATTTTATCAGTTTCAAATGAATTACCTGGAAGAAAATTATTTTTCCTTTTCTTTTAAAATGCCTTCAATGGCTGTATGTTTTTTTTATTTATTCCCTATTTAAAATCTCCAGCGTTATGCTGTGTGATTTATGTACGGTGCTGTATAAAATAAAAATTGATGAGGGGAAAAATACAGATTGATTGATTCTTGCAGCTCGCCTTCCTCTTATACCCTGTATGAAGTATTCGACTTGGCTTTCCACACAAATTATTTCAGGACATTGCTTGGCTGTTGACATAAATATCAAATGCACATTGCATTTATTTTTTTATTTTTTTGAAACTCTGGGATAACTTTTTTTTTTGCTGACTGCCATAGAGCAGCCAAAGTTTCTGAAAGAAAAGTTCACTCCACTGACATTGTTTTATAATCCTAATTAATGGAGACCAGGACTTGGGACGTCCTGGGGGCCATTCTTGGTTGCAAAGGGGGGGTAACCGTGAGCCTGTCTTAAAATTACAGGGGAGACAGAAATTCGACTCGGTTTGAATAGCCGATGAGATGAGATGCCTTTCTCTTCACCCTGGGATGTCTTCAGATTGGGTCAGATATGTTGTGTGGGGCATCTTGATCAATCGAAGGAGAATCTGTATTCAATGCAAGGAGAAAAAACACACAAGAGAGCAGCCCTGCTGTGGGTGTGTGGGTCCCATCCTGAATAAGACATTGCACTTCATGATTCTGGGGGTTTTTTATTTTATTTCAGGGGAATTAAAGCATAAAATATGGTAGGGTACTATGAGAGTTTAATTTCACAACAAACCTACCATGTTACTGTATCCCATGATTCTGTGCTCACAGCCAGTCCATAGTCCTCTTTTGAACCCACCAAACTGCATGCCCTCTAAGAATTACCATTTATAATCAGTGTATTTTGAAAAATAATAAAAACTAATAATAAAATGAAGGGCAGTGATCTTCCTGTATGCCCTCATTTGTACTTGTGAAATCACTGAGTTTGAGGACCTCAGTGTGCAAAGGGATGTGGCCGAGGAGCTCATAACCATGCAGAAGGTTGCAGGTTTCAATTCCTGGAATATCCCCATCTTAAACAAACAACCAAATAAACACACCCTTGGATGATACAGGAAGTGGCATTTTTCCAACCTGGCAAATCTACAAAATCATAAAAGAAATACATAAACATATAATGACAGTATGTTATAACTTCAATGACCACATACGTCACAACCATCAGCTGTGTCTTTTTAAAGCATAGACCAATTGATTCAACATTTGCCAAGGCCCTTGGATCACACTCAAAGACCAACTGCATTTTGATATTGAGCACATTCATCTTTCGTTTTTTTTTCCTTTTCTTTTCTTTTTTTGATGAATGTAGCATTTGCCAGCACCAAAGGCAGTAATGGCCCTGTGGTACAGTGCGGCTATGCTGAGCTCAGACACTCTCAGAATTGTGCTCAGGTATTTCATCAGAGAGGTGATAAAACCGTCCACAGGAGAAGACACAATAACGTGCTATATTTGTGTGCATAGTTTTGTGGGGGGCGGGGGAAGACAGAGAAAGAAGCGAGGGCCTTGAGGTCAGGTTGTCCAGAGCAACCCATGTTGAAGCAATATGGCATGGAAGAAAAGCAAACTAGGAAAATGATGGCAGCCATCAAACCCATTGATGCCCTTAATGGGAGCGAGGAGCAGTGGGGTAGCATGGATTTCCAAAGGTTTGAACGCTTTGCAGAAGCTAATGACTAATGACTTCAAGGATTGAAAATGGCTGTCAGTGCTGCTCTGTCTTATGTGCAGCAGAATGCATGAAGAGCTGCGTGGCCCAAATTGCCGTGTAGCCGAAGCCGGGCAAGTGACCTTCTAAAGCATCATGGCAGAACTCCAGGCTGACTTCATTTGCTTTCACAAATGGAAAACCAAGATGGAGGGGAGACTTTCACACAATATCCACGTGGTGTTGAAGAGACCATTAGCACATCTGTGAGTTCAGTGTGCATCTGATGGGGAATGCACTACAGGACAGATTTGTTTATCCCGTGAAGTTACACGGAAACAGCTGTTGCCACAGGCGACTCAATTTTCACGAAACCTGTGGAAATCAACGTTTCCGTGGAGACAATGACATGGGAAATGCAATAGCTGAGTGGCTCCCGTCAAAGCTAATGCAATGACTCCGCCCTCTCCCAACGATTCCGCCCTCTCCCAATGACGCCTATCCCAAGCCACTAAATACATGCAATTGATGTAAGAAAAAGACTATACTGATTGACATAACTGTGAGAAGAAATGCACATACTGGATATATATATATATATATATATATATATATATATATATATATATATATATATATATATATATATAGCTTTTCTATAAGCAATGGTAGTAAGGGGGCTTTATTTCTTTAATTTTCTCATATCGTTCAGCATAGAAAATATTTGATAAACAATGAAGTTAATTTTATCCAGCATTTTCTGTTCACACTATTTGAGGGTTTGAGGGAATTCTGCAGGACGCCGTGTGTGTAAATGGTGCATTGAAAAAAGCTCGTCACTACTGCATCATCTAAGAAATTGCTCAGTCTTATCTCTACTTCTCCTCTGTTAACCTGTGATCCAAAGCAATCCCAGAGCATTCTCATGCGCTTATCTAGATACAAATTAGCGAAGAATCGGCTGGTCACTGCAGAATGCCTCCCCTTAAACTCTGCAACCTTTCAGAATCACTGATACGCATGAAAATGGGCTGACAGTGACGATAAAACAATGCTCAATCACAATCATTTGGTCTGCACTTTTCTCATGCTCATTGTTTATGCAGGAAAACAACTGACACAATGCTGGGGGAAAATTAAGAAGTGTACAAACCAGTTGCAATCAAACGGGCTGCTTTTCGAAGAGTGAGAGCACTAATATCAGACCGCAGAGCAGTAATTTCATCAATATGCAAGGAAAGGTTCCTCGAGGCATTCTGTTGGTAAAGATGGTACTGCAATATAGAAACTAACAGGTATAAGGAAACAAACAGGAAAAAAAGATTTTATTTACAGTGAACTTAGATTGAATTTAGAGAGGCTAAAGTTGGGATGTTGCTGATGTGCGAGGCTGGTGAACATCCTGGTGAGTAGTAGCTGACACAACGACACCAGAAAGACAGGAATCCATTAAGAGATTTCCGCACTGCAATGGTACCCTTGAACTATCAGGGAGAAGAAGACAATGCAGAAGAAGATCTGCCCTGTTCTAGCTCATCTGGTCAAGAATATGGAATGGTGTACCCATGGAAGAAAAGTTAATCTCAGACCATACTCCCAAGTTTCCTTTTAACAGGTCCAACACAACCGGAGGCATTCACCCGTACAGTAATTGAAATGGGAGGAACCTCTCACACTGCAAACGACAGTGGATCAATTAGTCCCAATGTTTACAATTCAAATATCTGTGGAAGCAAACTTATGAATCATTGCCTACAGAATCTCATTGAACCACACTAGAAGCCCATCAGTTTGAGGGTGATAAATGCTAGTTTGAATAGACCTGGCAGGCAACAATTTGTACAGCGTCCTTCAATATTTACAGTATATTGTCATGTTTTAAAGTGACAGGCCTGGTTACATTTATTCTTAATTTATGCTTGTTTAAATTCAATTTTAAATTCAAGTGCTTTTTTTTCTCAACAAAACAATTTGGTGGGTCTATTTTTCTCCTAAGTAACTACTGAAGGTTTACAAAAAATTTCATAGATTAAGCAAGTGTTTTAAAGTGAACCACTGTTTTCAGAGATAAGTCATAAAATGTGTGATGTATATTCGCTGAAGGGAAAGTCTTCTGCTGGAACATCACGAGCATTATTTGGCTCTTAATATTTCACTGAAATGTCTCTTCAAATGTGGATTAATGCTACCATTATATTTCCATTTACATGGCAAATGGCATTGAAATGAACCTAAATGGATTATTGAAATTAGATTCCAACCACACACCCCTGAATTTTGGCATCATTGTCTTAATCTTAGAGGAACATTATGATGAACAAGATCATGTATAGGCAATCTGATAAAATGACACTTACTGTATTAAACACACACATATAGGTCTGCAGCTTGAAAGAGGGTGATGAACTGCCTTACCTGTACAGGCTTCAGGACAGTCGTCTGGTGAGTTTCTTTAACACGTTTGTTATTCATAGCTAAAGCTTTGCTGCAGAGTTTGTGTCCCCAAAGCTTGTTCGCTAAAAGCTATGTTTCAGAGATGACTTTACCTTGCGTTCAGAGCTTACAGTTCGGTAGTCACACACAGCATACCCCTAGAAGAACATTGTATCTGAAGCTTTTGCACTTAACTCAAAACGCTGCTAAATGTGATACACTGTGCTGGGTTAAAAAAATAATCATGTTTGTTATCTGTGATCAAAATCTGAGTTCTAGTTTTTCTGAATTCCCCTGAGGCCTGAACCCTAACAAGCTCCAGAAGGAAGCCTCTCGTAGTGAGCGCCTTCGAAATGGATCATTACATTACATTACATTACAGGCATTTAGCAGACGCTCTTATCCAGAGCGACTTACACAACTTTTTTACATAGCATTTTACATTGTATCCATTTATACAGCTGGATATATACTGAAGCAATTTCGGTTAAGTACCTTGCTCAAGGGTACAACGGCAGTGTCCTACCCGGGAATCGAACCTGTGACCTTTAGGTTACAAGTCCAGTTCCTTACCCACTGTGCTACACTCCGTCCGGATCAGATGAGATTGCTTTCTTCAACTGCACTGCACACCGCAGTGCCATAAAAAAACATGCCTGGAAAGAAAAAATAGAAACCTTGTAATATTTTGTTGTTTTTTTTCAAAATAAATAAATTACTGGAAAAATGAACATACAGTACAGAAGTATTATAATACTCGCCATTTAGAAAGTAAGGATTAGAAAGAAGTCAAGATGTTGCCCGCACCATGTGCAGGTTAAAAAAAAGAGGCCTCTCGTTGCACTGTGAATTAATTTCCTCACTGCCAAATCAAAACAACGTTTTACACTTTACCAACTAAATGTCAGACAACCACCAGAACTGCAAATGAAAACAGTCACATTTATGGAGATCTGTCTCTGCTTGTGTCACTTTTGAGCTGTTCTTCCAAGGGGCACTGCACGAATGTGAGAAAAATATTTACCCGCAATAAACTGCGAAACTTTTTTCATCAAGGAAAAGTTCTGAAGTTGTCGAGCGAGGCTGAGCGAGTGTTGCATGCTCTTGGGCTTGCGGCTTAGGCACGTCGGCTAATTGCCTGGGAATACTAATATGTTTATGAAAATGGCAAACTCCCTAGCTAAGAAAATTAACTGTCAGATTGTCTGTTGCGCCGCATAAATAAATGGAAAAGCGATGCAGACATTTTGTATTCATTCAGCAATCTTGATGACACCAGACCCTTGCAGGTACTGCAGATAGGCATTACGGAGCCTGCCAAAATGAACAAGTCACAATTTACGAATAAATTGAAAATGTATTGCGAGGGGGTTGGTATGGGAAGCAATGTCTAATGCTTAAATAATTGACTGCTTTAATATTTTATGTTTTTCTGGCATTTTCTGAAAAAGAAAAGAATATGTACTGGGGTAGTACAGTGTGTTTGCTGATCTGACATGTTTGCAAGCTTAATCAACTGGGAGAAAATAGAGATTAAGCCAATATTCTGCCCATCAATCTTTAGATAAAATCCCATGAGCCTTCGTTGCTTTGGTTAAATATTTTAATCATTAACTGATAGCTGTACCTGCAGTGGTTGCATGCAAAGGCATTGTTAAAATGCCTTTAATTATGAATGTCAAATGTCAAGATTTTACACATACCGTACCGGAAAACAGTATTTCTTATGATATTGTTATGTTGTGATATTGTCTTGGTTGAAAAACACTCCTAAGATGGAAAAAGGAATCAAACACAGAGCCCATGTGACCAGTTTTGAGCACAAACACATCGATGTTTTCTGAACCACATGAATGAGGAAATCATTCATGCTAAAAATATAGCAACATTAATAGCGTATTGATGGATAAAGTAAAAGGGAAAAATAACAGGATCATTAACTACCCATCCATCCGTCCATTTTCTAACCCGCTTATTCCTGGTTAGGGTCACGGGGTGTGTCGGAGCGTATCCCAGCGTGCATTGGTTGAGAGGAAGAAATACAGCCTGGATGTTTTTCCAGCACAACACACACACACACCATTTACACCTAGGGGCAATTTAGACTCTACAGTTCGCCTAATGTGCATGTCTTTGGGCTGTGGGAGGAAACTGGCCTTTCCTTGTGTTAAAATGTAGTGAGATCATACACACAAGCGCTATAGGAGATGGGTTTTTTTCTGAGCGATATGCTCTGGCACAGAGAAGAAAAAGTGATTGCCCCCCCCCCCCCCCCCCCCCCCCCACATTAATAATATATTCCTCGTTTATGGGATCAAACTCATTTCTGTGCTCACGTAGCTTGGAGGCCTAAAACACAAATGATCCGTGAGTCACGAGGTCTCAGTTGTTTTCCCTCAACAGAAATCAATTCATGCAGTCTTTCCGATTTCCATTTCCTATTTACTGTCCTGACTGCAGCTGGTATCTCCATTGACCAGATTAAACATTTATGAACATAATATAAGCTATGATATCGCAAGTTTCAATTTCGAAAAAGCTAATTAACATAATTTTTCATTCCCCAAAAAATGTTATTAATATTGAAGAGAACGTATTGATGAGAATATGAATAGGCACAGGACTGTTATTAAAGCAAAAGACAATGGTGTATATTCTTATAATATCACCTGGAGGAGCTTGGAGGACCTTTGCCCCCATTTGCAATATACAGACGGTCACCCACTGGTTCCAGGAAGCACAAACTGATGTCATCCATGTCATGGCCTTATCAATGACCAGATCTGAACCAAATCAATTCTGAAAAAAAAAACATCTGAGTCAGCCTTTCTTCCCCGACGGAAGTGTATGTGAGTTCACAGGGTGCAGGGCTGTCCCATGTGGATAAATACATGAAGTGATTTTGTATTGGTGACTCCATTTTGTTAATTCCCTGCATTTGTGGACTCTGTGTTCTGGATTTAGTCAACACTGGTTCTTCACTAAGATGCAAGTGTAACTTTTTTTTACATGCTGTATGTAGTTTTACATTGTCCATCTTTGTTCGCTAAATGGCATTTGTGAAGGGAAAAAAAAGGCACAGCGAGTAAAAAGATAAGGCTGATTTGATTGTTGAATCCCTTCAAGGACCTGTAGCAGCTTAAACAGTATATCTTCATGAACACTAAAGGTTCAAATGCAAATCCAACAACATTAAATTGTCCTCAAGGTGTTATGTAATCAAATAAACTTTGAATTATGCAACCTTTTTTAAACCCCCAACAGACATTCCCCTTCTGATAAGCACTGGCCTCATATTAAATTGCTGGAGGGGGAACATCACTGTTATATTCCCAGAGCATTTCATTAAGTTAACCAAGATATTTTTATGGACATTTTTTATGTGTCCTTGCTGTACTCCAAATAAGAAAGGTCATGTGGAGATGTTGTCCAGTCAAACTCTCGAAGATATACGGTGCAGTACAGTCACTTCAGTGCATGTAATTCCAACGGTTACTTGTAACTTTACTTCCAATGGTTACTTGTAACTGTAAGAAAACAAACTGTCTTACATGCATAGAGTCTTTCAATGTCACAGGTTTGTGTATTTACCTGGGGAAGGTATGTACCTTTAGCATATAATGAGAAAGTGCTAAAGTAAAGAATAGTATTGAAGTGTCTAAACATACTTCTACACAGCTCCTCCCTGAACACAAGGTGTTTCTTTTGATCTACCAATAAAACGCACTCTTGTTGAATCCATTTAGAGTTCTAGTCCATGGCTTCCAATGTTCTAAGCGTTAATTTACATAGATAAGCTTTCTCATCCCTTATCGCAATTCCCTTCCATTCAGTGTACAATTCTGGTTCTGACCCAATATCAGCTGCTAAGACACAATGTACCCAATCCATTTGAGAAATTTAGCTTTTAAGATAAAGGCCATATATACTGCCATTTGTTTTCTGTTTTAAAGATAAAGTCAAAAATCCAGATTCAAAGTTAATTTCAGGAAGATGGTAAATGACAGGATGGTAATGTGCATTAACTTTAGTTAAAACCCTTGCAGACACAGCAATAAGTATTCATTTAAGAGTGTGGTTGGGATTCAAACATTTTAAACTCTGGATATCACATTAAAATCTTTGAGCCTGGAGGTAAATTAATATCCATAACAGAACGTGTACAGAAAACCGCTGGTGTGTGAAGAAAAAAAGTCGGAATTAATGATGTATCACATTTAGAATTAATCTTTATTGTGTAAAATTGAACTTTGTAAAAAAAAAAAAAAAAAGTGCAAATGTCACAGAATACCGTTCCTGAAACTGCATGTCATTTATTTAAGAACTGGAGAGACCTTTTTAAAAAGTTTTTTTCCCCCAAGATCTGAGAAATCTGGGCTAAACGGGGATGTGATTTTTGGCACATTACGGTGTTGTTAAAATCAAAGAGATTAGACGGAGGCGGGTGAGAAGCAGGACAAGGATGGTTGCCAGCCCCGTGGCATAAACGGTCTATGCGGTTGTTTAGGGCCACAGACGCTAGGTGGGGGGGGGGGGGCCACACGACCACGAGGGGGGGCCACACGATCCAATGTTTATCTAAGGTAAATAACGTTATTTTCGCAATTACGTTATTCATCCCCTATCACAGAACTAGCGATATAAATTTTAAACGGAACCAAACATTTCACAACAGTGTAATGTAAGAAGGATTTTACCAAGCAAACTTTTACCAAGCGAAGGTAATTTGTTGATCAGATAATCCCTTTCGTCTACTTAATGATATATTGAATAATAATGAGTGTGTAAAAAAAAAAAAAAGATGAAAACTACTCTGAATGGGTACTGGAGTCTAAACGAAGTACCCTACAAAGGAAAATGTAATATTGTTCTCATTACTGCCTCAATAGAATTTTGTTGTGGAGTGTGGAGAACAATCAAGTTTCCATGAAGCTAGTAGTCTCTGAAAACACCATTAGCATTAATATAGAACAAACTGGAGTTATACAACTCGGATCAAGCTCCATGCAAAGTAGGCAAGCTCCATTTCGCTCACAATGGTCAGACAGCTGCTAGCCCCTGCGACAGCCAATACATTAGATGATTTAAAGATTTTTTTTTCCCATCATGCATCACCTCGAAGCAGACCATTTTCTGAACGTTGTTATGGACCAGGGCAGATGTTTCGGATGGCCCGGCAGAGATCAATGAGGGGGCACACATGATGCAACCAGGCTTAAAATTAATTTCCCTCAATTACTTCTGGAGAATATGTAGGCAATCTGTAATAGGCTTTGCAATAGGCATTAACTCAGTACCGAAGCTTAATGGAGTACAGACTGATGGCTTTTCATCCTTATGATAATGTTGACAAGTCTGTGGCCCATTAAATGGAAAATTGATTTTTTTTTCAAAGATGCTATTAAGATCCTGTTGTTCCCATTCTGTTTGTGTTCATGGATTTACACCACTGCTACCCAAGAAACAAAGTCCTTGACCATTCTTGGAATTCTCATACGTCTCTCAGAAGAAGCGACCATTCCTGATATGAATCACTGATTTGGACAGACTCTATAGTATACAGACACCATTTATACCCCATTAAATTATTTATATTTCACTGACTGTCCAGTACTGTTATAGTAAAATATTTACTATGGCAGTGGGGATGAATAATACTAATAAGACTACTATAAGTACTACTACTAATACTACTAATAAATTATTATTATTATTATTATTATTATTTTTATTGTTATTATTGTTATTTATTATTATTATTATTATTATTATTAGTAGTAGTATTATTATTATTATTATTATTATTATTATTATTATTATTATTATTATTCAGTTTGTTGTGGGTGTCTGTGGCTTTCAAACGGGAAGCCGTTGTTCCCGAAATCGGTATTTGGTTCTCCTGCTCTGAGCTGAGGCTGGTGGGCGGAGCCTCATTATTAATTGGTTAATGAGTAGAGCCTGTTGGAGTTGGATCACCTGGGGCTCATCAGACACAGGGTATATAAGCTTGCCTTCCCCCCATCCCACACTGTTTTGTTGAGAGAAACTGAGAATGGGAAGGTGCGGAGTGCAAACTTTTTTGCAATTTGGGTTTTCAATACTTCCCGCCTGAAGATTTCTGTGCAAAGATTAGCATTAGCAGTCGTGCTAAAAAAAAAAAATTTTAAGTCAAGCTTATGTGAATTCAGTGACTTTGCAATACATCTTTATTTTATCACATTAAATCCTTTAATTGGTCATCATGAGAGTGGAACTACCACACAACATGAGCAACAGGACCATAGAATGCATTTTCCTGTGAGATCAAACCTTTTTGTGTTTAATATACAATGTCAGAGATTTTTGGTCATATAGCGCACCTGCTCACCAAGATCAGAAAGGACCCAGCTTTCTGTTCATCTCTTAGAGTAGAGACCCACCTTTTGCTTATGAATAGGCATTACTTTAATCAAGTTAAACTACAAGCACCATAAATTATAATATACTGCAGTTCTTTTATTAACATCTATACATTTTTGGCTACATTGTGAAACAAAACATGCATTAGAGTAGCAGCAGGATACGGCTGTGAACAAGATGGCTGCCAGCTTTGACCTTTGACCTTCACATTTCAATCGATAAACACCTGGAGGGTAGTAACATGGTATATGATATTACGCATGAGTCCCGATAACAGTATGAACCATAAATTTGGTCATGGGTGGGAAACCTTGTACACAATTATCTCTTAATGGGAACTTGGGGGGGGGGGGGGGGGTTAATTTGAACAATGAGGGACAAATACTAGAATCAAAGAAACAAGGGATGCAAGTCATATTCTGAAGACTGAGAATAATATAAGGAAGGGATGAATCATATTATACAGGAGCTCGGGGAGCTTAACTTTTAATTGGAACAGTATCTGACAGTGTTTGGCAGGATTTTTGTTCGATGAACTCGATGTACCATGCAGAAACACAACTTGGTGCGAAAGTACAATACAATAAAAACAAAAAATGAATAAAAAATAATAATAAATGTAATACTTTATGCAAGCTTTGAATTTATTGATGTGTAGCCTGTTACAATGGCTTAAGTTTGAGACAAGGGTGGATTTCTCACCAATTCTTATAGGGACAAAATGGAAGACTAAAATCGTAATTGTCCCTGATGGAAAAATGGGGCTTAAAGATCTTCTTTTGGACCGAAGTAGAGCATTCATTTCATTCTGTCTATTTTATTCCTTTGGCTAGTACACAAAAATGAAAATAAAGAGAGCCAGGGATGAACATAGAAAAGTAGAATAATGTTTGATGCTGCTCTCACAAAAACTATCAATTAAGTGGAGAGTAAAAACAAAAACCAGCAGACCCTGCAGCTCTCCAGGACCTGGGTTAGCACCCCTGACCTAAATAATTGGTGTAAAACCTAACTACATTTTATTAATTCAGTTTCCATCATTTTAACAAGGGAGTCGTGTCCTGAACACCACTGACGTAAACTAGACAGATCTAAACATAAGCTTTGCATTGTCCGTATGAAATCCTCTGTCATTTTCTACACATGACACTGGATGTATTTTTTTGTTCCACCTGTGCACCTAGAAACCTTGTTTCCACTCAGCAGTGTGGTGCTGGATCCAGGCTGCGGGACAAACTCAAGTCTTTTTGTCTCGTTCTGTTGAGAGCGCGTAAGCGTAAGCTTTGATGTGCTTTGAATGATGGGCGAGAATGACAGCAACTTAGCATCTCTTCATATTTTTCTTTTTCAAATGCAAATTAATGTGTTCGTTTGACGTGCAAGGGTTTACGAGAGTAGACTGAGAGAGTCCCAGTTTGATACAGAAGAGATTTCCAGCTGAAATTTGTCTAGGTCTTTAGAGAAGGGTGACAGGATTAGAACTCTGAAGGAAGGAAATTAAATTCAGTGCAGCAAGAAGAAAAAAAAATTAGTGATGTTTTGTTCTTACCACTGCCTCTTTTTCTGCGGGTGCAAATAACGACAAAATAATGGCGCTAGAAATGAACAAATAAACTGCTACACTGACAAATTATAATTTGAAAAGAAATAATTGCCTGCTTAAGTATATGATGAAATGAAATCATTCAGAGACCAATATTAGACACACACACACACACACACACACAAACCAGTGTTTGAATTTTGGACAACAATGTCATTGTTTATGAATGCAAACAGGACACCTTACAAACGACAACAAAGACAAGGACTGTGTCTTTGTTTTGCCTTTCATACATAAAAATAGGCATTGTAGAAAGCCTCACCTTTTTCTTTTTTCTTTTTTTTAGCTACTTCAAAATTAATTTTAATTAAGGTCTACAGAGCTGTAATGAAGATTAACAAGTGTAATTGATTAGGCTTGGAGCTTTTGAGCATGGTTGATTGGGTACCATTCCAAATATGAAATCATACGCACGTTCACCTTGTTGCTTTCAAAACAGTATTATGATGACAGTATCGGTGTTTTCAGTGCCATTTAAACCATTCCACGAACGTAAATTACCTCATCAAATATAATTAGTGTACTTGTATTTCAAAACTTTGAACTTAGAATTTGTTATTTTAATGCATAAAAATGCAGACTAGCTGTAGTTAATTTACCCATGAAACTTCCAGGTGGCCTGGTAAAAACATGTGATCCATGAAATATCTCCATCAAAAGCACCTAACACTTGATGTTTCTTACAAATCTAAGAATAAATAAATTAATAAACATTTTCAACATGGTCGCCTAATGTCGGCCAGCTGATAGTAGTGAAACTGCCACACTATCCCCATCTTTTGTGAATAATAAATTTATGTCAATTGAAATGAGTAAGTTTTTTAGGCGCTGGCCTCTGATAGTGCCAATCAGAGGCCAGAAAGCTCAACTTTAGCCACGTCTGACTGCAACATCTTCTTCCAGGCAATCTCTGGGTCTGTCACAGTGACCCAAAGGTGACTTTCTTGAGTGTTTTCAAACTAGCCATTTTCCCCAATGAGGCCAAGTTCTGAAGAGCTTGTTGATCTCTGGACAGTGTGTCCATTTCTGAGAAGGAGCTCTGCTGTTGGCGCTGGCCACTTAGTTCTGACAGATCGGCCAGTTGCTCAGCTTCGTAGAACGGCCTGATCTTGACAAATCATTTGTTTGTTTTCATCTCTCTCTCTCTCTTTCTCTCTCTCTCTCTCTCTCTCTCTCACTCACTCACACTCACACATTCACACTCTCACTCTCTCTCTCTCACGAACTGGGGAAGCGATCACCAATGAAATAGCATAATTAACAATACAGTTCAATTAAAATATCTTACAAAAAAAAAAAAAAAAAGGAAATTGAATTTTGTGGCCTGGAGATGTCTCTAGTCCTAAACAACTGCATAGAGAGGCCGGCCCTGTCAATTTCACAACCCGCAGCTGTATAACACAAGGGTCTGGGGGAATGCACTTTCTTTTTTTTGGCAGAAAGCGATACACTTCAGGTTTAATTCCTCTTATTAACAACAGTGCCTTTTCCACAAGGTATTAAAAATTATGTTTTCCTATAAAGTGTATCAGACTCCCATCTAGTATGTGCAACAAGGGTACCTTTATGTTCCTGCAATAAATCCTGTCAATATTTGATATCCCTGCATGCAGGGATTATGGATTTTTGCATATAAAGCATTTTATGTGCTCGAAAACCTTATTCCCTCCTAATTTATTCAAACAAACTCCTGCGGATAAATTTTTGACCTAGAAAATACCCCAAATGCCCGAAGAAGTTTATGTCCATTCATAGCCAGCTTTTGGAGCAGAATTCAACAAAGTGGGACAACAGCTTGGCTGAAGATTGAAGAAGAACGCTTGACTATTTGTCCTATGTTTAAACCAGTGGCAACCAGCCCTGTTCCTGGATAGCTACTGGCCTGTAGGTTTTCATTCCAACCCTAACAAAGCACACCTCATTCAACAGCTAGAGCAGGGCTGCCCAACCCTGTTCCTGGAGATCTGCCGTCCTGTAGGTTTTCACTCCAACCCCAACAAAGCACACCTCATTCAACAGCTAGAGCAGGGCTGCCCAACCCTGTTCCTGGAGATCTGCCGTCCTGTAGGTTTTCATTCCAACCCTAACAAAGCACACCTCATTCAACAGCTAGAGCAGGGATGCCCAACCCTGTTCCTGGAGATCTGCCGTCCTGTAGGTTTTCACTCCAACCCTAACAAAGCACACTCATTCAACAGCTAGAAATCTTGTTGAGTTTCTAATTAGTAGAGTCAGCAATGTCTATCAATCATTCCAGAAAGCATGGCAGAAGTCCAGGCCAGTGAACAGGTAACTTTTAAACAGGCAAAACAATTGATATTATCTTAATTTTTTTGTGACCTATGAAGAAGATACACATGTTATTAAAAAGTTAGGTGGAGATATGTCTGGTGCATCAGCTAGTGAGAAATTTAATATTTGTGTGCTGCAAGTGCCAAGAAAGATGAAAATAGCAACATCGAAGCTAATGTTTTATGTGCATATGCCACTCAAAATAATCAAAAACCAACTGTGTTTGTGCTCAAGTCAGTAAGTATTGCTGACTCCACGCCTTATTGGCTGTAATTATTCTTTCATAAATAGCTGCGGTGCGGAATTAGTGCTTAGGAACTCTGAAATTCAACACCGCTGTGGGTATTTTTGAAATGTATGCATTCTCTCGGAACAATGTCGCACACAATCAAATGCGCGAATGCGTCTAATTTGAAGATTTGCTTGATCTGCTGATTGCAGTGCTGTGACAGGTATCATATTTGAACGACACCTCCGAGCCAACGTATGCAAACGGGATCTGTAATACGCCAGGTGGTGTTCAGAAATGACAACTGCAACACTCTTGCCAAATCCAAAGGCGTGCGCTTCCAGCATTTTTCCACGGGCTTGCGAAAACAAGATTACAGTTCAGTTAAATCGGTGGCGGTATCTGCGAGAAGAATATTGTACAGTATAATTAAACATGAACATTTTTAGGCATGATGAAATATATATTTGCCCTAATTTTCGGCAGTCTGGTATTTACAGTAACTTCTTTTATCATTGGTTATAATTCAGTTTAATTTATTTTCCCCACAAACGGTAGCTCTGCAACTTTTGCGGTATATGCATTAATCAGCATTTCCCTTCTGCAGAGAAGATGAGACTAAGCAATTCTAATTTACAAATGAGATTCTGCATGTCTGGCCATTTGTTTTGCAGTGTTATATGAATTATGGTCCGTTAATACTATTGGGAGATTTCTATGCTTATGAAGAAAAACCTACTCTTCAAAAGGTTAAAGGGAGAGGTACATACAGGGATGTCTGCTGGCCTATTGGTCTAGTGAAGAGTTTACTTTTTGAAACAAACAAACACAAAAAAATAAGTTTACTTTTTGATGCTGAGGCCAGCAATTCACAGCTCCTCCGACTTGAGCTTGTGGAAGACCCAGCAGCCACAACTGAAGGTGTCAACACCATTTTCCGATTATCCTTAAAACCTATGATATCCTGGGCACCTATGCACAAGCAATCACGATGGCCTTATTGTGTATTTACATTTCATACAAAAGTTACAATATGTCAAAAAGACATCTATCAAATCTACACAGCTGCAGACATTCTTTGATTCAACATTCATTCAACTGGCTGTTCAATCGACATTCACAAGCACATTTTTGGTGCAATTTATTTACTAAAATAGCTTACATAATATGAACATGGACTCAATGTGCCCGAGCTTACAGATTCAATTTTTGTAGAACAAGACTGTAAACACCTTGTTTGAGAACAGCTGAGAAATGGACTGCGATGCCTATTGTATCTGACAAAATGTCTACTTCTCCCCGGGAACATTTCTCACAACGTTCATATCTGCTTCAGGACAGGACATATTTGCCCCAGGTTGCGGTCTGTTAAAGTTCATTTAACAGACCGTTGTCAGCATTGCGTTCACTAACGGAACGGGAGGACCGCGAGCTTCTCAACCAAGCACCATTATCCCACACATCAGAACTGTCACAAGCCATTTCCCACAGTGCTGCCTGGAGCAATTATTTACCTTGTTCCAACAGTCCCAAGGCCTAGCCAAAATCTTATTTCACTTCTTGTCAGGAATGGTGTTTTTAAATGTCCCTCAATGTTTTATGAATGCATGAATCTTGAATATGTAGATAAATGTAAAAGTATTGGGATTGTGACACAATTCTACTTGTTTTTTTTTTTTTGCTCTATACTCTAGCGATGACTATGAGGTTAAAGGGCATACCCTTCGGTTTGAGGGTATGTACATACATATCAGATGATCCATGTAGGAATTACAGGCCTTTTTATACACAATCCCCCCCCTTTTTAGGGGAGCAAAAGTAAGGCAAGTGAGAGGTGAGTGTGACTAGCAGGCAGGGCTTGAAAAGCGGAGTTAGCTGTCCTAATAGAGCAGATCCCGCTGAAGATCAGTACGCATCAGGAAACCAGGACCCCTGTCAGAAACAGGGAGCGCTAAACGCCCTGTGCTTCCCGCTGCTCTCTCTTAGCGTCGGACAGGTCCGCCGCTGATCCCGTCAGTGACTCGTCTCCCTCTGTCGTTGCGCAGATAGCACGATGAGCTAACAGCTGGGGCAGATGCTAGCCTGAGAGCCGGGGCGTGATAGAGACTGTGGACCTGACGCTGATAGCATTTAGCCCAGCCCTCCATTGCAGCTGGAAGGTTCTGCTATTCCCCCGTCAGCCTGTCCCTGTCCCCCCCGCTACGCATCACTGTTGCCCAGGGCTTGCATTTAATCAGGGTGAAGAGACGCCTGAAGATGGGGACAATGAGGGGCCCCTCGCGGGCTGATTGTGAACCATAGCAGGACTTTCCTCCTGACATTTCCCTATGACAAGTGACCTTTGTTTTTCTGATACACACATGCACTCAGACCCCCCCCCCCCCCCCCCCCCGCTTAGAGTAGCACTTGCTTAGTGGAAAGGGGGCAGCCATATCAGGATTGACCTTCTTCTGGACAGGTCTCCCACTGCTGTTCCCCCCCCCCTTCCCCCAGTGAATACTGAGCTCAAAATCAGGATTCTGTGTCTTATGTTTTAATAATTTCAAATAATACTTTGTTTTCATTGCTCTTCTTAGTTTCATCATGTTTGTACGCTTTCCCATTTACCTAAGATTAACCCAATAATGAGGCTTGAATATCGACTGAACGTCTGGTGTGGTTTTTGTGGCTGCATCGTGATCAGTGTTTGCTACCGCTGAGAAATCTCCCAGTAGTGGTTGGAGGGATCCAGTACAATGCCAAACCCCCATCGACTGCTGTTGTTTTGGGTTTTTGCTGCGGTAGGTATAAATCAGTAAGTAAGATAGTGCTCCAGTACAAAAAACCACACCAGACATTCAGCTGGCGGGGGGAAGAATAGAACCTGACAGGAAATTGATTTTAAAGTGAGCCATTCCTGTAAACTTTTCTCTTCGTACTGGGAAAGTAACTTTTTACTCAGATACTCAAGTAACTTTTACACAAACAACTTATTCACTCTTACTCAAGTAATTCTATGATCCACTACTTTCACTTTTGCTGAAGTAGGATGCCTCTGAAGAAGCAGTGCTTTTACTTTTCAATACTGATTACTGTGGGCTGCATACAGTGGTCACTAGCATTGTGGGTTATAAACATTTATTCCGTAGTACATCAATATTATTTCACTGTTTACGGTAGTGGTGGTTGTCTGTTGGCATGCAGTCATAATGATGTAATAAGAGAAAACGGAATATGTGGCCAAAAGTTTGGTGGTCAGTGCTGTGCAGTAAATTTAAAAGCTAAATTATAAAACATAATTCTAGGTTATACACACTTATTTGACCAAATATGGCACATGTATTACTCGGATATGCGGTACCATTACTTTGCTACCTGTATTTTTTATTTATATGGCAAATTATGAGCTGTCTGTGTTTTCTGGTTCTCAGGCTGGCTGTGACTGCATGTCTACGGATATGATTTGTATGTATGATTTGAATTAAGCATTAATGCAAGTGCTACTGAATTGATTGTAGTACAGAAGGTGAATCTTTGCACCTAAAATTGTTGGGTTTAATTTTCTTGTTTTGCAAGGCAGTCATTTTTTGAGAGTTAAGTCCGTTTACTAGCGCAGAGTAGAATTCGTCAGTAAAAAGGTGGATTGCTTTCACAGAATAGACAAGAAGGACAAGACATACAAGACAACAGGCCGAGATCAAAACATGGGGCCAGGACTGCACTGAGCAGCTCAAGCAGACAACAAAAAGAGAGTGAGACAGGACGTGTGGAGCTCCACGTATCCTGTAGCACAGCAGATGGAGCGGTGGGCTAATGAAATGAGCGGGAGCCATAATTTCATACGCGTTTTGTGCTTGAGTGCGGTGCTGCTTGAACAGACCGGTCGCTCTGTGCCCAGCAGAAAAGGAACCGTCAGCTCTGAAAGAAGAAGTTTTTCAACCTGTGAAACAGGGAAAAAGAAAACGCTTGTCGGTTGTCTTTAGACATGTGAGGGGGGGGAAAAAGCAGGGGATGAGGCGGGAGATGAGAGCCAGTGGAAGGAGAGAGAGAAAGCTGGTACAGCGTGATGACAGAGTGATGATGTCAGCGCTCTACTCCCCGTACAACAGAAAAAACGGCTCTCTGTTTCCTGCTCTGCCTCCTGCCACCTCATAGCCAATCAGACTGCAGAGCACTGATGACCGCTGCACACAGCGGGTAGGAAGTAGGTGCTCTGTGACTTTCCGTCTGCAGGCTATAGTCGCTAAATCGTGTGGAGGTAATTTGCCCATTGGGAAGATGTTGCGGCTATGTTGCTTACCGCTGCTCTGCTATGGAATAAGATTCATGTCATAAGTGTCAAACGAAACATTGTATCAAGAGTCAAACAAAACCGATAGATTTTGCAGGTATAGAAAAAAATAATTACTTGCAATATTTTTCCATTTGGTTTCAAGCTTGAAATTCTTAGTTTACTCTTGAAATCAATATTTTTCTTTGCAATATTTATTTCTTTGCTCTCCATATGAAGTGTCTTGCTTGCTACAATTTTGACACAAACCTCAAAAACTGAAAGTATGATGTTTTCTTTGATATTTTTGACCGAAGTCTGCACCAACAAGCCTTGCTTCTGGACTTCTGTCCTCCAGCAACTCTAATCAACCAATCACCACTGCCCACCCTCTGTGTCGCCAGAGCTGGTGAGAGCCACGCACAGGGATTTGTAACAACCAGTTTAACATGCAGGCAATTTCCCCAGGAAAATAGCCAAAGGGAGGGGGGGGGGGTGGGTGTGGGGGGGGGGGGTGTCTCAGAGGGAAGGGCAGCGGCAGCATGAATTGATTTTTCTCTGATGTTTACGGGGACGCTCATCAATTCAATGCCGTGCCTCCGCTACTAATACCCAGGGGGGTGGGGGGGGGGGTGGAAGCGTGACATTCGCGTTCTCACAGCTTCCCCCGATATCAAAGACACTGCCTCCGCCATCAGCAGTTTGGGGGGGGGGGGGGGAGTGGACATGGGGGGGTACTTTTATTACTCCTTTGAAATGGAATCCTTCCAGAACCAACCCCCACACCTAGGAGGCAGTACCCTGTGTGACAGCAGCTCTGGCTGTGGGATGGACTTCCCATTCCCTCCCAGCCAATCAGCACTTTTCAGTCTGTTGGATATACGGGGACCCAACGCGAGAACCTCAGCGGAGATTTAGGGGGGATTGCTGATTTCATGTTAAGCTCGTTCTGACTCTGCAACTCTGGGGCGCTACTGCTCGTGGTGAACCGCGTGCATCACAGTATCCCCGTGAGCTGAGCTTCTCTTCGCTTCGTTGTCCCAGATGAAAAGATTCCGAGCGGACCTGAGGTCACCACGTTGGTAACGATGAAAGCACTCGTGTCCGGCGAGCCTTCGGTGAGGAGGATGAGGGTTCTCTCTCACACTGCCCAGCCACAGGGCTGGAGGATGACTCTCCTGCAAATGACCCCAAAAATAGCTCTCCTTAAGCTCGTCCTCACAGAAGGCTGAATTAAGGGCCTCAGTCACTGACTGACCGCAGACAGATCCTTGGACACACCAGAATGAAAACACCTCGGCTGCGTACGTGAGTAATCATGGAAAAGGAATGGGAATCAGTTAAAACCCAGATGAACTCCACACACAAGCGTTCCCCCAAGGAGGAGAGGCCCGGGACTGCCCATTTTATTCTGAAAACGGTCTTCCGCACTTTATTAAATATTATTATTTCATAATGAATTAAACATAATATCTCTATAAGTGGGCGACGCACATTTAATTTTCCTCACACATAGTATTATTGTAAGGTATCACTTTGGCTTCGTCACTTAAACAGACACTTGCGAGCAAAATAGACCATTTTCCTCAAAATGGATAGAAATTGTGGCTTTTACTTACTCCAGAGGAAAGGGAAAACGACCTTGGTAAATACAAAATGAATAATCTGGTAACGATGGGTCTCTTATTACTGCGGTCTTGGTGCTGTTTAGCATTTACTATCAATTGATTTTTATCACGTGCAACATTCTGAGGGCAGTTATAAGCGGTGTGTTCGTATAAATGTATTCTGGAAGTTTTATGGGGATAAAATAAATGCGTATTTAAAAATTCATCCCAAGGAAAGTTTACCAAGCAAAACAATCGTAAAATATATCTTATTTAATGGGAGTTTTATCCTTTAAAATATACTTTTTCTTCTCTTTGTTTTAGCAATTCTTAAATTCCTCCTGCTTCTATTGCCTGTTGATCCCACCAACAGGGGTCCCAGCCCTTCTGTCAGCGATCAGGCAGATCTTCTCAGACTCAGCTCTTGAAGTGTGACTTATATCAATGAGAAAATGTATCAAACATTCCTTGGTTTACTTTCGCTTTGAGCACAATTATAAAAATAAAAACATTTTTTTTTAAATGGAATCTGTGGGAAATCAATATAACGTAGGGGAAAAATTTCTGGCCATAGCTTTAATTTAGCTATAAATTTTCACCCTTTGTCTTGTTTTATTGTATATAATGAAGCGATTTATGTCTAAGCAGCAGAATCCAGAGGCTATTGTGAGCTCCTCTTGTAAAAATGAGCGCAAACTTCATTTAATGAAATCAATGGTCCCTGTGCTCTATGACAAAAACAATAAGGACACTTTTCCATGGCTAAATAACTTGATGCTGAATGTCTGTTCATATTTCAGGTAGAGGTGGACAGGTATTGGTCTCCTGAGATGCTGGGACTGTGACAGGTAAAGCTGACCTCTGCAGGTGAAAAGCAGGTAGAATTCCTGGCATTCAGAGGTGATTGGGGGGGTCAAGGTCTAGCCCAGGGGCTGAGAGAAGAGGAGTGCTGCCCATCCCTCTGCTGGGGAAAATTGGTGCAATTATTTGGTCCCTGTGCAGCAGTGATGTTTTAATATAATATGAGAGGGGGGAGGTGGTAGAGTACGACAGTGTCAACCGTTTGAAACACCAGGTAATAGGTGTAAGTAAGCCAGGTGAAGAGTGGGCTCTCAGCACTCTCAGGTGCATTACTGCTGATCCAATACAGGTAGGGGTGGATCAAAGGAGGTCAAGGGAAGTTAATCTAAGTGCCTTTGGGACTGACCTGCCTTTCAGCAGGGCTAAGCCTGTCTGCAGAATATACACAGGAGTCAGAGGATCACAGAAATACAGTCCTCAGCACCTCTTAACCCAGATGGCTTTGTCGATGTAAGGCTGGCACAGTGGCATTGCCAGTATTGAAGTATTGAAAGTGTACTGTTGGCTAAATGACTTTCACTTTAAGGTGGACAGAAATAGTAAGGATATATTGATGGTTGTTGTTCAGATTTGCATGTACATTTTGTACATAATGATTTCTAAAGATGTACACGTAAGTGTATTCATTATATATGATATTGATTTATCATGACTGCAAAACAGCACTATAGCTTCAGAAATTAACATATTGATGATAATTGGTTGGGATTTTAAAATGTGTCAAGGATTGGGCACAATTTCAACGCATCAATCAAAGTATCCACATTTTCAAGCCACTTTATTCTTAGCATAAACAACCTTTATCATACAGGACCTGTGTTATGGCACGGGGGCAACTTTTGCCTTTAATAGTAATTGCTTTCATGTTTAGGTGGTGATAATTGTTAACTTCCAGGCCTATGCTATTTTTTTTAGTTTTGGTAATTATTTAACATATAAGCACAGAAAATAACTGTACGTATACTCAGAGACTTTTGGGGAGAAAGTGAAGAAGGTCGAATAACTGCCACATTTTGAAATTCATCTTGATGGCACTGGACAAATACACCGACAAAACTAAAACCTTCTGCGAACTACAGAAGGTTGAAATTAGTTGCCCCCGGGACACACTACAAATCTCTCGGCTCATCTTCAAAAGGGTATATTTTTGGAGCAGTTCACGGTAAAAAAAAAAAAAAAAATTTTAAGAGATGGCAGCAGCCAATTGTCTGTGCGGCATACAATCAGAGAGGCCATTAACCTGCACAACGCCCCCCGTTCTGTCAGCTCGCCCCCAAAATGAAGTGAGATGAAGTGTTTTGCCTCGAAAGGCAGCTGAAATGGGGTGCAGTCAGACGGTGTGCGGCTTGTGTGCCCGTCGGAGATGGAAAAGCAGTGGGGGAAATACAGCGCGGCAAACCGGCATATCAACGTGGCGAATTATGCGGATGCGCGGCATCCATATTTAACCTTCTGTGAAGAGAAAAAGCCTTCTGGTGTGAGGGGGAAGAAAAGGTACTGGGGCAGTACAAATGCGGTGTCAGACAATTCAAGCAGAGAGAGAGAGAGAGCCTGAGCAACTGAATCTCTTGCTGGGAAGTATAAACCACGAAGAAGCTGTGTTAGATAACGGAGACAGACTGACGGAGGACCTGGTGATGGAGACTTTTCAACTTTGAGAAAAGTGGACGGAGAAATACAGGATCCAACGGCTGACTTGAAACTGCCGAAGCAGATAACTGAATTCGGCAACGTCACGTTTTACGAATGCTCGCAAAAGCAGGATGAAATGTGACCTCCCGTGTAATAGAGCAACGACCTTGAAACTATATTGTAGTTTTTTGGTTGCTGTGTTAATATGACATCGGAAGTGTTGTGTTGGATCTTTCATGTATGTATCGTCAAGTGCGATGCATCTGCTAAAATAAATAAATTAATTAATAAAATAAAGTTTTGATGGTCGATGCTGAAATATGGTTAATGATTCCTTCCCTAATAAATGTTCCTTGCCTGCTTAATAGCTTGGAATTATTACCACATATTTGCACAGTCATTGCCTGATAAATATAAGACTGTCACATGAAATGTGAGCAGTGGGTCAATTCTTCAGGTAATATAAAGTTTTACTGGTGTGTTTCCAACCCCCGAGGATACATAGCTTTCATAACCCTCAGACAATGCCATTCTGCACTGCTTGAGGTTGTTTCTATTTTCTTTAAAAATTGAAATGGTGCATAAAGATCAGCAGACATTTATGTTTGGAGACATGCAAGTCACAGTGGAGTTGTTAAGTGGGTATAGTGAAACCCAGTACAAGGTTATTACGATGCTTAACAACCACACCAATGCATTTATAGAACTTTATTTTCAAGCAGAAGTTGTGAAAACATTTTCCTGACAGATAAGTTTTTTCCTCTTCAGCATGCATTTTCAGTTTTTTTTCAGTAATAAAATAGTAAGTAGACAGTAACAAACTTAGTTTTATTTAAATCCACCATAACTACAATCTTGAATTAAAATAAAAATAATATTCACAATGGAACTATGTTTTATACATTACATGCATTCCAATACAAAAAAAAAAATGATTTACATGCTTTATGTAGAAAATCGTTTTTATAATCTGGGTTTACACATTCCTTTGGAATAGGAATCAACATTTGACATAAAAATAAAAAAATGAACATTTGACAGACACTCAGCTTGGATGCCTTTGCTGTCAACAACTGTGGAATACCGCAGTAAATCTATGTGACATATTACAGATGTTGATTTTAAGAAATGGGAGGAGGAGGGGGGTGGGAAAAATGGTGCAGTAATATTATTATTATTATTATTATTATTATTATTATTTGCTTTCAATGTGTTTGTCTCAGGACTAATGATGTGACTAATTATGCCATCCAATGAGGAGGAGAGCCGCGGTGTTCTCCTGAGTCTCCTGCTAATGGGCTGAGTTGAGCGGAGTCTCTCCGATAGATTTCATCATCAGAACAACCGGCTGCCTCTCGCCTTCCCGCTCCATTATAACTGCTCCACTTTTCCTCGCCCCTGGCTGTGTCAGCGTGCTCAGAGCGGTTGGCAGGGGCTTATGGGATAGCTGACTCAGTGGAGTGAGAAGCTCGGGGGACCAGATGGATCTCAAAATCGTGGTGGATAACAGCGGAGCATCCACTCCGCACTGCCTCCGCTGACTCAGAAGCAGAGAACCCAACACTGCAACTTCAGACCATACTATAAAACTTGTTTTTTTTTTCTTTTCAGAAAACTTTAAACAGGGGTTTCTGGGTGGTTTAATAATGAAAGAACTCTCCTGGTGATGTGTCTGGTTGAGTCTGCTCCACCATGCTTTTGTAATATAGCCTTGCGGCTTTGGACTTGCTCGGTTTGTCTGACGAAAGTGTTTCCCCTTGCGGTTCATTTTCAAAGGGGCTTTACAAGGAAACTTTACAATTAATATTAATCTCTGGTTAGATGGGGGTGGAACAGAGGCTACTCAGAGAACAGCATCAGACAGTAGAGAATACTTCTAACCCGTGTAAATAATAATACTGTAAGAAGAAGAACAACAAGAGTAAGAAGAAGAAAAACAGTTTCAATAAGCAATATAACTTCACATGGAGAAACAAAAAAAGCTATCATAATTTCAGTTTGATCTATCAGGGAAGGCTTCTCCTGTTCACTTTGCTTCCTCCTTGGCTTATTGAGTCAGGGCTGTCCTTCCAGCAAGTAAGTAACAAGACAATGGGAAACATCACTCTAATAATAATAATAACTGCACATTTTTATACGTGACAAAGTGAGGTGTGTGTGTGTGTGGGTGTGTGTGTGTGGTGATGTTGTGATGTCGGTTGCTGTCCTCATACTGGTTTCTAAGAAGAAGAAAAAACAACTTGATTTTAAGAGTCAAAGAAAAGAAGAATGCTGACAGAATCGAAGGGCTGTGTCTCTCTGCTGGTAACTCTGTGCTCCATTGATTCCGCTGCTTTGGTTCCGTAATTTTCTTAGACGGAGGAACAGAGTGCCTTGCCCGAGGGCAAAACGCCAGCACGTCAGCTGAGAAATGTAACAGCCCCCTGTCTGAGCCCAACCCCTCTGGTGTCGCACAGGTCTAATGCTGCAGGCGTCTGCGTACGGTCAAAAAGTAATGCCACCCATGAAGAATGTCGCCTCTCAGAGAATATGATGTCCTTTTCCATGAATCACTTTCATAAGCAGCACTGCTTCTACCAGCTGTTACGACTACCAGGAGACAGAGGAAGTTAGTAAGAATCTGAAGCCTAATTATATAATGGCTCGTTTTCAGCTTTTGCGCGAAACTACTGTGTAACACCTTCCGATTAGGTCCATAAAAATTCCACTTTGAAGATCATTCTTCCTTTCACATGCTGAGAGGCAATGTAGGTCTGCACTGTGGGCTCGAATGACTGAATTACGCACCATCATCATGGGGGACAGACAATAGGAGAAGAGAGTGGTATCACCACAAAATTCAAACAAGAGTGTGGCTAACTTCTGGCACAAAAAGGAAGAGCGCATTATAAAATCGGGAAAATGGCGGACAACAGGCCTGCACCTTGTACACTTCCTTCCCATTTATTTCCTCCGTGTTGTCTGGACCCTTATGAACAAAAACCATGTGTGTCTAAAAACCAGAGAACCAAAAAAGAGTACACATCCTATTTACAGTATAAGATGAGAGTGGACATTTTCAATAACAAATGGGAAAATGTTAAATTTGCACATGAAGACGTGATTTTCACATGTGGGGAAAAGGCAAGTTTCACATGCGGGGAAAAGGCCAGTTTCACATGCGGGGAAAAGGCCAGTTTCACATGCGGGGAAAAGGCAAGTTTCACATGCGGGGAAAAGGCAAGTTTCACATGCGGGGAAAAGGCCAGTTTCACATGATTCACGCGTGGGGGGGAAATGTGGCCAGCTGTTCTCCGCCCAAGGCTCTCTGAGTCCATTGAGAGCTCCGGAGCTCGACTGCTTCGGCCTTTCCCTGCTCGCTCTGCGATCGTAAATCACCTGGATAACTGAAGCACCTCAGGAGTGGTTAGGAAGAGGCTCGAACGAGGTAGATGGGCCCCGCCTCCCCCCCCCCCCCCCCCCCGGCCCCCGCCCCCAGTTTACTGCACTCACATGTGCCGCTGAGCTGATCTTGTGCACTCAAACACAGGAGAGCTTCACACCAGATTGCCTGCACAGGGATTCTCTTCTGCTTTTAAGAACCCGTCTTGAAACAAAGGTAAAAATGAAAAACTTGTGACGGTTCAACCTTCACTGCAGTATTTCAGACGCGTAACCACGGTTACGCTGTTTTAACTGTTGTGGTGGAAATTGAGTTGGTAGAATAATATTGACTTCAATTTGGAGTTACGATTTTGTCTAGTTTTTTGAAAATCAATAAATAAGCACACAAAAACTAAAAAAAACATCTTTGTGCCAATTAATTATTGCATATGCAAGTGGATATAGGGTGTTTGCATTCTTAGTTAGTCAAACTAATGTATAACAATTGTATGTTCAGGAGATGCATGTGTAGACTTGGGGTGTGGTTATAGCAAACCCCACACACTGACCTTTGAATCGCCTATTTCAGGAAGTACCCATAAATCAAGGTTTCAGAACCTTGTCTTTACAATCTACTCAGAGTACTAAGAAGCTTGTGTTTAAATTTCTTGTTGCACCATACTGTATAAGTCCAAGCTAACAAAGCTGTACTGGTATGTTCATACAGTAATACAAAATTCCAAGTAAAAAAAGAAACACAACAAATGCTGATTATACTCATGCATTATATGCGATGTATTGGTAACCTGTACAGGATGTGCTCCTGCCTCTTGCCCAGTGCATGCTGGGAAATCCCCCCACCACTCATCCTACAACCCTGACCCGGAATAAGCAGGTTAGATAATGGATAGACGGACGGATGGACACATACATTATGACGTGCTTGTTTTTCCTAATTCTGAGCTCTTTTCACTATTATAAGCCAGCAGCTTCAGTTTTTTTTTTTTGTTTTTTTTGTTCTCCTCACTGACCTCCATGAAACCCGAACATGTACTGCAGTATATTCTGTCACGGGGTATGTGGAATCAGCAGCAGTGCTCCCACACACCGTGGGGAGTGTGGTGGGTGGGGGGGGGGGGGGGGGGGGGGGCGGGTAATGTTTGACGGGTCTCCTGCACAGTCTGCAGCTAATTGCTCCCCAGGGAAGATCAGTGTGCTGAGGAGACAGACAGCTGCAGAGCTGAATTGACTGACAGGGTGAAAGATGCACATTAAAACTTCTTACTTTGTGGCTCAATTTAAATCCAAACTGCAGGACTTTTAGCGCGTTTCACAGTCTACTGTAAATCAGGGAATATGCAAGCAGAAAAGACTGCTTTTAACAGGACAAAAATCCTCATATGATATTTTCAATCCATGAGTCTGTTTATTTATCGGCCAAAGGCAAGGATGACTTCTACTCCCCTTTAAGCATGTTCCTGGACATGACCTGCAGTTGTGCGGGGGGGGGGGGGGGGGGGGGACCTGAAAATAACACCGTAATTAAGATCACAGTCTTATTAACTGAGAAATCAGAAATCACGTCCAAATTTGTTTTGTTCAATATAACTTCTGCTCCCCTTTAGCTTCTTCTCCCTTTCAAGCATTACACGCCATTACACACCATCACATGCCATTACATGCCAGCCATAAGACTGCAGACTTTAGAAGATGTACACATGCCCTACCACTCACATGATGTCCCATCCTCAGTGTCAGACGCCTGCAGTACTAGTTGACATATACACCCTGTCGACCCTAAACAGCTCACTCCACATTGCCACATGATGAGCAGGTGAATGAGGAGAGATTGAGGAAGAGTGCTTCAGGTGCAGGGTGCCCTTCACTCCTGCCTTGTGCCGGTGGAACAGGTAGAAGAGCTTCATTACCTGGGCTGGGCCAGGTATCCATCCTCATCAGTCTTCTGACGGGTCCTGAGGACGCCAGAGAACAGGTGCAGGGGAGCGTGGCACGGAGTCTCACAGCACCTTAGAGAAGGAAGACTCCACAAACTGATGAGTCGCAGCTGTGTCGTGATTGGTGCGTTCCTTATATGGTGTCACGTGTATTGTGCGTAAAGGGTACACGCGTGTCCTTCTCCGTGAAGTGATATGTGGTGTGTGTTTTTGCATTGTCCTTGACTGTTATGCCCCACCCGCACCAGAACCATACCCATACTCTTCCTGGGCTTGTGGAGGACCTGAATGCATGGGTCAGTGGGCTAAGTTGCTTGTGCCAGAGAGAGGCAGTGCTTCAAGCACCTTGGGTGTCCTTAGCTTTACACTGAGCTCAGGGTTTACAACCCATTAGTTGCGAATACCATAATAAACAGGCCAAATTAAAAATCATTATCAGTTCAATTAAAAAAAAAAAAAAAACCCAAAACTATGTATCTACAACGCCATTCTAATACAAAACATCAAAAGCGGCCCCCCTTGCGGTTTCCCACTGTGTTAAATGAGAGTAAAACAGTGGGAGTCTGAGCTCGAACCGCTCCAGCCACCCACGGCTGCTAATTAATCTCATAGTGTTGATTAGTCACCCCTGGTGCCTTGCTTTCTTTTTACTGCAGCCACTCCTGATCGCTTTTTTTTTTTTACTTGGAAGAATTTTTTATTGAGGTGTCAAGGGGGGTTAGGTTTATTATATTTGTATGTGTGTAAAAATTCCGCTTGGCAAAGGTGCACAGATCTGCAGACCTGTGCGCATAGTAGACGCATGTTTTCACATCGAAGCATGGTGGTGGTGTGCGTCTTTACTCGAAAAAATGCCGAAAGATAAGCCCTTTTTGTTGTGCCCACTGTTCTTTTCCGTCTCAACTGCCAAAAAATGGGGCGCAGCCAATCCTGGGTCAGAGCAGGGATGATTGACAGTTCCATAACATCAGTGCTTTTCCCAGCAGGGCCCTCCCCCTGAGCCACACACCTGTCACACACCTGTCACTCCGTCACTCACCAGCTGTTCTTTCCGCTCTCCCTTGCGTCGAAGGCTCTTCGTATCCCTTCTGTGCGTGAGGTAACTGGGTAGAAAGCTGAGGATGAACAACATCCTTAATATATTCACAAGCGAAATAAAAGAGAACAAACGTTTGATGCACTTAATGAAATGTTATAGTAGCTAGTACCATTGCACCATATCGTACCATATCGCAGTACTCAAGCTTGACAATACCTGAAAAACTGCAGTCATTGTTAAATGATAGTATTGGTTATTAAATTTCATAAATGTTTTTAAGATGCATGGTAAACTGGTAGTACAGTAGTATCAGTACTACGTACCAGTAGTATAGGATCACGGTATTCAAGTCAGACAATACTTCCTACTGTTTGACAAGGACTGCAGCATTGTAGCCTATTGTAAACAATGGCCATACAAAGCAACGTAATTGTTGTGTTCATAATGAATAATTAAATTCATGTGTATTATAATATTAAATAGGCAAGGAAATAGTAAAAACATTGTTATTCTCCTATTCACCTGTCAATCTTTTACCTAATGCAGTGACAGTGTAGGCTTCAGAGAAACAAAGCTAGATACATTATGCAGTGATGCATTATACCCATAAACCTCATTTAATTGGGGATAAAATATCCAGAGAAAGTACTTTCAAAAAGCCCCCAAACTGATCTTGGAAAGCAGTAAAAGTTGTTGCTGTGTACAGTACATTTAGGGAAAGAAAAGTGCTGACAGGGTCTAAAAAGGCACTAAATCCGGTAACAGAAAGTGCTACGGCGGCAGAACCATCTCTCCGGCGCTTGTGTTTTTCCCTGTGTCGAAATGAAAAGCCGTAGAAATGCTCGGAAACGTAGAGAATAATGAGGCAGGACGGTAATTTTTGGATGAATTTAAAAAATGCTGTCGGGATCGTTGTGTATTGTTTTTAGAGCAGTCAGTCAGGTTTAGCTGTGCTAACGCAGGCTGTCTTTTAAAGAATGTTATACCTAAGATCAGTGTAACGTTTCCTGGTTTTCAGATTTTTGATCTCACTGTTAGGGTTAATCTAGGGCACGAGAAGCCAAGTGATTTAAACGTGCATTACCATCTATGTCCCCTTGGGGTCACTGTAGAGTACTGGATTATTGGATTGTCACGATCATTTGACTGATTATGCAAGCCTTAATTAACTACAGCCAGTGACATAGACAATGTCACGACATAAAAAATGAGTTCCCTTCTGTTACAATGAACACAGAGACAGTTCACAGTACATTTACATTCAGGCATTTAGCGGACACTATTATCCAGAGCTTCTTACAGTTAGTGCACATACAGAAGGCCTAGGTTCGTAAATCACCAACGTTCAGTTTTATTTTGCACAAATGAGGCAAAATAATAAAACCGTGTTTACGGACAAAACCATGAATCGTAGTCTGAAAGAAACAAGTGGGAATCCTGAGTCAGTGAAAACAAAATAAAACTGAATTGAACAGTAGAAGGATGTCATCTGAGATCTGACTAATGCAAATATACTGCTTGAAAAAGCTGACAATCCCAAATTACATTCATTTTTAAATAGGCACGTAAGAAATGACTTGGATATGACTCAAAAGTAACTTCAGCAAAAGTATGAGCCACATTTAAAATATTCCTCTGATGGCAAAATGATACTTCTCCATTCCATCTCTTGTGCAAAAATATGTGTTTCTTTTTGTGGATAAGTTTACACTAAGCACCACTAAAGACTCATGTAGAACACTGGTAAACAACAGACTGTGATCAACTTTAATCACAAAGTCTAAACCTTGCATTTTTATTTCATTGGAGGTTCTCTTTCTGTTTTAGCCTTACATTTTTTATAAGCATACACTGGTGCAAACTATTTCATTGTTACGATCAGCCTTATTTAACAGTTATCATGCTGGTAATGTAATTGCATTTTTATATCTACTTCCCATATACACTGTATATATAAAAAACCTTATTGCCCAACATTCTAAAAATGTTTGTGGTTCAGTTTAATGAATGCAGAAAGTGACAGTATGAGACATTGGTGTCAATCATTGTCTGTATTTAATTAGGGGCAGTTAATGTACATTACCAGGGAGGGGCAATGGAATAACTGACTGACAAGACTCTTTTGACCTCTCTCTGCCCGAGATAAACAGGTTGTGTAATTCATACCGCATTCATAGTAAACTGGAGTTATCCCTTATTTAAAGCAGAGAGAATAACAAAGCTTCTCTCTAATCTATGTCTACTGCTTAAATCCCAGGAAGCTGATCCACACGATGGAAAAAAAAAAGTATCTTTTTCACACTATTTTTTTTTTTTACACATTATTTAATTCACAACAAGCTCCACCATAATGGAAAAGACTCTGTAAGTAAACCCGCCTTGCAGTAAAAACAGATTAAGTGGTTCACTGAAACAAAATGCTCTCAAGAAAATAAAGAGATTCTTCTGCCTGGAACATAAAAACACCCGTTTATAGCATGCTGGTGTCCATGGCGATCAACTAGGTATTATGGGTTTCTAATCAACAGTATGAATTGCTGAAAAGCCTGGACAAGTGCTTTGCTTTAGAATACACCCGGCTTTTAAACAAGGGAGGTAAAGTTGTTCTCACAGACTAATTATTTCCACTTCCTGTGACCGCCCTGGGTAATGCTCTCGTTTCATGGTAAATGAAACAAGACTTGCTGTTAAGGTCCCTGTGTATTGCGAGTGTATACAGTAATACTCACTCTGGCTCTGAAAGATAAACTGTACTTTGGGTGCGGTCTTCTATCAGTTACGGTATATAAATTTTAGCCACACACTGTACAATCTACCACACGCACACAAATGTGTGTGTGTGTGTGTGTGCATGAGTGTGTACACGCACACACATTTGGGTGTGTGTGAACTCATCAACCTATCTAACTGAGGACCACTATGGACCATTATGCTGAAACTCCCTGTTCTGATGGCCATAGTAAGCACTGGCTTTGTTAGGATTCAATTCCTGTCCTGTAATTACAGACTTCTCAGGGTGCTTCGCTGCACCACCATCTAGTGCTTTACTTGGATACACCACCCGGCAGTCCCAGGCCATGCAACATTGGATGATCAAGTAGGGGTAGGATATCTAGAACATGCTAAACGTTTCAACCTGGTCACTTAGAATGCAATATGGTACATTATGATAGCATGTGCTTTTGTCCGCAACAGCTCATGAAAGAAATGTGTAATGTGCACTAGGCTAGTAAGTGGAGCTGAAATCCACTCAGACAGCACTCTTGCAGTCAGATAATAGTACCAAGAAGTGCTGGAATCAGCTGCATCGTAAGAATAATCAGCATATCTGGCATTAATCTACCCGCTAAAGAAAGCGCTAAAAATAGAATTGAGGCTGAAGAAGCCCAGGCGAAGAGTGGAGATGTGGGTCTTCAGTGGGACGGAGCGGACTGGCACCCCCAAGGTTAAATTGTGGGAGGGACTTGGCCAGCACCTCTTGATACAGTAGCTTGTAGAGGGCAAGGGACTGTGCCCTTGGCTGGTACAATGGGTTAAGGCTCTCTGGGGATGGTGGGGAATGTTGAGAACGTCCAAACACCAGCAGACCAGTCAAGCTTCAGTATTCCTAATGAGCTGTGAAGGTCACAAGCAGTACTGCTGGAAAGGACGGAGAATAGCAGATCCTGGGCCAGGAGGTTTGGCACAATGGGGGTGAGGGAGGGGGCAGATTCTGTGGCATGGTACCAAGCGCAGGTTTGACTACTTGGCAACTAATTGTAACCGGTGAAAACCGTTTCAAATACATTTTTAATTTTGCAAGGTAGTGTTTTTTTATTTTTTTTTTACTGTTTACATTACAACATGACAGCAGCATGTCAGCCAATAGCTGTTGGTTTTGCTTTTCATGACAAAACTGTTGGTCGGTTGTGTGACAAAAGTGACAATGAATGATGTACTCATTAGTTCCTGTGTGTTGCAACAACACTTGTAGTGTATGCTAATCTAGTTGTTGCACTCTGTGTTATCCACATCATCTGTTCCAGTTTTTATTTTATACTGACCATTTCCATCTGCTGTTCTAAAGGGGGAGCGCAGAATATCATTTCTATTCATTTATACTCACTCTTTAAATAGGGATTTGCAATTTCCTCTTGTTCATTCATTTCAATTGCTCTCCAGTTCAGATAAGGAAAAAAAATCATTCTTAACTGCAAACAGAACAAAGGTTAAAAACTCCATTGATGGAAATGTATAGCATAAATAATTGGTGAAATTTTCCCCCGCAACCTTTTGGGTCAGAGCACAAGAGATTGTGACTCGGTGAGAAGCTGCAGAGAAACGAGGTTAGCGCAGCAGCATCGGCTCAATTTTTCACCTGGGCGAGCTTCACCACACCGCACTGTAATTTCACTGGCCGAGCTTTTCAAACGGGACCTGTGGCTATAGCCATGAGAGAGAGCAGCACATGGTGTTCAAAGAGGGAGGAAGGGGATGAGTTCCTGTTGTTTTTCACATGCATGATCATACCGTACCATTCTGCTTGTGTAATGTGTTGATGCGGACGTATCGTATGATTGAGTGCTGTATTTGGCTCAGGACATTGCCTTTCTGTTATTGCTGACGTCAATAGATGCTAGTATTTTAGCACACTAGTATCCATTAGGTGAGCAAAGTTAGGAGAATGATTGTACAATTTAATAATATCTCTACATTACTGTTTATTTCTCGAAAAACATGGTATGTTCAGTGATCTATTAGATCACTGAACATAATAAAGCACACCGACAGGATATGCAGTGTCCTGAGAGCTTTTACATAGGATTTGGTAAGTTTGATCATATCACAGAGCTTATATATAAATGCAAATGTGCTGGCATACTGTGTCTTATACTATATTCAGTAGTAAGCAGAGCATTCTTCTGAAATGTTCACTTGCACACTTACAAACTCACACGTTGTCTATTCCAACAGACACCAGTCGTATTTCAGTGTTTTACAATTGGAAAATCAGCCACCATCATCTGCACTACGTGTACATTCCAGAGTCAAGGTCCTCGTTATCGACAGGGCTTGGGTAGATTAACAGTAAAATCTGAGGTTTTAAAGTCGCCTGAAATAGAGTTTTTTTGTCCAAGGTCAGATTTTGCATTTTTATTAGTTTCCATTGTGGAGTGGATCATGGTACCTATTAAAATAATGTCTGTTTCTGTTGCTGGGTGCACTGAACTGGGTTCTAAAATAAACCAGATTATGGAGTACATGTGTTACTCATTGCACCATTAGCCAGGGTACTGTGTCCTTACGTCCTTTATAAGTATTACTAAACATCTGTTGTACATTTGCAGACATTAATAAAGAATCATGTAGCATGACCCACGTGATGCCATGATTTATAATTAATGTTCACGCGAACAGTTCGCCGTGCAGACCACCTGGACTCTGTGTGTGAGAAATGAGTCTTTATTTTCCCCGAGTCTCTAGTATCGCCTGTGGAAACCTTGGACTGATCATCCATCTAACGGTGGACAGTGATAGCCTCCACGGTGAACGTTCGCTCAGCAGGACGTGCGGACATCTGTCTATGCAAATGGATAGAGGGAATCTAAAATATGAATGTGTTTGACACAAGAGCATTCTTTGTGAAGCACATTTTTCATACCATTTTAAGGGCAACTGCTATGTTCATAAGAGATTAATGATGTAAATCATTAGTCTGGTCAGCATTTAAAAAAATAAAAATAATTTTAAAAACATTCTTGAGAAAATAAATAAGTATAGGGAAATTATTTGTTACATATATGAATCCATATGTTGTTACTTATCCCATAGCTGAAATTATTAAGAAAAATCTAATCAATAAATGAAATATTTCAAGCATTTGTAGACTTTTTTTCTATGTCGTATAAAGTGAACTTGTTTCGTCATTTTTCATTTTTTTTACTCAAAAGGATTCTTCATCAAATAATGATTTCCATCCCTTTCCAGGGCCCCAAATTACTTCTTTCACTCCACATTTGGTGCAGTTAAGCCAAATGTGATTTTAAACTATAACTAATGTAGTATACAATGGCATTCAACATTCTTAAAATAGCGGTAAAAAATACAATTTTAAAACACCTGCCTAAGTGTTCTTGTTCCTTTAGACCACGAGAGAGAGAGAGAGAGAGAGAGAGAGAAACTGTCCCACCAGGAATAAATGAGGCTGCACAATTTCGAAAAATGTAATTTGTGATTTGCTTTTTCTGTTGCGGTAATGCAGACTCGTACCAGATGCAGCACTGTTTCAGGACCATGGACAGCTCACACACCGTAGTCAGGGAAAGGAGCGTTTCTCCTGCAGCGGTACAGCTATACACTGCCCCCAAGTGCAAATTTTAGATACGTGTCTGTTTTATAAAGGGTTATTATTATTATTATTATTATTATTATTATTATTATTATTATTATTATTATTATTACTTTTTTATTTGTTTATTTTTCTGGTGCAGTGCCTGGAACCCTTTTAGCTATTGATTCTACGGATTTAGGGAATAGATATTTAATACTTACCATTCAGGGTATTGGCAGGGAACAATACTCTTTTGCTGCATCATAATCATCCTAGCATTGAGAGAACTTAGGAAAATACGGGAACTCTTAAAAAAGAGTTGATTTTAACATGAAGTCTTAGTTTTACTTTTGTTTTTTGTTTTTTTTTTCAAGACAAAACATTGCACGCTTCTGTGCACAAATCTGAATTTAAGGATTAATTTCATTAGCAGTGTCAGTTTTTTTAGAAACAAGAACAAAGAATTGACCCTGTAAACAAGTGCACAGCTAATGCACAGCTAATGCACAGCACTGTATTGCCAGTTTTAAACTGGCAACACTTCAAAAGGTCCACCACAGAACGGGGTTTCCAATTCCAAGGGATTAATCCAGTATTTGAGAAAAGGAAGAATGCATATTGACTATCTGCTGTCTTCAGAATATTAAAACATGTAGAGTCTTGATAGGAGGGTGACTTTATGAATAAATCAGTAAGATTTTGAAAATTTTATGCGGAAAATTCAATATATAAAAATGATAGTAAACCGTAGCATATGTTTGTGGTGCTTAAAATTCTCTCTATATTCAGGCTTTCAGATCAAGCTAAATGTGGTTATATTCAAGCTGCAAGCCTCTACATTACATTAAAGTTGACTTAGGCTAATACAAGTTTAATAACTAGTATTATCTATATAAGGCCACTTTACAAAGAACATATTATAATGGTCATTTTTTTCAAAGAATAAAGGGAAAAACTTAGAAAAAGAAAAAGTAAACAATAATATGTAAATAAGCATTTGTTATATTTCCAAAGGTAGTGAACCAACAGAAGATTAGTGGTGGAAGTAGTGTTGAATGAAGTTGTGTGCTTTGGATTTCAAATCAGGGATCCTGGCATGGCAACGTAAGAGCCAATTTTTAGCGAGCCGGAGCAAATCTATTGATTCCTCGGTAACGAAGTCATTGAGGAGAAGCGCTTTGTTGGTTTTCAAATGACAGTCATGTTTAGGGAAACTTCAGCATTGTTGAAACAATGTTCTCTATCATTCATACCGGGGGTATGAAGTTTAGGAGGTGGACACAATCAAAGTCAACGGTAACACCAGGATCCATTATTGTAGTTCCTAATCCACCGGTGTGCCTGGCCAACCGCACTGTAGTTGCAGATTTGTTGCAGATAAAGTTTATGGACGGGCTGCACTCGGAGCTGCGTCGAATGCAATGTGCGAGGGGGTGAATTCCGAGCGCCCGGCACAAATCATGTGCGCCGGAGGCTAGAGCAGGCCTGGAGTTCAGTTTCTAACTGCCGGAAGGACGAGCATCTTAATGACATCACGGCGGCAGGGATTATAAACACCAGAGCTGGAGAAACGGCCCGAGGCAGACCGAGCCGGAGAGAGAGATGCGTAATGATTCCAGCGAGTGACATATCAATTTAGCCGCAGAGCCGGGGAAAGGCGTGCTGTGTCTTAAACACCCCCCCCCCCCCCCCCCCGTAAACTTTTTCACCTTTTGTTCAGTTGTAGGCTTCTCAGGTCACCACGGCGGCAGTTCATCCCAGTTCTGGGGGCCAATCGGTGGCCCTCGGTGCGAGATGCAGCTCTCCCTCCCCATTGGCTCTCTCCTGTCATGGTGTTTTGTCTACGGAGCTTAATCTACACCGCACATACAGGGCCTTTCATGCTAAAGAGAGACGGGCGGCAGTGTAGCATAATGGGCAAGGAGCTGGGTAAGGACGGGGGTTCGATTCCCTGATAGGACACCGCTGTTGTACCCTTGAGCAGTGTACTTAACCTGCCTTTCTTCAGTATGTATCCAGCTGTATAAATTGATTCTTCAGTATATATCCAGCTGTGTAAATGGATGCAATGTCGATGCAATGTAAAAAAAAAATAAGTAATGGAAGTTGCTCTGGATAAGAGCGTCTGCTCAATGCCTGTAACGTAACGTAAAGACGTCTGTACTGACGAGACATGTGGCACTGGCCGTGGGGTCGTCCCCGAGGCCCTTTCTCAACTTTCTTTCCATCTCTGCTTTCTATCCATCTGAATAAAGCAAAAAAAAAAAACATGTAATAAAGATATCTGTAAAAGTGGAGCTCTTGCAAATGCACTGGAATCTATTAAAATAATCCAAGAAGATCTGAATGGAATACAGACTTTGGCTGAAACTCAGTAGATGACATTCCATATAGCTAAATGAGCAGTTCAGTATGTGGGAAAGCAACATAATTTAAGACAGGAATATTTCATGGGAGGAGTGAAAAGTACTGTGCTCAATTTTAGAGACTTATGAGTAATAGTAGAACTTCTTGATGCCTCAGAATCTATCAAGGTCTAAGCACTGTGCTGCAGCAGTGGAGAAGGCCAACAGCATACTGGGATATATGGCAAGAAGTGCAGATTATAAATCCAAGGAAGTAATCTTGACATTATATAACGCACTGGTCAGACCTCACTTGGAGTGCTGTGTGCAGTTTTGGCCACTGCTTTATGAGAGAGGTATAGAGGCGAGAAAAGGAGGAAGTACAAAGAACGGCACCTAAACGGGCTGCCAGCATGACATTTACTGTAATAGTCAGGAGGACAGACATAGGCCATTTAATCTTTTCAGCCTTAAAAAAAAAAGAGTTTTTAAAATTGAGTAAATCGAAGTTCAAGTTTTTAGAGTGTAGCGTGCCACACACTCTTCCAGTCTATTCCAAGGTTGAATGAGGGCTTTGTGAGCGACTTCATAATATGTAGGGATTTTACGGGTATGGGTATGCGCAGCGTCGGTTTGCAAACAAGGACACGAAAAGCTGCCATTCATGGAGGAGCGCAGATAACATTGCAAACTGGGGAAGGTGGATAATTGATTCCATTTCATGCGCGGCCTGCCACATGACTTCATGGACTTCACATTTCATCTCTGTGAAGGAGCCGGTTGCACTTATGATTTATGCACACTCTGGATTTGGAAGCGATGACAAAAAAAAAAAGAAACATTTAGAATGTATAAAAGCTGAATGCTCTGTTTGCTGAGCTCGGAGAGGATATCTCTGGTTCTGCGGAAGCCTGGCCTAGAATAAATTGCTTTTTGTACAGAAAAAAATAAAATAAAAATCCTTTATGTGGTACAAAAAAAGCGAGGTCAGTACCAGAAGGGCTTGAGAGTAGAAAATAAACATTTCACACCCCATGTTTCCCCTGTTTGACGCCAAAATTGAAGATAATTTATTCCTCATGTTAGCCTGACCTACTCCAAATGTCAGTTTGCGGTACAAAATTATGATGTGTTCTAATGTTTCAGAATAAGAGCGGCTTCCCGATCAGCACCCAGGAAAGCCTCCAGGTATAATTTTTACTAACTGGGTGATTTTTATTGACCTTTCAGAAAGATTCATTTGTGGGTTGGCATGGTGCAGTTGCTAAGAGCCTCGTAAACATTTGGGGGCAAGGCGCTGTCGATGTAGGGGTCCTCATTCCTATTGCTTCTGAAAATGTCCAGCTGTTTGAACTGAAATTCAAGTTGCCCTCGATAAGGAACTTAACTACGCAAGTATTTGATGTAAAATACGACTGTCAGAGTGTTTCTTTCCAAGGAGCTCAATCAGTATCTTGTATTGTTTACATAATGTAACATTGTATTATTATTATGGGTCGAAAGGAAATTCAACTGCCTCTCGCCCAATGCATGCTGGGATAGGCTCTATCACCCCCCGCGACCCTGCCCAGGATAAGCGGGTATAGATGATGGATGGGTGGATGAACATTTCTTGTACTGCAGGTTTCAGCAGAATCGAATATATAGGGTACTTGAGATAAAGACCAGAGACTCATGTCCCCTTCAGTGGAGAAAAAAAAATGGATTTCTGGGTCTCGGGCCGATTTACAGTGCCTTCAGAAAGCGTTCAGTATTCAATTTTATTTTTCAAAATGAAAGAAAAAAGTATTCACCCACCCCTTCCCCTCCCTCTCTCCCTCCCTCATGTAAAATTTCCTCCAGATAAGATTAACTATTACGCATTACCATATCCGTATACATATTCAAAAATGTATCAAAACCCTGCCATTAGTTCCAGGTGTCTGTTAGATTTATGCATCAAATGCTAATTACAAGCTTATACCACTGATAACATTTTAGAGATCAGGCCTTCTGGGTCTTCTTCACTTGCATCTGTTTTCGATGCCATTTAGGAAGCTTGCTCATAAATCGTCCCCATAGGCAACAAGTAAATGCGGTAAAAAAATAAATAAATAAAACGTGTTTCCTTTTTTTTCCCTATTTCCTCTGATTTACACAAACATTAAGCTTAATGCCAGAACGGCGCATGATTAAGACAAACAAAAATATTTATGAAAGTGTATTCAGAAAAGACTGTAATTCTTCAGATAACCTGCTGAACCAACCAAAACCCTTCAAGATGGCCTCCATGAAATGGCTTTAGTATCGCTGGTTTGTGGCAGAAGATATTTTATACTGCTGCTATTAATCCCACATAAGTGATTTTCCCAGGAATATAAGATCATTTTTATTTCACTCTTTTATTGGTATCATCTATGTACTGTGTCTCTCCTCCTCTTTTCTAACCCCCATGCCACCCCATCCCTCTTTCCCTCTTCTCCTCCACCCCATCCGTCTTTTCCTCTCCCCCCTCCTCTGCCTACTCTCTCCTGTCAGCGTATGTGCCGTTTGCCCATGTCTGAAGTCTCTGTTCTCCCCACTTCTTAATGCAGTTCTTTCCAGTATTAGATACAGTTTTAGGAAGAAAAAAATGCTATTTCATGCTAAACAGTTATGTTATATTATTATATAATCAATCAATATTAGTTATAAAAATAAATTATTTTGTTAAATAATTAGAAAATAATTTTAGCTGCATAAATTCTCATGACGTAATTTCATTTTACATGTTAATTAATACCTTAAATGCGCTGCTTGTAAAGGTTGTTGCCATGACAGGTATACTGCAGTGTGTACAGGCGGTTTGTGCAGATGGTGGTAGAGGTAGGGCTCAGGTGGTGGTTTTGTGCAAAAAAATAAACAAAACAGCCGAACAGCAGCTTTTCAGCTCGTTAAAGTCAGTCCAGATCTCTTTATTTGGGGGTTCCTCAGTCACAGATCCCCACTGGGACAAGAGCACACTGTAAATATCCTGGGCTAATCGGTAATGCACTCCAGGTGCGCTACCACTTAACCAGTAAGCGCGGTCCTTTAGATCGCCCTGAACCTCTCCTGCAAACCGAGTCCTGCCGCAGCATATATTACATAGCATTTTGCTCACCGTTAATAGCGTTCGCTGCGCGTATGCCCATTAAAATATCAGTTAAGACACTGAAGGGATTACCATGCAGGAGGGCTTACTTTTACCGGAAAAATGGAAAGAGTACTTTTACCACAGTGGGGGAAAAGAAACTGTAAAAATATGCGGGGAAAACAGAGGCAGTTGTGAGAATGGAGCAATTGAATTAAATAATAACACAAAAGGTATATATATATACTTTCTGCTTCTCACCATTAGAAATGCACCATGTACCATTTTTTTTCCTGCGCTGTTCGGCTTTGAAAATGTCATTTTGTCCTCTTTGTCGAGCCACGCTGGACGGGACGTAACGTATCGATTAGCTGCAGGTGCCCTGGACCACGTTTGGCGCTGAGCTCTGACTTGACATTTCCATCATCAACCAGGGAGAAGGGAAACGTTGGCGAGAAGGTCGAGGTGAACTTTGCTATTCTCATGTTCCGGCTAAGTGGAGGTACTGGGGTGTGTGAATGACCTTTAGCACTGAGAGGCGAGCAATACCTCAATCTTCCACCAGCTACAGCCTGCTTGCCCATAAAGTTTCAATAAAGAGTTCATCAGTGTGTGTGTACAGTCTGGGAGGCAGGGAAAGCATATGATTATGGATTCTCCTGTAAGTAAAACAGTCAGCAGGTTTGTGCTCTCTGTTACAATTTCAAGACAGTTGCCAGGTCATAATGAAGGATTTTATCCGGCAGAAAATTAATTATACCAATAAATACAATAAATCAGATGTTAAGATTTGCTTAACTGTCAACTGACTTCAAAGAATGCATTTGTAAGAATTACAACTCAGGGAATCCTAATCATTCTTTTGCATATCATTGATTGAAAATATAAGCTTAGAACAAATAGTCAGAAAATTTGTCACCACTTATGTTAACTTAGCTATTACAAAACTTTGGAAAGAAATGGAAGACTGTATATAGTTATAAGGTTATAGTAACTAAATATATATGTAGAATATGCAGTATCAACAATATGTCATATAATAAAATACCATATTAGAACAAAGTTATCCTACTCTTGAGTGAACATTCACTAGTACGTATGTTAAAACTTAACTATTTAATGAATTCAATGACTAAAGGTAGCTTTGTTTACCAGCTGTACAAATTTGTCTGTGTGAATTATTTGATTATTTGATTTCAAAGTAGCTTTGAAAGCCCCAAGGATATGCTGTGTCACAAATATAGACGGCAAACTCTTATGCAAGGATCATCAAGACAAGTTGTCAGTTTGGATTTTGTTGTATGTCAGTTGAGAGCGCTTGGTTTAATCTGGTATGACTCATGACACCGCAGAGATACGTCTTCAGCCTCCCTAAACTCTAAAAGAATTATTTCCACCGACGCAGACAAACTGGGCAAAATCTTCAGCAGTGTCTGCACTCCACTAAAAAAAAGTTTGGCAGCTTGTCCCATTTCCGTAGGGGCACTCATCAGTGGATTGATCGCCCAGTCTCATCCACGTTTGAGAACAGATCAGGGGTGTGTGCTGAGCAGGAACTTCTAGAGGCCACTTACCACATGTACTTTTTGGTGACTTCAAGTTCATCAGAGAAGTCTTTGCCATGTGCATCTTTTAGAATCAGCCTCTCCAAAAACATGGTAAATGCCCAAGTGATGAATCCTCTTTTGAACCACTGTGTTTATCAGTAGCTCCCAGTGCCTCACCTTGTAAATCTCTCTGATATTATGCAAGAGGGTTTTCCACCCAACCAGGATATAACTGAGCTATATTACTTGGGTCTTTTTGAGCCAGCCTCATTGGTAACTTTAGACCTTTGGGTCCTCAACACCAGCATTGTGTTGGACTCATTCCAAACAATATCAAATATGCTGTCTGCGTTTACGTGACTATATCTATCTTGGGCATTCAACTGCTTGTCTTTTTTTTCAAATGTGGTGATTGAAGTCCTCCAAGCATCTTGCTGTCAGTTTGCTGCATATTTCAGAAATAGCCCAGTGTTAGGCTGGCTTAGATTTACACTATACAATCAAATGTAAAAAAAAAAAAAAAAAAAAAAAGATCAATAGCCTTTACCACACAAACTCCACACAGTAAAATGTTCAGTGTTAAATCAACTCTTACACAGAGCATATGGTTCCAAATGGACTCACATGATGGTAAAGTTGAATTAACACTGGACATTTTACTGTGCAGTCCTGGCTGATATGGAGCCGGTCTAATGTCTTCTAAACTAAACCTGAAAGATGAAAAAAAACAAACAAATGACACTCCTCTGTAAATGAGAATTGCACACCCACAGAAATAGCAATTCTCCGCACCTCGTCAGTTATGAAAGAGTCAAGGTTAAATATGAAAACAAGTGTGACACCACTTCCTGTTCGGTGTGATGACTACTGTTTTCTGCGTTATGGGCAGACAGTGATGTCACGGCAGGAACTCTTATCTTCTCTCTCTAAATCAGGACTGCACTGCGCCATTCCTAGGTTGCAGTGTACACTGTTTCTGCTTTTTACCTTCCAATATAAATTTTAAAAAGTTGATATTCTTAATGAATGTGCATTTGTATGTGCATTTACTGTATGGAAGAAATGTGTATTCCCTTTCTGAAAAAATATATATATATTCCTACACATTAATAGAAAACCATTCTTCCCTTCTGAAAACTTCCTGACGTCTGTATGCCTTTGCTCAGCTGCTTCCATCCGCCTTTCTCCAGTTTTGCCTCCAGGCCATCCCTGCAGCCCCACCATTTGGTAGCATTGTTGCCAGCACAAAGGCTGCTGTTGTATTTGTATGATAATTTTAACCTCTGTATCATGTACAATCAATAATTCTGAAATTGTCCAAACATACAAAAAAAAAAAAAAATGAACCGTATTACAAATATATTATGGAAAATGTCAGACTATAATGTGAACTATCACTCTCCTTCCCAGCATCTGGTATTGGGTTGTTTGACACCCGCTGATTAAAAACATCTTGGTGTTGAATGAAGAGGCCTCCAGGATCTGATTCAGGATCAATTCAGCTGTAATGTTACAGATATTAATGTCAACATTGAGGTCAGGAGATATTGCCCAGGTCAGCGCATACACACTGTAATCATCACACATCCAATCACAGCCATTTTAAAATGTGCATTTCCCGTTTGCCTTTTGAATTATGTTTCACTGCTGCCAAAACTAAGACCAACTACAAAACCAACTATGGATTTTACTGTGGAACTGTGGTCCGCTCATTCTCAGCTCTGTTCATTACAAAACTGATCCTAATGCTGTTCACATTCAAAAGAGGAAAAACACGCACCACTGCTCAAGCTGTCTTCCCATGTTCACTCATCACTGCACAGACGCTAAGCTCTACACAAGAACTGTAGCTTGCGGTTTAATTATGACCAAACAGGATTTGTCAAAAAGGATGCCTCGTCTCAGACGATACCCGGTGCCTTTTGAATAGTACTGATCTTTCTAGATCTATTATATTGGCTTTACGGTCCCACTGAGATTTGGGACCTCGTGTTTCCTCTTATTAAAAGTTTTAATACAACTGCACGAAAGAGATCGGTTATAATATGCAACACGCATGGAGGCAGAATTCTAGCTATTCAAAAGCTATTCAAATGTACAAAATATGCTAAATATTTGAGCAACCCACTAAGTAAACATACACTGTTAAACTCCAGTGCACATGGCAGAAAGTAAATGTTTTATTCATCAACATCCAAATACGAAAGACAAAGGGAGAAGCCTGCAAATGCGTCATCTGCAATGCATATTCTCCATTAAATCGATGCCCCTTAAGTAGAAACCGGTGGCTAATGCTCAGTGGATTAATCTTTCAGTCAGCGAGAACATGCGCCTAAACGGCGTGCACATTGTTTACCCATCAACATCAGCAACTTCAGCACCTGCTCTGTGTGTCATTTGCCTCTGAAAAAAAATTGTTTGCTGATTAGAATAAGTATTTCACCAAACAAGGACAGAAATAAGCTAATTTCACACACCACTTTACATTCTGCAGTTTCTGAGAGCGCTAGTTTGGAGGAATTTGGGCAAACCCTGCATCGGGACAAACATAAAAATGGCACTTTTCAATAAAGTTACAAAAATAACATTCATTCACTCGTGCAGTAATTCCACCTTCAGTGGAACAAAAAGTCAATTTTGTGAGTTCCTCGTAGGCCTACACTTACTGTAACATTAAAAAGAATGACTCAGCTGCTTTTATACTGTATAGTATTCTTATACTTGCCTAAGTGGAGTGCTAAACAAATGCAGTATATCACCCTGCCTCTTGTTTTCAGCAAACATCTCTTTTCACTTGACCTGTGACTCCACCTGCATAATGCGCAATATCAAGGCCAGGTGCCCAAGCTCCGTTCACAGCTCCAGGATATCCAGACAGCCTACCTTGTGTCTCAGATTCCAGGTATAGGAAATAAACCCATTTGTCATCAGTCATCACGTAATGGTTTTTCTGCGTAGGGATCTAACAGTGTTCATATCGCAGGTCGTTAGGAGGAGATCCGGAATGGAGGCACAGGTGTTGTGCCTCTCAAGCCGATTTTATGACCTCACACCCCGCAGCTGGGCCACGTGCGCTTCGGTAGGTCTCTCGCCAAGAAGAGAGCCAAATTGGAAATGGCGTTCGGGATGGGGGGGGGGGGGGGGCTCCTGCCGCTGGTCGACTGGGTGCCCGTTGAGCTGCCTACCTCCGCAGTGCCAGCTGTGGGGTGGTACTTAACGCGGCTTGGCATCGCATGCGGAGTGAGCACTGATGCGTTGGACTGGGTGTTCCAAATTGGAGGGAAAGGCATAAAAATAGAAACGGCATTCTATTTCAGCTGAACAAACGATTAAAGACCGCCTTGGTGGTCTTGTGCCCCAGGGCCCACTGACCTAGAGGCAGGCCACAGAGGCCTACTCCAAACCTCACTCTCACTGTTGCTCACGCTTTGGAAATGCACCGCAGAACTGATCCACACAACCACATACCCACTGGGACGGGCCTCACCGCATAAGATCTCCCGCCATTCCGTCATTGCCAGCCCTCGGCTTTCAGCCAGCCCTTCATCCAACAGTGGTTTCGAGGGGCCCCCCCCCGGCCCTCCCCCCTGCCCCCCTCCCTGGTCTGACAGCTCTTTCTTTTTTTAAATCTGGCAACCCTCGATCAGGAATTCAGTAAAGAGTAGGAACATCTCTTCCACCCCTCCATCCTGCCTGCACATCTGTGTCTCAGTTAGAATAGCTGTCTGGCTAATCTTATCCCTTAATTGATTCATTCCCTTATTGCCTCCTCCCCCCTTCTTTTCAGAGACCCTCACAGTTTCACAGCAGCTGCACCCAGCCATGTCCTCCATCATGGACCTATGCTTATCATGCTGCAGGGCCAGCTCCTTTGTAGCTCAATTCTATGGGCCCAGGCCCCACACCAGGCCTTCCTTTGCTCTCTTCATGGACACTGAATGTATAGTACGCATTAAGTATGAAACACATCTCAATGCTATGCTATAAACAGTATACTCACCATTTTGAATAATGTCTTCTTCAGTGTTTTCTTTTTTATTAGTGGACAGTGGTGCGGACAGGAGTGGGGTGGTGGTGTTGTTGGTGTAGCACTAGCAACAACATACCTCAAAAAAAATTCACTGTGGGAACTGATGAAAGATTACGAGATATACACGCAGGGGGAAAATCCATTTTGGCGGGCCGCCCAAATAAAGTCAATGTATGGGAACCACTGGTCTTTATCTTCTACTTTAAACCCGCTCTCAGGTTGTTTTGATGTCTGTAGGACTAGGACAACATTGCATGGGTCAGAAAAATGCACACTCATCTTTTTTTCTCCAGTTGCTTACAGGTTCCAAATGCCATCAATCGCCCCGGACAATTTAATGAGTGCAATACAGCATGCAGTGCAATATTGGAGAAGGAGAACAGGGTCGAATTAGGGTAATAGGGCTAACCATTCATGCAGCAAGCTCAGTCCATGTCTCAATCTATTACTACAAGCATGCAGAATTAGATGGCATGTACTGCTTTACTTTTTTACGATAATGGGTCTACATAATAGAAAATAAGATGGCTCTCTCCTTAGTAGCCTTTATTTTGCCCTTCTCACAGTGGTTTAAATCAGCGAATCAATGGCCAGTGCCTCTCCCTTTCGAAGCTAAGCAGGTGTGCCCAATCATATTGATAACTTACATCTCGATTGAAGTGTTGCATCTGTATGAGAACTGTCATCTAAAATCAGGACATCCTTCCATCCTCGAGTGTGGATGGAAGGATAGGCAAAATAACACACTGGTTTTCAATGGGCCAAAGTCAAATGTTTCTTAGACACCTCAAAGAAAGAAAGAAAAAAAAACAGATTACTCTGGACTGTAAATGTTTTTGCCAAGAATTCAGTGACCCTTCTTCGTTTGATGGCTTAGAGCAGAGGCTAACAACTTCTGCACTTAATGTAAATGCTTAGGCTAATTAATTACCCGACAGTTTTACTGAATTTCTTTCCATCTGATTTTCAGTTCGCTCATGAATGATACTTGTAGACTTTTCTTGTGTCCCTCTATAGGCAGGACAAGGATGAATACATCTGTTTTGTGCCAGACTTCTGCTTTTAATCATTTATCTGATTCAATTGGGTTTTTTTTTCTACATTTGTCAGTCAGCTCAAGAATGAAGGCCCAAGACTGTTCTTGTACACTCTGAGAGAGAAATGGCCTTGGGGTACACAGCTAAGTATCTGAGTCATAGTCACTAATGAAAAGAGAAACCTGTATTTAAACTCAGCCTCCAGAAACAACATTAGTGGAAGAGCTGACAGCCCAAAGCCATACGTTGTGCTGAATATCCTAAAAGATATTTGGGAGATTTCATAAAATGTGTTACTTTTGCAATAGTAAGTTTGTTACACTAGCCAATAAGTTATGTAAATGGATAGTTTGGTTATTGTCATGGCTGCATATACAAGATGTTTATTCAAGCCAGCTAATGACGTTGTTTGTTACTTACGGGAAGTTTTTTAATTGGTCAGCATCAGCATTTACTGACTGTATATTCTCTTTTTTACTGCCATCGTTATAGTCAGCAGATACACAGATATATTCATTGAGTGGGCTAAAGAGAGAAATAGCCACTTTTTTCTCCTCATATCATCCTCATCAGATACTCTGGTATCACTGGTGCACGCTTACCTCTGCACTAAAACCTTGTTTCTGGAAGCAGCATTTTCTGAGCCCTTATATCTGATGAAACACCACAGTCTTGTGCTTCTAGAAAACCTTCCCCAAACAACCCCCCCCCCCCCCACACACACACACACTACTTGTTATTTGTATAACAAACATTGCTATTTTGTGTACACCAATCTTTGCATTAAAAAAACTAACAAATGCAAAGCCCTACAGCTAATGCGTGGCCTCATTAAATATTCAGATGATACCGCTGCATTTTGGGGTTTTAAAAATGTCAGTTGTCCTTGGATGGTTTCATGAGCCTCTCATTTTGTAGAGTTGGGTAAACAAGAGATTAGCGTGATAGAAAACAAGGGCATGTTTATTCATTTTAGGGGAAATTAGGAACACATTCCCCCCACTTCCATAATAATGGTGGAGATGGAGAGGCTGGGTGAGCACAAGTACCTTGATGTTGAAACTGATGACTAACTTTAGAATCTAAGTCAAAACTTTTTTTTTAAATGCAGCAATGGTTATGTCTTAAGGGAAGTGAACTCCTTTTAAGGTCTGTACGGTTTTAACGTCTATATGGTTTTAAATAAAGTTGTTCTATGAAAGTGCACTGCTAAGCATCATTACTTTCTTATTGAGTGTGCTCCTTGGTTGAGTAAAATGGAAATGGCTTTTTGAGACGCACCTTCCATGTCTGCTGTGCTTTCACCGGCTATGCATAGAGAAGCCGCTGTTACCATAGCAATAGAGCGAATAAAAACACGTAGACGCATCACCGTGGTTCAATATGTCCACTCTGAGAAATAACAGGACATTGGCTGGTAAGAGTAATCTGTGGAATATATAGTTTTGTTGGAGTAGGGGAGGTTTGTAGGCAAAAAAGAATTTGCAGTTTTCTGAGAACCATGAGTTTCCGTCGACCTTCCAGGTGAGGGAATTTCACAGAATTCCAGAATTCCACAAACGTCGGGATAAAGAGGCTGAGAGCTCCATATTGAACCCTTTGAGCAGCGGAGACTAATCTTATCCCAAAAGGGCTGGAGTGGGTGCAAGTTTTTTATTTTAGCCCAGCGCTAAGATTCTACTAACATCAAAGTCTTGATTGAAGGCCATGATTAGTTAAACAGTTAAATCAGGTAGTGTAGTGCTGGGCTAAAACAAAAACCTGCATCCACACTGCCCCTTTTATGGATAAGACTGAACATCCCTGCCTTTGACAGTCGGCAAAAATTATTTTTAAAAAAATTAATTAAAAATTCTGCAAGCTCTTTAAGTAATGGAGGTAAACCCCATTAAACATTCTTTAGATCGAAGATTCTTATGCAGACAATGAAAGGCTAGACTGAAATCAAGCACATCCAGAAAGGTCAAGGCACACTTACTGATTTGAAGTAAAAAAAAAATGGAAATCAAAATATAAATACCTTTTTCAATAAGAAAGTTAATTGAATGAATCAGGACTGCAGCCCAAATGTTTAATTTAGTGTTGATGTATCTCTGTGCCTAGGCTCAATGTGCTGGCATATTAAACCTTGTGTGAGGAATTTGGCCAATGAAATTATGGCCTGTTTGAGAAAATAAAATGGTGCACAGAATAAAAAACGTTGGTCTTCAAAGACCTTGGAAAAAGTCCACAGGTTTTTGTTCGGGAGAAAATAAGCCAATCAGCCTGTTAATTTAGAGATACATTTGCATGCCAGACTGTGATTGGATGCAAGGACAAGGACAAAAAGGAGATGTCCGTGGAGTAGCAGATGGAAGTGTTAGCGATTTCATGCACATTTGACATTTAGCACTCCTGAAATACTGATCAGCTCTAGAGTGAACATTACACGTCCTGATGTTTTCTTAAAAAGGTCCTAACATGGCTACTGTTTCCCTTGTAGTTTTGATGGGAAGAGATGTTAGTCAATGTGGTGTCCACCGCAGAGCTCCTCCACCCAAGCTCCCCAGTGGTAAAACAAACTACCCATTCCTCTGCAAACCACTGCCCATTTTCTGCCATGCTCTGAAGATGCATCTCTTCAGACTATACCTGGACTAACTCTAACACTACTCCTCTGCAGGGTTACTTCCAGTCTCTCAAGATGCAGGGGCATATATGGTTTTGTGCTACAGATCTTACCCATCCGTAATATTGGATTAATTGTTGATAGCACATCCATCCACATGACTTCAGATAGATAAGGAAAACACAGAAAGCAACGAACATGCTTTTGCTGCTGTATGGAAGGCTACATTCCATGTTGACAGATGAGCACACTTCTGAGAGATTAAAATGGAATTTAACTCGGGACTTTAGAGCAATTCCTGAAAGAAAATGAGATTCTGTGTGAGTGACAGCCAGAGTAATGGACTACAGAGAAGAAAAAGACACGTCTCTAAAGGACTAGATGATAATCTTGTTTATATCAGAACAAGATTCCCACTGAAGTGGTTTCATGCCATCCTTCAGGTATGTCCCAGTGCATTCCATGGTAAACAGATTTGTATGAGAACAGGAAGTCAAAAAAGAAAAAAGTCAGTTACAAAGGTGTTTTTCTTTTTCGCTAGGCTAAAAGTTACAAAAACAGACTTCAGAACTTCAGTAGGATCCCCGTGCCCTGGAGGGAACGGTAAGATGTGGCCTCAGTTTGGGGAAATCTCCAGCCTGCGCTCGCTTTGGCATTCAGTGCAGCTACACCGCTGAAGCTTGGCTGGGTCTCCTGTGTTTTCAGATGCTGGCACGCTCCAGTCAGCGGTGCCATCAGCCCATGGTAATGACAGGCGTAGCCTAGCCTAGCCTAGCCGCGCTGAGCTCTGGCAGAACGATCAAAGGCATGGCACTTCCTCCGTGAGTCAAAAAAAAAAAAAAAGAACAGCGGTCTAAAAGTGCCAGGAAAATAAAAGAGAAGAGAAAATTACTGGAGAATGAAATGCTCGGATTGACTTGACATGCCAGACAACCCTCTTTTCCCAGCTGAACGTATTACAAACATTTTTATTTTTTGAAGAAGATGAAAATATAACTTCCCCCTCTCCCAAACTCAGGCACAGTCTCACATACCTGTACACACCTTCCAAGACTCTTACAAGTATCATTGGCTTTTTATTAAATTACCTGCAGTTATTACTACACTGTTTCAGTGCTGGCTTTTACTTCTTAAACAACCTCAAAAAACCAATAAACTTGACAATAAAGCAGCTGTGTGGAATTATATCAGAACTGATGAGAATGATGGAAAATACTACGAAAAGAAGGCTGAAAAAATGGAATAATCCTTTAAGATATTTTATATGGTCTATGAATAATTCCAGAGGGAGTAAAAAAAAAACATTTCTCTTAGAAGGGCTGTAGCTATGATATTTAACTTTGGCGTAACACGAATGAATTCCATTCAGTCGACCTTTTTATGAATGCGTCTACGTGAGCACTGTCGCCCATTTATTTTCGAGACCTTGCCAAAATGAACAGTACTAAAGCAGGGCACCCGGTGATGAACGGGAGCCGATTTTGGAGGAGATGAGTGAAGCGGCTTCAACCTCATCTCCTCGCCTCCTCCGGGTGAAGACACGTTGATGTGTCCTATCACGAGGGTCTTTGCACATTTCTGGGTGACATCATCATGCTCAGGTCCACAGAGAGTGAAAGACCATTCCGCAGAAGCTGACACCATCCAAACTTTAAAAAGCGGAGAGATGGCAGAGAACATGAATTTCCCCAGTTATGCAAGATATTAATCCAAATGTATGTGTGGTTCAGAAAGTTATTATCACACACAGTGTCCTACCCGAAGGCTCGATTGCCTACAATGGATAACAAAATGTATCTATGGTACCTCTCTTGCTTAATAGCTTTTCATTTTGAAATCTAACTGTCCAACCAAATTTTTTTTTTTTGCCAAGTTACAATAGTGTAATTGGATATTCCACTCCGAGGTGTGCAGTATGATTTTAATGGAGTTTCCATGGAGTGTCAGGTGATTTTTAGCATTGGGTGGTTCTTTGCCTCTGCATCATGCATCACAATCACATAACCTCACACTTCGTTGATGATTTTCCTTTACAAAAAACGGCAAGTTATTACAAATTACAAAGAAGAGAGCAAAGTGAAAAATGAAGCTTTTCAGCCAACCACAATTTAATGACTTTTGGAAATGGCTCAGAACTTGCTTTTCATGCAAACCCAGCCCCCTGCATTTTTTTCCCCAAAGCCAACAAGTTGAAGCACCAGTATGAATCCAATTTAAATGTGTTAATTCTTAGTTTAGAACTCCGGAAACTTGTAAAGATGAGGTGTTCACTGGTACCACTGATGTCGCACCTGACATGTTTTTCAGGAAAGGTTTATGAAAAAAAAGACTGCAAATAAAGTATGATTTCATTAAAACTTCTGTGTGATATGCAGAACTTTAGAAATGCAACCTAACTGTCTGGTACAACCTTTTGTTGGAAGCACATCTGTGAGGACAATTGAGAGGACATATTTCTAGCCATGTATAGTCAGTGAATCAATACCACTATTTATGATTTCTGTATTGTACAAGCAATTCCCTGTTTCACAGATTATTCAATAAAATTTGCTACAGTTTTGAATGCTTTGGAAGGGAAAATTCTTGAGTAAATTTAGCCTCTTCTATTGTCTTCCAAGAAAATATCTTGACATTTTATCTTGGGGTTTGCTATAGCTATAGTTTTTTTTAATCATTTTTTTTATTGCATTCTCATTGGAGCTGTGTGATAAAGTTGACATAATCTTCACTCAACTGTTGAAGTCTGGAAACCTTTTCACTTGTACGCTGGTGGAAAGTAATTCATCAAGGTGGTGATTTCAATCAACTTTCAGAGACACTTTCTTGTTTTACTTCCAGGTATATATGCTTTGCCTAAAAAGTCTTAATTAGAACTGGATTCAATTCTTTCTTGCAATGAAGGATGCATAATTTATCAAACATTTTCCAGTGGCCACATCATTTCTAAATAAACGTTTTTGGAACATTTTTGGACTTTCTTCAGGGTGTGGAATATTTAAATGGGTAATTCAGACAAGATGCCTGAAATAATGTGATTGACAATTTTAATCTATTTTCACCATTTTCAGGAAAGGCTTGGCCCAATGTATCAGGTTACACTTGTCATCCAAGACACCAGAACCTTAACAGAACTAATTTCAGAAGTGATAATTATTTTGAGTCCGTGGACAGTTTGCCCTTATGTGTTGAATGGATGAAAAGGGGGCTGACCTATACCAGATAAGTTAGAGCCATTTGAAACAAGTCATACAGTATAGGCAGGTATGACATTTATCCAGAGATAATGCTGTTGAACTCTCAAAAATCGCCATTGCTAGAAAGACTAGTTTTTCAGGACAAAAAGTCTTTACGACAAAGGCTAAATCTACATTAAAATACCTGATGAGAAGGTATGCTAAACTGTGAGTATTAAAACCAACTTATCATTGGGCTTTCAAAGAAAAAGTTATATATTTTCCTACACATTATATTTCCCCATACACAGATATTGGTAAGACTGTACTGGCTGTACCAGCTATGGCTGGTACTGCTACTATGTAAAAGCTTTTACTAGGTAAAAGCTGCTACTATGTCTTCATTGTTTACAGCCAAGAGTTAAACTGCTACATGTTTTTTTTTTTTTCAATATAATTAATATGAAATTATTTATATGTGAAAATGTACTTTATGATTTAAGAAAAAGGATCTTTGAACTTCACAAATTGTCTCTAAAAAAGAATAGTAAAAAAAAATAATTTCATTCTAACGACATCCTAAGAAAAATTGCATGTCTGATAAGGATAATTGGGCAACTTTTCATTTAAATGACTATCTATAAACAAACCTCTCTCCACAGCCTGTGAGAAGCCACATAAACCATATGTTATCTCTTCGGCTGGGCGAATGTCCAAAAAACCAGAGGTGCAAATGTTGTGTTTGCTTTGTATAAGATTTAGTTTTATTTGAATTTTAGCTATATGAACTTGATTTGTCGCTCTAGGTTGGCATAAGTTAACTTTGATTGCTATGGCTATATGCTTGTTGGCCTGGGAATATCGTTAGCCAAGTTTAGCACTGTTGCTAACAGTGGTGGACACAGTTGTGCGCTTTCATTGCAAGATCCTCTGGGCAAGAGCATCTGCTAAATTGACATCATTTATCAATGGCTTGCTGTAATCAAGCATCAGTGTTTGCAGCCGTTGTTTTGCAGAAGCAGATTAGGCTATAAAATTTGCTATTAAATATAGGTTTGATGACCTCAGATGGCATAGACAGTTTATCAACCCCCCCCCCCACATCCAGAAGCCATTCCTGCTACGTTTGATTTTAGCAAGTACAATGTAGGCAATATAGACAGGCTGATTCAAGCCTAAGACAGAGCCCAAAAAAACATGCCCAACAGCTCACAGAGCCACGTGAACTGACTTTAACTGGCTGTGTTGCCTAACACTATTATTACTCATGGTGGTTGTGAATTCCTTATCTATCATTTGAACACTACTTCTTCCACACTACATTAACACTATTTTCATTGCAGGTTGTGGCAGGACTTGGTCTGGTAGAGGGAATCGGGGCAATCTAGGGCCTGGCTTACTGGTTCATATAGGCGTATACCTGGGTTCCGTTAACCAATCAGCCCAGGGCTTAAAAATGCCCTTCTTTTCACAGTAGGTGTCTGAGACCAGGGCCATGTCCGAATCAATGTACTTGCATACTATTGAGTATAAAAGTTGCATACAACCTGTAGAAGCGAAAGGGAATGCTAATTCAATCATAAAATAGACCCACGTGGGAAAAAAAAGAATTCATCGGAAGTTTGTGAAAGTTAAGATCGCTTGTTATAAAAGCTGTTGCTACACTCAGGGGCAATGCGTGATAAACTCTTAAGTTTCCATTTCTTCCATTTGTGCAGGCTGTTCCGATGCCATATGCCGATCCAGAAGCATGTAAACGAAAGACCAGAGCTGAGGCAGAACCCGTCCTCTGACACCATCAAGAGACACCAAAGAAAATGGCTGCAGGCTCGTTCCATTTCAGACAGCTTCTTTAATCTTTTTAATGACTGCGGTGTCTTGCTTTATGTATTATCTTGTTTTTAAAAAATACCCTCTTTACAGCAATTAATTCATCCTTTTGTTCTTATTTTACATGGCGCCGTGGTAAGTTTAGGAATTTATGTAGTCTATGGCATCTCAGAAAAGATGCTGAATTATTTAACTGTTAAATGCTGTATTTCATGTGTTTCTGAGTGCTTGTTTTAACTGGGCTGTAACTAAATTGTCCCTTGAGGTAAAAATCTATTATCACTATGCAATTATACAAAAGACCAGCTTTATGTGCAGCAAAAATATTTGGAGTTAATATTTGAATGTTAAACTCGTATTTTAAATGTAAATATCAGAGAGAGAAAATAACACTAAACATGTGTGTGTGTGTGTGTGTGTGTGTGTGTGCACATGCACGTGTGCGCACGTGTGTGTGTGTGTGTGTGTGTGTCTGTGTGTCTATGTCTGTTTGTGTCTGTGTGTTTGTGTGTGTGTGTGTTTCTGTTGCATAACCCAGAATAATTCATGCTTGTCAAGTTGGCTCCTAATTTGCAGTGATGTGTAATGTGAAGAGTGGCTGTGATATAATCAGTACCCGTGGCATAATAGCAACCTGTCTGCATCTGACAACTGTTAGCTGTTGGAGCCTTGGGATCTCATAAACAAAAACATTACACGGGCGGAATTTCATTAAGAATGTACGCATGTTGATTTCTGAGAAACAGAAAATGAGCGTCCAAGAAAAGTGCTGCATGGATACACGGGCCAGACTGTGTTTACAGCAACCTAAGGGTAATTCCCGCTACCCTATAAAACACAGAACTTGATGAAGGCACATTTGACACATTTAGCAGAAGCCTTTATCCACAGCTTACTTTAAGAATCAAAACTACAACCCTAAAAATTTGGAAATTACAAGCCCAGTTCCCTAAACACTACGCTACGCTCCTGCCCAACAACCATTTTTTAGGGCATTCCATTGTGGAGGTGGCTTCTGTTTACCAAGCAGTGTTAAACTAATTCCCACATTGCACACACAGTATGCATCCAACAATTTTTCTAAACAAAGCGCAAAATTATTCATACATACATACATACATACATACATACATACATACATACATACTTGTGTTTGGATAATAGATTTTTCCTGTGTATACTTTGATGGGCAAATTAATTATTAAACCAGTCAAAAACATGTCTAATTAACTTCCATATCTGGACTGTAAAAAAAGTAATGTCTGAAAAGAAAGGCAAAAACTACTGAACCCAGGATTACACAGTTCGGCTTATATAAAAGTGAACTGATCATGCTTATATAATATATAATATATTTCTGGCAGCGCTCCCAGAAATCCAAAAATCTCAGACGGAAAGCAACCTCATTTCACCTCATTTAATTTTATTATCGCAAAATATTTTCTGAGTACCAGAAGGAAGGGCCATCCCGCTTGGGGCTGTGGGGCTAGTTAGCATGCCGGTGGACGGGCGTCTCCTTCATTGTCAGAACCATTTGCTATGCAGCCCAGAGCGGTGCAGCTCTCATTCCTGGTTTTGATAAATATTTAACAGTAACAAAACACCTGTTTGCTGTCCGGGAGCACAGCTCTTTTGCGGACCATCCCTTAGCTTCTTTAACCTTCAGCCTCCCTTGTGCTTCTTGCTGCATGCTTCCATTTCATGAAAGGATCCTTTTAATCCAGGGCTGCCCCGCCCAGTTTCTGGAGATCTACCTTCCTGTGGGTTTTCACTCCAACCCTAATACAGCACACCTCATTTGACTGCTAGAGATCTTGTTGAGCTGCTAATTAGTGGAATCAGGCGTTCATTTCATATTAGGGTTGAAATAAAAAACCTACAGGACAATAGACCTCCAGGAACTGGGTTGGGAAGCCCTGTTTTAATCAGTGTAAAATGTAAAAAGCCATCCGTTCTCACAGTATCAGTATGGGGCATTGTTTATCACACAAGGATCTGCAGGTTTGAGTCTGTTTTGTGGTAGTGCAGAGCCATCAATCCATCCATCCATTATCTACACCTGCTTATCCTGGGCATGGTCCATGCATTATCTACACCTGCTTATGCTGGTCAGGATCCATCCATTATCTATACCCGCTTATCCTGGGCGGGGTTGCAGGGGGTGCTGGAGCCTATCCCAGCATGCATTGGGTAAGAGACAGGAATACACCTGGCACAGGTCGCCAATCTATCTGTGATTCACCAATCTAGCGCAGAGCCAAATGATGTAATCTGATTCAGAGTACTGGGTGCAAAATGACAGCAACAATAGATACTCCAGATGAAGATGTCCTCCTAGAGTCAATGTAATTCTATAACGCAATAATATTAGCGAGAGTAGTAAAATTGATGTGATTTGTTTTGTCAGTTACACAAGCACTTTGTCTGGTTAGATTAGAGGAATTAGGTATGAAATGCTCTGAATGCAAGATTTAATATGTTACTATATTCTGTTAATTGGCTAGTTGCTCATCAGTGCATCCATGTAAATCCTACTTAAAAAGGCTGTATAGATTGCATTAGTTGGAATTAATCTCTTTAAAAAATAACACATCCACTTGCGTACCAGGAACTGGAAAATTAATTGTTGGCATGAAGCAGGTCTAACGCCTAATTTACATTGAGAATCTTGTAATGAAATAGCAAATGGTACATAGCTTAGCTGCCCTGGCAAGGAAGACAACAAGTGGAAAAATACATATCAAGTCAATGTCATGTCATTCTGGCTTGCAGCTCATGAAGTATCAGTGCAAAAACACCAGTGGAATTAAAATTACCCTTCCCTTTGGTGGGATGGAGCCAGTTATGGCCTGGGACTGCAATACTAAACTGAAAAAAATAAACACTCAAATCCTGTAACGTTATTCATGTAGTGAATGCTTAGCCAGTGTCGAAACAGAAACGATACCAATGTTCAAATAAAACGGGTATGAAAATGAAACAAATATCTATGTTCCATATGAAAGACTTCGGTCAGTCATGGAGAGAGAACGTCGGTGTGAATGCATTTCAGCATTCACGCCTTCGCCAGCGCATAAATGCACCTGCGGATCTATCACAGTCAGTCGGTCAACTGTTCAAACAGCCCGAGCTTTAATCTGCCGTGTCAAGACCGCCTGACCCAGTGTGTGTGCATAAGAGAGCCCTTATCGACTGAGCTGAAATTTCCCCTGAGCACCAGGGGATTTACTGCATGCCTTGCTTACGTTTAGATTTTATTTACTTTATTTTGATACATTTATACCACTGGATATTTACTCTAGCTATTCAGGTTAGATTTATCGCTCCCCTGTATGCATTTCCCCCCCCTTATATCCAACCTTCTGGGAATTTGTGCCTCAATCTCTGGCCCTCTCTAAGACCATTCCTGTAGATTCCTGTAGATTTTGTTTTCCATAGCTTCTAAACGCAGGCTTCTCTTGTTGCTGACAGAAGCAAGTTTATCCATCCATCCATCCATTGTCTATACCCGCTTATCCTGGGCAGGGTCACGGGGGGTGCTGGAGCCTATCCCAGCGTGCAATGGGGCGAGAGGCAGGAATGCACCCTGGACAGGCCGCCAATCTGACGCAGGGCACACACACACCATTCACTCACACTCTCATACCTACGGGCAATTTAGACTCTCCAATTAGCCAGCCTGCGTGTCTTTGGACCGTGGGAGGAACCCGGAGTACCCGGAGGGAACCCGCTGCACCGTCGTACCGCCCAAAGTCAGTTTATTCTGATCTATATTTCCCGTCTAAATGGGGCGCCGTGTTCAAAGTTCTCTCTTCTGCCGCTTATTTTGAACACTGATTAATTGCCCGTTATTTATGCCAAAAATATGAGGGTCATTAGTGTCCAGGCTTCAAAAATACTCTAACAGTGATTTGCTGAAAAGTTCCGCTCTAATGGATTCCAATTTTGCTGCTACTTCCCCCTTTTTGCTCTCAATTTCCTGTCATGTTCACAGGGGAGAGGAGGGGAAAGGGGCGGAGTTTAGCTACGTTTAGAGTTTAGATTATTCTGGTGTCGAAACCGCGTTTCAAATGCATTTCTGAGCAGTTCCACGTCTCCACGTGCCTCAAAACACAAATGGTTTTAAACGGGAAGGTTCATTCCCCTGCACTTTTGTAAGGTAGGGTTTGTTTTCAGGCTGGCTGGATGGTTTTTTTCTTGTCTCATTTCTCAATGCAAATCCCTGGCAACCCCAGCACTGAAGCCAGACAGTGGCTTCATGTTAAAATGAAATGTTTATGGACCGTGAGCATAAGTAATCATGGGCAGCTCTCATAATCTGTTTCTTAAATTCTAAAGTACTGTGCCATGGTTCACTGTTAAATACACTTTCTTTTGCCCTTAGCTCTCAGCTGAACAGAGCTGAGATCTCAGGTTCGCAGATTTTTTTTTATGCGCATTAGGAAGGCGGGAGCACTTTAGCTGCATCAGCGATGAGACCTCAGGCTTTTGCAGGTCAGAGAAGGGCTCGGGGGTTATTAGAAGTGCAGCTGTGCTGCATGTGAGAGGCCGTGTTCTGCGCCCTTCAACAGCCCCAGCGTTGCCCCTGCCATTATTCCGGGGGTAATGCGGGTGGCATGGGGGCTGTCATTAGTAGCCCACTGAGTAGCAGCCATTGGGAAAACAGCCAGTCTACTTAGTAATGTCCTGGAACCCCTCACCACCACCAAATTTATTATAATTATTACCCCCCCCCCCCCCCCAAAGAATAGCTGCTGATGGTGTTCGGGGCATTTGTGTGGTCAGAAGAAACCTGTGCTTTTCTTGCACCAGCTTCCTCAAAATGTAGCACAAGCAAATGATAAACACATCTGCAGTGGCCATCTTGAAGAAAATTACCCATAATCAGGGGCTGACGTAAGTGGAACACAGGTATGCATTAATGTCAAAAGGATAAAAATGCACAGCAATCTTATGTCGTAACGGTGCAAATGCCTAGCAATTACCAGGTACACATCCCGTTAGGACATAAAATTGCCATGCGTTTTTTTTTTTTTTTCTGCTAATGCATATTTGCGTACCACTTACGTCGACCCCTTTCCCACAATCCAATGCTACAGCAGTGGGGTCTGCGTTCTGAAGGAGCTACTGTGTGAACAAGTGTTCCGAGATCTCTTCAGTGCTCAGGTGGACCATTTGCTGCTGGTTCACTTCTTGGGGGAGATGGACGGGGAAAAAATGCAGAAAGAGTGAAAGAGAGAGGGATGGGGAGAAAGAAGGGGTTGAACAGAGAGGGACGGATTTACATCAATGAAATGGAGAAATCAGAAAAAAGTGCCAGCCGTTTCTCAGATCTTGAATGCATTCTAACTTGTAATGAATTCAGGCCGATTTTGTTACAGAGCAGAGCTTGTTCCCGACAATCAGAGAGGAGACAGCAGCTTATTATTAATTCATGAATCCTCGTTTGGGCGGGGGGGGGGGCTCTTCTAAATACATCTGACCAGAAATGATTCAAACCAGAAATCAGTTTCCTGCTCATTTCTATGAACTATTTCCCTTCTGATTTTTGATTCAACATGTCTTTCAATAAACAGAGCATCAGAACCAGTGACACACTATCTATTCAAATCCCATGTGTGACATAAACAATTGCATGTCGTTCATGACTATAGAGACAGCGCAAACATAGTAGTGGCATCTGTGATATGGAGGTTAAATGTTAAAACTACCAAAAGCTGTGACTACCGTATTGAATACTACGGATTTTAAACTGCGGTTTTTGAAAGCCACTAAAATAACAATTAAGCCTGTGAACCTTGGAACACAAAAAAACATTGCTTAGCAATTTGAACCAGAAAACAATTATAGCTTTCAAGGAGAAGTTACATATTTAAAAAAGAAAAATTTGTTTGTTTACTAGATTGACATTTCACGCACACAGCAAATCAGTTTTAAGGCTGATCCATGAATGCTGAATTGATTAGTGCAGATTTTCATTCACACAGCAGATCCAGCCAAACACACCTTCCCCGGGTGTTATTTGCTATGTAGCCACCATTACAGGTCAGTCACACTCACCTGAAAGAATCGGACTGTCCGCCATGATGTGCTTAATTATCACGAGCTGCGGGTGTGAATCGGTATTCTGCTGTGCCCTCTTTAGCTTTGGGCTGCTGTCTTTATTAAAGGTGTCTGAGGACATGCTCTCCAGCATCCGGTCCCACACAACAGTTGTCTGAAGGCTTTTACTGACCTCTAGTGGCAGTGTTCAGAATTGCTGCCACATTCTATGGGGCGACATAGCTCAGGAGGTAAGACCGATTGTCTGGCAGTCGGAGGGTTGCCGGTTCAAACTCCACCCTGGGTGCATCGAAGTGTCCTTGAGCAAGACACTTAACCCCTAACTGCTCTGGCGAATGAGAGGCATCAATTGTAAAGCGCTTTGGATAAAAGCGCTATATAAATGCAATCCATTTACCATTACATTCTGAAACCTTTGTGAGCCGATTATGAATTGGAAATTAAATCTAAATCCATTCACGTAATCCAATGTATTTTTTCACTTATATTAGTGGGCACAAAAACATGTGTACGCATATACAAATCCTTAAACATAGAGTGCATGCCATGTTTTGTATTTGAACATACAGTGTACTGCCAGTTGATTTAATTAGCGGTATTAATGTGACGAGAAATGATTTGTCATTTGAATGCATAACACGAAATTCCTCGCACCCACACCCGCCAGCATCCCCCACCCCCCCATCGACAGCATCCGCCAGCAGCTCCCCACCCCCCCGGTCGAGCACACTGGGTGACACCAACCCTAGTGACACCACTGTGCCCAAGTTGCCCACCTATTATTTCTACTAGCCCACCCTAATATAGCAGGCTAAAACCAGCCCCAGGATCACCTCACTGAGCACCAGAGCCCCCCCATGTGCTCAGCCCCCTGCTCTTCACACTAATGACCCATGACTACTCAACCAAACAGCGCTCAAATCGCATCATCAAGCCTGCTGGTGACATGACAGTTTTGGGCCTTATCGCCAACAACAATGAGTCAGCAATACAGAGAGAAGGTGAAGCAGCAGGCAGCCTGGTACAATAACAACAACAACCTGTCTCTTAATGTAGGTAAAAAAAGAGATGACTGTTGACTTTTGACTTCAGGAAGGCCAGTGCTGTTCACTCCCCACAACACAGCTCCACAGTGGAGAGAGTCAACAGCACCAAGTTCCTCGTTTCAAGTGACATTTTATTGACCCCGTGGGGTAATTTGTCCACTACATTTGACCCATCTGAGCCCAGTGCCTTGGTCAAGGGCAATGGCAGGAGTGTACCTAACCTGACATGCATGTCGGTCAGTGTGGAAGGAAGCCAGAGTACCCAGAGGAAACCCACAAAAACGTGGAGAGAATATGTAAATTCCACGCAGAGAGGACCCGACCAGCCAGGACTCAATCCCAGAACCTTCTTCTTGTGAGGCACCAGCACTCACCACTCTGCTGCCCCACTGTGTACGTCGCAGACAACCTCAGCTGGACTTTTATTACCACCTCCCTATCCAAAAGAGCACAACGGTGTCTCCACTTCCTATGAATATAGAATACATTAACTATCCTTAAAGCTACTACTCTTAATTAAAGATTAAGATTCCAGTAAGAATTTGAACATACAGCCCTTCTTACCACTTGCTCAGTAGTTCTTTGCGTTCAGGTGTTTCATAATCCAAGCTTTTTCTATATGTTATGCAACTGTGAATTAAATTACCCTAAAGATGCTTAAGGCCATGAATATGTTTAAGATTTTTTTTTTAATTAAGATGGCTGTCTCTTCTGTTCCTTTGGCTGCAGTGCTGAGGAATTTTTATGCAGGTGTTGATGAACTGTTGCTGCCATCTACTGATGTTTGTCAAAAACTACAATTAATCTGCTCCATTTTTTTTTCTCTAATCCAGTCCATATGTAGCTGGAATGCGATGCCTAATTATGGCTAAGTGTGTGTTGTGCTCTGGAGCAATGATGGGCTGGCTTGCCTGAAGGTTTCAAGAGTTTCTCTCATCTGATTTGCATGGACACGAACTAAGAATAATGTTTGTTTCGTCAAGGGGATTGCTTTGTATGTGGCAAAATTAACTATATACTATTAACTATTAACGTGCTGTATATTCACCATATAATTTGAACCTATTCTCCATGAATAAACAATGCACTATTCTCCATATACTAAAACAATAGAGGGCAGAGGAATGGAATTGATTTCTGAGTGTCCTAATCATTGTTTTAACTCTTTAATTAATTGCTTGTCCAATTGAGTTCGATGTGTTACTTTTAATTAACTCATCAGTACTTGACTCTCTAATTATGTGTCGTCAAACCAAAACATTATCACAGACATCCTTTGGCCAATGAATTTGAAATATCTCTGAATAATGCTGGGCACCGATAAACAGGCATTCCAACCGCAACACCTCTCATAAATGGTGGTGCATCATAAATATGTCATAGGTCTCGCATAGCCAGACCTATCTCCACACTTTGTTTCAGCGCTGTGCCAGCTGGCTCAACCCATTATCATTCCGGTATAGGGGGAAAAACGATCTGGCTTGTTTGTATTTCTTTAAACCAATCACAGTCGTCCTGAGCGGCGCTAAGCCCAGGATGCAGCGACGGTGCCCTTGCACAAACAGTAACACGCAGATAGCGGAAGGGGAGGAGAATTCTGACTGAAATAGTCGGCCAATGGCAGGCTTATACCCACAGTCCATATCCTGTGAGTCAAACTAATATATCATCAATGAATCTATATGGTTTGAATCTGTAATAACACTCAAGGACAAATGCCTGGCTCCTTTTATATGTTCTGTGCTGTCTGTTTCCTGCTTGTGTGGCCAACAGAATTTCTCCCAGAGGACTGTAGACTGTAAAGTGAAGCCACTTCATGTTATAGTGATCATTTCCTGTTGTTATACCTTGAGCTATGTGTTGTCCATTCAGCTACAGTGACTCAGGAATCTTCGATAGTCACCCGTATGCAATCACTGATGTCAATTTGCTTTTTAAACTTGTACCTATGGCTGTTGTCTGTACAGACAAAAGCTGCTCTGAACTTTAAAAATTATCATCACTGCACCTGAAGTCTCCCTTTTTATGCCAGATCACGTAAACTATATGGCCAGAAACAACATTTTTATGTCTCACACCACTTATGGCTAATGATAGACAGGCACTGGGAAGATTAGAATATACATGGTGAAAGATGAATCAATTAAATATATTTTGCTATTTTTTTGGGTCACAATCACTCTGAAAATCCACTCTGGCTCAGCAGGAAGAAAGCTGAAGTAAGATTCATTATAAAAGCGCACTTCCCTTTTTTACCACTGGGCTGCGCTGTGCCTCCCCGGCTGAACCGCGTGGGAACAGAATTCATCCTGACGTGAGAAACGTGCCTCCTGTTTCAGAGGCCGATGGATTCTTACTGATTTCATCTCGGAAACTGAAAAAGCAGACACACACACACACACACACAGACAGAGTCAGAAATGGAGAGATACAATGACAGCGAGAGAGGCAGAGAGAGAAAAACAGAGAGAGAGAGTGAGAGAGAAAGAACGGGAAAGGGATAGATGGAGAGATAGTCAAAAAGAGAGAGAAAGCCCTTCGGCTTTTACATAGCCATAAATCTCCATGCCCTTTATCAATGCTGGGGCATTGCGTGTGAAGGGAAATATGAATGCTGATCTATCGATCAGCAAAGGGCGGGGAGGAAACTGAAAAAGACGAACAGCAGCAGGAACGTTGAGGCTGCGCCTGACAGGGCGTCCCTCCCGCCGTCTCCGCGGCCGTCTCCGCGGGAGAAACGATTCGCGGTTGCGTCAGCGTCTCTCTCCCGCTTATCAATTAATCCGCCGCCGCCTTTTTCCCAGGGTCTGGTCTTATCTCCGCTCTTCAGACGAAGCGTGAGAACGAAGGACAAAGCTGAGACTCCACCCGAGCCGAGAATCTCACAGGCTTCGCTCGCTTCTCCTCTCCTTCGCTCCAATTTCTGCTTAATAGTCTTAATAGAATTGTTTTTGTTTGTGTCTCTGTGCTCCAGGGGACCAAGAGCACTTCTGAATTAAATGGAAGCGCTGGCAATTTTTCTGTTTGTATTTGAGTACTTAATGTAGGACCTCAGAGAAAATATTTTGCGGACCAAGCAAACACAAAGCCAAAGGCCTTTGCAAACCTGGCCTTGGCAAATGGTAAATGGACTGCATTTATATAGCACTTTTATCCAAAGCGCTTTACAATTGATGCCTCTCATTCACCAGAGCAGTTAGGGGTTAGGTGTCTTGCTCAAGGACACTTCGACACGCCCAGGGCGGGGTTTGAACTGGCAACCCTCCGACTGCCAGACAATCGGTCTTACCGGTCTTACCTCCTGAGCTATGTCGCCCCTAATCACCTTACTGTCTAAGCACATTCCTTTGGGGTCAGACCATGGATTTTTAATTCTGCTGACATTCCTCCAGTTGTACAGTTTCGTATAGATTTGTCTCCTGTTATGATGTACCACTGGCTGAAGGTCAGCCCACTTCACTTTACAAACACAATCACCTTAACTGCTGTCTCTACCTTCACATCACTTATGAGTTGACTCTAGTTCTCTGTAAAGAATGTTAACTAAAGTCACAGAGTAGTCAAATTAAATATAAGATTATCAGTTTGTCTGGACATGATTTTCCCGAATGGGTATACTGACAGACTGTATCATTGCAATAGTCACGCTCACATTAATATTTGTACAACGGTGAATATATTCGGTCCATCTAAGTATGCAATTGAATATACGTTACCAAACCAATGTCACAAAAACAGAATTTGTCCAGTATATTATCTGTATAGACAGCACAACTGTCTCTGAAGAGGTCATTTTCGAAGAGGACAAATGGAAGACATGCTGTTTTGTGCAGTGCTGTACATACTAAACCACTGCACGAAACGGTTGCTCAGAGCTCAACTTAGAGGGATTAGTTCACTTCCTGGATGCATGAAATATTAATTTTAGTGTATGTTTTTGATTGATGTAAATGTTTTTTGTTTTTTTGTGATGAGTGATATTCTAGATATGTTCAGAAGTTTATGATGACCTCTGGGCTTTAAAATCACTAGTATAGTGACATTCTCAAGTTTGGGGTTTAAAGAAATGAAATGCAGTTCTGGTAACTTCTTTTAGTTTAGGCTGGAACAATTTACTATGGCAAATGCAACCTCAGACCCCTGTGCTCAAGGAAAGAATGACTAATATGATATTTTTTAAAAAAAGGATATTTATGTTATAATTGTGAATTACTGCTATAAATAGAAAATTTCATACAAAAAACTGTTCATGTGCACAAGCTGCTTTGGAGTGACTTGTAAGCGTATTTTCTTGCTATGAGCCACAAACGTGCAGAATTCCCCCCCACACCAGCCATTTTATAAATCCTGCAGGTCATCAGACACATCCAATCTGACGATGACGCCGCGATGATTACCACAGAGATTGCCCGTAGCATAGATTGATGCCTGCGGCCCATGACGCCCATGGGATCTGTGGATTAGCGAGCCTGGCTCTTGTTACGGCAGGGAAAACCCCTGGGGTTCAGTCAGCAAAGCCCTTTTAGCATGTCGCTAACAGCGCGACCAGCTGTGAGCCGGATATATCCACCGGCAGGAGGCACAGACGCAGGGCCCTGTTTCAACGCCAGGTCCTTAGATTTCAGTTTAAACTGTTCCAAAAAGGTTATCTTTTACAACCCCAGCATCTGTGACAGACGCATGGCTAGAAGTGGTATTTTTGGGTGTGCCTGTTACTGATAAGGTGGACATTGACATTGGACATCACCCCAATAGCTTTCATAGCAAAACCAACTGCCGAATGATTTTTACATAGCAAGTTATTTTATCATGTATTATTTATCTTAGTTGACTTAGTGTTTACCTTAGTTGACTTAGTTATTGTACTTTTGCCTACTCAACTATTGCTTGTTTTATTTTCATAGCCTGCTTTGTTGCTGTTTTTGTTGTGTTAATCAGATTAACCTGATTAATCAGTTTTAGTGAAAGTTTTTGTTTTCTTTTTCGGAATGTCGGATGTACACGTGATTGACCTGTGGATCCACCTCTCCCCATCTGCCACTTCTGTAATTGACGTGGCTTGAAACTGACGCTTGACTGAATGAATCCCCTCTAGTGCTGCGAGAGGAAATTCCTTTTATTCAGCTTGGAGTGCCCGTACTTAGGATGCTTGTTTTGTGAGTTGAACATAAGCTGCTTATGATCATTTCTTGCATTTTGTTTTGGTATTTCTTATTAGGCTAATGCAGGGTTGCCCAGCCCTGTTCCTGGAGATCTACTGTCCTGTAGGTTTTCACTCCAACCTTAAGAAAGCACACCTCACTCAACAGCTAGAGCAGGGCTGCACAACCCTGTTCCTGGAGATCTACCATCCTGCAGGTTTTCACTCCAAGCCTAACAAAGCACACCTCATTCAACAGCTAGAGATCTCATTGAGCTGCTAATTAGTAGAGTCAGGTGAGCCAAATTATGGTGGGTATGAAAACCTACAGGACAGTAGATCTCCAGGAACAGGGTTGGGCAGGGCTGGGCTAATGTAACACAGGTAGGTACACATTTGTACAGCAATTCATTCAAACAGCTTCAAAAATACAATGCTAACAATCAATTAAATTAGGCAAGATATGACTCTATGCCAGGTGCTACCATGGGAACAGTAAAAATATTCACTTTTTTATAAATGAGATTGTGGGTGTGTGTGCACGTGTGTGTGCATATGTGTGTGTCTGTTCCTGCGTGTTTGCATGCATTTTCATATGTATCGTGCATTAGTGACAAAGTTTCACCATCATTTTCACTGAGGCAAAAGAAATCTGATCTCGTCTCATTCATTAGGAAGTGAGAATGTGCACATTCAGTTCTTCGTCAAAGTGGTTTGTCACCTGGCAACCAGCTTGTTGCTTGGAAACAGCACAGCATTCCTTATTTTCAGGGATCAAACAGGCCTGCAGTAAAGACCTGCGCTGTCTGCACTGAAAGCAGACATCAAACACTTTGTGTTTGTGCAGCGTTGAATGGCAACACAATCATCCTTCATTAGAGGTTATTTTAAAAAGATTGCTGATTGTGGAACCCAATCAGTTCCCCTCACATTCAAATGCATACAAAACAAACAAAAAAAACAAAAAACAAAACCAGAAAGCAGGGAGCAGGGTGGGAAAATGATATATCTGTCTAATATTGACAGAAAAGTCACAAAAGGGTCATAAAGTACATAAAAGACATAAAAAGTGCTGTGTGTTTTCAGTTCATAGGAATGTTTATATCCAGATACTGGTGCAATAGCACGATAAACCATCAATGTGGCAAGACAAAATCTGAGCCAACAAATCCCTGTGAGTAAAGTTCTAAACAGGGTGATGCCTGGGAGGTAAACCAGGCTACAGGGGTGGCCACCGTGAATCCTCTAGGCTGGTTACTGTACCTCTGAAATGGAAGAACTGGACAAAAAAAAGCAACTGAAGAAAGTCGGGCCTTCAATGACGTCCCCGATGATGTCCTTGAGTCGCAGGGGATGGGAGGGGAGGTGGTGGTGTGTGAGTAGGGAGGAAGTCACTGAAAATGAGAGAGCTGACTCATTACCTTAATCCAAACGGAGGTGACGCGTTGGAGTGGAGACAGAGGGCAATTACCGCGTGTGGCGGTAAAACCGTTGGCGCATTATAAGGGAGCCCGTGCGCACTTCGTCAAGGTTACGCGGCGAGGGGAAAATGGCCGCCTGGCTGGCTCGCTCACTCGGTCGTGCGTGCCGTGCCGTGCCGTGCCGTGCCGTGCCGTGCCGTGCCGTGCGAGTCCCAAGGGCGGCCAAGGTTGAAATCTATTCTCTGTCAGAAACAACAAAAAAAAAGAAAAAAGAAAAAAATATGGTGTTTGTTCTGAGACTGGAAACGTCAGTGCGCAAGGTCCCAACACGCTTCGCCGTTTTATTGAATCAAAAACGACACGAATCACTGAATTAGAACAGCTTTATCTTTACAGGGATTACTAAAAACACTAAATTTGAGGCAAAGCTTGCTGTGAACAAGCTTAATTAAAGAGCCTATTCAGGGAGACAAAAGAACATGGCGTCATTTTATTTTTTTTAAAGACAGCTCAATGACACCTTTTGAGTGTAAATTAGAGTCTGGCTCCAGTGAAAGCAATGTAAAGGAGCAGGCCGCAAAATTATGCAACATTTCACACACATCCAGTGATTTATCGCTGGTACAGAGTTATGGGTATCATTTAAATTTTTATGGGTTTGACAGGCCTGGCAGGCAATGAATTTCACGTTGCCTTTCTATTGTGGTGATAATAGCGCATATATTAGACATTTCCACGGGTTCGAAGGTGACATTGGCTCAACTAGTGTCACGCGTGGGCACGCCACGTGGCGAAGTATACATATTTATGTTTGGAACGCTCTCTTGTTTTAATTTCCCGCGACCCTGACCAGGAATACGCGGGTATAAATAAAACGTGCTGGGTGCTGGAGCCTATCCCAGCATGCACTGGGGCGAGAGGCAGGAATATTTGCACTTATGTTCAGTCCAAATAGATTCAGATACATTATACATTCAGGATATGAAGGCAGAGACAAAATTAAGTGCTAAAAAAGTGTTCCCCCCTATTGAGACAAGACAAAGGAGCGTATATCTTGCTGAGAGTATATGAAGACACAGAGGGGTCTTTTGCAACCATTTCTTCTGAGGATGTATCCTTCGAGAGTCACCTTGCTTATCACAAGACATTTAAAGACAGGCTTTGCTTTTCATTCTAACTGTTCCTTTTTTCCAGAATGTGGAACGCCCAGTTGTAAACTGCGATCTTTTATTGGCACGCATCACCAATGTGCCATCCAATCAGAACGCAGAGAACAAGACATGACCTACATATTAAATGACATGCGTAGGTCACAGCTTGGCCTAGCTTTGAGAGTCGTGACTGCAGTGCAGCGGAGAATTGAATTGTCCGCACTTCAGATAGATTCGAATTAAACAAGTCGAGTAAAATGAATCGTTCGGCAATAATGAAGATTGAGAATGATTAACTGTAAGCTCCGATGATCAATAGCGTACCCCGTTCCTCCACTTATGATAACAAATGACAAGTTGAGCCCACAAGACCACAGACTCCATTTAGAGTTCATTTTAGCTCTGGACAGGGGGATTGGGTGCATTATGCCTCGAAGTTACAGTGATGGATGAAGTGTCCAATGAGGAATCTGACCTCATGCATTTCACAGAGGGCTTCTTTTCTTTTTTTTGACACAGTCAAAGAAGACCAGATCAGACCTGTATACTTTGAGCCGCACTCTTCTACAGATATAATTGCGTCGCCTATGAGATTATCGCTATCTTTAACACTCGCAGTAACACGTCTGTTTAGATCTGCGCTATAATGGTCTCCTTGGCGATAACGTCTTGTTAATCTACAGTGTCACAAGTTTCCTCGCTGCCTCAAACGTTGAGGTAATGGTGTTCCCGGAAATGACATATTTATGATATGTTAATGCATTGCCAGATGCGCTCAGATAGATCCTCCCCCTTCACACTGTTGCTCTTTAAAGGCTCATCTAAGCCGCATGCATAGCGACCACGACACGTATAGTCACGTGATCTTCGCACACCAGTCGTGTCGCATCTCTCTGGTCTTCCAGTACGTCACATTTGCTTGACAGTTGCATTTTTTTTCCAGTCATGAGTAAGATGACTGAATACATAAATACTTGCCGTCGACATAAATAACGAAACGAGTATCAATTTTGATTATTTTGATCGGGGGTCAAATTCTGACCTTGCCAGCGTCAACTGTGGTGAGGTATTCCTGCGGGCGATGCTCAACTCGCCACAACTGGGGGGTTTTATTCAGCAGGGTTATTCCAATGTCATCATCCATTAACTTCTGCTCCTGCAGAGAGAAGGGATTGGTCAGCTGACTTCATGCATTGTGTGCACACAAAGTTTTGCCGATGGGACAGGCCTATAAATGTGATTGGCCAATCCATACTGTGGGAGAAAAATGGACTACAGCAGTGTTATTAAATACCCAAAGCTTTCAGGCTGTAAAGTAATGAAGATGACCTCTGAAGAGTAAGTCCTTGAATATCCAGGCTTCACAGAGGTGTTAGTACATGCTGTAGCTGGCCAGTACGAGGTGTACTTCATACAGAAAAGGCATTGTCTCACGGAACATTCAATGACTCTGTCTTGTACATTGAATGTTCTTTATAGATATGGGTGTGCGGGTCCTTGGGAAACAGCCCTCAACTATTTATGTCTTTTTCCACTCCGATGCAATATTATTGTACGTATGTGGTCAACACATATCAAGCGCTATTCTTCAGAAGATTATTTATTTTCTTTTTTGTCAAGGACAGAAGTTGTGGGCGGTGAAAATGGGTTCTTGATTGGGGAGTGATTCATTGGGGAGTTATCCCTGTATAGCTATTGCAAGAAACAGACTTCCATGTTCAGCTATTTTCCTAATGGATACAGAGGGGGGAAAAAGTGACCAGGGAAGGTTACCTCTAAGTGATGAATTCATCAATAGTAAATTAGAGGGCTACATGTATATTAACTGTTGGACTTCATGTGGATGCTGTTCGAGGTGAATCAGTTCTGTCACTTGCAACGCTGCAGAGCTCATAGCACATGTAAAAACATATTGTCTTTTTCATTCACAAAGAAAAAAAAGCTTGCTCTATTAAGGTTGGAAAGCCAACCAGCTTACACGGGTGTTCTCCAGGACCAGGGCTGGGACCCCAAACCTAGTTTTTGACCTTACTGACGTAATAAACGATTTACAGAAATAAATCGAGCTTACACAGAACATGTTGAAGCCGCCAGGTGACAGGAAAAGGCTTTCTGTCACTCTGGAGGAGGTGGAGACGGCAGCTTACGCTAAGCGATGGTCATCGCTTATGCCTGATTGGAATCCCACAGAGGGCCACTGGAACCTGCTGGGTGGCCTGGATTGATGTGGAAAGCACAGCTAAATTCTAACTGTTATTGGCACAGTGAAGGAATGGGCCGGGTTTCGTTTAATTATTTATGAGTTAAATGGCAGAAAGAGTGAGAGAATGACGGGAGTTCAGGTTGTGTTCGGCTTTTTGCTCGGGCGATCACCCAGCCCGGTAGCTTTGGGATCACAACACAGCTTAAACGATTTAACATGCACACAAGACAATTTGCCACGGAAACGGATCACATTCGTTCCTTAAAATGGAGCCCGCCATAATATCTCAGCTCCCATTTTAGGCTTGTTTAAAGTCACCCATCTCTGTTTCTGGGACTCCTTGATTCTCCTGAATATAGTACTTCTTTCGAAATCACATGGGTCTATGTTGAGCAAATTGCCTCCATCGTCCAATTTCTTCAAAAAAAAAAAAAAAAAAAAAACAACTTCTATTTTCAGGTGCTATTTTTAGGCTAACCCAGAGGGCTTTCCTTGGTTTTTTTATTATGACACACAAACACACATAAAGACCGTCCTCACATTAATCTCGTTTTAGGAGATAGCATTTCACGGCAGTCCCCTCGATACCCTGAAAACAAACGCTCATCTCAATGAAATATCAGCCACAAATTTTGTTTTGTATTTCGTTTCTTTCGTTACTACCTTTACAAGCTGATTTGATGGGGCTGACAGAGTCTTGTTGTGAGTGAGGTGTAAAGGATATCGAACGTCTGAACTCCACATGGAATAGAAAGTAGTCAAAATTTTACACGAAAACAAAAATGAATAAAATCAGCTTTGGAATTGTTATTTTGGAGTCAGCGATCTAAAAGGCACCAACAGCTGCAGCAATCAATAATTCGCCCTACAACGATCACATAACATGTATGTGCAATTGAAGCTTGAAATGAGTTCTGGAGTTTTCAATAAATATTTTAATAAGTACCCTTTGGGAGTATGTTCCGTTTGATGTCAGTCAACTGCAGACGTGAATGATTTATGAACGTTTGGTACTGCACGACCAACAAAGTACTTTCCCTAGGTTTCAACACATAGAAGGAAATTATTCTACAAGCTAAAAATCCTAATTATTAAATTGGTTGTTGTTGTTGCTATTATTATTCCTGGCCATTTCCCTTAAGGTTAAGGCTCAACCCAAAAATGCATGAGTTGGATGATAATCTCATACACTATTTGAAATAAGTAAACAGGTGATTGGATGAAGTAGGATTTATAACTTCTTTTGTTCCATCAGTTAACTTTCGATAACACACCACTGTCATTGTTTCGAGTCAGTGATTCATTGACTACACATCATAGCTCCACCTATTTATTTATTTATTTATTTATTTTATTTTATTCACAAAACCTCTTTAAGCAAATGTGCTCCGACATGCTTCATATTTCCAATAAGCATGCATTGTTCCCTTGCTAATCTATTTAAGTAATTAATTTAATGTACAACATTTATTTCAGGCAGACTGTAATTATGAGTATAATACACTCGGATGAACAAAGCTAAAGCCTGAAGAAACAAACCAATGTTGCATCTGCATGATGAATTTGATGTGGCTTAAGCTCTCTTATGCCTGCCAAAGATTACACAAGCTTCAGATGAATGAAGTCAGGTTTTCGCCTCAAGTTCAATGACAGGATTTCAAAATCACAAGGCTTTTTAAAATGCCAAAACGTTTTAGTTCAGATTGGGGCTCTGTAACCCCCAATCTGAACTAAAACGTTTTGGCATTTTAAAAATTTGTCTGTGACAGCAAAATCACAAAAAAAAATCATTTAATGTGTGCTAGACATAAGCGCTGTTTTATTTCAAGTTCAATGTGCTTCAATGTGCAGAGCCAAAAAAACAATAATTATTTAAATTGTGTCACAAATACTTACAACAGTGTGCGTATATAAACAATGAAAATGAGGTTTAAGTGAAGACCTTAACTGTGGTACATATTCAGTCATTCATGTTGGACTTACAACCTGCTTTTATACAAATTCCCCCCATTTTAGGGGAGCAAAATAATCGGACAAATTAACATAATCCAAAATAAAGCTGTCATATTTAGTACTTGGTTGCAAACCCTTTGCATGCGGACATGGGCGTCTTTGGCTAATCGACCGAGAAAGTCGTTGTTCCCGAAATCGGTATTGGGTTTCTCGTGCTCTGAGCTGAGGCTGGTGGGCGGAGCCTCATTATTAATTGGTTAATGAGCAGAGCCTGTGGGATTTGGGCCACCTGTGACCAATTAGAAACTGGGTATTTAAGCTTGTCTTTCCCTCCAAGTTCATTTGGAGAGAGAAATTGGGAATGGTAAGGTGAAGAGAGGAGCGCTAACTTTTGGCGAGTTGGGCTTTTCACCACTTCTCTTGAAGTCTTTTGTGTAAAGATTAGCATCAGCAATCATGCTATGTTCAAGATTTTAGTTCAGTTGAAGAAGAGTACCCCTAAAAAAGTGGAGGTTGTGTGTTGAGTTTTGTAAAATAAAAACTTAACAAGGGAAAAGTTAGGCTTTCCTCTCCTTTCTTCTTTTATTTTGTTTGAGAGCTGGTTTTTTGTCATTTCTGGTGTTGACACTTATTTGGTCATGTTGAGAGAATTGCACCAGACTCAAAATGCAAATTCCACACCTAGAATCCTCTCGAGACCTTTGTTTTCTTGTGGATGAAAAAAAATCATGAAATAGCCTCCAGCTGGCCCAGAAACTGAGCATCCAATTGCGCCTGAAAAATTAAAGGTGCATTTTAACCTCATTTTTATTGTCCTCACTCAGGAGGGAGAAAGAAAAAGCAAACTGGGATCATTTGAAAGGTCTTATGGGTAATGACCCCATAATGCCACTCTGAGCAGCTCCCAAAGGCATTTTCACTTGATTTAAAAGATTATCTGGAAATAGCTTGCACGCTGTGGAGCATGGTACCTCAAAACCTTCGTCACTTTTTTTTTTTTTTTTTTTTTTTTTTTTGAATAACCTTTTTTTAAATATAATTGGTGCTCATATTTCCAGTGTCAAGATTCACATGGATTTGTTCTGATTTTATTTACAGAACAAAATCAGGGTCATTTAGAATTACAGCTCACCTTAACCAAATGAATGAATTGCAAATAACTAATATCAACACTTATGCCTGTGTATTGCATTAACAGACTTAAAGGATGATTCACTTCTGTAACCGAAGTGTTTTTTTTATTTTTTATTTTATAAATTGACAAGCACACTTCTGATGAGCAAATCAAAACACTCTTATGCTGTCAGATTGGAAGTTGATGGTACTGAACTCTTATGTGTCAATATTACCCGTGGAGAAATGATAACAATTTATCAAGACACCAAGTGTTTCTGTGCGGCTTTTTGTTGATTGAAACAGAACCGCACTGACATAGCAATTGCTTAATTATTGCTTTGTGTAGCAGCCTCTAACATCCCCACGCTCCACAAAAGCTGTGATTACATTTGCATATTTCCACAATTATCGTGCCAAGCAACACCTGCTGGAAGCAGGATCATGCGTGTGAGCCCCGTGTACTTCTGTAAGCATCGCGTGCACCACTGAAGACGTTCCAGATGAACCGAATGCAAAATAAATTCATATTTTAGAGTGGATGGACAGGGCTTTTTGGTTTGTGCAAGGGAAATACCCACTGATTCACTGCAGAGCATAAACCCAGAATATTGAAACCAGAAAATGACAGAATCATAGAAAATGGGGAAAACATTACATATGTCATGGTTTTGGGTGATAACACAATTTCTTTTCCAAACTGCGACATTATTTTATTTATTACGGCAATTGGTTTTTTTTTTAATGCGCCTTTTCTTCAGTTATTACGGCCATTTAGTGTCCTTCATTTCCTTGATTGAACAATACGCGTGCAAATCTCTTTACCATTTGCACCTGTTGGCTTTCTATTTAAACCCCTAGCACACCGATGAGCTTTGCTTTAGTGTCAACTTGCGTTACACGAAAGCCGGTAACTTGGCCAGTTTGGTAAGAGGTTTAGTTTTGTTCAGTACTAGATCAGTCCCTCTTCTGCGCCCTTTGATTTACGCGAAGAGTTACTGCGGAACTGAATTGAGATTATTAGCTTGGGGGCTACTAAATTAGCACTAATATCTTTACTAATTTCTACAACTCTCTTGTGGTTCTTTTGACAGTCCTCTGTGGGAGGGCTGCTCAAAGTTCTCGCGTTCACGAATCTGTTCAGACTGTTGTTTTAGTATACTCTACTCCTTAAGCTTTAGTTTCTGCACCCTGTGCTTGGGTCATTAAAGCTTTTTCTTTGGGATAGTCTCCCATAGGAGTCTTTTCTTTTTGTCTACGTTTCCCCTATCCATTTGTCTCTAACGAGATTTAGTGGTTATTCCGCCCAGGTGGATATCTTAAAGTATCCTGCTCCGTTGCGTTTGGTCTCCCTAATTCCCCACTCCCTCACAACATATCCACAGTGAAAGGGTGTAGTGGGGGTTTTTTTTTTTTTTTTTTTTTTTTTTTTTTTTTTTTTTTTTTTTTTGCTTGAGTCCAGGTAACTGTTTGCTTACTTTGGGAGAGAGCAAAAATGGCATGTGAAATACTTTGTGTATTGCCTGTCCTCCGTTTCCATTACAGACCCTGGTACCTGGGGTATCTAAGGGTTTTGGAGCGGAGTTACCTGGATGTCCTGTGACTTCCATAATCACATAAAAGGGCCACACGCCACCTTTTTACACCACTGACTGGCTGCCATCGTCATGGAAACCAACTGATATAATCTGTCTTGACTCCAAGATGTGTGAATTATTGTAGTCTCCCTGTTCTTGGTGAGGGAAAACACGCACTCACAAATTTGGGTGTAATGAAACCTTGAGTTATGTTAAACCATTCCCGGTCATGGCTTTGTGTAGTCAACATTAATTTTAATGTTGTCAAATAGCAATCACTGTGGTAATTCAGGTTTGTGGGTGTAATTTTCCATAACAGCTTGAATTGTGTTTACTGCCTGAACATAATTTAAACTGTAGAACACCCATCAATGGAACTGCTGACTGGAAAAAACTTCTTGGACATAAAACTAAATGTTCTAAAGGCTTAATAATCCTTTTCTAAAGTAGAAAATAAGAATTTCACTTTTCACAATTTTTTTTTTTCCACATAGGGTAAGAATCCCCTATTTACAAATTCTTTCCATGCAGTAACTGGGGAAATCCAAATGTATGTGTGTAACACACACAAGTTTACATACAGTAATGTGAATTTTGTATGTGAACTTCCAAACCCATATCTCTAATATCATAAATAACACATACGTATACACAACAGCATGTGAGAATATGCACCAGGATAGTACACTGGGAACCAAATGATATATGTTCACCTCACATTTTATTTTTCTGTATATAGTTGTATAGGAGTTCTCATCCTGCCACCATGTTCCAGAGCAGTTAGCTTTTGATGGCTGGTGACAGCTGTCAGTCATCTCCCCCCACCCACCCACCCCCCTGCTCCATTGTAGACTGTCTTTTCACTGCCCCACTCAGCCCCAGACACTGTTGCCCTTGTCTGCCTGGATCACTGTCACCAGTCCCGGCAGCCCACGTGCCCACAACTGGGCACGATGAGCTCCGTTTGGTTTGTGGCAGCAAGCAACGGGAACATAAGCACTCTGGACAAACACATCCGCAACTACGGCAACGAAATGTGACCTGTTCAAAATGGCGGAAGGAACCGAATTTGTCGTCCTGTCGTCCCACGTTTGAATTCCAGCGTAGCCTGAGTCTTGATCTTTGCTGCCAGATGATTGTTCTGGAAAAGCATATCGGGCTGCTGAGCGCGTGCGCAGTGACTGGTACGGGAGACGAGTCCTAACCACAAACATACGCTCTTACTGTGCTTCAACAAAACCTAAAACAAACATCCTAAGACATAGCTATTCTAGACATGCCCTAAAAGCGTGATTCATTATTCTGAACGTAACCAGGTGACTGCACATGGAAATGATCATTCTGACCAGCCCCCTAACCAAGACCCTGTCTTTAGGAGGTCAGGCACGGGGGTGCCATGTGGAGGTGCTGTGGCACTGTTGTCTGCACCCCAGGCTGTGTTCTGACCTTTTGTCCACCTCAGGGCATGCCCTGGGTTTTGGCTTTCCAAACGGGCAGCCATTTACAAAGGTCATCCCGTTCCTAATAAAAACTGGTCACAAGGCAGTCCTATGCCACCCCCAGGGGCCGTATTCCCTACAAAGCTTCGATCACATCCTCAGGGCTGCAGTCCTGTTGCTTGGCCATCCCACTGTATTTTATGCTCTGTGGTAGACGTTGATGGAGTGGGGATATGGAAATTTTAAGCAGATTTATTTACACTGTGGGGTGTGTAAATGCATGTTCATATTTTTTTTTTTTTTTAGTGAAGCAAAATAGCTGCCTCACACATCAACTGTGTTGTATGTAATTTGCAAATGGGCTAATTTTATTATGGGTCAATTAGTTTCAGACATAAGCATAAATCATTTAGGCTACACACTGTGACAAGTTTTAGCATAATTATTAAATCATGTTGACATCATTAACAATAGAAATACAGAACTGATTCCACTGAAGGTGTCTTCTCTTTGATTTCAGTAATTCCACTTGAACTTCACTTGTAAGTCTCTTTTCAGGCCAGCTTATTTGCCCTGATTCTTTCAGGGTGGCAGTTGTTGCTCTGCAGGAAAATGGCCCTGCAAAATGGCCCCCCACCTGAACAGTTGGTCACAGTGACAGGCCACAGCTCCACCACGCCTCTAGCGATGGCCCCCCCTCCTCCATCTGACCAAGCATCATGTGCAAAAAAACATGACCTGGATAAAAATGGCATAATGAAATCTGGAACAGCAAAGCAGAATGATTTTCAGATAACCTGGCAAACAAGACCAGGTTAACACTTAGTATATGGCTGGACCTAACACACGTGATCTGGCCGACCAATGGTGTAACTTTGTCACTCAGTCACAGACATTCACGTTTGTAGGGCTGGCCCCGCTGTTGCGGTCCAGCCAAAAACTAGTTCCTTTCATTATGCCTTTATGATTCTGGTATTTTTACATTGTGATTCTCACACATGTTTACATGTGTAATAAAACATCAAGGTTTGATGTGTTATGAAAAACTTAATCGATGACATGTCGTAGGTATTTGGCTAGTTGTCAGTAAGCTAGCCGACTAGCTAACACTAAATGGAGGCACAGCAACATAACATAATACTTAGTTTAATATTTAATTTAAGTTTAGTCCGAATTCCTCTGTTAAATTTGTTTTTATTTTGGTGAGTCTTGCTTACGTTTTGTCGCATATTTTTTTTTTTTTTTTTCAGTCTGCGGGGAGAAAATAATTCAGCATAAGCTCTGTAAAAATCAGACACCTTTGCAGCGAGCGGTAACAACAGCAGACCGACTCATTAGATGTTGAAATCTGGTTTCTGGTTCTGCAGTGTACTGTATATATAAACATTAAAATTTGCAGAAATGAGCCACTTCTTTAAATGACTGCACTCATGAGTTGGGCAATTTGCAATTTCACAACTGTTGTGTTGGGACACGATGGGAGTTACTAATGGGACATGAATTGTTTAAATGAAAACAAACACATTAAATATTATCGTTTTCAGTTTTTTCATAATTGTCCATGGGCAGGTAAAGACGTGAGTAATGGGACAAGTGACAATATTACAGCAGCTGTCCACTCATATTTTCAAATTTGTTACTGGTGAAAAAACAAACTGAAATTCTTTGTATTTTTTTCCAGAACACAATCATAACTGCCCACACAGAAGGACCTAGGATGAGTCAAATATGTACTTCTGTGACCTCTACCTTTTCTTTTCCTTGCTCTTGTGTTTAAAATGGATTTACATACTGAATGCGGAGTTGCAATACCCCACTACTTTTTTATGCATTTATGTTAGATTTCTTTGTTTAAGACAAATGCTTTGCTGAACTTTTCTGTTAAAAGTTTTTGGGAAAGGTGGGATTGTCTGATCCACAAAAGTCAGTGACCTGTGAAAATGGGACAATGCAAATTCCTCAGCGTGACCTATTTTTAGATATGAAAAAAACATGTGAAAATGTCCAGTTCACATTTTTCTTTTCCCAGATGAATGTTTTTATTCACATGCAAAAATGTAAAATACACTTGTGAAAAGGCCAGTTTCACTTTTTTTTTTTTTTTTTTTTTTTCCCCCCCCAATAAGGGTAATTTGGCCCAACATCTTAAGTAGTGTCTAAATACAGGCGCAAATGCTGCTGATACAACTAATAGACGTGGAAGTCTGTTTCTTTTCCTGATTCTTGGGCACATTATGAAAGAGATTGAGCAGCTAACCACGGGCGTTTGAACCTGCGACTCTGCGCGGGCACAGGGGAATATCCCAGAGCAGCGGAGCAGGAACACCACTTAACCGTTTCTTCTGAAGGAATATTCCGCCTCCAACCTTGAGCGAGGCGCGCCTACCGTTCCCCTCTGTTACTCATCCGCCAGATCCTAACTTTGATGTTCTCATGTTATCAGAGCTATGGGGTCCTGCAGCAGGCCTTCTGCGATGATGCCTGGTCCACGCAGTATCAGACTGTAGACACAGACACAAGTAGCTACGATAATAGAATGCATAGGTGTGGATTTCTAATGCATTTTTCCTATGTGCCTCAAGCTGTAGAGGGGTGGCCATCCGGCTATATCATATTTCATCTTCGAGCCACTGAGGCGAAACCACAATGTAGTTTCTACTTCACAGAGCATTTCAAATCACCTGGCTGTCCCAAGATAGTATATTTATTCTATATTCATGATGGTGTGCAAAAGTACTATTTATATACTATGTATGATCATGATCTGTTTTTGTGTCTGTGTGTGAGATGCTCCCTTTTTATTTCAGTGAGACCCATGTGATGTGTGTAAAATGCTGGTGGTTGGCGTGTAAGGCAGTAAGGAATGATGATGCATAGTGTAGCACTCATGGAGAGTGCAAGTGAAGATATGCCAAGACACCCCCCCCCATACAGCCAGAACTCTTTATACCCAGCATTAACCCTTTAAGGTGCAAGATTACACGCATGCGATTTAGAATGCTCTCAACTGAACATTCTAATGCTGATATAACAATCACCACTAGCAACTGAAGGCAATGGAGTTCTAGAATGTTGACTTTTTTTTTTTCTTCTCCAAAATGCTAACAAAAAAAAAAAAAAACCTAGTCTTCAAAGGGTTAAGGATTGTCATCCGGTCTTGCTGGCAGAATCCCCATTTGGTGCCAGCAGGGAAATATCAGGGAAGCCATAAACTACCCCGTCAGACACTGTTTTCAACTGAGTTGTTGAATGGGAGCCCCCTCCATGGTTGACAGGTAGCAGGACAAACCCCATACTAACCCCAATGGGTTTCCATATGGCATGGCATGGGTGACTTATTCTGCTCAGTTATATGCTGTTCAGTCTCAATGTTTACTGCCTCTTCTCAAGCAATTTGTGAGAGCTGAGTTTCTAACTGCAGTTTAAAGTACACCACCTCAATAATTTACAGCTGACTGACTATTATAGCTGACTTGGGGGGGGGGGGGGGGCGGGGTTCATAAAATTTTGTTTTTACCATAACCTTCTTCAATACGGCATTTGTGAGGTATTCTGTGAATGAATGATGCCGATGATTGACTTTCCATTGCAGTTATATTGCCATTGTTGATGTACACAAATGCTGGGTCTTGTGTTGCTGGTTTTCTGTCAGAAAGAAAATGCATACACAGCAAAGCAATTTGTAAGTACCACAGAACAAAACAAAATTGCCTTTAAATACATGCCCTTTACATTTTAAAGCCATTCGTGACCAATATTTCCACTACCAAAAATCACTGAGGTCTCATTCATGAAACATGTGTATGATCAGATATGATTGTGAACAGTGCTTAAGAATGTTTCCATGAACATTTTTAAATCTGAATTTATTCTTTGGTACAATCAAAATCAAACGTGTTAGGTGGCAAGTGTTAAGGCACATACGGAGATGTTTCTTTTTCGAATGCTTCATTATTAATGCTCAATTTATGTAGTTGCAGACCTCATACAAAATGTTTCAGTACAATTATAGGTCTAAATGGACTATTGATTTTAAATACATATCTAATACCCATATGAATAACCTCAACGTTTTTGCCAAATTTCAGTTTTCAATTTTCATTTAAATTTGTTTAGTTTTAGTTGGTTTTAAGGGTGGGATTTCTGGTTTTTAATTTAGCTTTAGTGCTCTTGATGGGGCCATTCTTATTTGGTCCATTTTTTGGTTTCCACGCATTGTTCTGGCCTCTGCATTTGTAACTTTCAAATGTTCCTGTATATGCCGCAAAGTACATTGCAAAGTGCAAAGAGCTAACGGTGTGAAATATGAAAGTTAGCCACTGGAACACAGCCTCAGACTGGCAAGCTATTATGGATAATAATAATCCATGGCCTTATAACCTGCCGGAGATTAGCCAGGTAATGAAGCAAAGAGATTTAAAGGTGACCTTCAGGTCACCTCCAGAGGTGGAGGATATTTCATAATGAAAAGTAGCTGGGCCAAAAAAACAAGGGGGGGGGAAACACCGCATAAGCCCTGCTCCCAGGAGACATAATGAAGCACCAGGCCCAAATCCACACCTAAGATAAATCACTTACTTAATGGCTTTCTAACAGTCATGTTAAAATGAAGAAGCACCCTGAGCTGTTCCACAGATAATTATTAGCCATTTACACTAACGGTCAGCCATCATGTAACTCATGTAACCGTCCAAAAGTATTTGACACTAAAGTACAATGTTATTGTTCCTTTGAGCATTTTTAGATGTTCCTAATTGGTTTCAATTTGAATTCTGGGTATACTTGGGGACATACTTAGTATATTGAACAAAATGCCTACAGTGGGAGGGTTAAAAAAATGAATAAATAAATAAATAAAAACATTAAAACAAGACAAACCAAAGGTGACCTTTACTTATGATACAAAATGCCTGGAAAGAGTCCCTCCATCTCTCGTTTTCTGGAATGTTCTTACACCTTTAACTGAACAGTATAATGCTACTGTAACAATCACTGCTGGTAAATGAGCATTGGGGTTCTACAACACTGACTTAGAATTTTGGGGAGAAAAATTCCCATTCCTGTTTATCTGTTTAATTATCTAATAATGAATAGGCTTTAACCTCATGTAAAATAATAACAATAATAATCTAATTTACAGTACTGCATATACATTTTAGAAATGCACAACAGCGTCCCAATAAACGGTTCACAATATGCTTGCTATTCAGTAAAGTTATTGCACAGGCAGTGATCAAAAGAAATAGTCTGGCAATCAAGTGTGTCTAAATGAAATGGCGATTACGCACAAGTGCTGGGTCGCATTTTAGGACGGACGGGCGGGGGGGAGGGGGGTGGGAAGATGCAATCAACTCTGCTTATTAAATGCAAATGAATCAAATACATTATGCTATTTTTAACAAGCACTCTCTCTCTCTCTCTCACACACACACACACACACACACACACACACACAAACTCATGCAGAGAAGAAAAGGACACGCAATGGTGCGAGAAAATGACTGATGGCTGTGTCAGACTGTTGATGGCATGGAAGGTGGATGTGTGCTCGACCGTTGAGGGTCGTGTGACTATTATTATTATTTTAATTTATTTTATTTTTTTATTGTTGTGTAATCTGTCAATCTACCTGAAGTGTCATCCAGGGCATATAATGGCACCAGCCATAGAGCTCAGTTGTGTGTGATTGTATAATTCTATAATACAAAATGGCTCTTTCGCCTTCAGGTCCTGTGTTCCTCCATTAGCCTTCAGCCAATGTCATGCACATTATTAAGAAACTTTTCCACTAAAAGACTTCAACTGCAGGTAGTTGTGGGATGTGTACTGTGTACAAACGCCTGCAGATGTCAATATGGAATAATATTGTGGGTGGCAGTGTCGTATAATGAGTAAAGGAACTGGTCTTGTAACCTAAAGGTCACCGGTTTGATTCCTGGGTAGGACACTGCCGTTGTACCCTTGAGCAAGGTACTTAGCCTGCATTGCTTCAGTACATATCCAGCTGTATAAATGGATTCAATTCAAAGGCTGTGTAAAAAGTTATGCAAGTCGCTCTGGATAAGTGCGTCTGCTAAATTCCTGTGATAATGATGTCAATATAGGGCTGAGGAACCTCATTGGATACATGGATCTGAATTCAATGTAAATTTCAGGGCACAAATGAAAATTAATGTACATTAATGTGAGTTGTGAGTGTGGAAAAAATATTCCGAATGCATGAATGGACTTGTGTGCCAATTCATGAGCACAAGAGAGGAGTGTTTCAGTGGCATTTGATTAAACTGAGTGAAGCTCAGACTTAGCAACCAGGTCACGAGCCTGGATATAATCAACTTTGCTCTGAACCCTGATTTTCAAATACGTCCATGTTTTCATTATTCTCATATTCACTAAAACAATTTTGGGGATGAATTCTAAAATCGCCTAAATGAACTCCCCACCCTTGGCTTTATACAGCGTCTAAGTTCAGGGAGAAATATTTACTATTTGAATGTATTCATGTTCGACGCTGCATAGGTAAGAGCCAAGTTCCTCTGCCTGTTTGTATCACTCACTAAGATGCGTGGTGGGTAGAAGTTGATGGAGGAGTGCGACCAGTGCAACAACCACCTTGCACATCCAGGACCGTTGCCATAGAAGCAGACCACCTTCAGGCAGCATTATCCAAGTCCCCCCCCCCCCCCCCCCTAATAAATCTCCATTCAGGGGAAACATGAAAGTTACCTCTTGACAAACCATCCAGAATTGAATGCCATTTTGTGGGAGACCTACAGTTTGTGACAAGACTATACGTAATCTGCACAAAAGTGAACCGTTGCCAAAATATTCCCATGAATTGTGCCTTCAAACTTGGCGACCCCCATGGTATGAACAGTAGGTCTGCTCTCACACAGCTTTCTGGAAAAATGTCCCATTGTTGCGATTCAAACTGGGACCAAAAAAAAAAAAAAGATGATTCAGGCAGATAATAACGAAGGTGCCCAAGAAGGAAGGGATGAGTTCAACAGCACGCAACAAGGACCTAAATACTGGAAGAACGAGATTTTTGCGTCCGCATCCAGGAAGGAGATGAGTCTATCAGAGAGCTCCTTCAGCTGGTGTGCCTCCCGTTTAGAGATGTCCGTCACCCTGAGCGCCAGCGCATCACTGTGTCATTCAGCTTCTCCTCATCCGGGTCCCGCTACGGTGCGCACGCTCTCCTTTCCACAGCGAAATTGAGTCTGTCTGCGTGCGGAGCGATCACTCACCCGTTCCCCGCCCCCCCGTCCCCCGCGCCATCATTAATCTGTACGCGCGATCGTGGTTTTTGGTTAAGGAGTTGTGCGTAATGGCCATTTTGAAATCTCGCATCGCTGGCACAGCGCTTAATGAATCGCGAGAGAACAACATTGCTTTACACTTCGTTTAAAGCCCGGAAGGCCAAGCAGTTTTCGGTATCACCACTCCAAGCCAATGGCAAATAGCAGCAGAACAGCCTTGAAAGTCAAATTTAATACGATTCCAGGTGGGATTTGAGCTCCAGGGGCAAACAGTCTTTCAGTGCAGCAGTAGTACAGCAGTACTGTGTGTGTGCCCGGTCAGTGACATGGACACCGTGTGTGTGTGTGTGTGTGCCCGGTCAGTGGCATGGACACCGTGTGTGTGTGTGCCCGGTCAGTGGCATGGACACCGTGTGTGTGTGTGTGTGTGTGTGTGTTGTAGGGAGAGATCCTCTGAAGTTTTAAGCCCTTTCTTCTCCTGTAGCTTCCACATAATTACCCTATTTCGATAATTAATTTCCTCTCATTGCACAATGTCAGCCTTTCATAAATGACAGGCCACTTTAATTCTCATCAGCATATGCGGCTTTGATCACCTTTCTACGCGGGCGGCAACAACAGTAATAAATAGACACATCATACCCCCGCTTTTAGAGGGAACATAATTTGCCCCCCCCCCCCCCCCCCCATCGCCCAGTAGAGGACAAAGCCATTGGCTGTCAGCCCCTCCCCTCTCCCAGCATTCTGTGGCAGTTTCACGCTGCACCTGAGAACAGTGTGTCCTTTTGTGTGCTTCAGCATCACCAAAGCTTTGCTTACGTCTTTTTTTAAAGTACTGAATCTTTCCCAGCAGGGATCTCAAACTCCCAATCCTGGAGGGCCGCTGTGTCTGCGTCTGGTTTTTGATGTGTCCCTGCACTTAAGTGCTCCGTTTTAAGTCACTGATTGGCTAAAGAGTCCGCACACCTTGTTCCCAAGGCCATGATTGGCTGCTGATTGAAAGGAAATCACGAAAACCAGCAGAGACTGCGGCCCTCTGGGAATGTAGTTTGAGACCCCTGCTTTACAGTGATGGGGAAATGCACACAAAAAAAGAAATGGAGACATGACAGATATTGGAAGTGTCATTTGTGTCCCGTGCCCTGCTCAGACTTCCTGAGCGATGACTAAGAGCTGCCTTGGGTGAGAGCTGCTCTGGAAAGCATCTCTGTCAGAACAGATGAGCGCGTCTCCGGAGAGAGACCAGGTCTCGCTCCCTGTGCCCTCTGTCCCAAACTATCCATGGGAAGCGGGATTGGCACTACTGTAAGGGACTGGGCCTCTGAACCTATATTTTCCAGTAAATATTCAGCTGTTATAAACAGATAAATGTGAAAAACTTCCTGTTATTTGTGTCAGGCTTATAATCTGTGAGGCCACAGTTTTCATGCAATTCCAGCTTGCTAGTACATGACACTTGTTATTATGGCTTGTCTGTCAGTTTTGGATGTGGCAGTTGGTTCTACAGCCTCAGATTTTTCCTCGCAGTATTGGAAGTGTATCGGGGAATATGGCTTGTACAAGTTGTAAGGAACTATCAAAACAACGCTTAAGAACAGCATCTTTTCATGCCCTGAGAACATCTCACCTCATATAATATTTCTTTCTGTGATATTTACTCATATTCCCAATATTATATTTGCTTTCCTCTGGCTATTTACAAGCAGCATAAAGTTTTTTTTTTTTACATTTGAAGTGTTCGAAAGCTGGTTCTAGGCATAGGTGCACAAGCCTAGCCCCCCCCCCCCCCACACACAATACACCCCCCTCCTGCTTTCCAGTCCACACACTCTCTACACACCCCACCCCCAGCCCCCACCCATCCCCCTCTTGCCCGCATGTGCATGTATTATGGGAATCCCTCATTAATAAAGCAGTAGCGATTACAAGCCAGTAAGGTCGTGTCAGCGGGCTGACCGCAAACTGTAACTATGAAGGACTGACTCCACTGGAAGCCATTTTGCTGCACCCTGGCTCCACTATTTCAGATGGTTCAGCTTAACGACTACAGTACATGCCAGTAAATCACGAGCTCCTCTGGAAGACCACGTAAGGCTTTAATGGCTTGTTCCCGTTACTGGACCCTTACGTTCTCATAAGACCACGTGGTCTTTCTCACAAGATAATCACATCATAGCAAAATGTATACAGGCAGTACCCTCTAACTCCAAGCTGATAAAATGGCTAACTAAATTCACAGAGCAATTCCTGTTCACGTAAACCCTTATGATTGTACTGTCTGTTAAGTAACTCATCTTGGCTCATTTTTTAATTAATAGTCCAGTGATTACAATATTTGTGTTTTTTTCCCCATAAACAGATAAAACACATTTATTATGACAGAACTCTCCTCCTTGGCCCAAGTTTTTTTTTTTTTTTTTTTTTTTTTTTTTTTTTTCTCTCCCCCCTTTCTTCCCGAGTTATTGCTGCCAATAATTAAAAATACAAATTATTGCAAATGCAATCAATCAAATGCATGGGATAATTACTAAGCTAGTACATTCTGACCTTTCTGTAACATTTGAGAGCTGGCTGGCCAGTTTAGGTAAAAAAATTTTTTATTTATTTATTTTTTTAATTTAATTACAAATTTTTCTAGACTTTTATATGCAGTTCCCTGTTTATAAAAAATAAAACTCGAAACATAAATGAGTCCCCTTGCCAACAAACGATCAGGCAGATGGCACCTTCCGGAAGCAAGGCCACTCCATATGGCACGCTGTCCTAATATATCCCATTAGGCTGGCAGTGAATACGCTGGTTATGATTACAGTAATGCGTGCTGCCTCGCTGTAAACTAACCCCAGTGAGATGGGAGGCTTCATAGATAAACATGCGCATATGTAGTGCTGCATCATTATGGAGTGACTATGAGGTGGTTACTTTAAGGCGGGTAAGCTTTGGCCCCCATTTCTCCAATCCCTGATTTCCCCCCCCCCCCCCCCCCCCTTCCTTCTCTCTCCCATTTGTATTTGCAGGCTGTTTGCCTGGGACATCCCAGCAGCCTTGGATATCCCCCTATCTTGTCGTACCCAGGGGGAGTTAAAGCAATTTCATCCAAAATGGACGTGTTCAGTGCCTTCCATTTTGGATGGCATTCCTAAATATGGAAAATGAAAGTGAAAGGCTTGCTCCCTAAACAAAAAGCACTGGAGTTCTATTCATTCTACGAGAGTCGCCAGTTTGATTAAAGATAGCATCACAGTCAAGAAAAGAAACGTGCAAATGTTATGTATAATGTTGTATATACTGTAAAGGTGATGGATAGATATAGATTGGTGTATATAGATAGATTGAAAGAAAGATACAAAGATGGATAGATGATGGATAGAATTTGAAATGCAAAGATAGACATTTAAAACTTGTCTAACACCTCTATGAAATAATTTAGATTTCAGTACAGCAGTCCTTTTGTCTGCAGCACAAACCTGCTTTTTCTGCCTCTGCTGTCATCTGTGGCCTCCACTGAATGAGTCCTTTATTCCTCCAGCACTGTCACAGTGTTAGCTGAATACTGTCCTTTGAGACCTCTCCACCAGCATAGCCTGGGAGCCCACTGAATGACTCACCTGTCACAATACCTGTGCTGACCCACTGAAAAGAAGAAAATGTTTGAAGGGTTTACTCTGTTATGTAAGAAGTTTTTTTTTTTTCCTATTTAAACCAAGCGAAAAGGTGTAGCTTATGAGAGCCACCACATTGATTGAGAGGTCCTCCTCAGTTGTGTGCTCTATGAATGAATTCTTAAAGTTAACTTTTCAGATGTATTCTTTAGCAAAAAAAAAAAAAAAACTAAAAGTCCATGGCCATGCCAGTCTCCTTACCGAAACAACAATGAAGACCTGTGGGGTTGAAGTTGAAGAGTCTAAAAGTGAAGACCAAAGACTATAGAATTTGTAGAGATTATGCGTGTAATGCATGCAATGGTCTCAAATCCCTTGCTATGCGTTCTCACATCTCATAAAACATTTAAGGGGAAGGACTCTGTGTTAACCGTCTTGGGAAAGGGAGAGTACACTAAATATTAAATGCAGAGATTGCCTATTTGTTTCTGAGAAGGTGATGCACACCCTTTTTCCTCATCTGCAGTCTTGGCACTGTTTGACATGGAAGTGGGGTTACAGGATGAAGGCGTGTCTTGTTGGTCACTCTTTTGGGGAGCGAGTCATCCTTAACGGTAGTTCTGAACAAATGAGTCATTGTTGCATATCTATTACCGTGTCATATTGCCACGGAATTGCACCAGCAGGAGAGGAGAAAGCAGGTGGTAAAGATCTCCCCAACAGTTGGATCTTCTCTCAGCACGTTGATGCGCTAACATGGGTAGTCTTGGCTGCCCGTCCATTACATTACAGGCATTTGGCCGACACTCTTATCCAGAGCGACTTACACAACTTTCTACAGAGCATTTACATTGCATCCATTTACACAGCTGGATATATACTGAAGCAATGCAGGTTAAGTACCTTGCTCAAGGGTACGTTGGCAATGTCCTACCGGGGAATCAAACCTGTGACCTTTAGGTCACAAGACCAGCTCCTTACTCATTATACTACACAGCTGCCCCGAGTTCCAGTGCAGGAAGTTGTGGAGTATGGGAGTTGCTGCTGCAAACCTAATCTCCCACATTAGACAAACAACAGAAATAGTTCAACAGAAGGCTGCATTAGACCTGGCTGAGTTTAAATATGTACTTTGTTTTGGATTCAAATACTGTGTTGTCTATTGATCTTGGCTGGTGGAATTGAGCTTGTCAAGAGCACCACAGGATGGAGTTTGTCCTTTTTGAGAGTATTTCATAGGTTCCAATATACCAGGACAAACTCAGCGAAGCACATAAGTATTTGTATCCAAAAACAAATATGTATTTGACCCACGTCTGACATTGATACAGGGATGATTATCCTAATACTGTGTCTTATGTTTTGATGATTTTTGTAAGTTGTAGCATGGAAGTAGCTTTAGAAGTTGAGCTCTGGGTTTGGCTCCAACACCTGTGTGATCTGCTTTTCCTCCTCCATCTCCTATTGGATAGTGACCGTATCTCATTTCATTCTTTTCATTGGCCAGCTGCTACAGTGCCGGATGGCCTGTGAGGATACCGCTTAAGCAGGAGTAGTTTGAAAAGCTGACTTTCCCTTCCCATCTCTGTCTCCTTAATTTCAGTGTTATAGCTGGTGTCTGGCTGAGTGCAAGATTATCCACTCTAGTCCCAGGCACTGGCACATCCACCATCCCTGCCGTCCAGATAGTTTTAGGCTACTTATCATAAGGACAACGCAGGTTACAAGCGTAAGTGACAGCTTGTCGCCACGGATCGGCATAGCACTCAATTATAGAATAGTGGTTGGGAGCGGATGATCAACAACCATCCCAAACAAGGAGACTTGATTGACAATACAATAGACTGTTTCCTGGCTAGGGAACTGGATTATCAGACCCCATACTTATGGGCAGGCCGATTTGATTTTGGAAGGCCAGGCAGTGGGATCTTTAAATAAAATCCTGTTAGTTTGAATGCGATAACTATTGTATATCGTGTGATATTCTGTGGATGGATTTTTTTTTTTTCTGGCAACATTGGCCTACGCTGTAATAGCACTCAACTAACTGTGATTAATGTTTAAATAACCATTATCACTGTTAAGTATATTTTAATGACTTACCCTGTGGTTATTTAATTCTTTATTAAGCTTTCATAAGTGTAGACCACGCTCTGAAGCATTACACGGGTTTCACATTGAGTGATGCTAAAATCTCCTCATACATTTTTAATGCTCTGTAAGAACTAAATGGAAGTTGACCAGTTGAAGTCTTTCCTCCATCAACCACCCCCCCCCCCCACCCCACCCCGCCCCACATCCATTTCCGCAGCAGATTGGATGGTCAAGTGGCTGTAAAATGATCTACATGTCAGTAACAACAGGTTTAAGACACAGATATATAGACATGGCAAAGGAATGAAGCACGATATACAATTAGACCTAATGGCCTATAAAAATGCTTTAAAATTTAATCTACGGATACTACATTTAATCACATGTACTAGTATAGCACAGAATAAATTCAGTTTGCCACGGGAAGCAGAACACACACAAAAGTAAAATAATAAGTAATGGTCTGGATTCAATACATATTTTCCATAATTCTAATTTACATAAGTCTGTTTTTGTCTTATAAAGGGGTTGTTTAGACTAAACTTAGACTAGTCTTACATACTACCTGCATCATACCCACAGTATTAAGGGTTCATTGAAATAAATAAGCTCTTTGGCTTTACCTGTGGAGTGCTTGTAAAAGCAAATGGTAATTGAAGCAATGTCAACGTTAACTAATGAGTAAGCATGACGAGTTAATTCCTCCTATTAGCGTGTCATTCTGACAGTGTGTTTTAACGCACAGCAGGCTGAGGTGTGCCCGGGGTGTTGGACTGCACGCGTTGGTCACCTTGTACATTCTCTGGGGCTTGGCGCCAGCGTGTTTACCTCCCTGTCAATCAGGCTGGATGCCGCGAGCCTCGTGTAAATACTTCAAACGCTGCGTTCGGCCGGAAGAAGGACGCGCGAGAGCACGCAGCCAGCCAGGCTGGCAGTCGATGAAAGGCGTCATTCCAGGGAAAAGATAAGAGCTTTCTAAAGCAGGACTCAAAAAAAAATGCAGAAGCATTTAAAGCACCGTCTGGCCCTTTAAAGTGAAGTCATGCTGAGTTATGAATGTTATTTCAGCTTCACGTTGACAGTGGCAATTCAGCGAATAATGCTGCTTGGGAGTTGTTGGTGAGACAACAAACAGTAAACCACAGCAGACACATACATACATCTTCACCACAATGATGTTGTCAGTAAAGACATTTTGATACAGAGATGCACATAATTTAGTTTGCCACTCCCCACTGATGCATATTGTTTCATGCATGACGTATAATGTACTCTTTACTGCAACCTCTTCAAATAGAAAATAAAAATTCAAACTGTCATCCTTGTCTAAAGAAATTATCTAAAAATATATATTCTCATTTTCTTAAATTAGTTGTACACTAAACACCTTCCTATTCTGTTTTCCTTTTGCCAAGCGGATGGCTTTGGAAGGTAAAGGCATTTCTGCGATGGTGTTCTGGTCGTCTCAAGATGAGTTACTATTTCATACCAGCCTTGTGCCCAGAGAGAGGTTGTCAGAACAGATGAAATTACCTTTGATCAAACACACAGAACAATTTTGCCTGGAGCATCGACTAGACAAGTGCATTTCAAATTGCCTCTGCTTTTCGAGCAGTTCCCAAAAAGAGAACATCGTTCCCCTAGCAACCATATAAAGTTTTAGTAGCTGAAGATACTATGAACTTTTTCAGTATTGTCATGTAAACATGACACAACCACAAAACCCTAATTTTAGATTGTGGATAGTAATGTTTACAGAAATTTCTTTTTGAAATTATTCATTGTTGTTATTCTGAAGTAATTATTATACATCTCAGGAAAAACATTGAAAAACCTCAGATTTATTAGAAATAAATTCATTGTAAGGGCTGTACCTCAGCAACTGCAGGTGTTTAAAGTATGGATAAATGGAAAGGGGAAAAATGTCGCTGGGTACTTTTCATATCTTCTGATGTCTCATTATTGGTTAAAATTTCAATATTATGGAATCCATGTTTTCAAGTTGTTAAAGGATCTATTTATTTATTTATTTATTTGGTGGTGAAAGCCAAATATCTAGTTTTACTCGGAAGCATTCTTGTGACAGTGTCTCTGTAAAAAGTGCTATACAAATAAAATGTTATTGAATTTCATTGGTACGTTACAACTGTTTGTCATGTCCATGTGCATCTATATCATCTAAATAAAACATTCGGTTCTCCAAAAAAAAAAAAAAAAAAACATTGCTCACGCTTACGGCACTATACTCTCTGCCGTGATACTAAACCCTCTTTGACGCGATGATCACCATGGAAACACCATTTTTATAAAGCAGCAGCACTATAAAAATGCTTAACATTTTCCACATTTAAATCGTGCCCTCTGCGTATCAAAGCGTATGACTTATGGGAAGCCCGTTCCGTTGGCAGTGATTCCGTTCCTCTTTGATTCACGTCTCCCTCCCCTGAATTTATTGCCTTCTCGCCTTTTTAACTGCCGTCGTGTGCTCGGAGGATCTTTATGCAATAACAAAGATTGTAATGCCGAGGGTTCCTGGGGTGGGGGGTGGGGAAGAAAGCATCATGTCCCTTTGCTTACAATCTCTTTTGAAATATTACCCGCCTCCCTGATGTCAGCTGTTCATGGGTTGTTTTTTTTTTTTTGTTTTTTTGTTTTTTTTCCCTCTGTCAGGGCGTTAATGTAGTCTTTATGGAATCACTCTGCAACCCGCTAATTTGGTCTACAGTCATGGAACCCCTCATTGTCTCCATGGCTGCGTGTGTATGACTCACCAGTGTTTTGAATATACTGCACCGAGGCGATGTAGGATTCCAGAGTTATTTCAGCAACAACTCCGGGGAAATGAGTCACAGTGCTTTATTTTTATTTTATTTATTTTATTTTTTTATTTTATTGTAAAGTGGGTTGTTTTGATCCTGGTTTCTGATTTGGCTGCGACGTTTGCTCTACAGACATTGTAGTAAATCCAAAACAGTCTGTTTGTAAACTGTATCACTCCACGTGCAAACCCTTACCTACAGATGATATTACGACATAAATAGTATTGTGTCTACCACATGTTGTATGTTGTAACCACCTTATAACAGCACCCGAGGCCGTGCTGTATGGTGAATACAGTCACAGCGACTGGGTATTGCTGGCATATGGGGGCGACATAGCTCAGGAGGTAAGAGCGATTGTCTGGCAGTCGGAGGGTTGCCGGTTCAAACCCCGCCCTGGGCGTGTCGAAGTGTCCTTGAGCAAGACACCTAACCCCTAACTGCTCTGGCAAATGAGAGGCATCAATTGTAAAGCGCTTTGGATAAAAGCGCTATATAAATGCAGTCCATTTACCATTTACCTCGCTTCATGTAGTGCCCAACAAAACCCCTGTAGCCGCGACTATTCGCCATACAGCACGACCCCTTGTGCCGTATTGCTTAATCGTAAAACACACATACAGTACAGACTCACCAGCGCAGAGCAGTCCCAGAGATCAGACATGACCAATCGCACAGTGAAAATGAACCCCAAAGGGTAGAATTCAGTCAAACACAGTTCTAGTCTCTACTGGAACTATACATTTCAATTAAACAAAAACAAAACTTCCTGGATTATGCTGCAACTTTTGGACCCTGTTGCACCTTCCTCAAACTTCTACTCCTTGGAAATACTCCTTGGTTTTTTGTCATATGGCTTATCCATCAGTGGAAGGAGGGAAAAGTTTGTGAGCAATGTGTTTTGTTTTTTTTGTCAGACTCATCCATAATTCTGGAGCATTGCTTAAATCACAGGACTGTGTGCTCTTTGGTCTATAGACCCTGTAGTATTCATGCAAGGCTCTTTGAAACTTTCAGCACAGCCATAAAGTTTTAATTAAGCGATAAATATTTCATCTTAAGAGCAAATCCACTGTGTCTGGCAGAAGTAGTTAGACTCATAGATTGTACTCAAAAGCAATGCCCTTTAGACAAAATACTGAGGGCATGTAATAAAGTTTTTAAAAATCATATTTGCTCTGATCATATTTTATTTTTAAAATCATATTTTATCAAAAGTGTCACATCGCATGTGCATATCAAGTTGAATAGATGTTTATGTGGGCAACCAATGAGGAAAATGCTAAGTGTAAATATTTTGGCCATTTGGTAGTGTTGGAAAATGAATGTGTGTACTGTATTAATGGAGTTTGAAGTTCATGGCATCTCACACAGAATCACACTGTACTTGAACTCCAAAAGGGATTTGCTCTTCACATCTTAGATTTGATTCATGAACGGTCATTGCTAGAAGACAGAAAATCAACTCTTGGTGAAGCCAGGAAGTCCAGAATACTGTGTGAATTAATAAACTGATCAAGGCAATTAGTGTTGGCTTCTTAAGCAGGGGATGCTAAACTAACTCCATCAGAAAAAAAAAAATAAAGCTGTAAATTCTTATTTAGTATGACTGTAAAACCATCCCCAAACAGTATTAGCAGATTTAAAAAGGACAACTTTTACACCATACGGTGCAAAGAAATACTGGCCCTCATATGTTATTGATGAACATATTTCAAATTACATATACCTACACTATTCCTCACAGTCATATGAAATGAATGGCCAATAAGTGGCAATTAAAACATTCAAATACTATACAAATTTCCTGTCTTTTTGTTGTTGCGTGTACAGTACATGGCAAGTATGAAAGTGTCTTCTCTGTGCTTGTTTTTGTTTGTCTTCAGCATGGGCTGTTATCTTTAGTTGTAGGGTTTTGCTATAAGAGGTATTTCAGTTGGTCAATTTGGTAAGGGAGTGGTGGAACATGGCTCAGTTTTGGGATTTGGCAAACCTCACATTCATTACCATGCCAATGGTGCTGCTGAGATGTTAGCAAATGCAACATAGCAACAGTACTGTACATAATCAAATCTTGAATTTTCCATCTGGCAACCATAATATTCTTTTTGTGTCAATTTGTCATTTATTACCATCTGACTAAAAATCGTTGCAATATGTATCGTGTAAGGATGTTTAATGCATTGGTTGTAGTTGCACTGTAATCCAAATCGGTTGTCTGACTTGTATGAGTGAGAAATGAGAGTAAAGGAAATATGTGGGAAGCTTTACAATGGACCACCAGTTCTTAAATGATTAATACTGCATAGTACTCAGACAACCACTGTAAATCCTGATGCAATCTTGATGCAATGATCAATACCCCTCTGGTGGCTGAGGTCAATACAAAAAAAAAAAGAAAGAAATCATTAAAAAGTGAAATTTCTGAGTGGTGAAAGGGAATGAATAACCTTTAAAATTTACAAGACCCTCATTCGCCCTTTAATAGAAAAGGTAAGACCTCTGACACTGGCTAGCTGGAGGAACAATGTTTGATGAATTGCTCCTGTGTCCTTGGGGCAGGCAATGTTACCTGCATCTATAATCCATACATCTGCTACTCATGACTGCATATAGATTTCATCATCACTCATACGCGGCTACAAGCTAATAAAACACAGACTCTTATAGGAGGCAGTCATCCCTCAGTGTGAACCATAAAGCCGCACAGTCACGATGATGCTTTACTGAAGAACTATTATCTCCATTATCCGTCATTTAAAATAAATTGTTTATTTTGACTGAGATGAATACATTTCAGGCAAAATTGCACTACCGATGAGTAATGGCAAATTCTGTAAAGTTCTCAGACATGGTTACATTATTAACTGCTAAAATGACAGTTAAGAAGCTAAGATGAAATGCTAAGAAGACATGCCATACATAAAGGACATTATGGATCTGATGCCAGGATTATCTCTATCTTCAATGGCAATTGACCAATTTTTAATGGCCATATTGTTATGCTTTCTGTTTATTTAATTTTACTAGATATGATATTATTTAGCACAAGGCATGTGGTTTGAGGAGTTTAGAGGACTTCTCCAGTTTTGAGCACACAATATTGACTTGTAGATGTATCTTGGAATTGTCAACATAATGTTCAAATAAAACATTTTGCCACCAACTCACTTGACTTTAAACAGACACTATATTGGGAGTGGCCCAGCAGTATACACGTTTAACCATATATATGCACAATTAACTATAAACCAAAGCCAAATTACATTCTGTAATTACGTTCACATGATTTTCCCGAAGATAGATTTTTTTTCCCAATCAGGCAGTCTTCCCAAGGTTCCCAAGCGCATGCAAAAGCAGTTAAATGTTAAAAGAATTGACGTCCGTTAAACGCACTTGCTTTTTGACACAATTTGTTGAGGGACGATGGAAAAAAATGACTGAAACAACCTTCCAAAGCTGCACTTCATTTCGCTGTGGGTAAAACCCAGCACCTTGCCACTCTCTAGCTGTCATAAAGTGATGAATTGCTCTCATTACCTTCGCTGAAGACATATTTAGGGGGAAATGTATTGCTTTGTACATAAGACGAACAGAAACAGGACTCCAGTGGGCATCCCATGCTTGCTGAAGTGTTACTTTTTCACAGTATGAGAGCTGTTTGTCTGGGCCATGTGCTCAGAGAACTGAAACATATTGCAACAACTCTACTTAACACAGGCGTTCATAGCGTTGCCACAGTCGCATAACATGAATCAAAACGCTAGAGATGAGGGTCATCCCCCGACAACAATACTGAATTTATCACCCTAAACAATTTACACATTCAAAAGGAAGTTTAAAAGGGAGCCTTTGCTGGGGGAAAATGCAGAAAATTATATATTTAGAATATCTCATTTCAACATCAATATGTTAATCTGCTTTGGAAAAAGAAAATGGTTTCATCTAAATTTTAAAACTAAATTGAAATGCATATTGACCTCCCTTTGTAAGCTAGAATCTTAGCTGGGTAAATTTAACACAGAGCAAATGACTGCAGGTGTATAAATGCTTGCCACATTCAACACGACACATTTTCATGGGATATTTATTTATTTATATAAGTAGTTTTTAATCAGGTCACACCGACTGTCCATCTTCCGAATGGTCAGCAACATCATTATGGGGGAGGCCAGATTTTCGGCAGTGATACTTGGCCAGCTTTCAAGCACGGTCCACGCTGCTAGTGCCCACCCACCTTCCAGATTAGGGACTTGGAAACTCCCTCCCCCTCCCCCATATTCCACCTTCCACTGGCCAACTGGCACCTGGTCAACCTGGCAGTCTGGGGCTCAACATCTCCTGACCACATCTGCTGCACCCCTCTCAATATGGACTTGGGGGGGGGGGGGGGGGCAGAGAGAGGGAGAAAATGTTGGGGAGTCTGGGAGCTATGGAAAAACAGTGGAATTAATGGGGGGGGGGAAAGGTCGCTGAAAAACAAGAATATGACCGTGTTGGCTTGCAAGTACTGAGGAGTTTGTTTCCCTTTTTTATATTGGAACAAGTTCCAATTGATGGCAGCCATCACTTAAGTATAGAAAAACGAGCATTTTCACAACATTCCGCTTCTGTATAAAACATGTTTTTCTCCATTTCAACATGTATTGCCCACACAGGAAAATGTATATTTAGAAATGCAAAAATGTAATTCATAAATGTGTTTGAATATATTTACATGTGCAAATTTCGTGTAGTGAGCTCCTTGATGTTTGGATAGCAAAATAGCAGCCATTTAAATTATTAATTACATGGAAGAGAAGGGGGGAGAAGAGTCCAGTAGCTATGATGAATGCTTTCTTAATGGGTTACATAACTTCTGACAACAAGGAAGTTCATTGGAATTCATCTTGGAGAAAATGGCTAGTGGTAAATCATCCAGCTAATTAAGATTGGATTCCAAATTACATCTCCCTTCTATCAGTTCCCTGCTAGCAATTAATTTAATCCAAAGCATGATATTTGTACTGGAATTGAGGTTCCCTGAAGCCTGAACCTGTCCCTACATGCTTAATCTGCAAAGCAGGGCCCCGCATTTACTGTGAGGTTTATTTGTCTTGCTCCGTTATGTCTTCTCCATTTGTGAGCGGGGGTGTGAGAAGTTGTGGTTTCAGCCATTTTGGTGGCCATTTTCCTGTGAAATAACTTTTGCATGTATTTCAGTTCTCTGCCACCCAGAGGGTGCAGAGGGTCTATTTCATGCCACAGGTCACATGATTTTTCTGTTAATTATGACTATCAATAATTAATAATTCAATTCAAATGAACCTAAACTTTTTCATTTGAAAACCTGAAAACTTATAGGTGTAACAAATTGAAAATGAAACTTTTTTCCTGTGTAGAAAAATGGCACACCTGTTGTTGACAATTATGTAGGATTTTGAGGGAATGGGAAATGATTTAATGAGCAACCTGCTCTGCATTGTTCAAAAAATATTGAAAAGCGAACCGTTTTTTCAAGCAGGGGCGTATAAATGAAAACTGGGGGCTGTTGTGAGTGTCACATGTATGCAAAGGAATAGGTCCAGTGCTTTACATTGTGTCGCTACATGTCATCATTGTGACTTGTTTTACGGTCTCTTCTCATTTCTGGGCTCATGGTAAGAGGACCCCTCTTGAGCTCATCATCAGCTGGGTGCTCTCACCACCCGTAAATGAGTGGAAATCTGGCTGTTCTCCTGGAGAAGTGCTCTGGCCGGTCTTAAGTAGGCTAGCTACCCTGGAGTTCACGCAGTCGATCTCCTCCAGCTGTGCCACTCAGCCGCCCTCTCCCTACGGAGCGGTAATCTGAGCCCACTTCAGCCAGTCTTCCGTTTCTCCAAGGCAGCGGGAACTCCTCTTTTTTTTTTTTTTTTTTTTGTTTTTTTTTTTTTTTTTGTTCAAATGCAGTCTGAACCTCCCGTCGCTTTGAGGGGGTTCTTGACGTATGTCGCCTCGGGGTCTAGCAGATGGGCTCGGATCGAGTAGCTGCTCCACGTAGCGCCTTCAACCCATGTCTCGGTTTCTGCTGCAGCCCACCACCCCCCCCCGCCCCCTCTCCCCCAAAAAATCTGCGCAGACAGATTATCTGCCACACATGTGCATATCTTCACACGGCTGTGCAGCACATCTAAATGAGCTACCAAACCAGGCTTCGTGTCTTCCCTGATTCATGGTCACGATCTTGGCTTATTTTTTTTTTATTCAGCCCATGGCGTAGATTTTTTTTTTCTTTTTTCTTTCTTTTTTCCCCATGATGCCTGTGGATGTGTCTTCCTTGTGAAGCACGCTCCATCCACAGCTGTTTGCATCCTCTCGACTCGGGGACCGTTTCCATGGAAACGGGACTTAAGACGGTCTTGTGTGACGGGCAGGGAGTGGAGTGGAGTGATGGGGGGGAAGGGGAGGGAGGGGGAGAGGGGGATGCCTGGAATAAATGAATAAATGTCGGGGGGCATTATTTGGAGTCTTCAAAGCAGGGGAACGAGGCGCAAAGTGAGAAGGTAGCAGACAGCGAAGCTTGGAATCTCCCCCCGCATGTCGCTAATTTTAGCACCGTTAAGTGCTTAAATAAAACCACACAGATGAGTTTCTGTTTCGCTCCATACACTTGGGCCGCAGCACTACAATCTGTTTTTCTCCGAGCTTACGGAAAACAAAATGTGGTATGAATTGCACTCACTGTCTGAGTAGGTAGTTTTAGCATTATGAACAGGCAATTGAGATTACTTTTTTTTTTTTTTTTTTAACTGGTACGAGACAACTAGCTTTGCCTCCACAAATATGCCTCAGCTAGGATTAAAGATATGCTAACTAAAGAAATGAGGCATGCTTTGCCTAGTTTTTTACACATTCCCATCATGCATGCTGTAGATTTATGCATGTGCTATATCGTTGCAGTTACAGTGCCTGTCCTGGCTTACAAGGTTCTGGAATCAGTCCCCAGCCCAGTCATATGAAAGTCCAAGGACAGAGTGCCCGGCTTAGGGTGCTGCACATCTTTAAAAAAAGAAAAAAATAAATAAATAAATTATTTTTTTAAAATCTGGGCTGAGGGCAATGATGCTGTGCCAGGCTGACTTTCTGTCCAGTGAGGGTGCTGGAACATTAGGCACAGAAATGGAGAAACGCACTGACCTCACGTGTCATCCATTGACCGGACTAATGGAACAGGAATACTTCTACTGCAGTCACCGAGTACTCTCAGAGAGAAAAGGGTATGAAAAGGTGCCTTAAAAGGTACAAATGCTTTTCGCTAGGGTGGTATCCCATAGGTACAAATAGTTCCCCTAGCCTGCAATACACAATTCATTTGTACTTTTTTTTTTTTTTTGTTTGGTTGTTTTTCTTGTAAAAGGTACTGATTACAGAACATGGAACAAATAGAACATTATCAAACTTTCAGTGCAAACTTTCTTGTGTTTGATAGTGGCTTGCCTTATTCTCCTTTTATATTGTATCATATGCTTTTAAAAAATCATGTACTTCGATAAGAATACATTAAATAAGAATATTTGCAATGGCAAACCTCCATTAAATCCAGCTGATTTCTCCCTTGCCTATGTCAGTAACAGTCAGTGTCAGTCAAACTTCTTTTTTGTGTTATTTTTATTTATTTGTATTTAAGTGCTAACCTATTGTAATCTTTGTCCTGTGGTCTAAAGAAATTTTGCAAGACAGACAAAATCAATTAAAGTTTTCAGTGTGTGTTGAAACTGTAGAATATCGCTTTACTTTGTACTTTTGTCTTAACATTGATTGTGCATCCTCGTTTCCCTTCCTCCACAACAGCATCATTGTGATGTATTGATGAACACTGCATAATTACTCTCTAATTGTCCCTAATTATGCGGCCCGCAAACAACTGCTAAACTTGGAGGATAACTACTGAAATTCAGGTTGACAGCCCAGATGGTCACATGTTTGATTCTTTCTCTGGGCCCTACATATAAAGTGTGATAAATGTTTGTAAATAAATAAACAGTGGTTCCTCAGTCTTTTCTTGAATAAAGATGTAATTGGTGAATAAAGATTGTAGCTGTTAATGTTAATTTTGAGAGTTTTGAAGAAAGGAAACCACATTTTAATTGATGATACAGACAGGTGATACATTTCTGTGAGGTCCTCACACTGTATTTGCTGTAACTACACACATTGTTTGAATGTGACGTATGGAATTTGTACATGACGTATCATGGGTGGTGGACACACGATGGGGGGGGGGGGGGTGCGGAACAATGGCCCCCACAGTAGTCCCAAAGCTTGCACTGTCCCCACATAGACTACTTATACAAAACACAGATCCTGTGCAGTAACCTTGACAACTGCGGACATCACCGAGCAACACAACATTAGAACACAACATGACTCTGAAAGAGACACAGTACAGTGCTACTTCCTCCACAACATACACAAAGAACACACATCACTGAAATTCTAACAGGTTTTCTTTCACAATGTTTGAAACACGTTTTTTTTCCTCTATACAGTATATTTAGTTAAGATGCCCTGGTCATTTTTAAATATGTTAGCAGCATTTGATAAAATATACAAACATTTATATCGTGGGTAATTACTTGCCAATGGACATGTTTGAGAGTGTGAATATATTAGTCTTAATACGCATTCACTGTGCAAATCACTCCAACATGGAGTTGCTAATCTTTTGTTTGTTGATGTGAAATCCCGATTCCCCATGGGAGAGAGAGAAAATCCTATAGCCTCCTGTTGAAAAGAGCAGTCCTCTTGTTACAGCAAATGATTCAGAAATCCATTCCATATATACTGCAGGTGAAAATCACAGTGCAAATTGGTACATTTGCATTAATGAAAATTAATTTAGATGAAAAATGGTATACAGCTATAAGTTATGTCATGAAAAAAAACAGTACTCTGTTTTGCAGATGAAATAAAATGGTGTTAATGTAATGATGACCTTGACTGTGCGCTGCTCAAAAGGTTATTTTCCATCCAGGTGGGGCCATTTCATATGCAGGTGTTTTATTAAAAGATGATGATTTTAAGCAGCTTATCTTTAGCATTGACAAAACTGAAAGTATTCCTGTGTTTTACTTTTTGTAGTGAGTGGTGTCTTCAATAGAACAGCTACAGTCTGACACTCGTATTTAACAAGGATCAAATGGGTTGGATAAATGATAATGTCTTTACTTTTTGAATGGAAAGAGAGAATGAGAGGGTATCTTAACAAAATGGAGGCTGCCCAAAGCAGCCAGCTCTTAATGGGCCTTATTTTAAAAGAGGTAAAAGCAGTTGGCAGACACTTGCACAGATAAAGAAAGAGGAGTAAATAGCACGCATGGCGCTCTGCGTTTCTTGGTGTGGGTTAAGTATGTAATGAGCTGAAGTTATGGTGCATTTTTGACCCTGCACTGGCTAATCAGAACATTTTTATATTCCTTGTTAAAAAAAAATAATAATTTTAATTCCTTGCATGTATACAGCACTTTTCTCACTAGCAGACGACTCAAAGTGCTTTACAGTGTTGAGGGAGGAAACGCCACAACTACCTCCAATGTGTAGCACCCACCAGGGTGATGCACGGCAGCCATTTTGCGACAAAACGCTCACCACCCATCATCTCCAGGTGGAGAAGGAGAGAAGAATATTTTTAGCCAATTACATCAGGGGATGATTAGGTGGCAGGTTGAGAGAGCCATGTTGGCAATTTAGCCAGATTTATGTGCTGCATAAATGTGCTGTTTATATAGCACATTCTATCTCTCCTTCTCTGATCTTATATATAACACACAGTACATCACAATACAAATACAAACACATCGTTAATGGGTCATGGTCATCTGTGAAAGGCTGTTGATTTGGCCAGAATGGAAACGAGCAGTTTGTATGTATAATGTTACCGTTACACATGCATCTTAGCCCAAAAACATTGCAGCAAGTTTCACTGTTGGCGTCATGTGTGAACAGGAGCTGATTTTTCTCCAATTTGCCCGGGTCAGCACCTAAGAAGGTTTTGGAAATCTTTGTCACGGCTAAACTGTGAACAGAAGCAACAACATCCCTGGGCAAAGCATCCAAAAGTTAACAACGTTCTTACGTAAGACATTTTTGTTTCTGACACAATTCCTTTAATAAATGTGTGTGTGTGTGTGTGTGTATGTGAACGGGGAAAAACCACTACCTAACCCTGATAATCGAACCTGACCGTGTTGTGGGTTCCTCTGTGTGAACAGGGCCATTAGATTTTAACTTGAACCGTGCATTCCTCTCAGTAAAGATGCTGCTTCGATACAGTATGTATCATGAATGAAGGTCGCTGAAGCAGCAGGATGATTGATGGGAATTATCTCACAAAACACATGTTTAATTATTAGTCATAGTCCATGTTTGGGTGTTCCACTTGTTTGCAAACACAACATTTAAAAAAAAAAAAACAGATGTTGGGCGAATGTAACATGATGGATTAAAATATGGTATTGTATGTATGTGGGTGTCTCTGCAGCATTTTACTCCCCCAGACCACTGACTCAGACCTCATTCCAACCACCCAACACGTAGAAAAACAGGAATGTAAATGCCAGCCTCAGCACAATCATTAGTTATGTGCTTGCGTAGGTTTGGGTGGCTCTAGAACTCCAACAAAAAACTACATTTGTGCTGGCACCAGCTTTCCTGAGCAGTCAAAATAGGGCTCAATAAGTAGAACAGAGTTAGTCTAACCTGTCAGATTAGGTTCTAGCCTAAAATAATTTTATGTTTATTGTGTAAACAATATGACTCTATTGACAGAGTTCCAAAATCTTCACACTTTTCACATATCTTAATTTTAGCAACTGACAAACTGGATGCTGTGTAAGAAATGCCAACAAAGAAAAAAGGAATGGCACAGAAGGAAAAGGTTTAAGGACATTTTTTCCCCCAATTTAGTGTGAATTCATCCATAGGCTTCATCCATATTTCATTCATTTCATCAACTATAAAAAGCCATATTTGATCGCTTACGGACTATATGAAATCTCTGAATTGTCTGCTACAGGGATACTAATGTCAAAAGTTTCCTGGTGTAATTAGGGGAAGAATTTTATTTTTCAAAGACCCTTTGACTGTGTGAAGATGAAATATAGGACATGAATCCAACAAAACATGTATGTAGTCCAGATGACACGATGAGAAACCTCCTTTTAAGTATGCGCGTTTCCTTCTGTTCTGCCAGTCAGCCACGAACATCCTTATCTTCTGAAGGCAGAAGTAAAATCTGGAAACCAACACCATATTCCTGCTCCTTTATCTGTAGTGTATTGTAGTGGCTACTGCGTAATGGAAAGCAAAACAGTAATGAATCCACCAGAATACTAAAGAAAATAAATGTATTGACTATTTGTCACATTTATTAATCTTTAGCACATATTTTTTCCCCCTGTCTATGGATTTATAGATTTATGGATAAACCATTTGTCCAGATCTATCTTGGCTTTAAATGTTTTAATCTATCTTGGCTTTAAATGTTTTAATACACTTATTGCAGGGATTCCATGGATGGCAAAGAGTTATAGACATATGGGTGTCACACGTAAGATCCACAAAGACTTTGTTCCTCTTTCCTGTAGAAGACTGCATGAGAAGACTTTGTTTCCCCGCGTGCCTTGAGTTAATATATACAAATATATATTTAATCCTTGTGTTCAGGGTGTGTGTCCATTGTACCCCCCCAAAGGCTGTAATTCCCGATTTCCCCCAGCCCAGTGATCCCAGCATTCCTCGGAACTCTGGGAATTCCTCAGAATTCCGAAGGAACTTCCTCTGACAGTTGTCCAGTCAACAGCTGTAGTTATCCAGTGTCCACTGTGTAGTTTTAATCCGTGAGTAACGCTGTTCTGTGCTGTGGCCAAAGACAGCAGCAGCAGCAGCAGCAGCTTTTCGCACAAGTTCCATCAGCAATAATATTTCTCCAAAACAAAATATCTGTGAACATGTTGAAAAAAAATATATATATTGCCCTCATTTCTAAATATCAGAAATGTTTCTGCGGGAATAGTTCATTGTATATTACAAAGATGGTCATGCAGATTCATGCTACAGAACATTACACATATATACAGGCATTGATTAATACAAAGGTAACATATATTTTTATATTTCATTTTTTCTGTGTATGCATATGCTTTCCCCATTACCTTTAACATTACACTGGGGGTGATCCAACAAATTGATAAAAATATCTTTTTATGGTTCTAGATTAGTCCCATTAAGAATACTTTAAAAATATTGATTTATTGGCTATAACTGGTTTTTTTTTTTTTCACGAGATATAAATCAATTTAAACTAACTTTTGTTTTAAGAAAATAAAAAAGAAAAATACATTTTATTTAAATTTTTTTATTACCAATCAATATTTTTTTCTATATCAGTTCTTAATGGTACTAATATAACGCCATATCTTTGTATCTATTTGGTGTATACTGTATGCCTTTTCACACTAATTAACAGTATTTACAGTAAGTGTGTGTGTCTGTGCGCGTGTTGTGCCTGTGACACTCAACTGTACAGTCACACCTCAATGTGTGCCAGTTGCTTAGCAACCATGCTATTGTTGCCATAGGTAATGGGTGAGATGCATTTCTGGAACCAGCAAGATCATACTATGTGTGACCCACCTGTTAGAATCTACTCGAGTAAATAGCAATTTACCTGTGTAGGTGTGTCTGTCAAGATCAGTAAAATGGCCCTTCTTGTTTCTCAGTAAGTCATCCCTACTGAGTGCTACAAACAACCCATAATGCACTAGATCCCAAAGCATAATGTGTGTGTGTGTGTGTGTGTTTAACCTTGAATATTTTTTTTCTTTACAAAAAAAGGTCAAACTTTACAGTGAATTACTTATTTAAATTACATAAGAATGCACTCTGTACATTCTGTCAACTGAATGTACTGAAACCCACTTTTGAAACTGCAATTCGGCCACAACATTGCCAAATGACCCCCTGGGCATACAAACGAAATGCAGTTAATTTGCCTACTGAGATCTGTGATGAGTTTCAATGCAAGCCATAGAGATGACATTACCTTTCATAGCATCTTGACGAAGCCTTCCAGTCCATTAAGAAAGAGTGTTGCTCTCAGCTTGTATGCAACCAGTAAAGACAACGTCTTTGCAGTTCTCTGCACCTAGACAACCGGAGACATCTCAGTGTTTCGGCCATGCAGTGACAGTTTGGGCAAAGAAAAAAAAAAAAAAAAAAAAAGCCCAGCAGCGAGGGAGCAGCTCAGCCACATGCACAGGAGGGACAGTCCGCTGGTGCATTCCCAGTGCTGTCCTGTCTCTGCAGAAGACAGCGCGCGCGCGCACACACACCACACACACACACACACACACACAGGTCCAGTGCACATTCCATGTCCGAGATACGGGGTTTCCTTTTTGTTTTTTGTTGGTTTTTTAAAATATTTTTTATTTATTTATTTATTTATTTTGCTTTGCTTATAACATTGCTGTAAGACGATGACACAGGATGATCCATGCAAAGATGTGACCAAGGCCCGGTGGTTTGCGTGGTGGTGGGGGGGGGAGGGGCGTGGCACGTGAATCAAGACAAGGCTCCAGACATCTCCAGGAGGGAGGGGGGGAGGATGGGATAACAGTCATTGACATGAGGTCCAAAGGGGGGGTGATTATATGGTTTGGAAGCACATAATCTCATTTAAATAGGGCTGCGTAAATAATCTCCCTGATTTTAAAACACTGTTATTAAACTTCATATGGCCATGTGGAAAAGCCATTAATTGTCCTACTTATTGCTATTGAGAAGCTACCATTATTAAGGGACGATTGCTAACCAAAAAAGGAAGCGCTACTCTCGTCACTAGTCAAAGATGGGCGGGGTTTTGTCCATTTGGGGGGAAAAAACAGATTGGCTCCTCGTGTCCTGCTACAGTTTTAACACCAGACGCAAATTCGTATCGCGCCGTCAGCACGCCAAACGTAATTCTGCGGGGCGCAGGCAGTCCCTCTGCTGAATTCGGGGGGGGGGGGGGGGGAGAAACGGCCCGTATGGAAGATGAGGGAGAGGCGGGGGGGCGTGGGGCCTGGCCTCACAGGATTGATGGGATGGGAGAGCGAGAGCGCCTCATTGGACAGGGCGAGTTGTAGGGCGAGGTCACCGGAGACAGCCTCAGGGCGCTGCCGGCCAGGCCTGCTATGTTGCTTAAGCTCCTGGATTTCTCGTAGCCTTCAAACGCAGGGGGAGAAGTGCACAAGACAAAACAAAAACAAAAAAAACAAAAAAAAAAACCAGGGTGAGTCGCCATCGGCCAATCAGCAGTCAAGAACAAGACAAGACACGGACATGTGATGGGAAGTAACAGAGGGGTCATGCACAGCACTGGGTTCCACGGTGCTTAACGAGCAAAGAGTCCATTCATGAAAATGCAAAGGGTCATACGTGATTCAAAACATCTTAAGATTTTTGCAAATTTACTGTACAAAAGACCAACTTGGCTAGATTACATTTTCTGTCATTGTGAAAAGTCTAGATAGAAAAAATAACTCGAATTTCCCTTTATTTTCACGATAATGAAAAATCACTTCATCTTGAATGATACATAAGAATGAATATCTTCAACTCATGTTTTGCATAAAATGAATCATTTCGTAATTGAATTTGGTGATAATACAATTGCAAAAACCTATAATACTCAAAATCTAACTAGTGAATGTTATTTAATACGGTATTCTACCTCAGAAGTGACTAGATAAATGCACTTTCTGCTATTTTTTATGAAAGATATTGATGGTTCAGGCATTTAAAACTGTGCATGTGTTAATTACTGCACAAACAATGCATTTTCATTCAATTAAAAACAGGTGTTGCCAGTATTCAACCATTATCTGACCACATCATTCTGTTTTCATTGTTCATTTTTATAAACACTTTGGGGGGAGGGGGGGGGGCGGTGGTGAAAAAACATTAGCATTTAACAAAAGCAATGCAGGTTTAATAGAGTTTAAATCTGCTGTGTTTTAGTGCAAACATCTTACTCCATTCTAAAAACTCAGTCAGGACGTGATTATTCGTTAAGAATAACACCGCGTTTTAACACCGCACGAAAAGACCGTGGTGCTAAAAACACCTGTGGAGAGCTCTACCTGCAGGGCGGGCTAACAGTCCATATCGGCTGCAGCCCTTCTCAACGGGGAGACAAAGGTGGCATTACTTATGTCCCCTTCACCTGCAAAGGACCACAGAGTGAGCAGATGGCGCACGGGCGAACCTGGAATTATATTCATTTTTATTATTAATAATAATAATAATAATAATAATAATAATAATAATAAATTTTATATAGCGCTTTTCATGAACTCAAAGACGCTTGAATTTTTGGTATTTTAAGCTTGTTCAAGCACTTTGGTCAACTGTGGTTGTTGTAAATGTTCTATATAAATAAACTTTGACTTGACTTGACTTCGACTTGGAGGGTCTGTCTCTCCCGAAGCCACCTGGGATTTAGGGTTGATCTGCGCGGTGCCTGTTGGGTCATCGCTAACCAGTTACAGGCATTTAGCAGACGCTCCTATCCAGAGCGACTTACACAACTCTTTACACACAGCATTTACATCTATTTATACAGCTGGATATCTGCTGAAGCAATGCAGGTTAAGTACCTTGCTCAAGGGTACAACGGCAGCGCCTTACCCGGGAATCAAACCTGTGACCTTCAGGCTCCTTGCCCATTACACTACACTGCCGCACATAAACCTTGCAGAATGTGAGTTTATTGCACTTTAGCCACCTCTGTATCCTGTTCTTATTTTGCCTGAGAAAGACCTATCTGGTTGATATGCACAGCGACTGAGGTATGACAAATAAATCAATCAATAAATAAATAAGCACTTGAGCAGCAAGCAGCATGTTGTATTTGGTACTGTCTGAGTACTTCAGGGTGCAGCAACGATACCCTATTTGTGGAAGATCAAAAATGCATCTTGTATAGCAAAGGCACTGTCTTTATTGCAACAAAGGGGTGCTCCTCCTAAAGACCCCAGCCAGAGAAAAGAGGCTGAAAAGTGATGCTGGTAACGTGTAAATATAGAAAGTATTTTTACAGCTTCAAATAAATATTGCTAAAAATAAGAAGGTGAATTTCTTGGTATAACAACGAAGTTTACTGGGGGCGGGTGAACAGAGGACTTCACATTGCTGTGAGGGTGGGCTTTGAAAGAGATAACATCTCGCCTTGCAAGCAAAATAAATCCAGTGAAGCTAGCGTCAGTGTAATTTGGCATTTTTATCTGATCTGTCAATAATATGAAGTCCTCCGTCGTTAAGAGACACACCTAAACACACACTCAGATTGTCATCCACTGAACAAATATTTACACCCTGGGCTTCGCATTCTGTGGTTCCTGTGTCCACACGACCTACATATTTCCAGATATGGAGTCAGCATCACAGAAGAACAGCAACACCTCCACTGGGTGGGATCTTTAACCATGCACCCCTTGGTTGTGGAGACAGTTTGCAAGCTGTTTTTTTTGTTGTTTTTTTTTGTTGTTTTTACACAACAGACTTGTTCTACCCAGTGAAATGACGTGTGTGATATGTGTCTCGTGGGGACCCATGTGACATAGAAGTTGAAGCACTGGCCTTGTGATCGCAGGGATGTGACCCCACTCTGTGAAACAAATGGCACCAGTTTATATCTGTCAATTAAAATAATTATTGTGCAAAATTGTACACCTTACTCATTTTCTGTCCCTTTTCACATGTATGAATTTATGCGCCCTGCGAACAGGAGCTGAATTTGGGAACAGCGCTGCCTATGGGGCATTTCTCTTGTATATATCTGAAGCTGAATTTCACCAGAGGGGAAAAATCATGTTCAGAAAGTAAAAGTCCTTCCCAGTGTTTTGTTCCAACCACCTGGATTTGCTGATTATTAGCGCTATTCTTCAACCAGGAGGTAGAACTAATTAGTAAAATCAGCTGACTGGGTTCATGGGTGGAAGAAACACATGGCAGGACCTTTACTTTCTGACCCCTGGACTTTCCACCTGTGAATTTCACTTTGGCTTTTCCCAGGCAAGATAAGAGCAGTGTCCTTCACAACTCATTGGAGGTTTATTGCGTTTGAATGTCCCACTCTACGCTCAGCGAGAACATTGGATTCAGATCACAGGCTGGGTAAAGGGTATTAGGTTCTCACTATAAGCAATTATCTTGTAGCTTAATGGGGTTCCATATTACAGTGTAGATTAATTGCTATGATAATGAAGATAAAAGTTCAACTGCCATGTGATATGCATTCGTATCTTAACTTACATAAAATAGTAAAGCAGCTTTTCCTAACAAAAAATATCCAAAAACTCGCCTGTTGTTCAGTAATTGTACCCTTCAAGGTCAGCATCATCTTTGACTATGTAGCTAATACCAGGCTACATAGTCTAAGCAGCATCAAGCAGAAAATGCAGCTGTGTATTAAAAATTCTCTTGGTGGATCCTCCATCTTGTTATAGTTAATAAGGCTTAAATTATAATTAATATGAAGGTCATTATGAATTCATACTACATAACATTCCCTTGTGTTACAGTAGTCTATTCAAGCTTATTCTCATTGTCCATAATGTAACAACTGATTAACTGAAAGACTGATATACACCTCCTAATCTCATAGTATTGGAAGGATTTTTTGAAAATGAAGCTGCTGGTAAATGTAGGCTAATCCAAGCCTGCTGTTGCGCTTAGTGTTATAAAGTACGCTAAACAAAATAAAATCTGTTCTGGCATGGGAAATATTTGTATAGGTTTTAGTTAAATAACTAAAACCTACTCTAGTTATAGTATTTTCCGGCGAAGTACCTTGGTTAATACAGGCCACAGTAAGGAGCATTAGTGCTTGTAATAGACACATGCAGCCATGAGTGAGGTAAATACTGGGTCTAATCTAGTTAAGTAAATTCCCAGCAGCCCACGGTCTATCTCAGCTGTAGGAGAGGGACTGAGAGGCGGATAGAGGTGTAGGAGAGGGATGGAGAGGCAGAGAGGTGTAGGATAAGGTGGAGAGAGGTGTAGGAGAGGGACTGAGAGGGGGATAGAGGTGTAGGAGAGGGATGGAGAGGCAGAGAGGTGTAGGATAAGGTGGAGAGAGGTGTAGGAGAGGGACTGAGTGGTGGAGAGAGGTGTAGGAGAGGGACTGAGTGGTGGAGAGAGGTGTAGGAGAGGGACTGAGTGGTGGAGAGAGGTGTAGGAGAGGGACTGAGTGGTGGAGAGAGGTGTAGGAGAGGGATGGAGAGGCAGAGAGAGGTGTAGGAGAGGGACTGAGTGGTGGAGAGAGGTGTAGGAGAGGGATGGAGAGGCAGAGAGGTGTAGGATAAGGTGGAGAGAGGTGTAGGAGAGGACCGAGAGGCAGAGAGAGGTGTAGGAGAGGGACTGGGAGACAGAGAGAGGTGTAGGAGAGGGACTGGGAGGCAGAGAGAGGTGTAGGAGAGGGATGGAGAGGCAGAGAGGTGTAGGATAAGGTGGAGAGAGGTGTAGGAGAGGGACTGAGTGGTGGAGAGAGGTGTAGGAGAGGGACAGAGAGGCAGAGAGGTGTAGGAGAGGGATGGAGAGGCAGAGAGGTGTAGGAGAGGGACTGAGAGGCGGAGAGAGGTGTAGGAGAGGGATGGAGAGGCAGAGAGGTGTAGGATAAGGTGGAGAGAGGTGTAGGAGAGGGACTGAGTGGTGGAGAGAGGTGTAGGAGAGGGACAGAGAGGCAGAGAGGTGTAGGAGAGGGATGGAGAGGCAGAGAGGTGTAGGAGAGGGACAGAGAGGGTGAGAGGTGTAGGAGAGGGACAGAGAGGGTGAGAGGTGTAGGAGAGGGACCGAGAGGCGGAGAGAGGTGTAGGAGAGGGACTGAGAGGCAGAGAGGTGTAGGAGAGGGACAGAGAGGGTGAGAGGTGTAGGAGAGGGACCGAGAGGCGGAGAGAGGTGTAGGAGAGGGACCGAGAGGCGGAGAGAGAGGGGAGCGGGCGCACCTGTTTTGCGGACGCCCCCGTCGGTGGAGCAGGTGTAGTCGCTGGCCGCCAGCAGGAAGCAGGTGCCCCCGGCGCTCCTGCGGATCCTGTCGCGCGTGCTGGACCTCCGCAGGGGGTTGCAGTCCTCCGGGGAGAGGGTGAGGTCACTTCCCCCGCTGCAGTCGCCCGAAAGCACTGCTCCAGGGTGGGGGGTGGGGGGTGGGGGGGGGTAGGCGGGGGAGTTGGAGACAATGCACGACACACACATCAAACACTCACATCAAGCGTGTGCTACAGCCATAGGGCGTACAGAAACACACTCACAAGGGGGGCGGGGGGGGAGCTTAAAGGTCACTTAGAGACTCAAAATAGACATGGTCTCTGGGGTCAAGGTGTGAATCATGATGCGCTGAGATTGGCACCCCGGATGGGACACTGCTGTTGAACTCTCGAGTGCCGTCCCTCAGGGGTTTAAAAAAACAAACCACAGTTTAAAGTACTCCGGCACCATCTTTGGTACAAATAAATAATGAAAATAATATCTGATTTGAGTGCTGCACCCAAAGTTACACAAACACACACTGTGCACTACACACACACACACACACACACACACACACACACACACACACGTTGTCTGTATCCCTCTCAATCTTTCACATGCACACCCACGTGCAAAATATCGGGAGCATTATTTGCATCCCGGAATAATTACTACGTGCAGCTGGTTATATTCAGATCTATTCAGGCCGCAACAAAAGGGGAAACACCCTGCCATTAAAAGCATGCAATACAGCCCGGCACGCTAACCCACTACGCCACGCAGCAGCAGCTGCTGCTCACCCGATCTGTTGCGTTCCAGCACCCTGTTCCCCCGGCTGCCCAGGCAGGGGTCCACCTGGGTGCTGTTGCAGGTGAGGTTGAGCTCCGCGTGGCCGTAGGTGGGGGATCCGGCCTGCGCGCCCTGGGGGATGTGCTTCTTCCTCTTCTTGGGTAGCTTCTGCTTGGCCATGGCCAGCGAGTAGTACATCCCGAAGTTGTTGACGATGACGGGCACGGGCATGGCGATGGTCAGCACCCCCGCCAGGGCGCACAGCGCGCCCACCAGCATGCCCGTCCAGGTCTTGGGGTACATGTCGCCGTAGCCCAGCGTGGTCATGGTGACCACCGCCCACCAGAAGCCGATGGGGATGTTCTTGAACTCGGTGTGCTTGCTGGCGGTGGGGTCGGTGGGGCTGGCCCCAACGCGCTCGGCGTAGTAGATCATGGTGGCGAAGATGAGCACGCCCAGGGCGAGGAAGATGATGAGGAGGAGGAACTCGTTGATGCTGGCGCGGAGCGTGTGGCCCAGCACGCGGAGACCCACAAAATGGCGGGTGAGCTTGAAGATGCGCAAGATACGCACAAATCGCACCACCCGCAGGAAGCCCAGCACGTCCTTGGCAGCCTTGGAGGAGAGGCCGCTCAGCCCCACCTCCAGGTAGAAGGGCAGGATGGCCACGAAGTCGATGATGTTCAGCACGCTCTTGACGAACTCCAGCTTGTCCGGACTGAAGGTGACCCGCACCAGGAACTCGATGGTGAACCAGAGGACGCAGACGCCCTCCACGTAGGTGAGCGCCGGGTCGGTCTCGATCTCGTAGTGCGGGCCCGGGTCCGGCAGGCTCTCATTGCGCGTCGCGTCCGTCTTGTTGACGATGGTGTTGAAGGCCTCGTGGGTCTCCAGGCAGAAGGTGGTGATGGAGACGAGGATGAAGAACAAGGAGGCGAAGGCCACAAACTGCAAGAAGAGAGCGGGCAGAGCCAGCTGTTTAGATAGGCAGGCATATATTATGGAGCACCCATCCAGTAAATTGCTTAGGTTGATCTATATTCTTGGTTTATTTAATCAAGCACTTTTCTGGGGTTCTCTTGTTCCATATGCAAGTTCCATAGGATCCATATTTCAAAGCACGCACACAATCACAGTCTGTCTCTCGCGTTCACTCACACACCCATCCTCACATACTTTTTCAGTATGTGTAAAGAAATCTGTGGAGAAAGACTGGTGCAATGGTTCAAGTTCAGATAATTAATTATTATATTTTATTATTACAAAAGATCTTCGTGGAAAGGTGTCAGACATACGCTTACTTATGTGACCAGATTTGTACAATGTATCACAGCCTAAGAGATCCTCTGGAAAACAGAAATGAGAGAACTTGATTATCTTCCTGTGTAGTGAGTCCTCCCAGTTCTTGATTCAAAAATCAACATTCAGCAATTAGATGACCAAGCAACTTGGTACACTCCCACCTACTGATCCCCTGTCAATAATTATAGACTGAATACCACAACTTGACTCTGAACTCAGTCACTGATCCCCAGTCAGTAAACAATGATTGGATACCATCATGGCAGATTAGCATCTGCTCATCCATCAGAGTACACACCCTTCTGTCACACCATTGAGAAGAAATCGGATGGTCATGCAGTTGTGAAACAGAACCACAGAGATCATAATAAGGTTATGGAACGATGATACCATCTGAATTTGATTTTTGGAAAAGGCTTCCGGCCAAGAACAAACTGAGAGAGTGGGCAGCCCTGCCTTGTATGTTCATAGATGCTGAAGAAAATGAAAACCCAGAGGAAATTCTGGCATGGTTCCAGCCTGGCTGGAAGCAGATCCAGCTGGTTTTAAGCTGGTTTGGAGATGGTCAAGCTTGGCGACAAGATGGTTGAGATCGCAACAAAGCTGACAAGACCATGTCCAGCTGGTGGGCCAGCTTGGTACAGACAGCAGACCATCATCAAATTCCAGATGGAGTCCAGCTGGAGTCCAGCTGGAGCAGAAGCTGGTTCCTGCTAGATTCCATCTTAGGCTGGTGGCTGGAATTTCTGACAGGGAAACGTTGCCAGTTTGTACAATCGCTAAAGAATTCACCCTCTCACCCAACCATTCAACTTAATCAAATGACATTGACATTTTGCTATGCGTGTCATGAGACTAAAACTCAAGATTTTTATTTGAAGCAGTGTTGAGGTGTATTTTTAATCAAAGCTCTCTTTGATGCCCCTTCTGAAGACGGTTGTCCTTTATTAAGGACTTAAACTAAGTGTGAGCTCCAGAAGCCAAGTTTCTCACACTGCAGTCAAGCGATGTAGGTCATTCTACCCCAATGGGGTAAGCCAGTGATCTCACAAAGTGTGCTAACAAGGCGCCTCTTTTGATGTACCATAAATGCTTTTCTTTTTTTCTTTTTCTTTTTTTTTAAGAAAGTTCCAGCAAGCAGCTAGCTCATGCAGGTGAAAACCTGCAAACACTTTTGACTGGACAAACCGTTGTGACACCTGTGCAATTCACACTCACTGCAGCTTGTATAATTGTATAATCATACATAATTGGGTTTTTTTATTTGAATTTAGACAGTACAATTTTTCACTGCTTCTTGTACCGTGGGAAGTGGTGGGCAGTGAGAACCCCTATAAAAGTCAACAGCACAAGTGCATTAACAAGTGCTAATGAGCATGCAATTTGTATGTGAAAAGGCTAGGAGAAGAACCCAAGGAGCTTGATGACCCACCAGGCCGGGATGACATTGCTACCTGGAGTACAAGACTGCCTGGTGAGATGTAAGTGGAGTCAACTTGGCTTGGAGCCAACCCACAGCAAATATTATGGCCTATATGCATCTATGAAGTCCCTATCTTGTTAGATGAGGGCTAAGCAGGAAGGGTTTGCCGCTTTCTTTAAAGGTGACTTAGTGTGGTACTGGTGAGGCTTTGTAGTAAACTATGTCAACAGAAGCAAAAAAAGCATTTGAAGAGTCGGTTTTTTGGAATTTTTATTTATTTATTTTTTTAATTCTAAGTCAGTTTTCTAGAACTCTCTTGCTTTCTATTAGCAGTAGTGATTGTTACATCAGCATTACAATGTTCAGTTACGAACATTCCAATCACATATTTATCATCTTGCTCCATAAATGGTTAAGCATTAAGCAGACATTCTTACCCAGAATCAATTTTCACAGCTTACGTTATTTTTTTTTTCATACAGTCCATTTTACAGCAGTAATATTTTACTGAAGAGATTTAGTACTGAAGCAAAGTACCGTTGCTCAAGGGTGTAATGACAGTGCCCCACCTGGGAATCAAACCAACAAATCTACACATGCATGCCCAGTTTGCATATTATTCAGACACAGTGCCACACCAAATAATTAAAATTACACTACTAAGGATCGGAAGATCTCCAAGGCAACGTCGGCAGGAAATGCCATCCAAACAGGGAGATAACTAAGGGCAGCAGAGACCGTATTTACTGAGTAATATATACAGTATTGTCTCGTAGTACATGTATGTATTCACATATACAGCCAAGTCGAAACATCAGTCTTATTTAAATAAACGCGCTTTATTTTCTATGAGTCCTCCAGTGTCTATTTTTGGTAGTCTCTCTGAAGAGCCCGGGTATATATTTTTTAGTTACATGCACTGTCCCATACTGAGAGCACCTTCTGTCTTTTATAAGATTTGGCTGATAAGAGAGTCTCTGTTTCACGCATGTGGTGGATCTTTGTATGCGTGGGGCAGCTTGCCATGAAAGTCCTTGAAATTTCCCGACCGTGAGCCATGCAGCATTTCTCAGTTGGTATTCTCGTCAGACGAATGTTCACCGAATGCATAAATCAGCCATGGTGCTTCATGGGAACTTCAATCAGAAGCCTGTCAGTACGATATCCTTTGATTCAGGGCAGACTCTCAGGTGAAATTGCACGAGTAGAGGAAAATAAATGTGTTTATTGGTTATAGCAAAGGCACAAACAACTGACACGAGAGTTTAATCTCTATATACAGATTGACGGATTAGGTTTTCCAATGAAAAGATTACATTTTTTTTTCTCACTTGAGTGTTAACTACTGTTAACGCAGTCCAAAAACCAGCAGGTTAGGTTAACTGGAGATGCTAAATTGCCCCTAGGTATGAGTGTGTGAGCGAAGGATGTGTGTGCCCTGCGATAGACTAGCAGCCTGTCCATTGTGTATTCCTGCTTCTCGCCCAATGCATGCTGGGATAGGCTGCAGCACCCCTCGCGACTCAGGATAAGCAGGTATAGATAATGGATGGACGGATGGATATTCATTGTGAAAGGATGCCTCAGACAAGGTAGACACATGGGGTGGAACGGTGGCACAGTGGTTAACACTGTTCCCTCGCAAGAGGGAGGTTGCAGGTTTCAGTCCTGGCCGGTCAGATCATGGAGTCTGTCTCTTTTCCCCATGTTTGTGTGGGTTTCCTCCTTCACCAAACAACATTCATTGCCTCTGATCAAGGCGCTGGCCTCTAGACCTGGCATTGCTAAGTAACCAGGATGGGTCAAATGCAGAGGACAGATTGCCCCCACGGGGTTCAACAAAGTGTATCTTATCTCGGGTGTGACATGCTAAATAGGTGTCAGGTAATTCCTGGTCATCTGGCAGTCACTGGCACAATTACATTGTCTGCGCGCATGCATGCAAAGCACGACCTTCCGTTAAATCCAGGTGGGCTGAATGCATAAATATAAATGATGGGCCTTGGCTCTGCTCCACAGAAGATCCCTCACGGTCACCACACTCCTGTTACACCACTAAAACAGCGCTGCACCCCATCCAACCAATCGGCTCCTCTTTATCCACCCCTCCCGACCAATCCGCACCTCTTTATCCACCCCCTTCTCTTCAGGCCCGACCATCTGTTTGACACGTTCGTTTTAAATGAAATCATCTCCGAGCTCCTTTTCATCGAGAGCATCCCCTGATGCTCGCGATATAGACTCCCATGTTCTCTTGGCCCGAGCTCCTGACAAACATCCAACACTCCGGTGTTCCAGCTCCTGCTCCAGCGACGTCATCGCCCAACAAGAGGATGCCAGTACTACCGACAGGCCTGGATCCCATCCCAGTTTATTATGTTGCTAAATTTAGAATCATATGCAGGAGCACCCTCAACTGTAAATGTGTGTGGGCACCTGTTGGCCAGATGTCACAGTGTGTATTCAAAACTCGCAACAAAATCTCCAAAAGGCTTTTAATAACCTTTTTTTATTGAAAATATACAGTCACTTAATACAAATCCTTTTAGAAGTTGCTCCTATGTGTAAAATACCTGCCATGGTGGATATTTATTATCGATCCTAATACAGTCAACCCTAGTATAACCACTGTCTTTATCAAAGGTCTCATGGTAAATATGTCTTCCTCTCCCCTCTCTCTCTCTCTCCCTCTTCGCCTCTCTCTCTCTCTCTCTCTCTCTCTCATGTACAAATCATTAGAAAAGAATCGCCTGGGAACCCCTTTTAAATATACAGCTTCTGGCAACCAACCAGACATAAGATTTAAAAATAGCGTATCAAAAGTAACCCAGGCTTACTAATTTGAATAATTCATTCTCAACGTAAACGAGAGGGATAAGCGAATGCGTTTGAACCCTTGCCAGGCGCGATATCGTTCGTCCTCAAGCGTTTCAGAGGAGCACAGGCGGAGGAAGTCTCATTGACAAGCATGACATCCCTCCTGACATCACTCGGTCTAAAAATAGCCAGCCGCTTCGCTGACTGTGCCCAACCACTTAGGTTTGACTGACTGATGGAATTCCCCTCAAGGGTAAGGGAAGAGTGGGCGGGAATTAAACACAGACAAAAAGTGACACGCCCAGGTCACCCTGGGTACCCAACCCCCACCCCCCCACCCCATCCCATCCACCCAACAACGGTTAGTTCACTGTCAAAAGCGTCTCATTGGGTGACAGCTTAGAGTAGGGCTGCCCAACCCTGTTCCTAGATATCTACCATCCTGTACGTTTTCACTCCAAACCTAACAAAGCACAGCTCATTCAACAGCTTTTATGGCTGCCCAACCCTGTTGCTGGAGATCTGCCATCCTGCAGGTTTTCACTCCAACCCTAACATTACTATAGCCATTACAATTCTTCAATATATATTTTATTTCAAAAGATGCATGGCTCTAAAATTCACATAAGATGGCATGGAACCAGCAAAATCATTCCAGGAATATCATATCAAAACATATTGTGGATATGTGGGTATGAATTATCGTGACATCATGCGCTTCCACACTGAATCCTCTGACTTCACAACACAAAGAGGCTGCAGCGGCTTTGATATGCTCATGGTGTGGTTGGTGCTCAGCCAGTAGCCTTTGCATGAGCTTCAAACATCGGAGAAAACGTTTGAAGGAGGGGAACGGACTGCAGACGTGCTTCCTCCCATTTTTTCCTTTTTTTTTTTTCATTCTCGCTGCTACTCCCCCCCCCCCCCCCACTCCCCCCCCACCCCCCCCCCCCCCCCCCGCCGCGACGAATGTTCGCTTTTAGCCGTGGGCAACACCCACCATCAGATACAAACAGATCAGAGAGGACGGCGCTATTTCTGTTGCTCCTGCGATTTAAAGGAAAGGAGAGGGATCCGTTCATGCTTAAACTTGCGCTGGGCTAAGATTTGGTCCGTTCCCTTTGAAAGTAAGGGCTCGTTAGGCCGGGGAATAAGCTTAAAGACATCGGCATCTGCTTCCGGCTAACAGCTCAGCCCATGCAGTGACAATGTCATGGACAGTAATGAAGCAAAACCTGGGGCAGTACCATTAGGCCCCTTTTCGAAAAGCTTTCATTTTAGAAGATGTCATTTTCAGAGAGAAACAATGGCATGGAACGATTTGTATTCAAGGGATTAAAATAAATACTCACATTTTCCATTATTTTAGGTTTTGAAAAATCCCCATAAGCATTTGAAACTGGGTCACCTCAAATTATCGAGTTAGCTAATGACAATTTATGTAAATTGTAAAATGTATTTCAACATTGCTTGCTCTGGGTCCGGAGTCCTGTACTGCACTCTTCTTCCTTCCTGTAGTTCATAGATAGCAGAGTTTACAGTACCACCAAAAACCCAAAATGAAGCCATTGAACTCTTCTTCCGCCAGTGTCTCAGCCAGTATAAACAGCACCTGAATTTTCAGCACAGGCGTTCCTCCTGCCTACATCGGGCCTGTTTTACAGGCACAGCCTTCAGTGCCTTTTGGGCTCAATTAGCAAAATGTTCCACAATCTGCTCAAACCGAAAGTTCTACACTGTGTTTGTCCTCTAAGTAGGAGGATATGTATTTGTTATGCAGCACCCTGTCAAGGGTAATAAAACAGCAGCAGCAGCAGAAAATAAATAACCTATTCACTACTGTTTTGGTTCCTTTGAGTCATAAATAATTAGCCAAACCCACCATCGTTCTCCTTGGACATAATCATTGTAAGTGTAGTTGATTAAAACAAAAACCTAAACAATTGTGTCTGTGTAAGGCAGGAAAAACAAACAAACCAAAACAAATAAAAAAAACATTAAAAAAGCATCAGAATTGATATTGAATTCATATTATCCGAGCAAGGAGGTTGGCTCGAATGTATCAGGGATTGTAATTGATGAAAGAACCGCACTGATTAACTGCCGCGCCCCTAGGTGAGAAACCGCCAGTCCTTCAGTCGCGAGAGCCCTTCAGCTCTTCAGCTGGCAGTCAATTACCTACTTTACTTAACGAGAGTCGCTGCGCGGCAGCCAGGATGGGAATCCCTGTCACACGCGGGCCTGGTTCATAAAACCATGGTGCGTAATGAGCGTTTCATGGTTTCCAGGGCAATGTCACTGGTTGCAGTGTGGAACAGACTCACGGCTCTGAGTTAATATGGCTTATAAACAGTGAAATGCCTGCTGGAGCTCATTACCATGCTTCAGTCAGGATGGATGATGATTATTTTTTTGTACATCATGCCTAACTCAGAATTGATGTTAAAAGCTGTGCAGGTCTTTTAGAGGGAAACTTCTTACTTTTTTATGCTGGTACAGCTGCCTCGTCTCTCAGGAAATCTCTGCACTAGTGTTTATAAATGGTAAATGGACTGCATTTATATAGCGCTTTTATCCAAAGCGCTTTACAATTGATGCCTCTCATTCGCCAGAGCAGTTAGGGGTTAGGTGTCTTGCTCAAGGACACTTCGACACGCCCAGGGCGGGGTTTGAACCGGCAACCCTCCGACTGCCAGACAATCGGTCTTACCTCCTGAGCTATGTCGCCCCTTTATAAATGAATAATTTGAGTATTAATAGGGGGGGGCGGTGCAGTGAGTAGCACTTTTGCCGCACAGCAAGTAGGTCCTGGGATCAAACCTCGGCCAGGGCCCTTCTGTGTGGGGCTTGGATGTTCTGTCCATGTCTGTGTGAGATTATTTTGGAATTTGAGAAGGGTTAATGCACGTAAACCAGTTATTGTATGTCAATAAAAGCATCTGCCAAATAAATGCACTGTAATGTAAAGTGTGGGGTATAATCAGTCCCAGCCTCCCATCGTTAGACCATGAGAAGCAATCACTATATTGTAATCTAATCCCTTACTGGTCTTCCATGTGCACTGTGTAATTCATTCAATGGCCCTTCTCAGCAAGAACGCTCATTCTATGGGAACAAAACAGTCACAAGAATTGTGTCACTTTCATCGCACTAAAATGAGTTTGAATGAAAACAAATGAATAAAAACGGCTTTTTCATCCAGCAGTTAACTTCAGAGAGCAACTCACAACATGAACTCTGTGATGTGCGTCTCAACCAAATCTTTTAATAAATGTACATATGATTTAACCTTGCAATATAATCCCGGTGCTGTGGTCTTCACTTCTGTTGTGTTTTGCAAAGGGTTACTGGAAGTGAGCAGAGAGTTCGATAAAAAACAAAAACTTTTACATTGTGCGATCTGTCAACGAACTGATGAGTAGCAATACTCCATGTTCTCTGTGTTCTTATTAAAAATGATGGACTTTTTTTTTTTCAGTGAATATCAGAAGCTCCAGACTGTGGAGAGGGCCTGGGAGAGGGGAAGGGGGGGGAGGTGGGTTGTGCGGAGTCAGACATCTACATCTGTCACCTCAGAGGAACTGAGACCAACTGAAGCACAAGCAACACTCGCATACGTCTGACTTAGACCACCCAATGAGGAGCGAAGGGATTCTTGCTGTGACATCAGCAATCTTTCTGTGACATCAGCAGTCTTCGGGTTCTGAGCCAAGCGGCCATTTCCGAGCAGGCCACCATTTCTGAGCAGGTGGGCATTCATGAGCAGGAATCCATTTCTGAGCGGGATGAAATTTTTGAGCGAAAGGTGTTCACACAGGTCCCCTTAGGTACATTGCAGATGAAGAGGGGAAACTACATTATAACTTTTTTTTTTCTAACATAATACGGTAGTAAAGCTGCAATAATTACAATCATTGCAACTGCAGTTGAACCGCAGTTATTTTTTGTAAGGGTACATTTCTAAAATATCCTTTACTGTGGACAACAGCTAAAATATATTTTCAAAAAAAAATGCAAAAAGTGAACTGTCCCTTTAAGGGGGCGTGGACAAACGGCCGGGAAAGCCACGCCCTCACCCGAGCATCAGCTGAGCATTGGTGGAGTGCGTGCAACAGGCCGCCTCCTCAATTTCCTTCAGCCTCCAGGTGACCTCATCGCATCTGCTTACTTTTCAGAACCCTAGATTTTTGACATTCTCATCCTTGCTTAGCAAGATTCTGTTGACACCCCCTGGTTGACTTGACAGTTCCGCAGTTCTTCTTTTTCTCATCTCAATGAACGGAGCGGCGAATTTTTTTTTTTAGCATCGCTGTTTGCCAACAGAACTCTGAAGTTCTGCGCATCACCCCGGGGTTGACTTACACAGACTCGGCTCGCTGAAACCGTACACGGCGGATGTGAAAACAAGCCAGGTCGCGGTGTTATAATTCTTCACCTAGGCGTGTCGTCAAATTTAGCGCTAATGACACTGCAGCAGACGCCGACGTTCCGGTGAGATCTAAGCTCGTGTACATCCTAGGACACAGACGGCTTGATATCCATGAGCTTTCAAGGCTGGGGAACACTTAATTTGCCATATCATGAATGTCTCATTAAAACTTAATAAATATATGCTGTGAGGCTTGAAAGATAGTTGGGGGGAAAAATACGGCTGGAAATATATTCTCTTTCTCTCTCTTCACTCACACACATGCACATGCACACAAGCGGAGGTGCACAGACACACACACACACATACACATGCACACAAGCAGAGGTGCACAGACACACACACACACACATACACATGCACACAAGCAGAGGTGCACAGACACACACACACACACATGCACACAAGCAGAGATGCACAGACACACACACACACATACACATGCACACAAGCAGAGGTGCACAGACACACACACACACGCACACACTGATTCATACATTACACACGCAAGCATGTGTACAGATCCCCAGAGGCAGATGCAGATTGATCTTCCCTTTCTGTCGGTCATGTGACCACACGGAGTTATCGTTTGCGAGTCCCCTGTTGAAACCTAAGCACTAAAGGTTCTCTTGATTGATTGGGACAGGCAAGCAAAATACTTTTTGTGGCAATGCAATCAAAACAAGGTACTTCCCCCCCCCCACACCCCACCCCCCCATGGTAAGTAGTATTTAACAACACTAAAAGAATGCACTACATTCATTACAAATGAATGCATATGCACAAGTCTGTGGTCAGTTAACCATTTCTTGGGTGATTCTGAGGTACACTCAGAATCTGCACCTTACTGAGTGATCTATGTGTGGGAGAGTTTCAGCTTCCTAATGGGATAGAGTGTGGGTGATACCACATTTTTGGCCGAGATATCTGGGCACTTTCTAGAGTTTGTGATTCCACTGACCTTAAAGAGACATCAATGGTCCTCCACCCCCCCCCCCCACACACACACTCCTATATTTCACTGTAGATATCGTATTATTTCAACACAAGTATCTTTCTTTCCGATACCAAACCACACAGCTGGTGAGTCCGCCCAAAAAGCCTATAATTTTGGTCTCATCTGACCGCAACACCTGGTTCCAATCAAAGGTTCCAGTGCCATTTTGCGAACTCCAGGGGTGTGATATTGATTGCCCCAGACAGAGACTGGTGTCTGACGGCCCAGCCAGAAAGCCTATCGACACTGAGGCTACAACTCCTACACGGGTCACCTGATACGGATGTGAAATACCCTCCTATTAAAGCTGACGGCCTGCTCTTTAATTGCATATTCACCGTTTGATTTCAAAACCCATGTACAGAGGCAAAGATAATAATAATAATCATGTCACCGTATAATTATTTTGCTTTGCAACTGTAGCTCATTACCTGTATTGTTAATGTTAATACAGCATTCTTAGTTGTGTTATCTTTGTCAAGGGTGTAAACGTTTATGGAGGGAACTATTCTGTCTCCATTTAGAACATTTGAAAAAAAAAAAGGGGGTAAAAAAAAATTTCAGCCTTTGTTCAAATTAAATCAAAGCATCAACACAACAAGATGTCAGCTGTTTGTCTGGCTGTGGAGAGCTCTCCAAAACCTCTCTCACAGTACAGGGAAGTGCTTCCATCGTTTATTGTCTTTTATCGAATGAGTGCAATTTTCAAAAAAATGAATATATGTACGATAAGAACGTTTCCATTCATATTATATTACTAAAAAGGGCCTCAGTGATTGATGGCTGAGGATGACTTGTTTACACTGGCATTTCTGTACTCATTATTACTTTCCATTATACAGCATTTCCCTGACTTCACTGGTGATAGACATAGGCTGGGAATGTAATTAATCCAATTCTGACTTAATCTAAGCAGTCTTAAGCATTCTGCTATGTAAAAATGCATTAATTAAACCAGAATACAGGCAACAAAAAAAGGGATTCAAAGAAATGATCTTTGTCTCTTTATGGGAAGATGTAATTACATCAGACCAAATTAAACCGTATGGAATAATATGGAATAATCCCATGCCCTTAAGGAGTGTCCGCACATTTTCTAATGGTTGCTGACATCCTTCCCAGTGAAGTTTTTGCAAGGGCAGAACATCTCTCCTGTAAGTGGAAAATGTCTTCTTTCTCTCATTTCTTTTCTGTTAGTGGCCTGCAAGAAACATGGGTTCTGTTGCCTGTCCTATCTGCCTGCTCTAGGTGATTAGGCTCATACCTCCAAAAATGATGGGTAAACATAAAGATCAAAATAACTCCCTTGCCAAGCGCCCCCCCCCCCCCCCCCCCGCCCCCCCTGCCCGGCAGGCACAAGCTGAACATGAAGTACTGAACAGTAAATCACACAAATTTCACAAGGACAAAAATAGTTACATTAACGCAGCCTGTTAGATGGGAATTTGCAGCCAGCCCACGTTAAACCGATAGTGGTAAACAAATGAAGCCTCTCGTACAAGTATTATTCTGGCCGGTGTGTGGAGTCCACAGTCCAAATATAAAACAAATATATACACAGCATTTGAGTGGGATATAATTATTTAGGCTGTAAGACCGTACATATACAGTCTATGAATGGAATCCGCTTTGTCCTCTGAGTACCCTCTGCGTAACCCTTAGCAACACCTGACTGACCTTTGTCAACAAAGTAAAATTTCTGGAGGATCTGGTCTGATGATTTTCTCCATTGATTTTCCCTGACAAGCTTCCTAAGTGTAAAAAAAAATGTTTTTTAAACTCTGAGATACACTACCCTGAGTGATGTTAGGAAGAGAGCCTGAAGCCTATTAGTATAGGTCCGGATTGGAAAAGCTGCTCTTGTGTCCTACTTAAACACCAAGGATGCTATATAAAGACTTAACTTCTGCTTGGTTGTTCATCCTGACTATTGAATATTTGGTGTTAATTTGGGGTATTGATTTCAGGGTCCTTTCTCCAGTGACTGTACTAATGAGGCAAATTACAGTATATGGGTATAAACACAGGCTCTTTAGAATGCAGCAGACAGCAGTGCTGCATTCTAACAGTAACAAGGTCTTTAATGTCCTAATGTAAGAGATTATGTCTGTTGAAACCAAGATTGCCATGCATATGCTTATCTTCATAAGAAAGGAAATTTCATAGGGTGTCTCTGTCTGTTAATTTAATGTCAAGTATATGGTCAGATAAAACCTAATTTATGATATCTCTACAATATTTCACAGAATTTCCATGATCGTTTACATTATGTTTTTTTTCACCAGCTACATTCACAAGGATTGTTTGATAAAAAGGGTATTTTAGTCGTCAAACCATGACTACATCAAACAAACACACTCACTTCAATATTCTGTGATTTTTAAATGAGTAATAGAAAAAGAATATTGCACAAAGCAATCGAGGGAAAGGATGACTTTGTTTTTTTCTACCTGAAACTGTAGGTAATGAGACTATTCATGCACACACAAAATTTTGATTCAGAATGCCTGTTTGCATATTTAAAAACATCAATGGGTGAAATACTGTAATATATTCTGTGAGCATAATCACTCAGAATTGCAATTCAAAGCGCATGCTTTCAGAGATCTTCACCATATGCTCTGCATGCAAATTTCTCTCTCTCTCTGCCCCCACTCTTTCTCTCCCTCTCTCCCCTGTCTCCTCCTCTCTCTCTCCCCCCTCCATCTCTCTTCCTCTGTCTCTCTCTCTCTCTCTCTCTCTCTCTCTCTCTCTCTCTCTCTGTCTCCATCTCTCCCGTCTCTTTCTCTCTCCCTCCATTTCTCTCCCCTTCTCTGTCTGTCTCTCTCCCTCCCTCTCTCTCTCTGTCTTGCTCTCCCTCTCTCTCCCTCCCTCCCTCCCTCCCTTGTGAGACCGTGACCTTGGCTGGGGAAGGACAGAACAGGAGGAATCACCACTCTGGGGGGGCTGTGGGGTGGGGGGGGGACGCTGCCATTGATGAAGCGTTTTAGGAGATTCATTTCACATGTTTATTCAGGGGAACCATCCAACACTCATTGGGGATTTCACAGAGACGGCCGCGTCTGATTGGGTTACAGATGGACAGGCCCGGCAGCAGACACAAGGGCAAACAGCAGACTGGATCACTGGGCTAAAGTCTCTGCTGCAGTTCTGGTAATATGAGCCGCGCCAGGCTTCCAGAACCGTCCAGTACTGCCATGCACACTATCATGCATCCAAATGCACAAGTGCACAACGCAAATGCACACACTCATACACCCTAAAGCACAAGTGCACACACACAAATGCACACTCACATACTCCCAAATGCACAAGTGCACGCACGCGCCAGGCTTCCAGAACCGTCCAGTACTGCCATGCACACTATCATGCATCCAAATGCACAAGTGCACAACGCAAATGCACACACTCATACACCCAGATGCACGAGTGCACAACGCAAATGCACACTCACATACTCCCAAATGCACAAGTGCACAACGCAAATGCACACTCACATGCTCCCAAATGCACAAGTGCACGCACGCGCCAGGCTTCCAGAACCATCCAGTACTGCCATGCACACTATCATGCATCCAAATGCAAAAGTGCACAACGCAAATGCACACACTCATACACCCACATGCACAAGTGCACAATGCAAATGCACACTCACATGCTCCCAAATGCACAAGTGCACGCACGCAAATGCATTGTCCGGTTGGGACCACAAACCACACCTGTACAATTAATTTGAAACACACACAGTCTGGTCGAAAACTGGGCAAACCTGACAACCCTTGAGACGCGTGATCAAAAGGGTTGTGAAGTGGCAACCGTGACTTCACCAAGCTCTACCCTCTATCTGTAACAGAGATCTCAATGTTACTTGCTGGATCTGATGCTGGAAACAAAATCTCTGCACTGCACAAGGTCACTGTATCATTAGCCAGGACATCATTAGCACGCTTGGACCACTGAGGAAGCACAGCACAGTCTCACCGTTTCTCAAATCTAGCAGCAGTGAAAGTGATATTAATCTGGCCAAAACCGCTCAACTGCTGGCTACCTTGCTAATTGGTTTATTATTACTTTAAGTTAGCATTGATTTTTCTCATAGGATAGATAAGTGATATTGACAGTAGATTGAGGCACTTATCTTGCTCGCTAATTTTTGATAATTGGAAATAGATTTATTCCAGGAGAACTGTCCATTGTAAAATTGAAAATGTACTGAACTCACAATGTGACCATTTGCCAGGTATACTGGTCATAATCCTCAGGATCAAGCAAACTGAGGAAGCTAGCTAAATCAGTTCACAGCATTTAGGTAAACAACGTATTCCCTATATAAATATATATGCCTCTCCTATTGATGTGTGTGGTCTCGAAAGAGGTTGTTCTGGGAAGCAGAGGACTGTTTATGAATCCTGATGGGGAAAAATGTAGCATGACCCCTGGGTATTTCTGCATCCGTCCCACGCGCCCCCTGGATTAAGGAAGCGTGTGACAGGTGCGAACGAACGGGACCGTGAGGAGTCTCCGTGGCAACCTTGAAAAGCAAAAGGTGCTTGCTGATCTGGCCATGCTCTAGCATGCTACTGACAGGTGAGACAGGTATCTCTATTCAACAGCCACATGCAATGGTTTAGTATTCAGCTGTAAACATGCACTGCATGTGTGCGTGCGCAAGCGTGCGTGACAGTATGGTGACTTGATATGTCAAACCAAACACTTTCTATGTGGGATTCTTTTTTTTAGATACTCATTTATAGAAATATCCAATTAATGTAAAGATCCAGTTGGACGTAAATATTACATTCAAGTCTAATTGTCCACTGCTTAGATGCAAACTACTGTAATGACAGTTTGCTGAATTCTTACCAAAGACTAAAAAAAAGCATACTTTTTCTGTTTGCTTGATAACATCAACACCCAACAAAATCACAAAGCCCTATGAGAAACAATTGACTAAAAGGTTGTTACATTGCAGGCATTTAGCAGACGACTTATCCAGAGTAACTTACACAACATTTTACACAGCATTTTATACAGCATCCATTCATACAGCTGGATACATACTGAAGCACTGCAGGTTAAGTGCCTTGCTCAAGGGTACAACGGCAGTGTCCTACCTGGGAATCAAACCCGTGACCTCACGGTTACAAGACCAGCTCCTCACCCATTATACTATACTGACTGCCGACCTTAACGTTACCAGGCAAAGTCAGGGCCCAAAGCGTAACACGGTGAGTCACAAGTGAGTTCGGTTTTCTGCCCACGGCGATTCGGCGGGCTCTCAGAGACTACTGCGCTGAATTCGCGTCACGGGCGAGGCAGCCCGGGACGAGTGCTGAGAGTCCGCGGCGCGGTCTACGAGGCGACGGCGCTCGCGTTTCCCTGCGGACGCGTCCTGCGAGAAGGCGAGGAGGAGAACGTGCCCGGGTTCCTGTCTGCCAAAGCGTGGCTGTGGCATTCTGGGATACGCGAATGTGTAACGGCTGCTGTGCGTGTGCGCGTGCCAGCTGAAGCGTTCGTCTGCTGTCGCAGGCCTTCTTCCCCGGCTCTCCGCACTATTCTGAGCACGAACAGACATCGCATCGGCAGGGACCCAACTGCTCGTATCTTTCACATCAAAACTTTCATAAAGCCATTGTTTTTAACAGGGGGTCCAAGGACCCGTGGGGGGGTCCTTGAAGGTACTGGGGGGGGGGGGGTCCTGACTATGTAAAATTCTGGGGAAATATTTCAGAATATAAATATATCCTTATATTTTTAAGTATGACCCTTTTAATTAAACCTATGATAGGAGGTCTGGTTGCCTATGAGCCTGGTTGGGGAGTCCTTGGATCAAAAATGATTAAAAACCCCCAATTTTAAAGCCTTTAAAAATGTATAATACAGCATTAAAAACAACCTTTACTCACAATTACAGACTGAGAATATTATATAAGCAATCACTAAATGCACATAATGACCGAACGGCATTGGCAGACTCAGTTTGGGAGAAGGCTACACCCATTCCGCAATAATAGAATTAGTGTTGATTCCAGTGGCCCTGTTACTAACTCAGTTTGGAGGGGTCAAAAGAGCGGCTGATCACTAGCATCTTCAGAGAGCCCTATTGCGATCTACGTGGCTGGCCTTCTGCTGTTTCCCATCTGACAGGTCATGTGTCTGTCCTGAAATCCGAGGCTCCCTGTGCCTCTGAGAACAGTAACTCCTGGGGGGGGGGGGGGGGGCAGGTGGCAGGTGGCAGGTGGCGGGTGAGTCTTCTATCCAAAAAAAAAAAAAACACTTCCTGGGTAAAACTTTGCAACTTCCTGGGTAAAACCCAGCTTTGCATCCCTTTCCCACAAAAATAAGACGCCTTCAAAAATTAATCCTGACCTTTATGTTGAAGATAGTAATTACTATCTCTATTACAGTAGGTCCCAAATGGAGAAGGTGGAATCGGAAATTTCCGTTGCACAGGCACATGTTCAGACGAAAGCCCTGGGGGAAGCTTTTTGGGGATATCTTGTTTCCCTTCTGCTAAAAATATCAATCTTTTTTTTTTACTCAGGAATTGTGTTCTGTGCCAGCCAGTGAGTTCCTGGTTTACTGCAAGCGTGTGTCAGGCTTTGCTATATCTGGAATTCTGTTTAGTCATGCTAGCCTTCTGCTTTCTGCCTGAGAAATTTCATTCTGAATCTCCAACATGCTTCATTCAGATGGTATATATTGCATGCGGTTAGACGGAAAGCCCTTTTTCTTCAATGCTGACGGTAACGTCGAAACAGAGCATGTCTTCAAACCATTTGCCGCCCCTAAACCAGGGCTGCCCAGCCCTGTTCCTGGAGATCTACCATCCTGTCGGTTTTCATTTCAACCCTAACAAAGCACACTTGATTCTACTAATAACCACCTTGCAAGACTAGATCTGTAGCTGTTTGATGAGGTGTGGCTGTTACGGCTGGAGTGAAAACCTACAGGACGGCAGATCTCCAGAAACAGGGCTGGGCAGCCCTGCCCTAAACCATTGAGAATAATCATGTTGTCAAAAGGTGTTGAGTGGCACAGTTTCTCAGTAAATTTCATGAGTACGTTTAGTGAAATGGAGATTTTCATCCCTCAGAGGGAGGCAGTTTACAGCACTGCATCAGTTTGGTCATGGCTAAGCAGGAACAAATGTGCAATCACAATTCTGTAGACATGCTTCATCAGGTAGGATACTGAGGTGCAAGGGCCATAATCTCACGTTAGCATTGCAAAGCGCGGACTCCGCTCGACACTGCACAGTTGGTAGCCTTTGAGTAATAGACAGAGGCCATATTGGCTAATCACCACAAGAGAAAGACAACTGTTTCAGCTAGCAGGAAACTCAGCAGTACCTATGAATCCACCATTTTAGAATAAATAACCCTGACAGTAACAACCGCCCTACGACACTTTAAAAAATAATACTATTTTAACCAATGGCACATTTACCTCAGCAGGCATAACTTTAATTGTGCATTAGGCATGACTTTGGTGGAGCACATCAGGGAAGCTCTCCAAAACTGGTCAGTTTTTTTTTTTATGACCTGAGAGAAACATTAAGCTATGTTTATCTCTACATATTTGATGAACAAACAAGAACTGGAAATTGGTGCAGTTTCACCGAAAGTATTACAGTACAATGCTTCACTTTGTTGTTTTTTTCCACAATGTATAAATCCAAAAGCATATGAATTTAAAAAAATAATAATAATAAAATCATGAGATGGGTCAAAATGGCAGGCTTGAAATGTGCCGATCAGAAGAGGGAGGACTCCCAGCCTGGCGGAGGTCATTATCTGCAACAGCGTGCAGAAAAACCAGCCCGTCCCACTGACGGGTGGTCATGTGACCTCTTGCCTCGTGGCCTGTCCTTTGCGCCTCTGCCTTTGATCCCAGGGCTCCAGCTTTCTCCCGTCTCTGTGGGGGTGGGGGGTGGGGCATGGGGCAGGCTGACACATTGGCACAGAACTGGGCTGGCACACAAGACCCGCGGTCTGGGTGCATAGGCGGCGTGCTGGACACGGACAGGGCACAGATGGTGTCAGCACAGACCTTCTGTAGGGCCTCTGGCCCTCCCCCCGCTGAACCCCACCCTGACCAGAACCTTCCAGCGCAGAGCCGCCTCAGACCCGTACAGCAATGCATCATTACCAAATTACTTAATCACAAAAAAAGGTACAAATTGGGGGTACGATTTAATGTACCTATTGGCTAACACCCCAGTGAAAAGCTTTTTTTGTGCAATGAGGCCATATTTTACAGTCACAATCTAAGATGGTAGCGTGACTAATGTGAGGCGTGGCAGACGTGGTGTGTTACAGAAAGACACCGGTGTCTCCCCCCCCCCCCCCCCCCACCGTAGGTCAACCTGCCCCTCTAGACACCCGTTCATTATCACATCACATCATTAGAAATCTACCGACTGCAGCCCTCAGCCATCTAGCTCAAGTGACATCTTACGGGAAAGCCGCGGCTGCTACTCAATGACACGGCTGTTTGGAAATGCACAGTACGTCCATTTGGACAGTGGGCGCAGTGCATTGAATTTCTTTGCACCTGTTCTTTGAAATGTAAGCAAGAATCGTATCTTATCATTGCTACAATATGCCTAAACAGAAATTATTAATTAATTTATACATTATAAGCACATGTGCAAATAGTGAATGTGCTTAAATTATTGTCTAATGTCAGTGTTGTTCTTCTCTGAAGAACCAACGATTAGTTTAGAAAAATATGAATATTTATAGATAAATATATAGTTATATGCACTCTCTACCCTCTATTCCTTGTCTTTGTGAAATGTTAATTCAAGGTTCCTTTTCTTCTTTCCAATGCAAAAATCAAGATGATTTTTTTCAGCACAATTTTAAGTTAAGGACCTGTCAAGTGAAGCCAAATTTATACTAGAATGTTCTACAGGACTAGCATGAGTGCAGACCCTCGCCCCCCCCCCCCCTCCCCCCCCCCCAAAAGGGGAGACCGTAACCCCAATCTGCTTTTTGCCTGATTCTGAATCAGCGTTACATGATATCTTGGGTCACTCCCTGACTCCGGCAACGGAGTCAGGGAGAGCATGACGTTGCAGTTTTCTTCCTCTGGCAAAAAAAAAGTCATCTTTCGAGGGGCTTATAATGTTACCTGTGCAAGGGGCTGGGGATATTTTTGGGATGCTCTGTTGAATTTAATCCTGTTGAGAGTTTGCCCAGTTCCTGAAGATCATCTAAAAATTATTCTGCCTCTCTTCCTGGTAATGTGTAATTGATTACTTTAGTCTGAAAGCTGAGGGCTCTAGGGAATGCAATAGATATTGTGAATATATTAGTAATATGCAACTTTTAACATTCTGCTCCTGAATTAAGATCAATCTGATGTTGGTTTTAGGTCCCAAACAACTGAGAGAAGTTATCTAACCTTTCTTTAAACCCTGATGATTGCTTAGCTGTACCAAATGTGTCTGTGAAAGACCTTGGCATAACCATTGATCCTGGTCTCACCTTTCATGTCCATATTAAAAATATCTGCAGGGTGGCTTTCTCTCACTTGTAGAATGCTTCTAAAATCAGGCACTGCTTATCCTTGGAGGATGCAGTGAAATTGATGCATGCTTTTATCATGTCAAGGCTATAACACACTGCAGGGCCCTGCTGTCTGTCTGGTCTTATACTTGATTAAATAACTTAAAAACTGGTGCAGAATACAGCTACTCATGATTTGACTAGAGCAAAGAAGTATGAACATATTACCTCAGTAGTAGCATCATTTCACTGGCTACCCATTATGTATAGGCTGTTATTTTAAGGTTCTGCTTTTCAGTTAGTGATGCATGGGCTAGCACTGCTGTGTTTGTCAGGCATGCCCTTCAAAAAATTCCTGTAGCCTTGGTGAGATTTTACAAAACAGCCTAAGCCTGGAAAACCCAACTGGTCTTTCAGTTGCAAGGATGTTAAACCTATTGCTTGCACCTCGAACATAACTGGAGATTAGCACTCGCCAGCCTGCTACATACTGTAAACTCTCTATGCTAATTACTTTGAGCATTCCTGTGACTTAAAAATGGACTAAGCTGGGAAGCATTAGTGCCTGGTCCCCTTGATTTTAGATTAATCCTCCTTTGTAACATATCTTGCGAGCTGGAGCTTTGAACATAAGTCCATGAGTTACGCTATTGTTAAGCATACCCAAAAGTGGCAGTCTACTGCGCTTGAGTGATATTCCAGTCAAAATGAAAAATAAACTCAGTCTGGGACTGAGGCCAAAATAATCATTTTTTTAGTCGCCTCCCATAAAAAAGTCATATTTCTTTATGCCTCTTTGCAATAATACACAAGACATGCCTGTCCCGCTCAAGGAGGATGCACAAATCATTATAGTAATCAAACTATATTAAGAAAAGAAACACCAGATTAAAAACTGCTTTTTGAATAATAATGCCCAGCCCAAAGAAATGCAGAGAAATTTAATCCTCTGCTTGTGTATGATTGTCTGTCCTTTGTTGTACGCAACATTGCCTCCACACCGTCATTCAGAGGTCTGAGCTGAAAGGCCAGTCCATGCTGGGCCCCAAGTGACTCCCAAAACCGTGTGCCAGAAGGGTCGAGCAGCTTGTCTAACCAGGAGGGCAGAAGCCTACAATGCCATGTGATGTATCTGGGGTCACCATAGAGAAGGGTGTGTGGTTTCATTTTTTTTTTTTTCATTTTAAACTGAACAGGCATCCATCTCTGATTGGCCTAACCAGACCCATCATAGCAAGTAATAACCAGTCACCAGTAATAAACCAGTAATAAACAGCAGAATGCATGGACTAGGAAAAAAGAATTACTATTATCAGTTCTTTATGAAGATATGTAGTAAATATTATATTGTCTATATACCATTTTACCTATTTTGAACACCTATTGCAAGTAGGAAAGATCACACTGTACTGTTTCCTCTTGTATTTATGAAAATCGTGAACCTTCATTTACAAACATATGCTCTTCCAAAATGCCCAAGCTCTGAACTGAAAGATCGACTATGCCTATGCTGCATAACACACACATTTGAAAACATCTGTTACTGTACCTAGCGAAAGAAAGAGTGGATAGCATTTTTAACACTAGCAATCCCTCAACTGAGTAGTTGACTTTGGCCAGCTTTCCTGATATCTGTGTATTCTTCCTGTGAGACCCTGTGTTGTAAAAATGCCACATTGCTTTTCAGACATTCTAGAGACACCATTCAGTCCGCCATTCAGTTTAGAACAACATTTCCCAGTTCCTGAGGCACTATGCTATATTTTAGCAACATATTTGGAGGGATACATTTTCTACTGTTACTCAGAATGTCTTGAGTACCCACGACATATGCCTGAAAATACATCAGTGACTGGGTCTCACAGGGTAGCAGTGGCCTGAAGGGTGAACAGTTGGACTTCTGAAAACATTTAACTCATTTTCTTACAAAAAGTCGGATAGAAGCCTTCCTGTGAGAGCGAATTTCGACCCGGCTGATTAAGGGCGTTTGGAGGAAGATTGAACATCCCCAATGTTATTATTCTTGTAAGCTGTGATTTGAGAAATTTAATCTGCCCTGCTTAACTAGCTCCAGGAAATGCAATTCCATTAGTCTCCGCCTGTTCTAGAAAATGAGACTGTCATACTGAATGCAATAAAGTCCAGTAAGAGGAACAGAGGAAAATATAGCCCGCAGGATGGCTCGATCAGTTAAGATCCAGGTCATGCCAGGGCTGATTGATTGATTGAAATTCTTTATTGATCAAGGTTAACTAGCATAGTCATAGGACGACACACAATTGGCAATTGCGTTTCTGCATTCTGTCGGACAGGGTTCCGCATGCACCCAACCGACCCCTGCTGATCGCCCCGGGCCCCTGTAGATTGCAGCCTAAAGCCGTATATGGTCTTCCTCTGACTCCTCGCAAAGCGACATTAGCTGTACTCTGCGGTGTGAAAGGAAGCAGCTGGTAACACATGATCTGAAGGAGAAATATAATATCATGTAACAGCCAATAGCAATACATTTCCTCACTGAGCATCAGGCTCAACAGGGCGCACCTCCAAAACACAAGATTGGTGATTCACTTTCCAGCTAAAAAAAAAAAAAAAAAAAAAAAAAAGGTCTCATTCAGAAGTCTTCGTGTGGCGGATAGCACTTTTATGAAGCTCTTGCCGTCTGTGTCAGTTTTGGGTTTTGGCAAGACTTCAAAATACAATGCAGCTCTGAATATTAAGTTTTAACAACGGCTTTGTGCCTGACTAAATGCACACGGTTGATGGTTATTTAAACATAGTAAATGCTGGTACACGTGCGGGGGGGGGAGGGGGGGGAGAAGGCTTATTGGGCAGTATGTGGGACAATCCACGCAAAGAAATGTAACTCCATTTTAAGCCTTGAAGCCAGAAGCTTTTAACCCTTGTGTGGTGTTCGGGTCTGTGGGACCTGTTTTCAATGGTTACTAAAAGAAAAATGATACAATGAATTATTTTTTCAATCTGAGACTCATTGGCCTTGGCTCATTTTCTGCGAAGAACATGTAAAAGAACACATCATTATTGAGTGCACACCATGCACCCTCCCTACACATTTATATTACATATGCGGTGTTCGGGTCCACTGGACCTGAGGGCAACAAAAGTGTGGAACTTGGTGGTAAAAACAAGTCAGCATGGTAAAAATGTACCTTCACTCTGTCTTCCCCCTACCTGAGCATACTGTGTGTGTGTTTGTCCTTTAGCATGTTTCATAGATTTAACACGACCCTCTCCACCATTTTATAGGCATTATTAGAAATGTCCCAAACCTAATCCCATCACCACACCCACCCCACCTCCACCAATACACCCCCATCCCCACACACACACTCACAGTCCATAAGGATTCTTATTTATTTTCATTTCAAAATCAGAAATCACTTCCCAGTTTCTCTGTGGACAACAGAGATATAATACAAATGCAAAATAATATGTTTGAGGTCATTTAAAACGCAAACATTGTTCCTCTAAAAAAATATGCATTCATTATTTGTTTTGTATGGTCATAGGTAGACATGCTACCAGAGAAATTTGTTGGTTCATTCAAAATCATTAACAAACCCATGTCCTAACCTTTCTTCAAGCTGCTGAACACAACCGTGAACTTGCCTGAACCCTCAGACTTACCGTTTTCCTAACCCTAACCCTAACCCTAACCCTAGCTGAACACTAGTTTGAGCCCTAAACCCTAATTGAAGCCATTGGTTCCTTTGAAAACACCCAAAAACCCATTAAAAATTGATGGAAAACAAGGTAAATAACATAAATACAATAATACAAATGCAAAATAATAAGTTTGAGGTAAAACAAAAATGTTTTCCCTAAACAAATATGCATTTATTATACATTTTGTATGGTCATAGGTACACATGCCACCAGAGAAATTTTTTGATTCATTCAAAATCATTAACAAACCCATGTCCTAACCTTTCTTCAAGCTGCTGAACACAACCGTAAACTTGCCTCAACCCTCAGACTTACCGTTTTCCTAACCCTAACCCTAACCCTAACCCTAGCTGAACACTAGTTTGAGCCCTAAACCCTAATTGAATCCATTGGTACCTTTCAGAACATCAGAAAACCTATTTAAAATTGACGGAAAACAAGTTAAATATCATGAATACTATAATACAAATGCAAAATAATAAGTTTGAAGTAAAACAAAAATGTTTTCCCTAAAAAAATGCATTTATTACACATTTTGTATGGTCATAGGTACAGATGCTACCAGAGAAATTTTTTGGTTCATTCAAAATCAATAACAAACCCATGTCCTAACCTTTCTTCAAGCTGCTGAACACAACCGTAGACATGCCTCAACCCTCAGACTTACCGTTTTCCTAACCCTAACCCTAACCCTAACCCTAGCTGAACACTAGTTTGAGCCCTAAACCCTAATTGAAGCCATTGGTTCCTTTGAAAACATCCAAAAACCCATTAAAAATTGATGGAAAACAAGGTAAATAACATAAATACAATAATACAAATGCAAAATAATAAGTTTGAAGTAAAACAAAAATGTCTTCCCTAAAAAAATGCATTTATTACACATTTTGTATGGTCATAGGTACAGATGCTACCAGAGAAATTTTTTGGTTCATTCAAAATCAATAACAAACCCATGTCCTAACCTTTCTTCAAGCTGCTGAACACAACCGTAGACATGCCTCAACCCTCAGACTTACCGTTTTCCTAACCCTAACCCTAACCCTAACCCTAGCTGAACACTAGTTTGAGCCCTAAACCCTAATTGAAGCCATTGGTTCCTTTGAAAACATCCAAAAACCCATTAAAAATTGATGGAAAACAAGGTAAATAACATAAATACAATAATACAAATGCAAAATAATAAGTTTGAGGTAAAACAAAAATGTTTTCCCTAAACAAATATGCATTTATTATACATTTTGTATGGTCATAGGTACAGATGCTACCAGAGAAATTTTTTGATTCATTCAAAATCATTAACAAACCCATGTCCTAACCTTTCTTCAAGCTGCTGAACACAACCGTAAACTTGCCTCAACCCTCAGACTTACCGTTTTCCTAACCCTAACCCTAACCCTAACCCTAGCTGAACACTAGTTTGAGCCCTAAACCCTAATTGAATCCATTGGTACCTTTCAGAACATCAGAAAACCTATTTAAAATTGACGGAAAACAAGTTAAATATCATGAATACTATAATACAAATGCAAAATAATAAGTTTGAAGTAAAACAAAAATGTCTTCCCTAAAAAAATGCATTTATTACACATTTTGTATGGTCATAGGTACAGATGCTACCAGAGAAATTTTTTGGTTCATTCAAAATCAATAACAAACCCATGTCCTAACCTTTCTTCAAGCTGCTGAACACAACCGTAGACATGCCTCAACCCTCAGACTTACCGTTTTCCTAACCCTAACCCTAACCCTAACCCTAGCTGAACACTAGTTTGAGCCCTAAACCCTAATTGAAGCCATTGGTTCCTTTGAAAACATCCAAAAACCCATTAAAAATTGATGGAAAACAAGGTAAATAACATAAATACAATAATACAAATGCAAAATAATAAGTTTGAGGTAAAACAAAAATGTTTTCCCTAAACAAATATGCATTTATTATACATTTTGTATGGTCATAGGTACACATGCCACCAGAGAAATTTTTTGATTCATTCAAAATCATTAACAAACCCATGTCCTAACCTTTCTTCAAGCTGCTGAACACAACCGTAGACATGCCTCAACCCTCAGACTTACCGTTTTCCTAACCCTAACCCTAACCCTAACCCTAGCTGAACACTAGTTTGAGCCCTAAACCCTAATTGAATCCATTGGTACCTTTCAGAACATCAGAAAACCTATTTAAAATTGACGGAAAACAAGTTAAATATCATGAATACTATAATACAAATGCAAAATAATAAGTTTGAAGTAAAACAAAAATGTTTTCCCTAAAAAAATGCATTTATTACACATTTTGTATGGTCATAGGTACAGATGCTACCAGAGAAATTTTTTGGTTCATTCAAAATCAATAACAAACCCATGTCCTAACCTTTCTTCAAGCTGCTGAACACAACCGTAGACATGCCTCAACCCTCAGACTTACCGTTTTCCTAACCCTAACCCTAACCCTAACCCTAGCTGAACACTAGTTTGAGCCCTAAACCCTAATTGAAGCCATTGGTTCCTTTGAAAACATCCAAAAGCCCATTAAAAATTGATGGAAAACAAGGTAAATAACATAAATACAATAATACAAATGCAAAATAATAAGTTTGAGGTAAAACAAAAATGTTTTCCCTAAACAAATATGCATTTATTATACATTTTGTATGGTCATAGGTACACATGCCACCAGAGAAATTTTTTGATTCATTCAAAATCATTAACAAACCCATGTCCTAACCTTTCTTCAAGCTGCTGAACACAACCGTAAACTTGCCTCAACCCTCAGACTTACCGTTTTCCTAACCCTAACCCTAACCCTAACCCTAGCTGAACACTAGTTTGAGCCCTAAACCCTAATTGAAGCCATTGGTTCCTTTGAAAACATCCAAAAACCCATTAAAAATTGATGGAAAACAAGGTAAATAACATAAATACAATAATACAAATGCAAAATAAGAAGTTTGAGGTAAAACAAAAATGTTTTCCCTAAAAAAATATGCATTTATTACACGTTTTATATGGTGATAGGTACAGAATACAAATGCAAAATAATATGTTTGAGGTCACAGACGCTGTTATTATGGCTGTCCTCACATCTCAAGCCAAAGGGAACCTCTGCTGGACCTCCTGTCCCTGCCCCGCCACGAAACCGACCTCCAGGAACTCCAAACGAAGCGGAAACGACAGATGCGACCGCTGGACGCGAAGGCCCCGGTGGCTCCCTTTCGCCCCGCCTGCCCCGCCACACGCGCGTACGCGTCCGCGAAATAAACGAGGGCTCGACCGCGAAACGAAAGGACGACGGAGGAAGGAAGGAGCGAGACTGCCAGGAGCGCTCTGTCGCTAACCCCGTGCAGCTCGACCCGTGGCCCCCCCCCACAGCTTCCTTCGGCTGAGAGTTCTGAATATTAACTTTCAACAACGGCTTTGTGCCTGACTAAATGCACACGGTTGATGGTTATTTAAACATAATAAATGCTGGTACACGTGCGAGGGGGGGAAGAAGGCTTATTGGGCAGCATGTGGGACAATCCACACAAAGAAATGTAACTCCATTTTAAGCCTTGAAGCCAGAAGCTTTTAACCCTTGTGTAGTGGGGGGGGGGGGGGGGGGGGAAGGTGGAAGGCTTATTGGGCAGCATGTAGACAAATCCAGGCATAAAACTGTCTCGACACGTGTTCCTCCGCGACTTCTTTCGGCTGAAAGCAGCGGTGCGTTCTCGGGCCCCGCTGCTTTTAAACAGGACTGTCAGAAGGGGACCACTGAGGAGGGACAGAGAACCACTGGCTGTGCATGGCCTCGAAGAGTTGCCCACAACGGGGACCATGTCCTGCATGCATGGGTGAAGATTAAAGTTGGGCCAGGGGTGGTCATCCCCTCCCACCGCCTGGTATGTAATCTTAACACCCCTCCTCTGCAATTTTAACACCCACCCCCCTCTGATTTTTTATTGAAGTCAAGGGCAGTTTTCTAAAAATAGCAGTACTGTGCCTTCCATCTAATGGATCAATAATGAGATGTCCAAATGCGATATTTCCCAAAAAGAATAATGTACATAATACGCATATTATGTTACATAACTCTACTCCTTTATTTGGCTGATGATAAAATATGACACGATGACGTTCCATGTGAAGACCAATATTGGTATGGTTTTGACAATATTTGATGTCATTCAATGTGACCTCTGAAAATCAGTGCAAACATAACATTCTAAAACTATTTACTGCTTATTGTACGCGTCCGAATTCAGTGTTATGACCGGACAGAGATTATTGGTAATTGGCCATTACATTGATTGGGGAAAGTCATTCGGTAGAACTAAAATAGTCCTTAGCTATAACCATTCATGCATAACCCACTAAAAATCATTTCTGTCATACTAGACCTTTACGCAGGTGGATTGTTAAAATGAGTGGTGAGCTTACAGGCATATAAAACGTGGCTGATGTTGAGTAATTTAGAACTTGCTGTAGCTTGATGAGTTTGAATTACCACGGTGACTTAATGGATATGCTTCCTCTTTCAATACAAGCCTGCTAGCAGGGCCTGGTCTGGGTGGATACTGGAACAATGTTAATAGTAATTACAATAATAATGGGATGATAACAGAATGAACTGCCAAAAACATTTCTATTTGCACAGGGGTGTGGATTCTCACACTTGAGACAGCTGCCGCACACAGTGGCAGAATTTCTGTCTGCAATTTGCAGAAATAATGTCACCTCGCTCCCCTGGGATGCAGTCTTTGACCCAGGCGTACGCCCACGTCCGTGCCCACACATGATTACTCGTGTCTGCGCGAGCCCGTCTCACAGACTGCGGTGCGATAAGAAGTGGCAGCTGACGTCACATGCTTCAGAAGGAGGGGAGCAACACACTTTTCTGTGCTCTCCCAAAATCGGCAAAGGAGGTTACATCTGTGAGCACTGATAAATATGGCATTTTAAATTTGGGTAGAAAGGGGAGGGGGAGGGCAATATCCCTTTATGGTGTATGGTGTCCCTTTATAAAATGGTGGAGAGGGTAAAGATTCTTAACTGAACATTCGAATGTTGGCTCTTCCAAGGGTTAATTAACAAAAAGAATGTACCTTGACCATGCCCACGGCAATTATTTCTGTTCATAAAAGAAAAGGCACAAAAAACAGGACAGAGCTTCCACTGTGGGTTAATGCTCCAGCCCAGCCTGTGACTCATGACGGGCCTGCTGGCTCGGTTCTCTCTTGTCTGATGTGAACACATAATGCTTCCGTGTCCAGCTCCTGCTCTCTCCATGACTGTGTGCGTGACTTCACCTGAGACTTCTTCATGGGGCTCTGTGGGTATGTCTGTCACTGACATCTAAATATCTCTAGATGAGACATTTCAATGGCAACAACAACAACCATAAAAAATTCAACAAAAACCCTTTGGATAAACGGGCAAGAGAGAGACAGTGAGACACATGGAAGTGGAGGCACTAAATTACATCTTCTGTAATATTCATCTGGCTCTAATTAAAGTTTAAGAATGAACATTAATTTACAATATCGGGTGTTATTCAAGTTTTATTGTCGTGTGGCAACCCGCTTGAAAAATGGCATTTTTAATAAGCTCCTCCGTCCTTTGGAAGCGCTCCATCTTTCAGAGTGAACGGCGTGCCATTAATAATGTAGCTCTCCTTCGAGACAAATGGTATTACCACTAATGCTAATGCACCTTGCGCACATCGCTGCCTGCTTGGTAGTCCTGTCCTGGGGCTTGACGTGAGCATGTTCTGGGTACAGCATGTCCTTCACATGTGCAGTACCACGGCTTCTATCAAGGGATGGGACAAATATATCTCTCCAAAGCTAATACAGGTGGCATCCAGCAACAGTATTTTGCAGTAAGCTGACAAGGAACAGCCACACATCTTTGCTATGGGTTTTTTTTTTCAGTTGGTTGGCCTCCCCCTTGATTGGCTGTAAGAGGTCATGAATGGAGTTTTTAGATCAGGAAATACAGCAGCCTTCACACTGTGTCAACAGCTACAGAGCACCAGACGTCATCCCCACGTACTGCAGGATTCCATGGCTGCATACAGTCAAAAACAGAAAATGTCTGTTGACCTTCAGTCGTCCCAGGCTCATACCCACATTCATTCCACAACCCAGCTACCAGGACTTAAGACCGTGGTCAACAAAGGGTACCTCGCATATAAAAACAGGACTAAGTTAAATCCTATATTTTTTTTAAAAAAGTATCAAATTAATAGATGTATTTCTTTGATAGTGATCAAATGTGATACAATATATTCATGTGAAACGACTAAGTCCTTTTTTAAAGGGACCTCATAGGTACAAACCATAAGAGACACAGATGAGCCTTCAACCAAACAGGGTATGAATCTGCAAGTAGCCCGTGCAGTTAAATCATGTCAAGCGTTGTTATTTTCAACAACACAAAAAATTTGACTTTAACATGATTAAATCACACTTTTCATTGATTAATGACAAAAAATTAGGTCACTACTGCTAAGAGTACAATTATGTGGAAAATAAAATAAATAAGAGGTCAAAGATTGAGGGTCACTAAGCAGCAAGGACAGAGAAAAATGCACAAAATACAGTGCCATATTAATAGCTTTATTAATATGTCATTTTTTACTAGAAAAGATTACAACCTCTTGCTATTTTCTTTTTTTTTTTTTACTTAACAATACTTTCTCTAAATTCAGCTTGGCTCAAAATCAGGGTTCGATTTTTGTATCTGTAGCATTTTTTTTTCATGTTATTGACTTGTCTAAAAGTCTAAGAACCTAATTCCAGGATCGTTTTTATTCGATTATCATTACGGCCTCTTGATTATTAACAGCAGATTCCATCGTCCTGCGAAGATAAAGGTTCCTTAGGCCCTTCGTTTCGATGCTTAGTGACCGTCCAGCATGCTGTAAACCCCCCCCCCCCGAAACAGCCTACTTCCCCGAGCCTGACTTTTTCCAAGGACAGCTGGGGCTGTGTGTGGGGCTGTGGTGTTTAATCTATCAGATCTCTATCCTTCACGGTAACGGCTCTGGTGTACATTTGCACTGATCCTGCTTCAGCCCACCGTGTGTTCAGCCCAACAGGGTTAGTGTTGTCCACCGTACTCTGTGTGCACACACATATCAGCTCTTTAAAAAAGGGTGGGATTAGCTTCTGCAAAACTGTGCTCTTTTTTTCTTTGTCAGTGATCTTTTGAAATGCTTGGATGAATTATTAACGCCCATTGGTTTTTAAACTCGGTCCTGCCACCCCCCCCCCCCCCCTCGCTGTGGTCATTACAGACCCCATGACAGTTGTTGTAAAGAGTAAGGGGTTCCCCGGTGCCCTGGCTAAATTCCCAACCTGGCTCTCTCAAATTTTCCACCTAATCATCCCCTGATTTAATTTGCTAAAAAATGTTCTCTCCCTCTCCACCTTAGCTAATGTGTGGTGAGCATTGTGGCGCAAAATGGCTGCCGTGCATCGCCCAGGTGGGTGCTACACATTGGAGGTGGGTGAGGTGAGTTTCCCCCTCATCACTTGTAAAGCACTTTGAGCGTTAGGAAAAGGTGCTGTATAAATGCGATGCTTCATTCATTCATCCTCACATTCATCCATACATTAAAATGACTGGCAGTGGTTGCAGGGATCCAGTGGCGGGCTGTCACGGGACAGAGACATGCTGACTGTCTGTTCAGTGCCGTACAGTCAGCCGGCAGCTGCTTCCCGTTTTCTTTATTAATGTTAATTAATGGGCATTATGACTCGTCTTTTTTTTTTTTTTTCCAAATAGCAATGTTCAAGTCATACAGCCAGATGTTAATTGCAAGCAGAGAGAACTGAGGGTGTTGAAATCGACGGCTGAGCTTGAAACCTTTTTTTTTTTTTTTTGTGCCAAAACGGAAACGTTTGGGGAGAGACGGGTAACGTTTAACCCTGCGGGCATCCAAGCGGGACTCGGAGGACGGCAAAACTCGGGAAGGCACGAGCCGAAGGCGTTGCCACGGAAACAGGCGCGCGCACAGCCTGATGACGAAAGGTAGCGCGGAGCGCGTCGAGGAGCCCAGACAGGGACCGGTTTAACCTGTTAAGTGGAGATGGCAGGCATCGCTCCACGCATAAATAAAGGATGGGGGTGGGGGGGGGGGGGGATAAAGGACGTTATCATCACCACACGCCAAGAGTGTGAGAGAAAGAGAGAGAGAGAGAAAGAGACAGGTACACCATCTTGGACCAACCACAGTGACTTGCAGCAACGGCGGGCAAATGGGAGTTTTGCATTTGCATCGGTGGTACGTGGATGGAATCTGGTAGTCTAGAGAGGCCGGGCAGATGTCGATGTAAAAAAAAAAAAAACCCTGATGCATCGTTAAGCAAGAGTCCGAGCAGTACCTGCTCACAGTGAATTACAATTTGGTTTCCCAGTGCAGTTTCATTGCAGGCTGGGGCTTATTGGTTATGGCAAGAAAATTCAAACTTCTGAAGGCCACCGTGCAGGCTAAGGTGCGGTAGCCTCTGTAACTTTAACCGTTTCATGCTTTGTGTTCTAACCTGTTAGAGAGCCCATCGTAAGCCTTATGATTGGCTACTGTGCTACATAGCAAAGACTTGTTTGAATGGGGGAAATAATGACTACAGCGTCTTCAGAATGAGAGAATCAGCAAATGTGTCATTTGTCAGCTGGCAAATGTTAAACTAACCGCTTAATCATCATAATGTGAGTGATAATTATTTCCTTGACATTACTTCCAACATCACACCATACTCCCCCCCAACAAAAGGAGGTATGTTAGAAGATATGGCTCCATATTGTGAGCATGCACGCATACCATCGAAATAAATCAGCCAAAGTGCACAATTCTTATTCAGCAAAGGAAATAGCTACATATGTAATTGGTTTACAGGCAACAATATCATCACAGTCCTTTAAGTGGCAGTTTGAAAAGAAACCTTTTATTTTTTTATTTTTTTTGCAAGGGAGCAATTTCATCTTGTCAACAAGAGCCTTGGCGTGCAGACAACCATGTGACAAACGGTAGGATAACAACGGCTTTGAGACGATGCAGAAAGAGCCAGAGAGAGCAGGGGGGTGTTTCATGAAGCAGGATTACTGAGTTAGCTGGGTAACTGCACCGAGTGAAACCCAGAACCCTACCAAGTCTGGAACATAGACTGAAGTAGAAAGAGCTGTTCTGGGTTTTACTCAGCGCAGTTAGCCAGCTAACTCAATACTCCTTCTTCATGAAATACCCCCCCTGGTCCCTGTTTCACAAAGCAGGATTACTGAGTTAGCTGGATAGCTGAGCTAAGTAAAACCCGGAACCCTCCCAAATCTGGGACATGGCCTGAGTAAAAAGAACTGTCCCGGCGGGTTTTACTCAGTGCAGTTATCCAGCAAATTTAGCAAATTAGCCCCCCCCCCACCCACCCCCACCTCCACCCCAGATCATTGTCCATAGAAGCTGAAGGCAAAACAAGGGTCATAATCTGTATCATTAACTGCAACAGCACAGTATGAGCACATAAACGGAATGCTGTGCGGAAACTCTAGGAGTTTACAAACTGTTTTTGTTACTGGTCTTCACAAGCGCATTTTACAAGCATGTAAATCATCCATCCATCCATCCACCCATTATCTATATCACGCTTATCCTGGGCAGGGTCACGAGGGGTGCTGGAGCCTATCCCAGCATGCATTTGGTGAGATGTACACGTGAAAAGGCCACCAATCTACTGTATTGCAGGGCACACACACCATTCACTCACCATTCACACCTAGGGGCAATTTAGAGTCCCAAATTAGCCTACATGCGTGTCTTTGGACTGTGGGAGGAAACTGGAGTACCCAGGAGGAAAAACACACACGCACACACAGGAAGAACATGCAAACTCCACACCGAAAGGCCCCAGGCCGGATTCATACCCACAACCTCCTTGTTATGAGGCGACAGTGCTACCCACTGCACCACCGTGCCGCCTGAGTGCAAGTCAGAAATCTCTAAATATCAGAAATCCCTAAGCATTCACAGTACTTTCTTTAGGGAGGGAACACATGTCTCAGGACTGTGAGGTTGCATTTAGCTTTTGGAATAATGAGTATTCTCAGTCACTCTCTATGTTCATTTCCCTGTTCCAAAGGCTTAATTTTGTTTAAGGAGCGAGTTTGTCCATTTTTTTTTCTCCCCCCCCCCCCAGAGTTCCCCCCACTAAAATCCACAATGCAGCACGGTGCCTGTTTGATTACAGATATTACACAAACGGAGCAGGTACACAGTTCAGCCGCTGCTAACAAGGTCATCAGTTGGCTTCTCAAAATGGGTGCCAGCTCATTCAGGAAATGAGCTGTCTTTTTTTAAATTTATTTATTTATTTTTTTATTATTTTTTTTATCCAGACATAATGGGGCCAGTTGCTAGAAACACACAAATAGAGTGTTGTACCTTTGAAAGAATGCACATATCCTAAAAGTCCACGAAACGTGGCTGCCCTTCATCTTGGGTAGGGCTGCAGCCACGTTGGCAGGTTGTGCTGCCGTGACGTCATAATCCTCCGTATTTCGCTAAAAATCTAGCACAAGAAAAAATGTGGGCCCATCTCGATCCCTTGTGAACGTCAAGCCCGCTGCCGCATCAGGCGAGCACAAACTCACCGGCTTCCGAGAACAAGGAGGGGAAATCGTGTACGCCTATGAACACTTTATCTTAAGACGCTGTCAAACGGGGATTAACAATCACAGGGTTTTGGGCTAGGATGTCTGAGGAAGTACTCAATCTCAGCTGCGCAAAGGTAAAACCCATAAATAGCCTGAGAGAGAAGGCTTGCAGTTGAAAACACCAGGCAGCGCGCCGTCCTCGATTGGTTTGTCACGCTTGTCTGCCGACGCCCGGTGACGAGCGGCAAGCCATGACTCCCGTGAAGAGCACAGGAACGAGAGCGCAAATTTAGATTCGGTGAAGGATGGAAGTTTAAATTGCTTTGCACTTTTCTGGGTTTCTGGGTTCATCGCAAACAGAATAATTTCTCATGCAAAAAAAATAAAATAAAAAGTGGCCACAAGCATTGACATGTAGGCCTCGATCATGATCTGATTGGCTTGCTACGTGCCTACATATGTCAATGCTAGGCATGCCATTTTTTTTTTGCATGAGAAAACATTTGAGACTCCTTCCAAAGGTGAGATTTCCTACACTGAACTGGATTTTTTTTTGGTCAGCATGAGAGAAGGCATATTTAAGATTTCTAAATGTAAGATTTTTTTAAATGCCACCAAACGGTTTGGGTGGGACAGCGGGGGCAGGGAGGATGGGGGGAATGGGTTAGGGTAATGTGTAATTGTATTCCAGTAGTTTTTGGTTGATATCCCATAGTTTTATGTCTTAATTACATCAATGGAACCACTAATTGGATGTGAAACTGAATCCCCTGTTGCCCCAGGTGTCAGTGGTAATTATTGAATAGTACGCTAACTGAATTGGTATCCCAGTAGCCCTCAGGAATGTTGGGTATCCTAGACCAGGGACTGACACTAATGCTCTGCACCAAGGCAGCTGAAAATTTTAAGCAGACCTCTACAGCCAAGCCAGCGCTGGACTCGTCTGTCCTGGGCTTAAATCTAAACAGGCAACGCACAGAGTCCCCCAGAAGAAGTCATTCGAGTCAGAGTCCCTACCCTGGAGAATGAGGTTTTATATAGAGTGTGTATAAATAACTTGAGCGTAGAACTGGGGGGGTTAGAGTAAGGTGACGTTGCAGGCTCAAGGACTGATCAAATGCACACAGAATGAAAAGCTGCTGCAACCTGACGCCTCTCCCCTCGCCTGATTTTCAATGTGAGACCGAAAAAAGGGGCACCTGCTACCTAACGTAGCGTCTCTGGGTTCTGCAGCGTAGAGAAAGACAAAAGCTAAGGAAATGACAGCTGCTCAGAGCCAAACGCTGCAAGAAACGACAGTTAAGGCCTCGTTTTGAGGTGCACGCAGTGGCAGGGATGCTTGGGTTTTTTTTCCTGTGTACAGTGGACTAGCAGTGACGTCCATGTCATGAAACGTCCATCATGAAAATAAGCATCACATTTTATAACTTGATTGGACTTCTGGTGTGAATGTGTGAGATGTGTGTTTTTCCCACTTTTACCCATATATCTCACCTCCCCTAAAATGGGGGCAAACTATACATAACAAGGGCTGTAACTCCTACACTGAGCACCCAATACGGGTGTAAATACCCTCAAATTAAATCTGACAGTCTAGTTTAGCCTCATATTCTTTTTTTCTTTTTTTTTTCAAATCTAATGTGCTGGGAACAAAACAACAAAAATTGTATCGCTGTCCCAATACTTTTGCATTAAACCGCATGTGTACAGTGCCCTCCAAAAGTATGGTAGCAGTAGAATGATATCTGTTTGATCATTTTACGGAAACCGCTGTTCTTTATGAGTTCCCCCATTGTCAGCTGTGCAAAAGTACTGTACGTTAACGAATGAACTTGAAAACAAACAAAAAAGCGATAAAGCCTAATATTTGGTTGCATAGCTCTCAAATACCATAGCGGCATGAACCCTGTTACCTACTGATATCACCAGTCATTTGATATCTTCTTTGGAAATGCCCTTCCGGACCTTCACTGCAGATACTTTCAGTCGATCTTTGTTTCGGGGGGTTTCTGTCTTCAGGCTCCTCTTCATCAAGTGAAGTACGTGTTGATTGGATTTAAATCAGGAGACTGATTTGGCCAGTCCAAAACTTTCCACTTTTTTTTCCCAGTAACGCATGCTTTGGTCGCGTAGGCCGTGTGTTTGAGGTCATTGTCTTGCTGCAGGGTGAAGCACCACCCGATGAGGTCAGAGGAATTCCTTCGTACATGTACTTCGCACAAAGGCTAAAACCGAAACTAGTCATTCACTGCTCTTTAACACGTGAACAATCCGTGCAAAAAGAAACACCTGAGACACAGTTAACACCTGTCAGTCATCCATTAACTTATTTTTGTACAGCTGGCAATGGGGGAACTCAACACAAAAACGGCTGTTTCTGTAAAATGGAGAAACATATGCACATGCAAATACCATGAAATAAAAGCAGATTGCCTGTACTTTCACGTCATATTCATCTTTTGATGTGTGTATGTACTGTATGTAGTGCCCTCTAAAAGTACTGGAACAGTGGAGTGAAATGTTTTGCTATATAGGCTACTTATATTTGAAAAGAGTTACCTCCATAATGTTTGGGACTAAGAGATTTTTTTTTCTTGATTTGGCTCTGTACTCCACTATTTTAGATTTGTAACCAAACAAATCATATGTGGTTGAATTACAGATTCTCAGCTTTCATTTAAAGATATTGTTTTACCCTTCGGTTTCACCATGTAGATATTACAGCACTGTATGAATATTAACCTTTGATAAATAAATAACAAGTAGGTTTTAATTTGTGTGATTCTGGTCGAATAAAAATAATAAAATGTATAACCCAACTGAGCAGCAGATCTCGCCATAACTTTTACTATTTCATTATCAACACACCCAGTGATGATTGCGAACTCAAAATTCTGAATTAATATTGACTGGTTTATTTTGAAATACCACCTACATCTCATTCAAAGAACCCAACCTCTTCCGCTATCTCTGAAACAGGTTTCCATAACAACCTCAGTTTGAACGTCTAAACTATGTATTTATAGTTTATATAACGAACTATTTATAGACATTGCTTCAGACTACATTTGGTAAGTAGAATCGTCCATTAATTTGATAGGTAGATTCGCGAGTACCTCGTTTTTTTCCATAGAAATGTTTTATCAGAGAAAATAAGTATAACCCCTTGATAGGCGCGTCCATGTTAGCAGCACGAATTTGTAATACATAATCGACGCCCTAATAAGTCTTGCAACATTTATGGTATAGTACCTTGCTAACATTGACTTAACATTGAAGTGCACCATTAATACCACTTGTAACATTTGTGAACTTTTTGGTGGCGAAACCCAAAGAGCAATGCATTTCTGGTGCGTTTCACCTACACCAGCTCGTCTTACCCTTGCGGCTCTGGAAGAATAGGGATCCTCGAACAGATTCCAAATCACCGGCTGCCACTTTTTCCAGCGGCTGACATTGCCGTCGGGGGACACCACGTCCTCAATGCCCAACCTTTTATTTATATCTTCCTCTTCTCCGTCTCCATTGTCCACATTCAATTCGAACACATCGAGCGCCTCTTCCGCGTCCCGGTGCTGCCGGTAGGTCATCCAGCAGCATGGCTCCACGTCGGTCTCGTCGATACCCCAGAACGACAACTCTTCTTCGAAGAGCGGACCACAGACATCTGCCGGGCAGTGAAGTTTCCCAGTCCTGTAGTAGTTGAGAACATAAGCGAACACACCGGGGTGGCGGTCGAAAAAGTATTCGTTGTTCTTAGGGTTGTATTCGAGAAAACCAGGGACTTGTTGCAGTTGATCCAGCACGGACTCCGTGTCAGCCTCGGAGGCCAGAAGAGCTAAACGCGTGCCAGGCAAGGTCTTCAGTGTGGTCCGGTATGTCTCGTGCCTGGTTCCTCCAACGTTGAGGATTATCCTCTCATTGTCATCGATCTTGCCCATCGCTCTGGGTAAGACATGACTCGCTAAAAAGAGATTATCTTATATTTTAAAATTAAGGACAAGCGCGATGCCCACTCCGCTCGGCACGGTTAGCCTACCAATCCGAAAAAACCATTAGAAATCGAGAAGAGAGAATCAATTGAAACATGAAACCCCGTTCTCTTGGCGTTTTGCAACTGCCTGGCGGATGCATCGCTGTAGGTTATTTAAAATAACAATAAAAGCTCGCTGCTTGTCGTACTTCGTATTATTTCACCTCGTGCCAGTGATCCCAACCGTCAGCTCCTTGTCAACGTGCAGCGCTGGTTTCATTCACGAGTCCCTTTGCTTCAGCACTGACCATCCGGACAGGTGAAGTCAAACGGAATGACAGCTTCTCTCCCGATTGATCAGCCACTTTCGACATCGTATCCCTGGGGTTTTCACCATCACCAGTCGTTGAATATCAAACTATTATGATTCATTCCGTTTCTCGAAATGTGGTTATTTTCCCTGAAATAGCGTCAAGGGCACACCCTGTATTATCTCCCTCCTTGCTCACTGGCATGCGTTGGTGCTTCAGACGCTCAGTGAAATGAGGAAACGTCTTTCTGTCAACGCCATTTAACTCCTCAAGGTCGCAGATGTTGTTTTGTAATCGACCGTTGGTAGTATTTAATTCAGTGCCTCCGTAGTTATATTACAACTGTTGACAGTTCGAGGGCACCGCGGTGTTCGCGTGTTTACACTTACACGCGCCCTTATTCTCAACAGGTTAGTCAGCAACTGATATGTTTATAGAAAATATGTTCTTTGTCAGATCAGTGTCCTAAAATATTTATTTTAAATAGAAATGTGATTTAATACCGGTTTCCGCGTTATCTGAAGGAATTATTATTTAACTGACGCACGTATAAATAGTTTTCTGGTGTGCGCGTAACCTCACCATTCCGCCTTGCGCTGGTGCTGAAGGACAGCTCCCTAGACAAGTACATTTTTGTCGCGTGAAAACACGAAAACTTCGTCCCTGGAGGACTTGGGGCATATTCTAAAAAAATAAATAAAAAAAACAATATATATATATAGTCTTAAATGTACCATAATAACGGAACAATGAGGTTCTCTTTGTCCGCTTTTGGTCACGAACTCACCCCCCGCAGTGATGTTAATAAACAGACCTATGTTTTCCCCTGTGATAGGGTTCCTAAGCCGTTTTGTTATTGCGTTGATTTTACCAATGTAAGTAATCACTGGGCAAAGTTATTCAAGCTAATATGCTAATGTATATGGTTTATAAGTCGGCTGTTCTGCCGTCACGAAATGAACCTGCAATTAATCTGAAGTTGGAACCTTTCCATGTAGGCTATGTTTGTTCAGGTATATGGTTAGCGATTTAATCATAGCGGAACTAAACCTCAAATTTGATCAAACATTCCATTACAAACAGCTCATTCTTGTACGGCGTGATTGTTTTTTGGATTCAACCTCCATCATTTCTGGATTCAGAAAATCGATCTTTATGAATAAATTGCAGGTTTAAATGTTGAAAATCTTAAACAAGCACCCTCGACTTGGTATATTGTTGTCGCTGTGGTGTATTGAAGGCATTGTGCCAGCAGTCTAGAGGTTATATTTCTGGGTGGGGCACTTGTGTTGTGTACATGAGTAGCTTCCGTAAATAAAGCCACTTGGGGTGTGATGTGCTTGTGTTTTGTCCACAAAAATTTTCGAGATTCATGTTTTTCTATTCCTGCACAATTTCTAGTCAAGATATCACTTGACAGTTCTGTTGCAAATTCTACCACAGGATGAAGTGACAATCTGGTTGTCATTTCTTTCGAGAACATGCAACAACAACAAAAACAACAAAAATAAATTAAAAAAATTATTATAGATAAGCACAGAAAAACTGCCTTCATGTAACGCTTACAGAGGTGATATTGGTCCAAGAGGAATTAAGATAAATCAGCTCAAAATAAAATCTACTCTGAGCAGATTTAGTGCTTAAAATTTGCTGTGTACAGACCATTCATTATGAAATTCAAGAGCAACTTCTGCAGTGTTCCATGGTCAGAATTTAATTAAGCTCAACACTTAACACTGAATGAATGTTGTTTATTTATTTATGTATTTTGGTTTTGAGGACAATTGTCTTCCCCTGTGCTCCTCTTCACATTTCCGATGATACCTTTCCTAACAAAACCAGATAACATGCCTCTTGAAAGGTAGTGTTCTGATAACAGGATGTCAGAACAACCAAAAGACAACATTGTAATACCACCATGCATGCAAAAAGCAATGCACGTCAGGTTAGGCTCACTCCTGCCATTGACCTTGACCAAGGCGCTGGCCTCAGAACTGGAGTTGGTCCCCGGGCGCTGCACTGTGGCTGCCCACTGCTCCTAAGTAGCGAGAATTGGTCAAATGCAGTGTAACTTAAATTAAGTGTAACTTAACTCGTATGCAATATACTCATGAAAGCATACAAAATATCATATGCAGCCATTCCTTATTGTGCATCCCATTTATTGCCTGCCAAATGTCATTGCAGAACAAGGCGTAGTGTGAGATATTTGTGATTTTTGTTGTTGGATCGTGGTGCGCTGCCTTGGCAGTTGAGGTGCACCTGCCTTCGGGAAAAATGCGTTCTGCATGTTTCATAACAAACGTTCTTGCCATTTTGCTTCTGTGGAGATATTAGTATGGTTCTGAAAAGCTTATGACTTGTCAGAGTAGTTACAGTGTGTCTGGACAGTTCTCAATGTCGTCTTCAAAATGCTGTATCTCATGTACGGTGTTGCACTCTGAGGAAACCTTTGGTCCTCTGATAATTAGCCATGTTACGACTGCTGTTTGAACACTGGGCATGCCTGTGCCTGTTGATTTTCCACAGCACCTGTCAGGCGCCTGTGTTTTTAACCCTTTAACACCCCTGGGTCCTCACTGGCCCTGTGTCGGGGTAAAGGGACACAGTAACATGATCTTGGGCCAGCTATCTTGTTATCAAAGTACGGAATTTTGATGGCCATACTGTGGGAGTGTAATACCAACACCAGTCAGGTGTTATATGGACAGGGTTTAGAGCAAGGCCGCCCAGTCCTGTTCCTGGAGATCTACTCCTGAAAAGTGGAAACAGGGCGTGTTGCTGGACCAGAAGTACCTATCTCTGCCCAAAGCCTAAAGCCCTTTGGCATACAGTTTTGAGCCTGGTAACGAACATAGGAAGGAGGGCAATTTTTTTGTTTGTTTGTTTGTTTGTTTGGCTTTAGTTATGGTCAAGATTTGTGTTGTCTTATCAGTTCAGGTTTGAAAAGGTGTATCTTTTGAAGGAAGGATTGTGGTTCACAACTCAAGTGCCTTAGAGTTCCACTGCAGCTTTCAAAAGCAAATTGAATCAAATGACCATAAACAACAAAAAAAAAACTGAGTTAATATTAATTAGTTAATATAATGAATTGGATTGGTGTCCTCTTATACACTGTGGAATCGATTGTTTTCATTTTTTTTGAGGGCTTTGTAGTGGTTGAAGCCAACAGTCGCTGACACATTGCTTTGGCCTGACTCAGCTAGAAGGAGACAGATGTTAATATTTTCAGTTGAGTGTGCTTAGTGCACATCTGGGTCCTTGTTTTGTTTTTCAGAACATCATAATGAGGGCAGTTCCCCTCAGATTCAATGCATTTCAAAGAAATGCACTCATGTTAATATTTCCCAGGTTCTGTGTTAATAACATGATTTGTTCCTATTCAAAAGGTTGTTAAATGCTCGACATGTGAAAATAAAACACTGAACAAATCAATTCAGCCATGTCAGAGCCTCATGTAAAATCATATGTAAAAAATATTTACACAAGGCACTGCTGCATTGCTTTATCCTGTTAAGGCAGAAGGCAACGTTCTTGTTTCTCACACTGCTCTTAATTAAATACAGTAGTTACACTAGTACTTATGAAATGTTCTAGAGAATGGATGGGCCCCATGGTCTGGTATGTGCAACTGTGACCAGCGGTCACACTGGGTGATTTATAATTGGCTCTAGCGCCACCTTGTGGAGCTGTATGCCACAGTCAGCTCCCACATGGTCCAGATTCAGTACCAGGCCATGGGGCTCTTCTAGGGGTTAGAAAATTTCACAAGTGCTGGTGTAACATTTGGTGTAATATTTAATTAAAAGCCATGTTTGAACCAAGGACAGATTTGTTCACTAGTTTTATGCCAAGAAGACATTTCATTTATGAATGCACTTTATTTGCACAGATTCCCTCATTCTCTTCATTAGGTTGCACTACACTTCTGTGAACATGCAGCAGCATTTAGCGGTAAGAATACAATCTTTAGAGGCCGATGCTGTTCCTACAAGCACTGCGTTAAACGATGTGTGTTCTTAAATTGTCATTGCTCTGTTAGCATTGCATTGTATGTTAGCATTGTACATCATGCTGTCAGTCACAATGCGTAAGGCTGAAACGCATTTAGTGAGTCGAAACTTTTCAGATTCTCCCTGATTAGTTAATTAATTATTTAATAATTCCTTGTTTTGGGCTAATTGTAAAAATTAAGGCTGGAAATTTGAATATTTTGTTGCCCTCCAAGCTGTTTGTTTATTTATTTATTTATTGCATCTGTTCAATTTTTTTCTCGAAGGTCGGTCCTAAGATGTTTCCATTGACAGCTGTGCTTTAATGGTGACATAGATAAATACTTGTATATTTTAATGTCATGTCTTATAGTCTTATAACAAGAAGTCCCAACCATGCGGGTCAAGGTTTTGCTCTTGCTTAAGGTCACTCAGGATTTTTATATTTAATTTGCCTGAGAAGGCTTGTTTATTAACCCACAAATGGACATGTGACTGCAGCTCCCAGAGGATCAGGCATTTATTTATTGTCTGATATGTTCAGGTAGTTCTGAGGCGTATGTCACTTCAGTGGGTCTGTCTGAAGAAGAAAATGTGCAAGATTCATGAAGATGTGCGTTTTTCCCCCCTCTCTGTCTCCGGTTGCTAAGCACGCGGCCCTTCCGTTGCGCGATCGGATCAGACGGGAATTCAAAAATAGCATGTGGCAGCTCTGGTTCTCGACTGAGCACGTTCCTTCCGTCTGAGCGGCTGTGACGGGCCAGCGTCACCGTGCCACGCCCGCGACCCAATGCTGCGTTTCTTACTTCAGCTTCCCAGCGCTGCGTTTCCCGCGGTGGCTTTCTCGAAAGTAAGGCTACAGTGTGTGGAAGTGCGAAAAATAATAATCCTAGCTTATCCAGGTGAAAAGTGGCTGTGACAGGTTTGTTATTGACAGGAAATAACTGCATGAATTGGCAAATGAGAACAAAATTCCACTCGTTCCTTTCTACAGTACATCAAGTTCATGCTGTTTCGCAAATCAAGCATAATTTAGTCTCAAGCATCAATCTTTTGGAGGTTAAAATAATAATTTAAAACAAGTAATGGATATGGCAATAATTGAAGGCTGCACTACGGTACACAGCAACTCAACGTAAGTGCTTCCTGATACTAATAGCTGTAATATGTTAAAATGTTTATTTGGTCATTTACTATATTCCATCTAAGTGCCTATCCAAATGTATTACACGCAAGGACACTGGGTAGATGTGAAACTGTGTGTGTGTGGACGTGTGGGGGAGGAAGCAGACAGTTTTCATGCATGTGATTTTAGCACCATCTCCTGGACATTAGTCAAAATACATTAACTACAAGCAATGTTTCTTATTTTTATTATTTATTTATTCTGCTGTTTTATTGTGCTGTTTTATTTATTCTTCTAATTAGCCTAAATTTGGTTTGTGCTCATCATAGCAACCACCAGTTAGGTAAATACAGACAATATTTTTGCGTTCATTTTCCTTTTGTATTTATTGTGTTTATTCAACATTTCTACCTTTTTTATAGCCTTTTCCCGAAAAAATATTAAGTCATGCACAACATCTTCTGGTGCAGTACATACACTTCCAGTGGTGATCTCTGCGAATGCACAGAACAAGTTCTTCCAGCCTTACATGCAATCTGACACCTTTTAAGGGTTATACACCTCCACAAAAATAATAAATATAAAGCTGACAGTCTGCACTTTAACCTCATATTTATTGTTTAATTATATTTCCAGTGTGCTGGAGTACAGAGCCAAAACAACCAAAACTGTGTCACTGTCCAGATACATACAGACTGCACTGTATTTAACCTTAATCACTTAAAATGACATTTAGGATTTTTAATAAAAACATTAGGAAAGTTCTACTTTCATACTTCACTTACAATATAGTTAGAAACTTGAAATATGTATTTTAGTTTTCAGCCCAGGAGCTGTTAGTGAGGATCTTCAGGAACTGCAGACACAATACTGTCTGCAGTCCAGTTGTCTCCAAATGCATTAAGAATGTGGTGAAAGCTATGTGGATAAAAAAATAAAATCTGCTGTCCTGCATTGCCATACTGACAGAAACAAAACAAAAAAAAGTGGCAAAATACTTGTCATGGTACAATATATTTGCTATCTTCCACAAACATCCGGTTATGTATTCTGTTGAATGTTCAATGGTTTTCACATAGTCATTTTGAGTAACATGAGACTGTCCAAATTCAGCTTTAATGAAAGAAGTCTGTCGTAAAAGAAATGTAAAATTTAATAAATTTAATTTATTATTATAAGACTGCCCAAATTCAGCTTTAACGAAAGAAGTCCATTGTAAACAAACAAAAAAAAAACACACAGATAACCATTTCCATGCATATTGCTGTGTTTATTTGTCTACTTTTGAATTTACCATACATGGTACAATTTAGACTGTATATTTTTTTAATTGTCATAATTTCTACTTTAGGTTATAAAAGTATAAAAAACATAATCACATCCCATTCTTTTGGTAAGTGTTGAATTTAATGTAAAAAGAAAGTAATTTCTGCACACTGCTCTTCAATGCTCACATTTATTGCACTATGTACACAATGTTTCTACCCTCAGGTCTTCACCTGGTGTGGTATACATGAGGTCAGTTCAGTAAATGGGAGCATCGAAGCGTTAGATTGTTTATGTTGTGCTGTTTTTATGTGTGTATATTTGCTCTTTTGACCGAACTAATTTCCGACTTGGATAAGAAAGTTGAACTTGACTAATTTTTACATTTGGCCATAGCCTTTTACCAAAAGGATCTTAAGGAATCAACAACTTCTTCTTGCACAGTACATATACCTCCAGCGGCGATCTCTGCAAATGAACAGAACAAAAAAAAATTTTTTTCAAGTTTACATACAATTGGACTGTCAGACTAGTCTATGCATTTTTTTACAGGTTATACATGTCCACAAAAAATAAAAAAGAAAGGCTAAATCTATTTACTCTCTTTCCACATCTATTTAATCTTAAAATGGCCTTTATCTTCATTTTGCATAGAGACTGCTATTTCTATTTACTTACTGCTATTCTGCTATATACTTCCATAAAATCGAGTCTTAAGTTACTAGGTGCTGTATTGCTTTGGAGCTCTGCTAAAGTTAGTTAAATACTTAAAATATATATATTTAGTAATGTGCCAAGAACCACGTCTTGTTTGTTAGTAAGTGAGGAGCTTCAAGAACTGTAGGCACAACAATATCAGTTCAGCGGCCAAAAAAGTGATGAATATGATGTAGATGAATCAAGCAGCCAAAACTGAGCTGCGTTTTTGAAGCTCACTTCCTTGTCTTGTTGAGAGACGTTGCTCTCTAGCGCCAGTGTGGTTGGCTCCAGTACAGGTGTTTCAGCCACCCATTTTAATTTAAGTCAATGGTAACAATACGATAAAAATATGAAGTCAATCTTTTTTTCCCGCAAGAAAAAAGTAGTCGCAGTAGCCATTTTTTCTTTGTCTAATGTCTCCCCATATGCCGATTTGTTAAGTTATTGTGCTCTTTGGACGAGACGGTAATATTTTGTGGACGGATTAGGGACAGTTTTTGACACTACCGAGTCACTGTATCTCACACTTTTAATGGATGGACTTCATGTCCCTACTGCGCAGTCTCTGGCTCCAATTAGTACAACATGGCGGCGCTCACAAACTATGCTTCCCAGGCTTCAAAGTGCTTTTCTCAAAGCCCATGGAGAGTCAATGGGTGACATCTCAGTGATTTTGTCCATATTTTTCTGCAGTCTATGAGACCGAGACCAATAAATATAAAACTGCTGACCTGCATTGATACACTGGCAGGAACGAAGAAAAACGTGACAAAATACTTACTCTTGCTCATTCGCATGGTAACTTGCAGCTCCAGCAAGGTAGTTGAGGTGTGGAACATGCCAAGTGAATTGCTCATCAAAGTTGTTTACGTAGGGTGTCCACAAGCAGTTGTAATTGCAGTAGTTATTTATTCTGCAGCACTTGAATTTCCACCTGGTATGGAAAACAGAAATAAGACCACATAAGACCATGTGACCACAAATCTAGTTTAGTCTGTAGAATAAACATATTTTTATTATATTTGATGCCTTCAAATTTTCATGTAACTGGGTGTGTTCAGAATTTGTTATGAAATGCCACCCTGTTAAAATTGCATTTGTCTTATTAAAGCTTTAAACCATCCATCACATACTATCCATTGCATTGGCTTTCAGTATGTGGACAGAACTATCTTTTGAGAAGAATACAAAATGTCGGCAGGGTGTACATCAGACTGGCTTCAGTGTGTTCTTACTTGTTACTTACAGAAGTCATGTGACTACAAGGTTCATTTTAGAACATTCTCAGGGCTTGTGGTGCAGTAGTTGTTGAGCAAAATGCAGTAACTTGCTAGCTCTTCAATCTTGCTTTACATTTCTATTATCAGTTCTATTATGAAATAAAACTTACTGTCAATACTATCAGTGTTGATGCCCCCAACTGGCAGTTTTTCCCATGAAAGTTTCTCTGCAGCCCTCCCTTCAACCAAATCCTGAGCTTGTTTTTATTTTTTTTAATTTTTTTCAGGAGGTCAAAATACATTAGGACTTCCCTGACCCCCATGTCAGTATCATTGTTTTAAAAAAGCAAGTTGGTGTTTAAAAAAAAAAAAAGTTCTGAAATCTTCTAATACCAACCTTCGATCTTCATAGTTGTTTTCATGATAGCTTTCCATTCCTGACATAATGTAATGTGATGGACAGCTGAATGTGAATTCTTCATCAAACCAATTGACATAAGGAGACCAGAAGCAATCTGGAAAGCTGTCAAAGCTTTGCTTGCAACTGAAGTCCCAGACACGATCTTCACGTCCGTTATCATGTTTGCTAGAAGCAATGCACAAACAATAAATAATTGCTGGGTGTCATTCACGTTTCATGTTTTGAATCGCAAGAATTAATTTTACTGATGTTACATAAAAAGCTGATACTCCTTACCACTCCTTACCTGGTAATCATAGATATTGAGTCTTTCCCGGAACAGGTATAATATAGCCTTTTGTCATAGTCATTTTGCCACATTTCTGTTTAAACCAAACAGCATGTCAATGAATGGATTTCAAAATAAAAAAAACACACACACAAGTCATTGTTTGCATAAACATGCCTGCTCTGTAAATTTCCTTGATAACCCAGTCAGCTAAATCCCCACCTACAGTCCCTCAGCGGGAAAACTAACCTCTTTTCCTTGAATAAAATCTAAATTGTGAATGCATGTGAGAAATATGCCATATGAAATATAGAAGAATTTCATATCGTCCTGCTTACCTATGCCAGCGACCTGAAGTCCGGCAATCAGGAAAACAACAAAATTAATTTTATTCATGGCTGCACTGTTAACGGAGCCACTGTGAATTCCAGGACAAACCAGTTCCTTTTATACAGTGCCATGGTTTCGATTTCGGTTCTTGTTTTGGAATTGGCTGTATTGGTTTACTAAAGATTGGTGTGTACTTTCAACCCTGTCCAAACAAAAAGGGGATATTTTAGTTAAACTTTAAGCTGAATGCCCCCACCCCAATTGCAATTTTTTTTTCTTGTGTTTTTTTTATCAAAGGCACATTTCACCAACAAATAAATCCACGTGAAGATAAAAGGTAATGTGATACAACAAATAACACAAAAGAAATTCAGAAAAGATTCAGAAACCAGTAACTAAATCTTTCCTTTAAGTGTTGATCATTCTCTCAAATTACCTGGAGGAAACTTGTGAAGCCATTGAGTCCACTGGGAACAAGTACAAATGATGTTGCAACATGGGGAAATATTTTAGTTAATCTTTAAGCAGAATTATGGGAAATTACATTGATGCTCCGATCTAATCAAACAGGTAGCAGTTTGCTGAGTTTAAATAAACACGATCAAGTCTGTGTCAATCTAGCCTTGAACGTGAGATCTTTGAACGATGTGAATTTAACAATTTAAAAATTTTTTAAAATAATAATAACAATTTGATTCTCCCCACTGAGTTTTGTGTGACAAGTGAATGCTGCATGGTTGTAATTGGTGGAGGAGAAACAAGCGTGGTTCTCGTTAAATTGGCACATCTACAGTTTTTTGTGTAGAATTCCAGAAAGTGCTCTGTAAAGCTCAAGTAAGTGTATGTGGTCATGGATCCTGTCAAAACCACACGCCAGTCAAGAGCCTTTCGGAAGAGCTCACTGGGTTTTTGTAGCACTAATACGGCTCTAATGGATTTTAATTTCATTTAGTGTCCATTATATACACGGGGATGGCTGTCCGCAGTTCCCATGTTGAGGCTCCTTTTCTCGCGGATGGGATCCACAGTCTGGAATCCAGTCCAGATTACGTCGGTGTCGACTGCAGCCGTCAGACCTGCCGGGCAACGTGCAGTTGCCGCTAGCGATGAGCAGGAAAGGGAGGGAGGATCAGGCCGACCTGCCAAACTGAGCTTCTGGCCAAAAAGGGCAGTTGTTAAACAGATGGCCGATAGTGTTGTTTAATTCATTGGCTAAAATGGGAAAAACCATCCAAAATGCAACACTTCAACACTTCAGCACTTCAGCACAGAGATGGCCTCTCCGGCGGGGTCGCTAGATGGGACACACTTCTGAGAAACGCCAACATCGTCACGCCTGGGTGTTTGCCAGAAGCCAAGTGAGACCTTTCCGGAAGGTTCCGTGGTGTGACGAGAGTAGAGTTGAGCTCGTTGTCCTGAAAGCGCAAGGCCAAACACAGCCCCGTGATCCAGGTATCACTGTCCCTATACCGTCAAGCGTGGTGTTGGCAATGCAGGGTTTCCCACTCAGCAGGAGGAACTGTTGCCGTCAAAAGCTATTTATCCATGAGGGGATGAGAAATAAACTTCATTCAAAAACCATGGTGAAATGAATTACTAGAGATATATTTCTTTATGACGGTTATGGTGAAAAAGCTATTATTTCCCTGGAAAAACAGCAAAATACATATAGTAGGACAATACAGACTTTCACCCAATAAGTAAAAAATAATACTGAAATCATAAATTTTATCAGATGTATTGAGTCCTCATCTTCATTGAATAAAAAATACTAGTCTTTTTTTTTTTTTTCAAAAAAGAGCCATGATAAAAATTGATGGCAATATTTTTAATCCACATTTATTAAATAAATAAAAAATCTTGCATTCAGAAAGTTCAAAAATACGAAAATCCTAAATTTATACTTTTTCCATTATGTCAGGGGAAAGATTATCTTTCTTCAACAACTGTGGTGAAATGAATGCTTGAAGACGTGCTTTAGCCTATTTTGATGAAAAACATAGTTTAAACAGTATGCATTCCAAATGTGTAGCAATGCACTCTTCGGCAGATGTATTGCATTGTTTCCATTTAAACAGAATTAATTTCAATATATTTGCTGTCTTCTACAAACATTCAGTAATGTACTCTGTTGAATGTTCGCTGGTTTTCACATAGTTATTTTTATTATTATAAGACTGCCCAAATTCAGCTTTAATGAAAGAAGTCCATTGTAAACAAAAAAAAAAAAAACCACACAGATAACCATTTCCATGCATATTACTGTGTTTATTAGTCTACTTTTACCATACATGATACAATCAAACTCTATCTTTTTTAATTGTCGTAATTTCTACTTTTGGTTATAAAAGTAGAAAAAACATAATCACAACCCATTCTTTTGGTAAGTGTACTTATACGGGAATCCAATGTAAAAAGAAAGAAAACTCTGCACACTACTCTTCAATGCTCACATTTATTGCACTATGTACACAATGTTTCTACCCTCAGGTCTTCACTTGGTGTGGTATACATGAGGTCAGTTCAGTAAATGGGAGCATCGAAGCGTAGATTCTTGATGTTGTGCTGTTTTTGCGTGTATGTTTGCACCTTGAACGAATTAATTTCCAACTTGGATAAACTTGACAAATGTGTGGGGTTTTCCTTCTTTTTACAGTTGGCCATAGCCTTTTACCAAAAGGATCAACAACTTCGTCTTGCACAGTACATATACTTCCAGCGGCGATCTCTGCAAATGAACAGAACAAAAAAGTTATTTTCAGGTTTACACCCAATTGGACTGTCAGACTAGTCTATGCATTTTTACAGGTTATACATGTCCACAAAAAAAAAAAAAAAAAGAAAGGCCAAATCTATCTACTCTCTTACCATATCTATTTAATCCTAATCACTTAAAATGGCCTTCATCCTTAATTTTAAATAGAGACATTAAGAAAGTTCTACTCACATTGTTTACTTACATAATCAAGTCTTAAGTTACTAGTTTCTGTATTGCTTTGGGCCTCTGCTAAAGTGCCAAGAACTACATCTTGCTGACTTTTTTTAACTTCTGATAGTAAGTGAGGGGCTTTAAGAACTGTAGACACAACAATATCAGTTCAGCGGCCAAAAAAGTGAATATGATGTCGGCCAATAAATATCAAACTGCTTACCCGCATTGATATACTGACAGGAACGAAGAAAAAAGTGACACAATACTTACTCATGCTTATTTTCGTGGTAACTTTCAACTCCAGCTAGGTCATTCATGTTTGGAACATGCCAAGTGAATTCCTCATCAAAGTTGTTTACGTAGGGTGTCCAATAGCAGTTGTAATTGCAGTAGTTAGTTACTCTGCAGCAGTTGAATTTCCACCTGGTGTGGAAAACAGCAATAACATGTTGTATGTAAATATGTTTAATTCCAGAACATTTTAATGGTTGTGGTGTAGTATTTATTGAGCAAGATAGCTTACTATGGTTATATATGGTAGCTTGCTAGCTGCTTCAGGTTAGCTAGTAAGATTAGTTAGCTTATCAAATGAAGTGACTGTTAACACTATCAATAACATAATGCTCCCAACTGATTCTTTGCTGGCCTTCAAATGCTTAGCTTGTTTTTTCAGGGGGTCTAAATACATAAGTAATTCCCTGACCACATGGAAGTATTTTTGTTTAAATAAGTGAGCTTTGTAAAAAAAATTTAAAAAATGTTTTTTGAAATTTTTTAATTTGCGTAAAGGTTGCAGTTAATGACAGTTTAAAAAAACTATAATCTAAAAACCTTCGATCTTCATGCTTATTTTCATGATAGCTTTCCATTCCTGAAAGAATGGAATTTGGTGGGCAGGTGAATGAGAACGCTTCATCAAACCAATTGACATAAGGAGACCAGAAACACTCGGGAGAGGTGTCAAAGCTTTTCTTGCAACTGAAATCCCACAGACGATCTTCATGGTGATTGTGGTGTTTACTAGAAGTAATACAAAAACAATACATAATAATGAAAGGGTATTATTCACTTTTTTGTGTTTTAAATCACCTGGATGAATTGTATTGATGTACCATAAACAGTTTGTACGTCTTACCTGGAAATCATAGAAATTGAGTACAAATTGGGACAGGTAAAATATAGATTTCCATCGTAGTCATTATGCCACCTTTCTGTTTGAACCAAAAAAAAAAGCATTTCAGTGGATGGATTTCAAAGAAAAACAATTCTTCACACACCAGTCATTGTTTGCATAAACATGCATGCTCTGCAAATTTCCTTGATAACCCAGTCAACCTATATCCCCAGCCATAGTCCTTAAGGGGGAAAATTGGGTCATAAAACAAAAAATATGAACACATAGGGAATCATGCAGAATTAAATATCAATGAATTGCACATTATCCTACTTACCTTCCCCATTGACTTGAAGTCCAACAAGCAGGAAAACCACAAAACTAATTTTATTCATGGTTGGGTAGTCAAAGGGACCCACTGTGATTTCAACCACAAAACCCCTTTATATGCTGCAATGGTTTTGGTTTGAGTGTGTTAGTTATATAATTTACTGTATGATACCCAAAAAAAGGCTATAGTTTGGGTAATATTTAAGCTACAGCGCTGTGAAAACTTAAGTGCTGCACAGCTGTGGAGTTTCCCACCCCTGTGATAAACAGGTTTGAGTAGTGCCCTGAGGTGGCTTTTAAAGCAAGCTGAAATTGGAATTAGCATAGGACTACACTAACGGGTTTTGAGAGCATGTTGCAGTCAAGACTTTAGGGTAGTTTGGTCTTGATCTCGTTCTAGAGTAAAACAGTCACCTGTAGCAACACCTGCAGTTCGCACTAACATGGTACATCCATGCTTTCGTGTAGAATTTGATCTTCGTACACTCAAGAATCCTCACTTTTGTCCACTCCTATGGAAAATAACATTTCTGTGATTCTTCACAGTCAAGGAGTACATTGTTAAAAGCACCTCATGTTTATGTTGATCATTTCATATCATGCATTGGTGGCTAATTAGGCCAAAACATTCAGTACGCTATGAACTTTTCTTCTTTGAATTGCGTGAGATCCTTTAAAAATTTTACACTTTTTTTTATCTTTCATCCAACCTGCAACCTTGGTCAGGTCTTTTCAGCAGCTGTGTCTATAATCAGTTGTAGATAACATTTACAGATACAGTAACTCTTGAAGTGACACATCCCAACTTGAAGAATATTCTCATGAATAATATTCACTTGAATTAGTGATTTTTAATAAAAACTTGTATACAATACTCTATCCTATATTTGCACTACAAAATTAGCTTGGATAGATCATAACTATAATAAATGCTTATTCATGATTTTTTTTTTTTTTTAAATAGGAACTATATTAATGTCTTGAGTTGAGCACATCTCAATTTCCATTCATTAGCAAGATTATACAATATACTGAGGTACAACAAATAAACAACAAATATTATATACAGTACAGTGTATAAGTATTTTGACAGTGACACAATGTTTTTTTTTTTGTGCCTCTCTATACCGGCACATACGCCAGAAATACAAACGCTGTTTCACACCATTGCAAAAAATCTCAAGGACGTGAATGCTTTCTTAAGGCACTGTATGTGTAAGTACTTAAGCATGGGAGCGTCTGAACACAAAATGACAATTACAAATTAGAATGAAAGGTTACAGTATATTATGTGAACCATATAATTTATTTCAGTAAGGCATAGTGTTCACTCAGTTATTTCAAAATGGTTTGCTTCTCGTAATGCCACAGTGCTCCTGTTCACACACAAATATCTGTGAGGAGAATCGAAAGACAGTTTAAGACAATATATCACAGGCCATACCATACAAAATATAGACAAACAAATGTGAATCTGTAGTGGTCAAGACATCTATATATCTTTTTGTCTTTTCTTCCTATTTCCCAAGTCCATACAATAATTGTTAAACTGATAAATGGCTAATTATGTCTTGATTGATAGTGTAAATTTATTCAAAGCCGGCATTATCAGTTATTTATTTAATAGCGTAGAGGCTAATTTCTTGATTTCTCTTGCTCAGAAATTATTCCGGTCTTCGTTTGTTGCTCTCCCGAGTCCAAGGTCTGAAATTGTATGATCTACAAGGAGAGTCAGAGCCCTAAGGGACTATTTAGCGATTAGGCTAATGAAGGTAAGTTTCTCTGCACGATAGCATTTGCTTAATAAATACTCAAGAATAAGTGCACATAAATATAACGCGTTCAAGATCTGAGTGGCATGGAAACAGACCTTCTAGACCGGCTCTGGAAATGGCCAGCGGGTGTCTGTAAAACCAACCCCCTGTTCATGGACATCGGGTAAGAGTACTCGACTTGCAATAATCCCACACATTAAATACACTGCATTCATTAGGATAGGGAATTAAAACTTCTAACAATGACAGCATGCAGTATGTGTATATATACTATACGCATTCAATCACACAGTTCATGCCAAAAGAGGCTCGGGCCATTGCAGTCATATCTAAAAAATATTACAAATATATATTATTGAGAACCTTCAGATATTAATCGTACAGGCCAGCATTCTGATATGACAGCATTTTAAAAGCTTTACGTAATAAAACGGTCATGAAGCACTTAACTACATCACAATATGATAGTTTCACACGATAAATATGCCGTAGCAAAGCTTTTTGCATCCCGGATTTCCACACGTGTCTTGCAGTGAAGAGGAAGAGTCTTCTAACAGGCCATCGCCACACTGAGCATGAAAAAAATAAATAATCAGAAATTCATATCCAGAGTAAAAACACGTTTTCATTCCGGTCTGTTGCGTCGCCTCAGGCCAGTTCCCGGACTTTCGCTCAGAAGTCTCCCGACCTCCTCGATGTTTGTCTCACAGGAGTCCTCTAAGGAGGGCATGTCGAGGTCATGGTCGCAGCCTCCTCCTCCCTGCTCTTCCTCCTCCTCCTCATTTTTTACTTTGTCCTCGAGAGGAGATTCTTCAGCGCCCTCGGTCCTGCCTTCGGCACCGACGTTCCCCTCGTCCTCCTCTGGCGCGGGGACCTCCGGCCGCGGCTCCTGGGCGGTCAGAGTCTCGATGAGGTCGTCCAGGTTCTTCTCGCACCCGGATTCTTCGAGAGGCAGAAAACGACACGTGCGTTATTACAGACATTCATTCATCCAATGACCCAGCGCCACAAGTCCACCATACAAAGGTAATGGCACTTGTGGAATCGTACTTCCTTTCCAAGTACCCACAATCCTTTCTGCTTGATTCAAACATTGCGGTGCTGCTGATGCCATTTGCCAGTACATTTGTAATCTGAGACTGGGAAAGGGTGATGTAATTCAAAACTGAGTGACACAACCACACAGAACATTTTCCAGTAAGAGCTCATAGCTTCTAGGGAGGGGCCATCATCCTCTGCCCTCCCCCCCCCCCCCCCAAAACTGAGTGACACAACCACACAGAACATTTTCCAGTAAGAGCTCATAGCTTCTAGGGAGGGGCCATCATCCTCTGCCCTCCCCCCCCCCCCCCCCCCCCCCCATCCACACAATAAAACCAGAGCCTTGTTACCACATGAGCACACAACAGGGAAATCTCAACAACCACAGAGCAACCAAAAACTCCCCCCCGGAACCCCCCCCCACACCTGAGAGTCACGTCACATATTAGAAGCCACACCGGTGATGGAATAACACAAAGGGTCAGAACAGAGATAAGATGAGCACAGTTCATATTATCAGCTTCTGCACTGTAATGAACTTGCTTCTGAAGGCACCCTGGACAACGCCATTTGCAAAATAGTAGTAACAATACCAATCAATGACAATTCAAAACAGGCAAGTAATACTAAAAAGTAATACGAAAATATAGCTACCAGTGGCAATTAAGGAAACTAAGTATTAATCATGGTACAACGTTATGGGCCATGCCATGTTGTTTGGTATGAGAAGATGCAAGCGGTGATGTTAATTTTGTGTTTCTAGGACATATGGTTAAATGTTACGACCTTAAAAAGGGAAAAATTTATTCATTTCACTTGGCACAGGACATGTTCAGGGCATTTTTTAAAATAATTTTTGCTGTGAAATTATGTCTGGGGACCATTCATCATCTTGCCAAAAATGACAAGATTATGCATACATGAGGAGTCAAAGCTTTCTCCAAAGTAAATCATTATGACCGTTCTTGGCAGTGTACACAACTTCACCAAGTGAACTTTAACATTGTTATGCTCAATCTGGCATTTTGCACATTTCCATGGCTCTTATAAGTTATTACTCACTCAAAATTTTGATATAATGACCCCTTACAAGCACGTACAGCATACAGAAGACATCTTCATGTCAACTGAACTCATAATCATGAGAAGATTTGTTTTGATCTATGGCCAGGAACCGTCCAATCAACGCTTTCTTCACTGCAAATGAACACTGCAATGAGATCGCTTCTCAGGTTCTTGGAACCCTCGTCATCGCTATGGGGGGTCGTCATGGCAGCAGTTAGTTTGAAAAAAGGATCACGTCGACTGAGCTTTTCAGAGGGAAGAACAGTACCTTCAAGGTTGATTGGTGGACAGTCCATGCCCCTCTTTTTCATCAGGTGCCTGATGCTCTGCAGCTGGGACATGATCTCGTTCTTCTGCTCAAATGCCACAGACTTCACACTGGAATGTGAATTGTGAAAACAGTACATTTTTAAAAACGGTCTGTAATCATGGAAATGGCAGTTAGAACTGAAACCCGTTGACGATTTTTTTTTCTTTCAGTTCGCTTCGTAGCCTATAATAGAAATTATTTTTAAAATATACAATCATTTACCAATAAAGCACTATGGATCAATCTGTCCAAAATTCATGCACATCAAGAAGAAAAAAATGTATGCATGATTGTGCCTCAAGATGAAGCTTCAAAGGGCCAGCCAAATATTTTTTTCAACAACTCACCAGTTTGTCAGTGGATCCAGCTGAGTGAGTATTGAATTCAACATCTTTTCTGTCTGTGCCAAGCGCTGCTCCAGTTCATTCAGCTGGTTTTCTGTGGAGAACAATGACTGGCACTGAAACCCATGGTGCAACGCAAGCAAAGCCAACTGCATGTCGAACGCAAACAACTCACTAAGAATGCAAATATAGAAGTGACAGTTGACTACATTACCTGTCTCCTCTGGCTTTTTTGTACCTTTGCCAGTTTTCTCCTTTGCAGTCTTGGTGTCCTCTTTTGATTTAATCTGTAATTAGAAATTAACTGAATAGAAATTCATGTCATACCATGCTGAATATATGTTTACATTGTGTAGGATTGTATGGTGTCTTCACTTCACAGTTTAAAAAAAATAAAAAATCTTGTCTTGTAAAATCAGAGGTTCCAGTTTAATTTTTCAAAAACGAGTGCACTCCTATTTCCGCACACAAATGTATATCTGCTAAGCAAATGCCGTAATGTAGTTTAGGGTGTAATGCCATTTAATGTGTCAATGTGTCACAACACTGGCCATAATGTCTGTGCTAAAATGTGTAATTGTGCAATCAATGACATTTAACTATCTTATATACACACGAAGTTTTACTTAAAGCGTTACCTTTATGAACTTGTACACCGCAAAGATCCCTACTCCGATGGCATAGAGGGGCATAAGAGTGAAGACGTAGCCCTTGCTGTTCGCTTTGTATTTCTCGCTTTTCATTTCTTGCTCCATAACTTTCCTCATTTGCTGCATGTTCTCGACTGTCTGCCCCTTTGATCCTGCAGCGTTCACGTTCAACTGATGTCCTCGTGGACCCGGGCTGAGACCTGGACCTGCAGTAAACATCGATGTGCAGATGCAAAACAGTTATGCACTGATCACATGCTCTATGCTATTTTATAAATAGGTTACACAATTGGACAGTTGGCGCTGCTAGTTGCATTTCCGACTAAGTAAATAAACACGGCAGGTCCGATGATTAGCTGTGTTTAAAACAGCTACAAACTAGCCCTGTGTAATGCGTATGCGGTTGACTAGTATGAAACCACGGGTCAGTGATTTATATAGCTATTCCATTCAATAACATTCCATGCAAGCATGCTGGCCAAGTCAGCTCTAATCGCGCGGGCAGTAATCAAAGCCACAGAAAATACTAACCTTTCCTGTTATAGCGAGGGTCGAAGCCTCTTGTTTCCTTTGATCCTGCACCGCTGCCAAACATCCTTGGGAATACCACGAACACGAAAAGCACAGCGGTGAAAGCGACCACGAGCTGCTGAGAAGACGACATAGCCATTTTGCCACGACAAGTAGTAACTGCACTTCAAAGCGATATTAGCTTTTTTTTTTTTAATCCTCGCTTGATTTATTATATCCCGCGAAAATAAATGCACGCTGCGAAGTGGAAGTCGAAAACATAAGAAACTGTCAACTCGTTTACACTTATCACTTCCTGTTGCATTAACCAATCGTCGGCTGAGTCGATGACAAGGAAGTTACGTTACCTTCTGAAAACGCGAGCGTGTGGACGGATTCAACCGAACGATGTCGAACCCTATGTTCAATCAAAGAAAAATGTTGAGAGTTGTTTTTTTTACACTGGTGTTTTATATTTGGAGTTGCAGACAGCATTTACCATGGCTGCTGTATACTAAACAGATAATTAAATATGTCACTGTTTGCTTCCGTGGTTGCAAAAAGGAAAAAGGAGCAAATGCATATCCCTAGGCTGTCCACCAATTAATTACTTGGCTAGCAATAGTCCTACCCTACCTGTGCATCATGTAGCACATTCAGGAATTCCTGAAAAATTACAGCAAACCTCTAGAATAAATTCTTTAAAATTTAATTAGGCTACACGATGTGCACAAGTGATGTTATTTCAGAGAACATATTAATCAAAGCTTTACTGACGCCATTTCCTCGCTCGGTATTTTTTATTTATTTTTCTCTCGCTTCCTAAACAAGGCAGGGTGTAAAACAGCGCACTAAACTCGTACTGCGAAACTGAAAATATCGGTGTGGCCACTGGAAGGCGCTGTTGCCTCGCCTGCTGGTAGTGCTATTAATAGGAGCCTCTTGAGATTCAATTATGTTTTGCCAGAGACACGGAAAGAAACATATTACAATTCACAAGCAACAAGTACAGTCTACGCTAGCACACGTGAAACGACTCGGAGCTGTAAAGGAAACTGTGTGTTGTAATGGTTATGAACTCCAGATACTAGATTCTCTTGCTTTTGTACGTGTTCCGTGACCGCTACAAATCCGGTACCAACTCATCCACTTGTCCACATACGAAGTTTCACGCAGTGATTTACGGGAAGAGGAGGTATTCTTCCCTTAACGGGGACCACGGAGATGAGTATACAAGAAAGTTTAAGTTATCCCTGAATTAGATCTGAATCGTACACTCAAGAAAAGGGTGTCCCTGTGCATAAAACTTAATTTCAGTCATAATTTTCATAAACTAGGCCTACTCAGTGGTGGGCTCCAATGCTGACGCGGCGTTTAGGAGATACTCAGCCACCCGAGATCACAGGTCAAAACTTCATTTCTCAGTGCCTCAATACAATCACTACCTCTCCCATGTGAATCCAGCTGCAGGAAGCATGTTTTACATGGTGAGGTTTAAGGATGTCTTTTGCTCTTAGGAACATGTGAATATTATGCAAATACAAATATGTGAATATTTGAATACAAACAAAGGTGCTGTGGACATGTACGCAGGTGTGCTGAAACACAGGAAGACAGCTGTCCGTGACCTTCTTCACCGCAGAACATGAACAGGTTACAGCAGTCTTTTTTTATTATTATTTGGCCTACATCCTCTCGTTTTTACTCCCGATATCAGGCTCACACTGCAACACTCACGGGGGGGCAGTGTAGCATAGTGGGTAAGGAACTGGGCTTGTAACAGAAAGGTCACAGGTTCGGTTCCTGGGTAGGAAACTGCCGTAGTACCCTTGAGCAAGGTACTTAACCTGCATTGCTTCAGTAAATATCCAGCTGTATAAATGGCTGCAATGTAAATGCTGCGTAAAGAGTTGTGTAAGTCGCTCTGGATAAGAGCGTCTTCTAAATGCCTGTAATGTAATGCAAACTCTATTGTCAGTTCAGGAGAGCGCAGAGTGTGCAGGGGATGTCAGCCACCCCTTCTTTTCACACCACAGCTCACAGGTCAGGCTGCTACTGAGTCAAAGACACTTCAGGTGTGTGAAAACATGCAGGCAGGCACCCGACTACCTAGTCGTTTTGAAAGGGCGGTGTCGGCTACACCATACGCCACACTGCACCACTTCCTGCTGAGGTTTTTCAGAAAACCGTATGAACCCAGAAGGGCTGTCCCTCTTGCAAAGGCTTCCTTCTGAAGGAGTTAGCTGGATAGCCTCAGTAAATATTTTTGAAATAGCTTGAGCTTCTGTACAATCATATTCCACAAAATTTAATGTAAGTCCAACCCCATCTGACCAGCATTTTCTTTATCCAGCCTTGTGAAGTGCCTCCACAGGGAGGAAGTGACTTAGGATAAATATATTTGTGAGATCAACACAGCCTGCACCACTGCTGATGAACAACCCATTCCTAAGACACCAAGTTCTGATTTTCCAAGAGATAAAAAGTGAGCTCTCAAGAATTATTGGGATCTGGGAACATTATATTGGTCAAGTGTAACCAACAAAATATCGCACTGTGGCAGAAGGAAGCTTCATGTATGCTGTACATCGCCTATGGAGGTATGAGACATCATATGAGGAACCCCAATAAAAATGAGGGTGTGTGCATATGTGCAAGCTTGAATGAATGTTTAGCATTTGTTGTATAAGTCTTCATATTTTTGGATTAAATGCACCAAGTGATATTTGCTACACGAAGATACTGGGTGGTCAGCACTAAGGGTTGTGAATAGATTTATTCTGCCCCTCAGTCGAAAGACACTGAAAGTATAATCTTCACTTCTAAAGATGGAAACTTGTTTCTGAGAAAGTTAAGGAACCGTTTACCATCAGATAACACAGGATATCTGTTCCAGCGTATGAAAAAAAAACAGCATTTTTTTGGCATTTTATTATTGTGCTTCTCTGAAATGAACATTCCAAGTGCAAGACTGCTGCGAGCGTTCTCCAGAAACCTCTCCAGAGTCGCGAGGCACTGGTCTGTGCAAGAGTGCACTTGCGAAGTCAGATATGACATCGGCATCCGAATTTTCACATTGACTTCCTTCCTTTTTTTTGTGTTCCTCTGAAAACCTTTAACTGACGAGCAAGTTCCTGTCAACCGAGGTGTACTTAACCTCTTAGCGCAAAGCCCCTAGTGGTCGGCACGCCGGCGTGCCGAGATTACTAAACTCAGACATTCGGTGCTACTGCAACCAAAGTATGAGTTAAAAACAGAAACGCGTTGTTTTAGTTTCATTAGTAGACGATACACGACAACTATGCCGAAAACGGAGTTTCGCAGCCCCAACATTGTCACTCTGGTCGTTCATTTAACATGCACCCCCTCCCTGCAGTCTCATCTACAAAACACCCCCCCACCCATTGACATAATTCTGCTTTTGGAATAGCGTTTTATAGGTCAGCGTAACCGAAAATGTTCTTATCATTGCATTCAATTACCCATTCTCTGTGGTAGCAGTAAAGCAAAGACGCTGCTAACAAAACGTTGTCGACAATTTTTCGTAAATTCTTGGTAAATACTATTATTATTGAGGACTTCTGAACATAACTAAGCCAAATGTTTGCTGATAGACCTAGCTGACATCGTTTACTGGAGCAAAACAGAAGCGAATAGAACAGTATCACTTATTCACCGTCTCTGTCTCCATCTACTGAACAGAGATAAGATTTCACTCATTGCTATGTAAGTATTACTGCTCAAAATACTTCGGTTATATACGTTATTTTTGAAATTGCGAGTCTTTAAATAGGTTTGTGGTATTATATAATGTGGATATTTCACACTGTAATGTAAGCGTTAGTTAGGACTGCAGTGTTTGTGAAGCATGCAACTGATGACGTACGAGTTGGAACATTGCCAAAACGTGGTGGACGGTTGAAAATTGTTTTCATGTCGTCCCGTCCCCATACAAGAAAACATAGGAGAGCACAGTGTATAGAAATACATACAAGAGTTAATTATTGCACATTCAGGTACTGTACCACATTATGTGACAATATTTTTGAATTATTTTTTAATCTGATAGCAATGTTCCATCTTAAACCTTCATAAGGGGCTAATTTATATGCTTTATAATGGACCAAAAGAGAGATTTTGGAGAGATTTTGGATGTTTCTGGACCCCTAGATATTTTAGACTACTGTACTGACTGAAAGCCTGTAATTCCCACTTGAAAATTATGCAACAGTGATTTTCTTGAGTCAAAACAGTTGATTTGTAGTGAAATACGTGAATATGTTGTGATTTACAGCAGTGCATAATTTAGACATTTTGGATAGAGTTGGGTACACTGCTTAGTTTTTGCTTCGTACATCTATAGTAGTTCTACATATCCACCCTTAGATTTTATGAACGTGTGGTCAAGAAGTTTTTGATCTAGCACATGTATAGTTTAACCTCCTGTATATATGCAATCTCTCAGTATTTCATTGCAAACTTAAAAAGTGCAAATTCATTTTTGATTTATTGTCAAAACAATTGCATTTGTGGCACTTTATTTCTTCCAAAATTATGAATATAAAGTAATCTACTCTAGTATTGTAAATGGTACAAATGTCTTGCTTCATTTAAGACATTTTTCAAGTCTCTGTGGTGTTCACATCTGGAGTTATAAAGCTTTAAATAGGGTACCCCCTAAATGGACAAGGATTGGCTAGATTTGGCTTGTGCGCTAAGGGGTTAAGAGCATTGCCGATGGTTCAGAGAAGGAACCGGAATGTCTGATTGAGGTCTTGGCTTCTGACCGTGTGTTTGCTTTTTTTTTTTGTGTGGGTCATGGGCCAGTTGCTACGACGACTGCTGTGGTACGCGGCTGTGGTTGGCTCCACCGTGAGCCCGCAGCGCTCCGAAGACAACCGGCTGCCCGAGATCACGGATCAGGACTTCATTTCACAGTGCGTCAGCGTTCACAACCGATACCGCTCTGCTGTCACCCCGGCCGCAAAGGACATGTTTTACATGGTAAAGTACAAGGGCCGCCTTTTCCTCTTAAGAAAAAAAACGTGCATATTATGTGAGTATCTGAATACAGACACAGGGGCTTGCAGACACGCACGCAGCCGTGTAGAAATATGCAGTCCCAGCCTGTCACAACATGTTAGCAATGTTGCATTAACAGAGCTGACGCGAGGACAATATATATATATGTTCAGTAGGCTGTCTAACCGAAAAGACAAAGGGAATTACGGAGAAACGGAGTGGCAATTGCAAATTTCACATTATTAACTTACAGCCATCCTTTCCCATTTCTCAAATTCACGAAAAAGAACAAAAGGTAATTTAATCAACGCCCGCACGGTGTTCATTCCGAGTTTGTCCCTGCATAATCTTACTTTGAGGGTAGCAGAAGAAAATCGAAAAATACATCTTGGAAAGTGCAACTATGTGAAAACAACATTCTTTTAACATTTTTTGCCATACAGGCTAACTGGTGCATGTGGTGACTTAATATGCACTTGTAATATGATATCTCATAAAAAACACGTTTTCAACGTACAAAAATGCCAAGTTACTCACACATACAAGACATACCCCGTCTATAATTCATTCAGACTGCCAAAATCCAGGCCTGCGATTAAAAGTATTGATATCAAAATGACGCCAACTAACGCTGCTACAAACAATATAGGCTATCTTGCCTCACCGAAACTACAGATGTATTCCAAAGCAATGCAATTTCCTCAATTCTTTCAAGTCACTTGGCCCTGTGTAAAAAAAAAAGTGTAAAAGAGGAAATTATCTGCCTGAGGGCGAGGCGGGATTCAGTCCTTCAACCGGAGGTTTACCAGTCTGTGACTTTGTTAGTGCAGCACCATGACATAGCTATGCAATGCGTGAAATATCATTACCAAACCTGTCCGTGGTTTTAAAGAAGAACACAGGCCAGTAAGCACAGAAGAGCTCCCGTTGAATCCATATGGCTTTGCAATATTGTAGCCGGTTAATAACTGAACGTGCAGAAGGTACGTCATAATGCAGTGTATACGTTCGGTGAACAGCGGGTAGATATGGTGCAAAAGCAATAATTGAGAAGTAGTAGACAATTATTAGTGAGGGTAAAAGCAGGTTAAAGAAACATGTTCCTAGCTGGGCTTGAACCTAGTACCCCATGTTCCCAAGACTGTAACCTTGCCCACTAGGCCACAGCAGACTAGCTATTTAAACTGTAAATGTTTCAGAATAAAAAGGTATGGGTATTTTGCGTGTGTATGCGAGTTTTTGATTGGGTCGTGTAGGTGAAGATTTGGCTGGTGTCGGTAAAATGTCCAATGGGGAGACATGTTGTTAGTGGGATTGGCGGCAGGAAAAATAAGAAGAAGAAGAAGAATGAGAAGAAGGCGAAAACACAAAATCCCCTTAGTTTGGGACTTTATTGTGTGGACATGTGAAGTTGTTTATGAATTCTGTCTGTTGAAATGGGGTGAGAATGTACAGAATTTAATGTTTTTAAGGGCTGAGTGTCTGTGGCTGTTGTGGTTATTTCTGTGGGGAACCCTGAAAAGTGCCAAACTCTTGGTGCTGTATAGGTATGGGGCATGCCCCCGCCAAGGCGTAACTTGGCGGGATGGCATACCTGCCATCCCAATCTACCACTGATTTAAAAAATAAAAAAAAGGAAAACACTGTTGGTGAGATCAGCAGTCATTATTACAAATATTGACAGACCAGCCTATTAAGTGGTAACCTGAATTTTTGTTCTCTCAATACACAGTTTAGTCCCTTGGCATTGTAGTTTCGGATTTGGATATTGATCAAGACAGCTGCAAAACAAATATTCACTATAGAAGGAACTGGTTAGGTACACGACACAAAGATATTTTTATCCACACCGGTAGTCAAGTGACATAGCTGAAGGCGGTCCCTCCCCAGAGTCGACTAAAAGAGGAACAGGATGGCCTGGAGGGGTTTTTCGAGGAGGAGATTTTAGGGGCGTTGCCATGGTCAGGTTTAGGGACTACCTCCCTGCAGACGTCTAAAGACTTTTTTTCCTGTTTATGTTTCACACAAACACATGCAATTCATCCTTCACATCCCACTTAACCATAAATAGCATTAGATTAGCTCACCACTACTAGAGAACCTAGGGTTAGGGAAACAGGGGATGGGTCATAACAATTCAAATAAATATTCCACTTGGGAAAAATACACACACTTTTCGACCTCACACTATAGCTCTATTTACGGACTTTAAATGTAATTGCGGAGCAACAGATTATTCGGCTTTCTGAATGGTCAAAGTAAATGTAAAATATAACATACAGTACACTGCCGAGAGGTTAATTTTGGATGAAGCCACGGAGAAAGACAAAAAATAAATGTGAATCCCGTGTTATCACATTCCTGCGTTTACGAGATAAGGAACTTAGTCGCACTCGTCAACATGCCAACAACGGCATTCTCTGTTTGCATTGCCCCGTTAACCTCAGTTGCAATCTGAAACCCCTGCAAAACAAGACACTGCAGAGCTTTCTCTGTCTGTATCAGGTCTGCCAGGCTCGGTAAAGACAGTGGAACGAACCCTGAGCTGTCCATTATTATAGATGCAATGCAAAATTCTATTGAGAGAGACAAATCTGGACAAAATACATTTAAAGATGAAACGTGGGTTATGCAGAATTTAACTTCTTCTACGTCGCTTCTTCTTTATCAATAATCCAAGTATTGTTTCTTCCTTCCAGACATGGGATGACGCACTGGCCATAACCGCTCGAGCTTGGGCGAGGCACTGCAAATTCATGCATAACCCCCGATTAAAGACCCCGAGGGAGGTGCACCCCACTTTTAATTCTGTGGGCGAAAATATCTGGGTCGGGGCGCCATATTCCACATTCACAGTCGAGGGCGCAATGAAGCTGTGGTGCGATGAAGTGGCACACTATGACTATACTTCTAACAGGTGCACAAAAGTATGTGGACACTACACACAGGTACTGTCCCCCTTTTGGGCTGTTTGACCACTTTTGATTCTCACAGTTAAGAAATGGCATAGTGGTCCTGGTTCTGTCATTAGCGTGTTGTGCATTTTTGGGGTTCAATCACATTAACGATTATTTCATCTTGGTCTACAAATGACAGATATACAGTATGTATATACAGATTTTATTTTTTATTTTTCTCTGTGGCAGTCAAGTTCAAATGATAATTTGACTGCATAACCAATAACTGTATAACCAGGGGGTTGATTAAATTTCATTCCATAACCCCACTGTCTAGGTCGTTTGGGCCAAAAGTTATAAAGTTGGCTGTGCAGTGCAAGCTTGTCCAAACGGAGTAGAGTTCACCAGCTTTGCCGACCGCCCAGGAGCCATATTTGTGTGTAACTACGGAGATGCGTAAGTAATTTACATATAACACAGTTATGCAGGTGAATCATTTTACGGTACTGATGTAGGAGGAGGGTAGACATCTTTGATTGTAAACACGTCAAGGCTTTTAAAAAAAAAATCCTGCATAGTATGCCTTTAATAACAATTTAGCGATATCACCATTTTGCACAGGACTGATTTTTGGAACTGAGCATATTTTGTCTTTTCTTCGGCCAGAGGGAATTATGTGGGGGTCCATCCTTTCATAGCTGGACAATCCTGCAGTAAATGTGGTGGTGGAACGTGCCAGAACAAGCTCTGCCGTGAGTTCATTTTCCCCCTAAACGTGTCGCTCGCACACGCACAAATTTTGCACTCGATCTGAGGCTGATTTTTGACAGACCACCGTCCGTGACAAAGTCTGGATTACAGCATTTGTTAAACGTTACTTCCTCGGCCCGAGCCAGAGAAAAATTTCCACACGTTTTATCCCACTGCCAGAGAAGCATGTTTCACTCCACTCTCCTCCCCTTTTGTAATTCAAATATTTCACCTGAATAACGGCACAGACTCTGACGTCAGCTTTCCTTTCCGACAGGCGACGCGGAACGAGACCAACTGAAACGTAAGTCATCATCATACGAGCTTGTTGAACCGTGACTATAAGACACAAGAATGAACTCACCTGGAAAACAAACGATTAACACATTAAAATAACTACACTAATTCATGGATAGCCTATACCACTACCAGTGGTCTCCAACCCTGGTCCTGGATAGCTACACGGTCTGCTGGTTTTTGTTTTCACCTTACAATCAGCACCCAATCGAGACCCAAGGCACCAGGTGAGTTGAGTTAACCGTGCAATCAGCTGCTCTAATTGATTCGTGAAGTGCAGAGTCACCGTGAAAATCGAAATCGGCAGACCCTGTAGCTCTCCTGGACCATGGTTGGAGACCACTGGCCGATACTAGTGGGATTTGCCAAGTACTTGCACAGGATGTAGCAGCTTGGGATGTAGCCCACGTTAACAGGCCTGATGACACGAGAGTACTGCCAGCTGCCCTTTCCCCAGGCGTTTAGCATCTCACAGCATGGGGGTGACATAGCTCAGGAGGTAAGAGCGGTTGTCTGGCAGTCGGAGGGTTGCCGGTTCGAGCCCCGCCCTGGGCGTGTCGAAGTGTCCCTGAGCAAGACCCCTAACCCCTAGCTGCTCTGGTGAATGAGAGGCATCAGTTTGTAAAGCGCTTTGGATAAAAGCGCTATATAAATGCAGTCCATTTACCATTTACAGCAGCTCTCTCTAATGACACCTTTCTCCCGCTCACACACAGGGTATAACTGGTCTCCAAGCTGGGACCCGGGTGCCAGTTCCTCTGCCTCCTGCGGGTCGTACTGCCTGGCGGTGCTGATCACCAGGCCCCTGTCTGTCTTCCTCATATTCATAGGGGTTTACGGACTCCAGATGCTCTACCCCAACCTTTTCTTCTACGAGTGACTTTCTGGCGAGAAAGGGTTGCGTAAATATATATATATATACACATTTTTTTTGGTAACTTACACAGAAGGATATACAGTATGTAAAATTTAACATGCTACTGGTTAGACGATGCTTTTATATTATGACAACGGTGTTCTTAAAACTTAACAGTTGCCTCATCGAACAGAGCGGAAGCAGCCATTTTGGTTCCAAGACCAGTTCCGCGGTCAACTCTGGTTAACCACGCTGAAACCGATCAAACTTTCAGTTCGCCAAGTCACATTACAACGTTCTACAATTCAGAATGTTTTTTTACGCTTGCCAACTGTGAAGTGGGGTTTGACGCTGCTCCGCTTCGAAAAGAAGTACACGGTTAATAAAATGCATTATGTATTATATTCCGTCCTCATTTCTTACTCGTTTATCGCCGGCTGCGCTTACGTGCTGCGCTCAGCTCGGCAGCCATTCTGTTTGCGCGTAGAACATGCAAGCGCCACAGCTGCCACACGAGGAAACCACTTCCTGCTGTGTTTTTGTTCAAGTTCAGTCTTCTGCAGGTTACAAGCCGGATTTACTGCAGCTTCAGTGGGCACAGCAGAAACTGAGCAACGGAGGAATGTGCCAAACAGCCCTCAGAAACAGCACAGCGGCTCACAGCACGCTCAGCTATGTGCATTACCATCTAAAACAGTGTTTCTCAACCCTGGTCCTGGGGACCCACTGCCCTGCATGTCTTAGATGTCTCCCTGCTCCAACACACCTGATTCAAATGAATGGGCAGTTATCAGGCTTCTGCAGAGGGTTGAGAAACACTGATCTAAAAGCCGCCGTTAGTGAAACTACATCACTGTCAAATTCAAAAAGAATTTAATCATGTTTCTCGTATGGTTACTAAAAACCAACCGTCCACCTGTATTTGAACGACCAAAAAAAATAACGAAACCATTCCACCACCAGCAGCAGATCTCCCCCATCAAAATCAGTGAAAATTACTGGCTGGACACACTAAGCACAGATCAAATCACCCATGCCAGGGTCATCTACTTCCTGGAGTCTCAGTCACACATCATCCAGAGCAAATGGAAAAGCAATACCATACCACTCCATTCCAGGGACAAATTTGGCAGAATTTACTACACTTAATTGCTCGTGTGCGCAACTGCGTGGGCAGGGTTTCGCCAGGGGCTGCCTCGGTCCCGTTAAGCACTGAAAACACAGTCTCAGGTCAATAAAAACGTGTGTATTGTACAGCATTCCGTATATAAAAACAAGCTCAGTCCTGAAACTCAGGAGTCCCCACAGCGCCGTGTCCGTTCACACAGGGAAATCCGGTCACCCTTTGTGCTTTTTGTTCCTTTTCTTGTCACCGGCAGCAGCAGTCTGAGATTCGGGGTTCACTGGCGGAGCCCCCAGTTTTTTATTCTTCGCTTTCTTTACTTTCTCTTTGATGGCCTCCACATCGATCTTCCCTTCAGTGGGCGCTACAAAGGAGGAAAGAAGAAAAAAAAAAAAAAGGCGATTCAACTCAATATTTTAAAATCACAATTTGGCGTGATCTTGAAAACTCATTTTAAATAGAGCCACCCCTAGCTTTAGGTCTTAATTTAATCTGTGGTTGGAATAAAGGGGCCCAGCAGGCTTATGGCAGAAACAGTTTCCCTCCAAGACCTGTGATTCAACCGATCCAGTTAGTAAGCAGAAGTCAGTGGTTTGTTTTGTTTTTTTTAACCCATCTCAAGCACCTGAAATGAATAATTTTGTTTTTGCTAGTTCTGGGTTAGCACACGGTTCTGTTTTTTTACCTTTTTTGGCTTTCTTCATGGGCTTCTCTTTTGGGGGAATAAAGGCCTTGTTCCTCTCTTCCTGTCTCTTTGTCAGAGCTTCAGTCTGCTTCACCTTGAGCCGCAGAAAACAGAAACAATAATGTGTGTGAGATTAACGCAGACTGTAAAAAACTGTCTGTCGTCCTCAAACACGCACGCACGCACGCACGCGCACACGCACACGCTCACGCTCACTCACGCTCATACAGGCACACAGACACACACACACGCACCTTGATCTCCTCCAACTTCTTCCTCTTCTTTTGGCTTTCTCTGAGGAAGAACTCTCCAGTTGCCAATTCTTTGTCAACCTGTAGAGACATTCAACACTCTTTTAAGATTTAAAATTCTCAACATCTAAAAGTGTTCTAGGGTAAAATTAAGGAACTATCTTCGGTTCATAGTCTTTCATCCAGTTTGCTTCAACCTGTCCATTGCATGATTATAACTACTAGTCTAACTACGTTATAAGACAGATAGCTATACAAAATATTAAAAACCACAGTAGGCCATACACGTACACATCATTCAAACAGTCTGGGCAGGGCTTTATGAGGACACCAACCATATATGGAACACGGGGTCACCTCCACACTTGCACTGATCCACAGACCGCACGAGGAGAGGGTGAACCCTGGTGGAAATTCTATTTGGAATTTGGCAATGGAATCAAACTGGAACCAGCTTCTGCTCCAGCTGGATACCATCTGGAATTTGGTGATGGTCTAAATGCCTTCACCAATCTGGCCTACCAGCTTGTCAGCATGGTTGCCATCTCAACCAACTCGTTTCCACCTTGACCATCAGCTGGACCAGATTCAAAACAGCTGGACCATCTTACAACCAGCTGGACCACCTTAAAACCTGTTGGACCTGATTCAGACCAGTTGGACCAGCTTAAAGACCGGGCTGGAGCACAGCTGGAGCCGGCGTCCCACGTCTGCGTTTGACCGCACACCGACCCCGGAGCAGCGGACTCTGACCTGGCTCTCTGGCTGCTGAGGAGGGAATGGCGTGTACTCCTTCTTCGCGGTCTTCTTCTTGGGCTCCCTGCGTTTGGTCAGGTTCCTGCGTTTGAAGTTGGGCAGGAAGCGCTCCCAGCTCTGCGTCCGCAGCTCCGGGTCCTTCGCCAGCTCTTGCTTGATCATCAGCGTCTTACGAAGTCACAGACAGGGAGCCAATCAGAAAGGGGAAGACAACACCGACAGGGAGCCAATCAGAAAGGGAAGACACAAAACCAACAAGGAGCCAATCAGAAAGGGGAAGACACGACACCAACATGGACCCAATCAGAGAGGGGAATACACAACACCAACACAGAGCCAATCAGAAAGGGCAAGACACAACATCAACACGGAGCCAATCAGAGAGGGGAGGACACAACACCAACACGGAGGGAAAATCCCTATTAATTTTTCTTTCCTAGGCATGCATGAAACCCTCAAACTAAGGTCATCCCAGATTGTTTTAGATACAGTTCATTTATACAGTCGGCCATTTTACACACCGTAAAACAATTCAGACCCTTTGTACACAACTGCCTGCCGGTGCAGCTGCCATTTCAGTAACACTACACAGGATCTAAAGCTGAAACCTGCAGGTGTGGCCCAGGTTCCTAACCGCTACACTACACTACTGCCTGAGCCGTCGTTTAAACCCGACACTGTGCCAACATGCCAGTTTGCCCTCAGCTCCAGGCTGTGCCAACGCGACACGTGTGCCCAGAGATGGCATTGTGTCATTCACTGGCATATGAACAAGGATGGAACTCCTCATCGGGCAAACTGGTCATACCCTACCGCATTTCGATTCAGAGTTAAAACACATTTCCGTTCACTATTACTCCCATTACAAACGGTCAAGAGAATCAGACACACATTACTGCCGCCGTCACCCGAAAGTAAGCGTTAAGCCCACCCTGCTGTAGTGACGTCATACGTTCATTTGGAATGCCGGGGCGCAGCCACACCAGCAACGCTGTGCAGAACACACACCACTCATTGGCTGCACACCCAGGATACACACCACTCACTGGCTGCACACCCAGGATACACACCACTCACTGGCTACACACCCAGGATACACACCACTCACTGGCTACACATCCAGGATACACACCACTCACTGGCTACACACCCAGGATACACACCACTCATTGGCTACACACCCAGGATACACACCACTCATTGGCTACACACCCAGGATACACACCACTCACTGGCTACACACCCAGGATACACACCACTCACTGGCTACACACCCAGGATACACACCACTCACTGGCTACACACCCAGGATACACACCACTCACTGGCTACACACCCAGGATACACACCACTCACTGGCTACACACCCAGGATACACACCACTCACTGGCTACACACCCAGGATACACACCACTCACTGGCTACACACCCAGGATACACACCACTCACTGGCTGCATACGCAGGAGCAAAAACAAACAAAAAAAAAATTCAAATGAGTACCTTGATGTTGTAAATTGGGTGAATATTCTTCATTGTGTCCAGGACCACTTTCCTGACCTAAGAGAGGAGAATCCCATTAGAGGTATTTTTAATTTGCAGTTGCACGAGACACTGGCAGTCTAGCAAGCAGAATAGCATAGATTCCTCCCTGTGCAAAAGTGCAGCCAACCTCAAGCCTTCCTTTTTGCTGGAAGCAGGGAAACAGGCGCGCTTACTCACTTCCTTAAGGCCTCTGTAAGGTCCCAGGGCTGACACTGTGTTCCCCTGCACCATGACGTAGCAGTTTGTCAGAAGCTCCAGGGCCTACAGAGGAAGTTTGCCACAGGTAAAGCACAGCAGGCACAGTATCTTACAGAAACAGCTGATTACCAATCACTTGTCTAAACTACAGATGCAAACACGGACACCTCAATATAATTTGTAATTGCTCAGTGAAGGTGGCAATGGCTGCTTTTGTAATCAGGAGTTCCCTTCACCCAGAGCTCACTATTCTTCTCAAACCTTATGTTAATTAACTGATGCACTGCAGTGCAATATCCATGTCAAATAATCATCTAATAATCACAGGTGAAGCTTCCAAATATGCAAGATCACTCTTAAGTACATCTGTACAGGGAGGTTTGGCCTGACAGACTGCTTACTGCAAACGAATTTAAAAATTTGAGATTTAGCCAGAAAAGAGTCTGTTGGTAGGTCAGTTTACCACAGCATCACCACAGAATTTTCTGGTTTAGGTGGCTAATGCTAAAGGGAGAAGCTGTCAGCTTATCTCACAGAATTGGAATTCATGAAATAACCGTCAGGGCTGATCAACAATATTGTAAACAAATCGAAAATTCATTTCAAAAGTGCAAAACTACTCCTTAACAACTCACACGCCTGGAAGCTGGGTGGCCTTCACAGTGTCCAACTAGCACCTTAAACTTATGAGCCTGGCACATGACAGTATGTAAGTTGTAATATCTAGATGAAATGGGATAGATGAGCCCTCTAGTGGACATAACCAAAACATGCCCCACCATCCAGTTTTTAAGACAGGGTTACACTGGAGTATTCAATATTCAGACTTGCATTAAAACAAAAAGCAGTTTCAGCAGTGTTTTTCTGAGGGAAGTAAATTTACCTTTAGTGTAGACCCTTTAGGGCCTATGAGCCTTTGCCTTCTTTTCACAAAGCGTTCTCTGTTTCTCACTAAAGTACCGATTTTAATGATGTCACATGCCACGTCATCCTCCAGAATCCGTACAGCCTGGAACAAAACCAGCCAACCCATGAAAAACAGAAACGCGGAGTAAACTCCACATGTAAAACAATAAAAAGAATTACTTTGAAATTCAATTAAAATTGCTTTTTAAATCAAATATCATGACAAAATCTCTCACACTATGCAAGACATTTATTTACTTATTTATTCATTCACACAGGTTCACAAGTTCACCTACCTGTTCAAATGGTACACTTCTGGCCAACAACTTAATCAGGTCTCTTGCTCGTAAAATTGAGTATGGGTCAAAGGTTTTTTTAGTGGTCTTGACAGTTATGCTGCCCTCGATCAAGTCGAGGGTTGCATTGATATGCTGGAAAGATGAACAAAAGTAAATTATCAAACCATGAAAGTTTGGAGCAGTTTTTGAGTAGCAAATATAGCACTTGTATTCTGCATGGCATGCATAGTCATTGCTGACACAGTATGGCTTAAGAGTAACAATAACGTATTCTTAACCACTGAGTGAAAACGATGGCAAAACTGCGGTTCGCTTACTAAATCACCCAGAGACTTCTGGACGAGGGGCCAACACTCTTTCAAATACGCTTCTCTATATTTTGGGAAGAGAGTGGCGAAACTGCTCTCCTCCAGTAAACCTCTTGGGTTATCTTCTTTCGTAAAAGGGGCCTCCTTCCATCCTTCGGGCACCGTCAGAAGTTCCGACTCATCAACTGTTGACATGAACAAACGAAGCGACACGTTATACGCGTTTAAATCGCAAAACTTAATGATTGTTATAGGTTAGAAATTATATAAGTACAGTAGCCAGCTAGCAGCAAACTAAGCAATACCATATATTACTTAACGTTAGCTTTATGACGCTACTGTCAATTGAAACCGCTAGTTCAACAACTACATTAACTATAACTACTACCGATGTTAATGTTAGCTAAAATAGCTTAAATTACCACGCATGCTGTTCGTCCGAACAATACTCGACGTCTAATCAGCACTGCACACTGGCATGATTTGCAGTTACGCATAGCAACTAAAAAATGACATTAAAACAATATTAACAACCTTGGTTTTTAGTCTTTTTCGGCTTTTTCCCTGTGGTAGCAGCACTCACGCCGTCTGCTTCGGTGGAGGTCGCCATTTCTGTAACCTTTCACTCCGGATGTATAAGACTTTTACGGAACTAGTGCACCCATCTAATTGTTCCCCAACTTGTTGGACTACAACTTTACGTTTGGACCACATAAATTTATAAAAACTGTGGTTTGGACACTGTTTCTGCGTGTATTCCAGAAATATTTCAGTTTTTCATTTCAAAAATTTCCAACAAATTTATTGTTATTTTAAATCCTAAAACTAACTCTATAAACAGAACCATATGTCAGAGCATTCTGTTTTGAATGTTCAGAGAACACTAAATAAACTACGAATAGTTTGCTACATTTTGCAACACTTCCTTTCCTGGGATAAATACCACAGGACTATGTAACAACTTATAATTGTAATAAGACCTTATAATATTGCATTCTAATAAGTTGTTATTTGTATTTTATGCTTATTATTATGTAGTGTTCTGTGCTAAATATTCCCAGTGAAACGCAGGCTAACGTAACACGTGGCCAGTTTACTTTCCGCATTTCGTGAATGGAGGCATGTACTGTGGCTCCCGATGAAGCCTCTGGCAACCCTGCACACTCATAATCCTGCCTTCAGCTGGCAAACGGACCCTTCCCATCTGCTTTGTTGTAGCATTTTGTTGGTCAATCAAAATTTGTTCAAAATTTGCAGCTTCACAGATGAGAACAACATGAAAATTACCCTGAACACACATACATACTGTATTTAGCTTGGTGTTTTCCAATGTTTGGATTCTTGTTTGTTTGGGGGGAGGGGGGGGATGACATTTATTTCGTTTTTATTGATATAGGATTAATTAATTAATTTTTTTTTTTTTTTTAAATGTTTAAGACTGAGTCATGAGAATGATGCTATTGGCTGATATGAAGTGTAGACCAAATTCTTAATGTCTAGTTTATAGCTGAAAAAAGAATTTGTATCACATGACATTATGTTATCTTATTACCTAAATGTCAGACCAGTTGTATCTAATTATTGCAGTCATATCACAGGGACAGCTTGCAGAGTATCTACTACCAGTAACAGGATTTCTGGTTCATGTACATGGAGGATCTGGACAAAGTGCCTTTTGTATTAGAAGCGACCTTCCTTAAGAAAAATCTGGACAAATTAGTGTCACAAGAGTGAAAAAATGTTGAAGCTCATGACATTTGCTCCAGCATCTGCTCTCTGTTGTTGTTGTGAATAGATCAGTCATTGATCAGCTGGTATAAGTCAAGCATGGATCGGAAGGAAGAATAACTAGAAAAATATGAATGATTAATTTGCAGCTTAAACGCTGAGCCGCATTTGCGAAGCAGAGGGCAAAAATGAAGAACAGTTTTTTCACACTGCCATTTTTTACCCTAGGATTTGTTCTAGCTTGTGCGGGAGCAACTTTTCCTTAAAAAGAAAACAGCGTCGAGGAGCTTTTGAGGAGCATCTCGTCGGGTCTGAGCATACGAGACGAGCCGGCCGTCATCGAGAGAGCGCTCCGATTTGAGAGGAAAGCACTCGAGCTCTCGGAGAGTAAAAATTCCATTTACTGGAAGGACTCTGAGGATAGTTCTCCAGGGGTTCCGTGTACTGGGCCCGCTCCTGACGCACCCAAGGTCCAAACAAAGGACGGAATTCTTAAAGGGCTTGCAGCGGACAAAGCTTATATTTTCTATGGGATCCCGTATGCCAGTCCACCGGTGGGCGCTGCCCGCTGGAAACCCCCGGCCCCCGTGGGTCCGTGGGCTGGGGCGTACGACGCCACCTTCCCCAGGGCTTCCTGCATGCAGGCCTGCATTGGCCCTGTCTCAGAGGCGTGTCCAGGCAAGGTAATACTAGGTAATGCGGAATGCAGAGTGTGTGTTTCAGGACAGGTGCCTGTGCGTGTCATCTGGAATATATGAGAGTAACATGTAATCATTTTACCATTTTACCTTGATTTAAGGGTTACACTGATATACATATACTTATATATATATATATATATATATATATATATATATATATATATATATATCAGCAGAGTATCCAGATTTCGTCCCCCCTGCTGAAGCCCTTGCCGGTGATGGTGTGGATCCACGGAGGAGATTTCATCGTCGGCTCCGCCTCCAAGCCGTTATACGATGGGAGGTTCATGAGCAATTTTACGCACACGGTGAGCGTGGATTATCGTCTAGGTAAGAGGAATCTGCTGGCTTTAGAACAGAAAAGAATAGAAGAAGAGAATAAAAAACATTATTAGTCCTGATGAATCCGCAAAAGCTAATCTGTAAAATTCACACACAGTTTTTAAGTATCTTTTCACTGTGATTGATGATGAACTTGCCATTGTCAAGCTGCAATTGTAAGTAAAAAAATGAATTATTGCATTTAACTGTAAGAATTACAGGCACATTCATTTACTCTGTTGTTAAGGAAAAGGAATTAAAAACGGCCATAAACATCTGGTAGACATCTGCTGAAACATCAGTCTGGTAGTTAGGGTCCAGCTTAGCATTTAGCAGTTGTTTGCTACCAGCCTACAATTAACGCAAATACACAGCTGAAAAGAACAGCAAGTAGTCACCAGATACAGTGTTATGAGAACCTGACTGGCAGTCTCTAAACCACAGCTCCACTTTAGGGGCATTTGGTTTCCTCGTGTCTGGAAATGATCCCAAAACCTCAGCCGTGGGGAACTATGGGATCCTGGACCAGCAAGCGGCGCTCCTGTGGGTCCAGCAGAACATCGCTCTTTTTGGAGGTGACCCCAACATGGTGAGCGCGAGAGGAAAAATGAATGACCATTGATGGTCCCAATGGACCCACAGGGCTTCGGTCTTGGAGGTCTGTTTACTTCCCAAAAAACTCATGTTTCACTCAAACAAAATGGCTGCCTTCTCAAAAGATCCAACCGGTTCAGGGACTTCCAGCCTTTAAAACTGCATCAAAAAAAATCCAACAAGCTGTGGCCCGCCAGAACCCAGCATTTCCTTTTTAGCAACTGGGGGAGTACATTTTTGGCGGCACCAGGATGTGATGCGCGGGTGCCCATGTCCACACAGGTGACCATATTTGGGGAGAGCGCCGGGGCGCAGTCGGTGAGCCTCCACCTGATGATGCAGAGCAGCGCGCCCTTATTTAAGCAGGCGGTGTTCCAGAGCCTTCCGTTCTCCGTCCCGCTGAAGACGCGGTAGGCTTCCTCTGCACCGAGCGAGCTCTGAAGGACGCCATGTTAGCCTTACTATGATGGTGGGAATAATAATGGAGGCAAACCTGTTATTTTTCTCAGAACCAAAACAGTATTTTTCCATTTAAAGCTGACATAAATTTTCGAGAGTGCTCAGTATATAAATAAGCAGATGTGCTTCATTTGTTTTAAGATCACATTCTTAGTCCAATTTAGTCCTTCTTATCTTATTTAAACCACGATTTTGGGAGGGCTGGGGTGTGTTTCTGGTCTAATAATAGCACAGATATGATCTCAGAAGAGGACCCGTGGGAGAAGGGCAGTGCAGCAGACACCATTTTGGTTGTTGTTTTTTCCAGATCAGTGACGCCATTTTGGTTGTTTTTTTTCCAGATCGGTGACGCCATTTTGGTTCTTGTTTTTCAGGCGCGATGCATTAAGGCTAAGGAAGGAATTTTCCCAGCTGGCCAACTGCTCCACTGGGGCCCTGCCGTGCCTGCAGGCCCTCAGCCCTCAGGCCGTCCTTGCCGCCCAAATTAAAGCAGGCAGGACATGGGGCACCCCGCACATCGCCCCTTCATCATCCTTATCTTCCTCCTTCTCACATATTTCACATTCCTTTAGTAGAGCACACTTCAGATGGATGGAGTTAAAACCGAGGTTCATCTATGAGAAGCGTAGGGTGTTCAGCCCAACTGTGACTGTTTCATAATGATGCTGCAGCACTGTGGCAAAGCTAAGCTTGCAGCAGCATTAAATAAACGTTGCAAAAAAATCTTCTGCATTAGCTATGAGTCAGTGTTCTAGCATTCCATGATGTTCCAGCCACCTCAAATTCTGTTTTATCAGCTTGGAACTAACCATCCATTACCTTCTCCCCCCATCCCCACCCCCACCCCCCTCAGGTTCTAAAATCGTGAACCCCTTTCGCTTCCTGGAGGTGCTTGAGACATGGGGGCCTTACATTGATGGAGAGCTGATCAAGGAGTAGGCGGTGACTGCCTTCCAGAAAGGACAGTGGCAGAGAGAGAAGCCCCTGCTGCTCGGTCAGTCACAAATTCAGCTTTTGAAAATGACCGTTGGATTCAATTTGAAAGCCAACTGTGAGCCAGGCCATGTTGCCCAATCAGAACCCACCGTCCTCGCTAATGCTCTTCTGGCTGAATGGAAGCAAATCCCAGCAGCAATGCTCCAACATATAATATAAAGCCTTCCCAGAAGGTTGTTATAGCAGCAAAGGGTGGACCAAGTTTATATTAATGCCCATAAGTTTGGATGAGATGTTGGATGTCAGGTGTCCACTTTTGGCCATGTACTGTAGTGTATGTCCATCTCAGTTACGTTAGCTTTCTACAAATGTTTGACAAGCTGCGCTTGTTCAGACAGTCACTGGCACGTGGCATTCGTGAATCCTATAAACCCACTAACATAACAGTTGCTGGTTGTGTGTACAAGAGAAGCCAGACGGTAGCGTTGCCAGAAAAGCTAGCATGGCGATGTTCCATCCGCCATGTGTGAGAACAGTTGTAGTGAAGAGCAAAAATGTACCCCTGTGGAAATATGTGTGTCTGATGAAAGCTGTCCAGACAGCAGAGCTGTCGTGTTTATTTAGCCCATTTCCATTTTTATTAAAATAGAAATTAAGACAAATACATGTTTTTAGAAGGAATGGCTCATCTTTGCTCAGGTTGTCTGTATTTTGTTGCCAATAGGTGATTCACCTCAGCTTCTGATGATTTGTAGCACTCACTGGATGAGGCACAGCAGCTTGTAGGCCAGAATACTGAACACCTGTCACAGAGGTGGCGGTTCTTAAACAGTTTCTTTTTTTTTTTTTTGCTGACTCTCAGCTTCATTGCTCCATATGAACCCGTATATTACCAGCAGCCAGCAAGCAGAAATACGAGGGAGAGAATTAGCTTTCTGCTCTTACTGGTGCAGAACCCTCTCACCATGAATAACAGGCCCGTCGGTTTTAGCAGAGATCATCCGTCTGCAGCTTGTCCCTAACGTGGTGTGCATTTCCACACCACAAGATGGATGGGGTCTCCTGATTGGAGGAGACGAACTGAATGAAAATGACTGAACCTTCAAATCAACGCGGTTCCTGATTGGACGTGATCGCCTGAATGGGCGTGATCTCTCAGAATAAAAGTGAGTAAATGTGATGTGTCATACGATGGTGCTCGTGTCTGTAGGGACCACGTCTGAGGAAGGGGTCGCCTTCGTCTACGGAGTCTTCACAGAACCCATCTCGGTTCTGGAGTGCATCGTCTACACCACGGCCGTCTTCAAACAGTACTCCCCACGGATCCTGCACAAATACCTGGCCCTGTACAAGGACACCGACCGCCGGACCATGCTGGCACAGGTGAGCTTGAAGACCCTGAAATTAGTTTTTTTTTGTCCCAAGCATAGGGTTGCCAGATTTAGAATTTGTCAGAATCGTAAAGTGTAATCGCAGAACCAATGTCAGACTTGGGGGGGGGGGGGGGGGGGTGGAGGAACCATGCCAAATAAAAATAAAAATGTGGTCATTCCCCTGTGTGCTGGCATACAGAGGGCCCTAGTTTTCCCCAAATGAAGACTTCACTCTGCACATCTTTCCCAAATCAGGAGTTAGAGGGGCTGCCAGACTCGTTTACACACCTGTCTACATCAGCGGTGACCAGCGACTGAAGAGTTCTCAGGTGTAGAGCATATCCGTCGCACATTTCTGTCACAGTTATCCAGCGGTGCATTGTGCCCATAACAGGCACGCTTTGTTTCTGATAGTTATAATAATAATCATAATAATTTAGATTGTGTTAATTTAGTTCTTCTAAAGGATACTTGGATATTACTGCCTAGCACTCACAGTCCATAAACACAAACAAAAAAGAGTTGATGTGCCATCCCATAATTTCACAGTCGGAGCACCACAGGCAAATCTTTTTTTTCAGCAGTGCTTTTTTGACATTTTGTTGAAGATTTGATTTTGCAATAAACCTTGCGCTGCAGAAACGCTGGAGGCAGCGGCTGAAATGGCAGTTTATCTGAAGGCCCTGCTTTCATCCTGACAGGAGGGTCAGAGAAACTGTGTGTGTGTGTGTGTGTGTGTGTGTGTGAGTGTGTCTGTGTGTGTGAGTGTGTGTCTGTGTGTGTGAGTGTGTGTGTGTGTGTGTGTGTGAGTGTGTGTGTCTGTGTGTGTGCGTGTGTGTGTGTATGTGTGAGTGTGTGTGTGTGTCTGTGTGCTTGTGTGTCTGAGTGTGTGCGTGTATGTGTGAGTGTGTGTGTGTCTGTGTGTGTGTGTGTGTGTGTCTGTGTGTCTGTATGTGTGCGTGTATGTGTGAGTGTGTGTGTGTCTGTGTGTGTGCTTCTGTTCATCTCCTGGCATTGATTTCCCAGCTCTACTGCAAGCCCTGGCTCCTGCGGGTAGCTCATTAGCAGGAGAGAGTGGATGGTTGCAGGTGTGTTAGACTGAATTTCTCACACATAGCACAAACTGCCAGGGTATCTGCGGAGCTGAGGCAATGGTTTCAAGTAGACAGACACCACATAATGTTTCAAAGAAAGCCTTTCAGATATATCTAAGGAATATGCTACTGTGAACCAAAGGGAAGAGGCTGATAGCATAATGATATTTTAACAAACAGTTTTTATGCTGTGACTTTTAGATTATGACAGCAATATGTTAGCCAGCATAGACACTTCCTTACCAAAATACGTGTCACTCAGCAACTGACACATTATGATTAATATTAAATAGGCATAACCTTAAGAAGGTATTAATGCATTATGAAATGCTGCTGCATATATCAATTTACCATGACCATTATGAAGAAAAAATATTGTGAATCATCGTTGTTCCTGACTATTACAAAAGGAGATGGTGTACAAATATTTTAACTCTAGTCCATGTAGGTCAAACATATTTATTCATCTGAGTTTAGCACAACAGTATTTGAGAGTATAAATGTCTGAGAGTCCTGGGATATTCACTGGAAGAGCCTGTGGGCTTGACTGTTTATATCTCACTTAGCTCCCAATTCTGTGTCTTTGCCGTTTCCCAAATCCCTCCCCTTCCCCTCCACCCTGTTCCTTTATTTATCCCGGTCTGTGATGTTGGAGGGGTGGGGGGGCGGGGGGGTCCGGGGGGGTCCACTGGATCCATATGGTGGGGTGTGGTTTCCAACATCTGATTCCAAAACAAAGGGTGTACTTCAGCCTGTACACTGCAAAAATATGTCTTTCTTAAGAAGTGTTTTGCTCTTGTAATAAGAATTAAAATCTTTTTTTTCTTCTCTCAAGTAGAAAATATTAGTTTGTTTTAAGTTACTGTGTGAAATTGTCTTCCCCCATTGGCAAATTTTGAAATGAGTAAAACTATTTCACCTCAATATTTGGCAATATTTGTGTCTTATTTTTCAAGAAAGGTATAGAAATAATAGCACATTGGATTTTAAATTAAACAATAAATATCAGGTCAAACTGTCAGCTCTAATTTGATACATAGTTCCCCTATAATTGTAAATTCCCCTAACCGTAAATATCTTCCAGTATAAATGTGTAATGGAAAAATGCAAGGCCTGTAATAAACATATGAACAATGTGGTGCGCAGTGAAAACTCTAACTCCCACGTTTCCCCGCATTCTCAGATCGTGACGGACTACATCTTCCAGTGTCCCGCGCGCAGGGCCGCCCGCGCGGGCGTGGCCTCTGGCAGCGACGTGTGGGTGTACGTTTTCGACCACGCGGTGGCGGACCGGCGTGCGTGACGGGGGCTGCCCTTCTGCCGCGGGCGCGTGTGCCACGGGGCCGAGCTGCCCTTCCTCTTCGGCACGGCCGGCGTCGCCAGCCTCGCCCTCACGCCGCCCGAGACGCTGCTCGCCGGCCGCATGCTGTGCCTGTGGGGCGCCTTCGCCCACGGGGGTGACCCCGCCGCCGGGCCCGACGCGACCCGCTTCTGCCGGCGCCAGCGCCCCCCCGTCTGGCCCCGGTACTCCCGCGCCAGCGGCTGGCCCGTCATGAACCTCACCGTGCCCGCCCACCCACAGGCGGGCGCCCGGGACCGCCTCTGCGACTTCTGGGACAAGCTGGGCATCTACTAGCGCCGGCTAACCAGCTAACCGCCAACTGCCAACCGTCAGCAACTGGGTCTGCGGCCATCTTGAGTTTTGGTTTTGAGTCTCAGCTCACGTACATATATTTTCAGAGTATACGGAATTATTGATTCACATTTACAGCACATTTTAAATTGTTGCAGTGTTTGTGATGAGAGCATGTGAAGAATATTTCAATATTTCAGACTGATGGGTCAACACACAGCTTAATGATAAACAGACACACTCCACAGATAAAGTTTAAACCCCCGACTCCCTAAGTTTGCTTTGCTATTGCAAGAACGACCGCAATATTGCCTATTTATTGAAGTAAATCAGTGATACACTACGCCACAATACGTTTAGATGGGGTGGCGTTTGAAAGCCAGACCCTTTTTGGGGCATCTGAAGTCTGCCTCGTCTCATCTGTGGTTACTGCACATCCCCTGAGTGGATATGAACACGTTCCACAGATTATGCAGTATCCATCTGTCCAAGCCTGTATTGATCTGATGATGGGAAATTGCAGATCGATTGAGTGGAGGCGTTTAAAGGTTGTTTCTTTAAAATCTGCCACGGCCTCCCCGTTCGTTTAATGGGAATGGTCTAAATGTACAGCTCTTGTTATCCTTACCCAAATGTATGATAAAAATGATTCATTTCCTCCCTGAATCATAAGGAGTTTATCCCCAAAGGGATTTTAAGAACGCTACGAGGCCAAGAGATATGCCTTCTTATAATTTAATTGTAATTACATACTGAAACAGGCTTGGCGAAGCCATGTTTGTGAAGCCTCATTAAAATGTATAAATCCAAATGATTAATTCCCTCAGGTTTGTCTGAGAGAATAAATGTGCGTGTGAGCTCGCACTAAATTCAAAGCACTAATGAAATCCAGAAACTAGCCTTAAATCCATTGTAATGTACTACAGTAATTAGTATCTTTAATCTTAATAAAAATACTTTAATCTAGGAGTGAGAAGGGGTTATGTATTTTTATATAATTGTGTAATTAATTAAGCAGCTCCCTGCTTCAGGAGATGACAGTCATTGTCAGCAATAATTTTACTGTGAATGTGTCTAATCTAGAGCTCAACCGGAGGAGACAGTGAACAAAATTAATATTTCAAGCATACTGCAAACCCAGAGGCCGAGTATTCAGAAGGCCTCTATTTCAGACTCCACATTGATTTTTAAATATGATGATGAGAATGCAAGTGAACGAAATGGCATCCATATGCATGACGGCAAGGAAGCAGCATTGATTCAACGGCATCGATCTAAAGCGCAGCTGCAGGTCTCCCACATGGGTGTCGCGTACTGTGCGTAATGACAATATTAAGCCGCGTTTCCACCGCAGGAACTTTACCCCGGAACTAGGAACCTTTTGAGGAACTCAGTGCGTTTCCACCGCAGGAACTAGGGTCTAAATTTAGTTCCGGGGGCTTTATTTTACCCTCAAAAAGTTCCTGCTCGGGGGGTAGTACTTTCCGAAAGTACAGGAACCTTTTGGGTGGAGCTTGCAGCGCTGAACATTTCTGATTGGTCGAGTACTCGCAGCATTTTTTTGTGTTTATTTTCAACCGCCATGTTTAAAAATATGCAGCCGCAAACCGATTAATTTTCATAATAACTTGAAATCAAACTTGTATGTTATGCGGCGCAGTAGCCTAGTTTTGGTTATAGCCTGCCAACGTGTTTGAATTATAACGTGTGCTCTTCTGTTCTTTTCTTGCTTTAGTATTCGTTTTATAAAATGCTAAGCAGTCGTGCTGGGACAGCATATTACGTACCAAAACATTCAAACGGATTAATTCGGTTGCTGAATATTTTCTTCCGGATTTTCTTTGTTAGCCCGTTGTAATTGACTCAAAACGTTTGATACAGTTATGTGAGGTATGCGGTAGTTCTGCGTAATTCACATTGGTGATACAGTACAAGCAAACTGGAAATCACCTTCCGCACTTTTTGTCATGGTAAAATAACAGGTTAATTCTAGTAGTCGTCCCTTTAGCTTTTTCAGACTGCCGTGATTTTACTCTGCCATTCTTCAATTCCACAAAAAGACCAGGAAGACTATGGGCTAATTTATGGTGCATGGTTCGCATCTGTAGGGCACACTTCGCTGCTCGGCTAGCAGTAACTTCGAAGGAAAGCAAACGGTGGCTGTACCACTGCTAATTAAAATTTTCACGCAAGTCCGAGTTTTCGTTCTATTCTTGTCATTTTGCGATTAGCCTATATGGAATTGACGTTGTTGCCAGTTATACTGGAAATGTGAATGCATTCTGTCGCCTCGGATGTCAAGACATGAAAGTGAATGTTCGCATAAAAACATAATGAATGTGTTTGAGAGGATATATAAAACAGTTACAATCTGACTATCGGCCTGTCCTATTTGTTGCATAACGACGGTCCAAGTTCAACTACCAACGACAGTTTTGCTTGACAACGGTAAAATATGCCCAAACGGCTGCAGAAGAATATTTCAATTCCAGGTGATTAAATCGATAAAAATCAATAAATACAAAAGTAACCATATATAGTCATTGTTGGTAACCCGTTGTATATACGTGGAATAAACCCCTCCGGGCTGTCCCGGTTATTAGAAAATAATGTAGGCTACTTCGGTGGTAGTATGGGGTTACAGAAGAAATCATAGGACAGATGGGCCGACGACAACTTCGCTTTTTCATACGTCAGTGGGCTAATTTGCCTAATCTTCGCGGAACTTTAGACCGCGGTGGAAACGCAGGCAACCATTGTTTGAAGGAACCTTTTAGTTCCTGGAAAAGTAGTTCCTGGGACTAAAAGTTCCGGGTAATTTGGTGGAAACGCGGCTCTATACGCACTGGGGATTCATGGTCGGTCTAATGCCCTCGCTTTTCAGCGCTTGCGAGGACAAACCCCTTTCATGAAGCGATGTCTTTCATCTCCAGATGCTGAATGGCGGAAATCAATGGCTGATTATCTCCGCGGTTTGAGTTATTGGCGCCGGCCGTTTCCCAAGCCAAATGAGAGACGTGCGCTGAAGCATCAGAATGGGACGTGATTACACCACTTAAAGCCGCGAGCGAAAACTAATCAGCCAGTTGGTATTCGCTGCGCGTGCGACCTTCTGTGACACGGCTGTTTGTTCTCGAGGGCGGCTGTGTTTGGACTATCACGCGGTTGGCTGGTAAAAAAAAAAACTTCTTTCATCTTACTACTGTGATTGCCGATCATTACCGGAATGGCTTTGATCACGTCCTTCTCTGCTGCATTCACGGAGCTTATCATGAGTTTGTGATTGCGAGCTGAGATTGCAGACCTTGCAGCGCTTTCGCCCACTAAACTATCATTAATATGCCCTTTGATGTAGATGGACTAACAGACACACTTACCGAGCTGAATTCATTACTCTCACAGTAAAGGTAATTTCTGGAACATGGCAAAGGTAAAATAGGTGGTTACACAAATGTTGGTACAATAGGGGAGAGTCTGACCATTTCTCTTATTAAACTACCACAATGTTGTAACCACAGTCCATCCATACATCCATTATCTCCACTCGCTTATCCTGGGCAGGGTCACGGGGAGTGCTGGAGTCTATCCCAGTGTGCATTGGGCGAGAGGCAGGAATACACCCTAGCCAGGAATGCCACCCTTGCCCAATCTGTCGTTGGGCAAGGGTGGCATCTCCCTGGTAGTAACTAAAAGCTGTCTGACTCTAACACCTGACAAATAATTATGCAAATATGAAGTAAAAATACTGATATATATGACCTATATTAAGTGGCTGTTGTGTGTAGGACAAGTTCTCCTCTTTTTCCCCACTTGAATTTATGTAATCCACTCTGTATTAAATGGGCAGGGTCATATATTCTAATGCATTAAAAGTGGCACAGCTTTCTCACGACCAAGTAGAAGATGACCAAGTGAGCCAATGAAATGGCAGAGCAGAAACATGCTCAAATTTAATTGGAACCCGGGAATAATCACACCACATTGTGCTGTCCTCAGCTTTTGACTGATTCATTTAAGCACATCTCACCATTTGTTGACCAGCATAATCTCAGTACTGAAAGTCAGTGGACATTAGAATTAACAAAAATAAATAAATCTGATTGCTAGTTGGTTACTTCCATTTTGAGATTTTCTTGAATTGATGTGAACACTACTGTAGCTTTTTAGTCTTCATCACTTCTGTATTTTAGGATTGATGCGGTTTTTGGTTGAACTAATTGGAGGATCCCTCATTTTTATGTTGTTGGTCAAGTTGACTGGAAGGCCACACTATAGTCAAGAAGTAACATTAACATTGGACCCCATGTGACTACAATGTGACTCTTGTTTAGCAGCTCATTTTAAAAATGAACACTTTCCAAAACAGCACAAGGTCAAAAGGAGCCAAATCAATAAAAAGGAGGAATCAGTATTGAAACAGGTTAAACGAGGCTGAACTTAATTGGAATTTAATGTACGTAGTAAATTACATTTAAAACCTTTGAGGAAGGTACAAGATTGACTCAAGAGAGAAATGCTGAATCAATCCCTCAGGCCATTAACTTAAACATACTAAACCGTTTTGTTTCCTACAAGTATAAAAGGCCACCCACCTCTGCTACTTTTGCGTCATTTTTTCTAGCAATCCCTCCACTTCCCCATTTCCAACTTCATTTCATGTGGGGTTTTTTCCCTGTGTTTATACATTGTCTGCTCTCTCCCATCATCGATGTCCAGTGTGGCCAATAAACCTCAACCTACAGCCAGATAAGGATTCAGATTAGGGCTCAAGATCAAGATCGCTAGCCAAAGATCAAATGCATCATATGCTCCTAATACAATGTGCAGCATGTACAGCAATAATGTACAGCATGCCTCAATAAAACTCCTTCTCTTCTTCCATTTCCATTGAGTGAGAATTTTTATTCTGCTGAATTGCTCAGACACAACTCTGAAGGGGGCCATGAACTTAAGACACATAAGCGCACTTAAGGGCTTACATTACCGCAGTTATATACGAGATGGACGCAGAGAGGACTTTTTGTGTGGTCCACATAACACCTGGAAGAATCCAAATAATGAAGAGTCCAGACGATCTTGAATAGTTTCGCGTAACATTAGATAACAAATGGGGATTTTAGATTGCATAATTAACTCATCCATTACATTACATTCCATTACATTACAGGCATTTAGCAAATGCTCTTATCCAGAGCAACTTACACAACTTTTGCATCCATTTATACAGCTGGATATATACCGAAGCAATGCTTAAGTACCTTGCTCAAGGGTACGACGGCAGTGTCCAGGGAATCGAACCTGTGACCTTTAGGTTAAAAGACCAACTTTAGGTTACAAGACCAACTCCTTATCCGCCTACACTGCCGCCTATCCTATATTTGAAATAGACCTTTTATTTTGTTTTAAGCTTTCAGAATGCCCATGACTGTAAGGTAAAATTCCGGCACGGTCGTTTCACAGTGTTGCAGTATAGCTGGGGTTGAGGGGCACTGCACACAAGGTGCAATTTCATGGGGCATTAACCTCTCAAATGCAAACCGGGAATCACCTTTAGCCGTTAATGACAAGATCCTTTCCAATCAAATCAAGCACAATTTATTTTGTCCGTAAAAAGTGCAAGTGCAAAAGAAAGGTTCTTTGAGGGACGGATTGACTTCCATATGGAATTACAGCAGGTTCAAGGACTCCTCTGATAGTTTATGGCACAATAAAAAAGAAATGGTTTTCACGTAAACAGGCAACAGTTATATACCCCACAGGAACTGCAGACATGTAGCCATTACTGAGACTTTAATGGAACAGGGGAAGAAGGGTATTAAAAAGAGACATTATATTCAAATATTAGGTAACCCCACAAAATATAAATATTCCATAAATGTCAAACATCCAAAAGTTGCCCATTAAAATAACGAGTATAGGCTACTTTATAGAGTTCAACTTGGCTTTTAATTATAAATAACTATCTGTGAAATCAGAACTTTACAGGCACAGTTTGGGCCATCCTGAATTTAGAACGGCACGCAGCCAACACGAGTAGACTTACGCTATGAAATGTAATTTAGAATAACAGCTGTGATGCTGGTTGAGATAAATGCAAGATGAATGACAGACACAGGTCCCTCTCACAGGGTGACAGGTCCTGTTGAATCCTCTGGTCAGAATGTAAATTCTGGTTTTACAGAGTGATATTTACCATGCAGCAATTTGTTTTCCCTCTTTTTTTTTGTTAAATATTTGTCCCTACACTCGTGACCGATCTGCTGCGATCTGTTGGCGATTGTCTGGCCGCATGTAGTTTCATTTGGCAGCCCACGCAGAAACTCACGCGTGAGTTTCGTCTTCATGCTCTGAAGGAAAGTCCCCGTCCTGAAGAAACAACGCAAGTCTGTCACCGAGGGCCTTGCGCTGTTTGCTGTGCACAAACAAAACAGGCCTTTCCACCCGGAAACAGTGGACGGCTATTGCCGTTCTGTCAACCCAGCCATTCAAGCCGCTGTTGTAAATGTCCAGGGATTCGGTGGTAGGGCTTTTCTAAGAAACATTCTTGTGGCTGTTGTGTCGTCTTGACAAATGTTGCGAAGGATTAACGCGAACTTGTTTGCCTGGGCCGTCGTTTAGCGAATCTAAATGTGTTTGTGTGTCCAGTGTGTGTTTAGTTATCTGACAGGGGCTAGGAAACGCTTCAGAAGGAAACGTGATGAATTCCAGCAGCAGGGCATGAACGCTAACAGCCAGCAAAGAGCAGAAGACAGGGCAAAGGGTCTTCCACACTGTGTCTCGACTCTTCCAAGTGGCCGTTGATTTTTAGCACCACGCTCTTTGCGACATCTCGGCCTCATCTGTTTAACAAGGGACCTTTCCGTTCATATTTTAGCACGGCAATAATAGCCAAATTTGACTAACAGAAAGGCAGAACAAGTTTTCACAGTTATTTGGGAGTCAAATTTGAGGACGAATGCTCGCTGAATCCGGGTCATTGACTGCACCCGTCAGCTCTGATTACCTGGGAAATAAATGCACCTGCTCAGCCACCCCCCCCCCCCTCCCCAAAAGCAAAAAAAAAAACTAACACTGCATCAGACAGCAACACTTCAGGATCGTGGCATCGCACAGAGGTCACAGGGAGGTCACGGTTCTTCATCACACGCTCTCCTGGGAACATCTTCTCGCGAGCAGGCAGGAGGAGGAGTTTTCTCAATCCGAGATCAAATGCACTTCAGAAGGAGCGCCCCTGTGGGAATCGCATTTTCGATGCAGGGGGGAGCGAGACGACAGAAAAGCACCATGCAGACTAATGCCTGCCTGTCTGCTGCTCCTGATATGCTTTTTTACGTGCGCCGGTGTTTTTTTAGGGAATAAATGGTGCTGTGCGAGAGAGCTGGTCCGCCATGATTCATTCTAGCTGAAGTGTTCTGGCTGGCAGTAAAAAGAAAAATTCCTGTGGATTGCATTTTTTTTTTTTTTTTCATACTCTCCAGAAATGCGATGAGCAATTTTATGGTGAAGAGTTTGTATCAGGGTACGGTCTGAGGAGGATAAATATTTACCGACCTCACGCTGAGACAACCATGACGTAATTCTCATATTTTTAGATTTTTGTCATTTACAGTTAAATTGTTTTTTTTTCCCCGCTTCCTGACAATATGTTGCCACAAAAATGAAAGACTTGATACACTTTTTCTGTCTAGTCTGTTTACTGATTACTCTGGCTAAATGAGCTAATTGGCTGTATACACCAACACTGGTTCACACATAGATTAGATCACAGTAAAACATTTCATGTGTTGTGGGGACACAAGAACAGTCTTCAGCTGTCATTCATGCGCTTATCAAGAAATGTACTTAAAATGTCAGACGGCATAAATGTTGAGGGTAATTAAGTAATTAAGGCCAGCAGTTGGTATGAAAACCAGAGACAGACATGGCCCTCATTGCCCACCACTGACCAGTAGCAAAGCTTGCTGAATGATCGTTTAAAAACACTAATAAAATCAAATTCTCCAGTGGTAATTCAGAAATTATGCATTCATTTCCATTACATCCATCCATCCATTATCTAACCCGCTTATCACGGTCAGGGGTGTAGTGGAGCCTATCCCAGCATGCATTGGGCAAGAGGCAGGAATGAACCATGGACAGGTCACCAGTCCAGTGCAGGGCACACACACCATTCACTCAAACACTCATACCAAGGGGGCAGTTTAGACTCTCCAATTAACCTAACCTGCATGTCTTTGGACTGTGGGAGGAAACCCACCTGGACACGGTGAGACCATGCAAACTCGGTTACATCCATCCTTAACGAGGGAATTAGAAGAAGCAATCACAAGTGATTAATTGTATGGAATTCACAATCTCTGTGTCCAGGGGTATTTCCCCATTCTCAGCTCTCTGTTTTTAGCCATATCTCTGCTATGGCCCAAACACAGAGACACGATTTACGTGTCACATGTCATTTTTCACCCAGTATGTGGTGTCTCGGTGATGAATGACTTCAGCGAGCGAATCAGTGGTCCAGCCGTAATCTCTTTTGTGTTTGGCCAAGTGGCACACGTTTGCCTTGTGGGCCCAGCAGCACCTCATTAAGCAATATAGATTCATCCACAATGCACAGCGATATTGTTTAAAACACTGTTCCCTCTAGGGGGCACTGTTCTACGCTTGCAAGGCAATGGATTTGGGCAAAGACAGTGTCTTTGACAGTGTCGAAGACATAGTCTATCCCATACAGCCTCTGCTGTATGGGATAGACTATGCTAGAACAAACGTCTTCCTGGGCCTGTGAAAAAACCTTGAGCCTGTGGGTAAAATTAATAACTAAAGCATAAAATTATTGCTTGAGAGGGCAAGACGTTGTTTGCCTGGACTGGATCTGGGTGTTCACAGAAGATGTTTAAAACAGCTTTAAGGTCTAGTGTGAAATGAATATGAACTGCCAACGGCCATCTTGAATCGTTATACATGTGTGCTTGATTACAGTATGTCTTAAGGTTGCTGTACTTCAATTTTACTGTAAACCCAAGATAATGGCTTCAGAATATGATCAACACATTCTGCTGAAATGTAGTACTTTTTTATCGACTGTGTAGACTCTCATTCCTACAAGATGAGTCTAAGAAAAGCTTTCTGTGTGGTAGAGCTTATGTATTTTCAATAATGAATTTCACACCTCTCAAGTTGGGTGGAATGAGAATATGACTTTTTCTATTAATCGTACTTTGTTATTTCATATAGTCAGATACTAGAGGAGGGACAATGAAAAACTCTCCAAAACTGAAATCTCAAGGACTTGCTTGTAATTAACAATTAATTAGGCTTTGCATAATGCTCTATTATAATTATGATGTTTCAGCTCGTAATTTGATAACAAGTTGTTCAGTTGTCAGCCAGAGGCATTGTTTCTTCATTGTGTAAACCTCTTTGAACCGTTTTGTGCTGTTTGATAACTGTGGTACTTACTTTGTACTTACAATACTTATTGTTTGTAAATGTCGCAATGATGTAAGGGCTGTGAAATATTTTTTTTTAAGAAGATTTTGTAATTTTTTGATAATATTTTGTTTTTCGTAAGATTTCGTGCAGCTAAGAGAGGGAAGTGAACTCCGTTTTCTATCCCACTTGAAGAGAAAAGGCAAGCAATCCGCTCTATATCAGAAATGATGTTATAAATAAATTAATCTGGAGATCCCAAGGACATTGTTTGTGAGCTTCACCGGGTGAAGATGGAATATAAGCAAACCCTTTCTGAGATACAGAACCCTTTAGTTCTTTTGCAGAAAATAGTCTGCCATTGAAAGTCGGCACAAAGATAGAGGGGACCTTTGGTCTTCAGAGACAGAGACCACAGTCTGTCTTCAGAGGAAAATGGTGCCCAAACCTCAGGTTGCAAAGGGTGAAATGAAGGAAACGCCTGGATGTGGATAACATGGAGAAAATGGCTGTTGATAATTCCTAACAAAAAAAGACGACTGGTGGTATTAAGTCAATATATTTCAACCTCCATTGCCATCAATATGTTTTCAAATTATTTCTAATTCTCAGTCTCATCATAAAATATACCATGATATTTCAGAAACGGAACACACCGTTTCTATTTCATTTTAAACAAATCTACAAGTTAGGAACCTGAGAAGAGGCAACACTGTTTATTTGTTTTAATTTGTGTATCAAAAACATGATAAGAAAAAAAGTGCTGAGTCATCCTCAAAAGTGTAACACTCCATCAGAAATATTTATGTTCTCATTATTTTTTAACTTACCAAGGGCGGTGCATTGCTAGGAGCAATTTACATTTATTATGAGAGTGATGACTTATGAACACACAGGAGGACCTTTCTAAGGGCAGTACTGCATTTTAAAATTTATTTATTTATGTATTTTTGTCCTTGTTTGCTGAATGTTGTGTCAAGAACACGTTTTTGCTCTTAGGCTATTGTTTTATGAAGGAGACCCATCTGCTAGCATATCCACAGCCCGGCCTCGTGCTACCCGACGCTGCAGAAACACCGGCCGCGGCAATAGGTTGTTCTGTAATCTGGCATGGTTTTAAAGCAACGAATCATGAGGCTTGACCCGAAGTTACCATAAGCATTCAAGCGCAGATTAGTTACAATTACCATCTCTTCTCTTAAGCACCCTGCTCTGCTGAGCTGTGCTCTTAAAACTGGCTGGCAGTTCACGTTACAGGTATCACTTTTCAGTAGGTATTTGACAATGAATGTGGGACAGTGTTTAGTTTAGCTAGCCAAGCGCACAGAAATTGGCTTACTTTTGACTAATGTATGCATGGCACCGTCAAACAAGCATTTACCGTAGACTTTTAAAATTTCTCTTAAAAGCACCTTAGGCCTCATTTTAACATGCAGTCCACATCTCCAATTATAAGGATCATGGAGGGGGGGTAAATACCCCCCCCCCCACTCACCACCACCACCCACAGTCTGCCCTTTCATTCTTCTGGGACACCCGACACCGCTGTGCAGAAAAACTCTGTTAAAACTTGAGACCTTATATCGGTGGGAAAGGGGCAGTTCTATAGAATGAGCGAACCTCCGCAGTGACTCAGTGCAAGGAGTCCTCGTGCTCTTTTGCCCGCACAGCATTGTGGGTAATAACATCCCTCAGACAGTTGGAGTTGGGATAAGCCATTATTCTATTTCAAAGAGTCCAGCTGCGGCTCCTCCATCTGCAGGTTGAAGGGCATTTGGCAGAGAGCCGCTGGGGGGGGGGGGGTGGGGATGGGGGTGGAGGTGGAGGGGGGGGGGGTTTGTGTTGTTTGAGGGGTGGTGTTTGAAAATGAAGAGGTGGCTGTCTTTGCCAGGAACACCCTGGCAAAAGTGGGTCACTATTGTTATTATGAATAAGAGCTGAAGCACAGAGATGATCTCCTCCATCCCCAGAGGAGACAAGTGTGAGGATTTGGCAGAAAACAAGATGGGGGAGGCGGGGGGGGGGGGGGGGGAGGGGGGGTGGAGGGACAGGAACAGTGGTAGGGTGGGTCAGCACAGCGCTATCAAAAGAAAGTAACAAGCAACACAGTTACGAAAACAAATATGAAGGTTATTTAAGGATCATTTGTCATTAAACGAAGGCGAATACGGCAGACAAATTTATACAAGGCAAAAAAAAACACTGCGATCATTGCATCTAGTAACTGCTAAACTGTTGTACCTTGTCACAGCGCATAGAACTGATTCACCATTATTTGCTGTTTTCTGTATGTGGGAGTATTTTTTCACATAAATGTAACAAAATCCACACCCTACAATGTTCCCCTTCAGAGCTGGTTGTATTCTGGCCAAAAACACTATTACCAACCTTTACGCTGACCAAGCTCTTTTCCCCTGCGTCAGAATTACAACAGCTATTCATTCGCAAGGTTTAGCCTGATTTGATACCTTTAATTCCAACATGAAGGTGTGCATGATGAGGTTGTTATGTATGCTGAATTCACAAAGGTCACGTTTCCTTTGAGAAACTCATGCAACATGAGAGCTGCTCGAGGTTCGAATTCTATTCAGAACAGTTTTGAACTGGCCTGAAACAGGAGCAGCTGTGGATTTGTTTGTGTGATTATGTTCCAGAGTCTTAACTCTTTAAAAGTTAAATGAATTATTTATGGTCTGGGTTTCTCTGTACTGTGTCCAAATTTATCATCTCTGCAGAAACGATGGAGGCAACGAACATGCGGGAACTGAATATTTAATGAATGGAACATCAATAATCATTTATATTGACATAATTAAGGTGGGTCATTCTTATTTATAGAATGGGACGTGCAATTTGAGGTCATGTACTTGTACTGCAGTTTCATGTCAGGCTTTAGCAAGCTGGTTTAATTTGGAAGCTGAAGACATTATGTGAAAAACTAGCTTTAATAACAATGACGTTGTTTGTAATCATACAGGGCACTGTCAACAGTAACTACTTAGCAAGCAGCTTTTGAGGTATATTTTTCTTGAACTATAAATAACATACAAAGTAGATATAATACAACTTAGCCAAACAGAAAGTTTTATTCATAGCCAGGATTTTAAACAGCTGTTTTAAAAAATAAATAAAAATGATGAGTATGAAAAGAATTTATGCAGCACTCACTGAATTAATGTTGTGTCCAAGCTGATTGTTTGTTTGCCCGTGAGGGTTTGTGTGGTTTCTGCAGTTTTTGTGACTCCTATTCATGTCTTTGTGTTTAAGGGCACACTGAATACACCATGAGCATGGCCAAGCCTCATTGTCAGGCACATAATACATAACCCCTCGTGGCAATACATAAAATGGCACCTACCTACCTTCGCTTAAGAGAACAATGGAAAAGTTACTGCTTCGGATGAATCACAATCTGCTGTGCTTGGCGGGACTCCAGTTCAAAGCCAGAGCATTCTCTGGTGGTTCCTTAAATAATGTTTGCAATAAAGAAAGCTGTTCTTAGAAAGCTGACCTATGCAGGTTTTTGGTCCCTTTTTATTGTACTTTGGATTAATTGGCCAATCGGCAGTAAACACCAAGGTCATTTCACTCATGGGTTAGACCACAGCAAAATGACGATATTATTTTGGGACACAAGTACAGCCTTCAACTGTCATCATTTTTCTGGATTAAATTTTTTTATATATACATTTACCTTGTGTTCTGTAATTTTTATTGTCTGTGATGTGTTTTCATATAGTCTGTCTGCAGCCATGTTATATGTGCTGCTGCCTGTATTGGCCAGGACACTCTAGAAAATTCCAAAGAGGTTTTCTCGGTTAAATAAAGGTTAATAAAAAAAATGAAAAATTCATGAGATGATTAAATAATTCAGAGCGGCAGTTGTCCATCCCTGCACTACAGCATCAAGTGAGTCATAACCACTGAATTTGGAGCCTGAAGGAGAACAGGAACATCACAGTGCATTTCACTGCTGTGCTGAAATGAAGCGAATCTTGGGGCTTTCTCCTAATAGACCAATTGTTTAGCCCAAACCAGCATCATGTCGACACATTGTTTTGTTTTTTGTTTTTTTTCATTGGTCCGGATGACTTTTACACAGCTCCAAACCAAGCGGACTAGGATTTGTATGCGTTTGCAAAAAAAAACAACAACACCCTCCCCCCACCACACACACACACACACACACACACACATTTCAGCCAATCGCACGTGGCCAGCCTTTTCGCTTCCAAACTCCGCAAGTCTAGCCACGCAGGTAACTAGCCGCCTGGCTCATGCTACACAGACCACAGTTACACATCGTATCGCATTGTCTGTTCAGTCTATAAAAAGAACGGCTGAAGTATGACGTTGACTTCTCAGACCAGGCCTACAAAGGCAAAAGAGCCTTTGACTGATAAGTTTCAAGTTTCAAGTGTAAATACTTTATCACCATATCAGTGAGGATGCTTGGAATGTGACTTGGTGAGCTCATTAACATGGACAGGTGACTGTTGCAGAAAATTGACACAAGGAACACAGTTGGGAGGCAACATTTTAAATGTTGATGAATCAAGTCACTGGACACTAGATTGAACGTGCACCTGGTGCTGGACTTCAATGTCAGTTTTGGGTCATTTAGTAGCTGTAGGCAAACCTGAACTGTATGATGAGCAAAGGCTTCTGCATTTGTGCAGCCATTTGTTCCAGTTATAAAGAGATGCCTGGCAACAATTCTTTACAGGAACTGACATGCGTCTTCACATTTTTCCCACTGTTGACCACCCCCCACCCACTCCACCCCATCATCTATTGTTTCCCGACATTTGATGGAACAAAAGCTTCAGGCAAGCTTTGAGTACTCTAATTTCCATGGCAACAGGAGCTATGCTTCTGTATGGATTCTGAGATTTCATTACAGACTCCATTTTAGATCAAATACATGGCGTGTCCGGACCATCTATAAGCCCTCCAAAACCATATGAAATTGGGTAGCCACAGGCTTTGATAATTTACTGTTGCACAATGTAATGTTCCTTGTAACTTATTTATAGTTCCTTGTAATTTATTTATTAACAATTTGCCAAATGAGCCATAATTTATTCTGCGTCAGTCGGACTATTGCAGCAAAACTTTATACCACAGCAATACTGCAAATAGAATGACTGCTCTTAACTTCTTACACTCTCTCGCTCTCTCTCAAATACATACCATAGCAACAACAAAAATGTAGAGCATAATACTAACCTACCAGGGTGTCAGTACCTTATAATATAATGCTCGTATGATTCCAAATAATTCTCGAAAGGTCACATTCCCTTACATCATACTAGCATGCTCATAGCGACTAACAGTGATCTGAAAGCTACAACGTCTATTATCTATCTATATTAGGAAACTGCAGCCTCATGTACTGCTGAATAATAAGCCTAATATTTTCTTATAGCCACCTGATACAACAAGAAGTAGACTAAGAATTTTCCTGTCATCTTAGTGTTCAAACCACTAAATTCATAAAACTACCAATCAACCTCTGTGCTTGCTGTGTGAATAATTAATCATTTATAATTTGAGAGCAAGAAAGCAGAGGGGGAAGACAGAGTGCGTGGAGAGAAAATGTTTGAAGAGCATCACATGAGCAAAAAATTCCCTTGGTCCTGTTACTGCAATGTCTTCGTGCCTCAGATGGAAATGTTCTTCACTTGAATCAGCATCCTTATGCTTTAAATACATTTTTTGTATACGCGTCTCATTTCCACCAGAACTGGACTGGATTATCTGCAGCAGTTAGAGAATAAATTAGAGGGAAAGGGTGGTTTAAAATTTTTTTTTAAAAAACGTTTGAAAACAAGGGCTTTAAAATTAGAATATCTCAGCACATTCCCAGGACAAGAACATTACTCTTCTTTGATGAGAAAACATCACTGACTGTTTGTTATTTTTAGCAGATCAAAGGAAAGAAGCACAACTACTCAGTCAGAATAACTGGCATATTAAAATACACAAGCTTATCTCAGGGAACCACATGGCAAGGCTAAAACAAATTCACAAAGCATACAATAAACCTGAGCAGTTGAGTGCACATCAAACATTTCCACAACAGGTGCACAGCACAGACACTTTTTTTAACCTTTAGCTAAACATTTCATTTGAGATCAACATTTATTTTGTAGAGAAACACAAGATAAGCAACATTATTTTCTCAAAAAAAATTCCTAGAGATTGAGTTTCAGAAGAATATTAATAACAGTAGTTATTATTTTAGCGTTTCATTATGAGTAAACATGACCAGCACTTAATTTAAATTTGGATTGCAAGCACTTTAATTCAGGCATTCAGAATTTCACTTAATCACTATGGTTAATTTAATGCTCGAAAATAAATAATGATCAACGATAACAAATAGACGTAGACGTAAGGTATATTAGCATATATACTGCTAGTATATTTTGTTAAATATACAGCCGCTGTTGTCACTTCTTTATGGGCAGTGGTGTGTGTGAAATATAGCTGTGCCTGGAGAAATAACTCAGCACAACAACATCTGGACAGTCTGCCTAAATTTCACCGCCCTTCAGACGTCCCTGTCAGCGCTCCAAGTGCAGCAATCATTTGGCAAGCGGCACAGACATTCGGCTAATTATACAATTAGGCGCTAATTATGAGGTCTTCATCAATAAAATAAAATGATGCTGTTACAGATGAGTCTGGAGGAGATTAAACATGGACACTCGCATATCAAGACCAATGTGAGCTAAACGATATAATCCTGGTGCGTGGCATGCCAATGGATCTTGCAAATCTTGCAATCTATCTTTAGACCACGGTACGATTGATTAGATTTGACCAGTAATAACAGGTGCAAAAACACACAAACAATAACCTGATATGGCCACAGGCGAGGGGGAAAAAACAGATGTGAATAAAGAAAACACTGTGAGACAAAAAGAAAATTATATTGAGTGCAACGTTTCAGTCACGTAGACCTTCAACAGGCCCAAAGCGTTGAACTCAATAAATGTTTTTTTTCGCAAGTACTATCACACAGTGTGCAGGAGCTCTCTTTATTCACTTCAGTTCTTATTTCTCTTGTGCACCTGTGACAAGCCTGTTTTTCAGATTTTGCATTTAGTTTCATATAGAGGGAAAAACAGCCATCAAAAAAGCCTGAGAGAGAAGAAGGAGCAGTGACAGGCCGCGTGATTTAAGTTATGAATTAATGTCAATTAATGATGAATTAATGATCAATTGATTAATATTGATCAATGCCAATACTCCGATTGCAAAAATGGATTACCTAAAATGATGTGCCATTGCTCATAAAGCATGTGGTAAATATGATAAATCAATGTCCGAGTGGGATATTAAAGTGTGCAGAACATCTCAGAGAAATGTTTGTACGGAAATAAGCCTGCCTGCAGTGCCATGCAAAACGGTGTGGAACCAGATACTCAGCCACAGAGTATCATTCGACCATGCAAATAAATGAGCTTTTGTCCAGCATTTGTCTCAGATTAAGGTGGATATTACACCTGGCACTGCTGCATTAAAGGAGCTTAGCACATTGCTGGAAGACATTACAGTGCAATTTTACAGGTAGAATGTTTTTTAAGGGACTCACAGAGCCAGACTCTGTAATGGAGTGGATGCGGATTCTTCTGAAGGTTCTGATGCCTGCATATAGCTAATGTCACCAAAGTTCAGAACTGAAAAGAATGAAGCTTGAATCAACACTTTTCATCTAACCACCGAGTCCTGGTGGTTCCTCCAGTTAAGGCACAGTTCACACTTCAGGGTATGGATGAGCCCCATGGTCCGGGAATCGAATCCCAACATTCTCGCTTCAGAGTATGGATGAGCCCCATGGTCCGGGAATCGAATCCCAACATTCTCGCTTCAGGGTATGGATGAGCCCCATGGTCTGGGAATCGAATCCCGACCGTGCCAAAAGTGACCGGTAGCCCTGTGGGGTGACTAATTATTGCCGGTAGCATCGCACTGGGGTTAGAGATGGTTCAGTTGGCAGGGATCTGTGTCTCGTCTTTTTCAGTAAAATAAATGCACATGGAGTGTATAATATTAATGTTCTTAATACAGCCAAGCATATAAACGGGAGACTGTTACATCATTTCTGTATGCTGGAGAAACAGACCCCATAATTACACCAGGAACTGAGCAAACAGAAAATGATCAGTGCAGAAGGTCAGTTATTCGCGCGGCGCGTTCTAAAAACAAATTTTCTTCTTTCAACCTTCCATCCGCTGTGTGTTTGCTGAGCCACGACGGCAGTTGGGCCATTACACGAAGCCTCCCCTTGTAAAGGAAACAAATGGAGTCCGTTATATTTAAATTTAAATACAGAAACACAGACTCTTGGGTACGGAGGTACGGCGCTCTTGGGTACGGAGTAAATGGGAAAAAAAACCATCATACAGACAAAGAGATATTTATTTAAATATTAACACACAGTGAAACTGAAGGGTTTGTTTTCATGGCTTCTTGGATTAATTTAACCGTAGAAATTGAGAGCAGCCCCTGAGCATAGGGTAGGTCAGAGTAATGTTTACTGAGTGAACTGGACTAAATGTGTTCATGGCTATGAATAACTGTTACACAATGAGTATTGTACCTTATTAGACCTGTGTTTTGTAGTTGTTCCAATGACCTTCGGTATGCGTTTATTGTACGTCGCTTTGGATAAAATAAATGTAATGTCATGTATTGCTGGTTTTAGTATGGCGGTGATGGCGATTGCTACGTTTCGATGCTCAGAAAAAGGGGCACAATCAGTGACTTCCTGTAGTTATGCGGAGCCTCTGCTCAGACCGCACTGCAGTATTTACCGGATTGGTCCAGCGCTGAAGGTGTTTCACACCCCCGCTGCTGTAAAGGTGACTTCATATCACCCACCCTGTGATACAGCCACAGTCCTGAAGCGCCGTTCAAAGCTCGGGCTGCTATTTATAGCGCCACGCAAACTCGCCGCTTTGCGCTCGGCCCAGGGGGGATTCCCGGCTTTGCCAGATCCCGTCCCAGCGCCACAGGCCCGTGCTCTCTGCGTACAGCGGCAAAGGAACATTCTGCCGGAGTCGCAGAGCTCGGAACGGGACGCGCGCGTTCATTACCCAGCAGGCAGAGTAAATAATTCAGCGAAAAGAACGCTGACGCTCGAGTGAATTTACCATCGATTTAGTCAGCATCTGCCAGCCGTGGGAATACATTCCTCAAACACACACACACACACACACACACACACGCATACGCACGCACACACACACACGCACACACACATCTGCACGCACACACACGTACAAACCCATGCATACACGCACATACACACGCACATGCAAAGACACGTACACACACACACACACACACACACATATATATACAAACACACAGTCAGCCATCAGCGACATCATCCTCATGTTAAACACAGAAATCCCTCTGGGTCCTTAGAGTTATGGACAGGGGGTAAAACCAAACACAAGCAGGGGGAGACGGCTTTTCCCCCTTACCTCTAATTCTCCTTTCCTTACTGTAGCCAAAACAAAGACTCAAAGACTGGCATTCTCATAGCAGGGCTGAGCAGCACTGCACAGTCCCCCCCCCCCCCCCCGTCCCCCCTCTTACTCTGAACCCTCTCAGCCTCTCCCCAGGCAGGATGTAGAGAATTTGATGCGCGTGTTTTATGGGAAGGATTCTCTCTTTGTGACACTTCGCATAAACCCATTCAAACCACGGCAGAGACCTTTTTACGGTTCAAAATGCCGTGCTGAATTTTAATAGCAATATGCCGGGTAGGAATAAAGAATATCCCTTTGTTTTGTTTCAGCATCAAATCCTATTTTTCTATTCAGCAGCTGTGCAAATGAACTGACGTTTGTCTGCTATAATTTATTTGAAACCATTCGCAAAGGAGTGAATGTGTATGTGTATATATATATATATAAATATATGGCGTTTCATCTCAGAATCTGAAAATGCTTTCCAGAAGGGGACCATACATCAGCAACACGTAGGGTCCACCTGGGTACTACACGGCGGCCATATTGAGTCAGACTGACAGATGGCCAGATTGGGGGAGGCATGCTGGGAATTACTCCAGGACACCAGGAAAATCCACGGCTCTTTGTAACGAGCACCACGCTCATCATTAAACACCACAGGAAGCCCGAAGCCCCCCCGGGAATAACATCTCATGTGACAGACAGTGGCCTGGATTGAGTGAGCGTCTATCCTGGACTTTGACTCGGCAGTGAAGAGGAGTGTTTTCTTCACAAAACGCAGGTCTGCAAGGCAGTCGTCGTGATTGGTCAACGTAATTGACAAAGCTCTGGTAAAGAGAGAAAACCAGCCTTTGCTAATGACGATCGAATCCAGGCCCTCTCAGTGTAACACAGCATATGCCGTCCCTGAACATTAATGTTCAGCCATTGCACAGCTTAATTTGCGGAGGCAAACCTGACTGTGCACAGCAAGCAGGGGATGCTGCAGGTTCCAGTCCGGTGAATGCATATGGACATTGTTGGCTTGGAAAAAAACCTCTATCAATCATCAAGTATGATACGCAGCTATTATACTGAATTCTTGGCACATGAATAGGCACAGCACCAAAACCGATTAAAGCAGCTATTTTTCAGTAAAAGAAAAAACAGGTTGAAATGCTTTAATATGCAAGATTTCCTGAATAATAAATAGTTGCTAAATTGTTCTCCACCTCGGTTTGTTGTGTAAGAAGTCGGCAGTATGAAAAAGTAACAGTCATCCACGTAACTCCTTTGTGTTTGGCTCGTTCTCTGTTTGCAGGCAGACACAACTGTCCTGCTGACAGGGACAGTTTTCCTGTATGACAGAGTGACAGACAGAATGACTGATGAGGGGTCTGGATTTCTGCAGAGCCAGGTGACATTTGTTGGATGAGGCTGTCCAAATTCAGGGAGGGGGTCCTGGCCTTTTAGTTCCCCACAGAAATGCACAGTACACAGTGGTGAGAGATGTAGGCCAGTCGACTGCAGTGGGATTTCTTCCCACCCGGCTCATGCAATGTTGCTGAGCTCATCATACAGCTTCACAGTTTACAGAATGAAAATTGTACCGTAAGTGCGTGGGTGGGTGTGTGTGTGTGTGTGTGTGTGTGTGTGTGCGTGTGTGTGTAGTGTGTATGTGTGTGTGCGTGTGTGTGCGCGCATATTTCTGTGTGTGTGTGTGTGTGTGTGTGTGTGCACGCGTGGGCACAAACTGACATAATATTATGGGGCTTAGGTTTTGTTTTAATGTGTGGAAAACAGTGACACCGTCATGTGCGTGCCATATTATTTTCCATACCCTGCAATTAAAAGTTTTTAATTTCCCAAAGCTCTGCACTGCTGTGAGCTGATACCTCAGAGAAATAAAAACATTAGAAACTAAGGCAAAATTTTCTTCCATATATTACACTGAACAGACATTACATTGCCCCGGTCACGACCACAAACCGGACCTGGACAGATAATTTGAAAACTGGACATTCCTGTCGAAAAACTGGACGTCTGGCAACCTTCAACAGGAGCAGGACAGTCTCAAAAAACGATTGAATTTTTCTAAAATTCTAGAGTGTTTAGCGGATTAGTTTCAGTGGGTGACTCATCTTGTTGAGCCATTATTCCAGTCTGTGAGAGTGTGTGCGTGTGTGTGCGTGTGTGTGTATGTATGTACTGTATGTCTGTGTGTGTGTGTGTGTGTACTGTGTGTGTGTTTGTGTGAACATGGCCTGGTATAGAATCCTAATCACGACAGAGCAGACTGTGGCCAGTAGCCTGACAGGGTGGGGTGTATGTAGAATTGGTGTCGACCTCAGAGCTTTCAGCCATCAGCTATCTGGCTGTATCTCGTCACACATCAGCAAACCTCCTCCTGGTAAATTGTTGTCTGCTTATGTAACACTCTGCGTGAAGTGCCCTTCTCCACGCAGCGTCCGACCGCCCAGCTCAGCCGGTGGAAAGTGCCAGAACGAAAAGAATTTTCATTAACTGGAGCCTGTTCAGAAGGCAGGAGACATTTTCCCCTTTGCTGTGTTTTGGTTGATGTGAGCGCGAGAGAGCAGATAAAATTACCCATGACTCATCACCTGTGTTCGGTTCAGTGTCCAACTGCCATTTGCTTTCAGCTCGATAGGGCTGATTTGAACATGGAATATGTTTTTGTTTTTTTGCTTTCCAGCAGTGAAGCTGGAGAAACAAGAAAAAAGAAGAGACTATAAAGCTAGTAGGTGTCTAGGTATGGTCTGTGCGTGGTCACCCAACTGGGGCGGCATCTGGTGTTTAAAATGCAAATCAGATTCAAAAGGTGGACTGGGAAATTAGTTTACAGAAACCAGCCTGGGGAACTGCGAAATTGTGATTTTTATCAAGGTATGGGTAAAGACATTTAAAATCTTTAGCGAGGTTATGCTAATTAGCCTTTAATTTATGCTGTACTGGGACACTTAAAAGCAAGGGAAGCCAATTTCAACATCAAGGACATGTGGCTTCTGAGTTTCAATTTCACTTTTAATGTAAAAGTTTTTTTTCTCATTTCAAAGCCTCATTAGGTGAGCGTATCTTTTTTTTAATGCCGAATATGAATCTGTCACGTTCAATATGCAATAAAACTTTATGAAAGGGAAGCCACCAGAAGCGCTTTATACTGTTACCAAAGACGAGCCAGATGTGTCAGACGGGGGCGGTCTGTCACCTGATCTAGAGCTGAAAGGCTTTGTGCTTTGAGCTTCCAAACTCGGGAGCTTCACTTACTGATTCACCTTTTCACGTTAACTCCCACCCACCTCCACAGTACGTGCGCACACGCACACGCACACAGAAAAACACACACGTACACACATGCACATGCACACACACACACACACACACACAGAAACATACACAAAATCACACACACACACACACACACACACACACACACACACACACACATGCACACATATGCACGCACGCACACAGAAAAACACACACATACACACACATGCATATGCACATACACACACACACACACACACACACACACACACACACAGAAACATACACAAAATCACACACACACACCCACACACACGCACATGTACACATATGCACGCACGCACACACACACATACACACAAAAACACACATGCACACATACGCACACACACATACACCCACACGAACACACCATGAGGAAAAGGCATAGGAGAGGACCCACTGTGGCCATAAAGACCGGAATATTCCAACGTGGTCACAGACTGACAGCGTCTTAATGAAGACACACGCATCTCTTTTGCTTCTATCATACGCATATCTATCATAAATTTACAGCGTCAAACCTCTATAATTGAAGGGCAGAAATTCGAAACGACCTCCTAGGTTCGTCCCATTGCCTTTGTGTTGTGTTGTCCCAGGAATGCCGTCATAACCGAGTAATCTCTTCTGGATTAAGCCCAACGGGGGCCATTTTGTGGGGAATAACCATGGCGCACTCTGGCAGAACCACAGCCATCTGGCTCAGATTTATGGCCGCAGAGCCTTCCCTCAGACTCACACACATGCGACCCATCAGTGCGGCAGGGCTTGACTGTAAATAACGAGCCTGCCACAGCGGTGTGGGTTGAGTAAATGGGGATGAATCATCATCGGCAGCAGCAGTGAACCTTGGCTCCGTGGAAGCGGGCGGTTGTCTCTCGGTCCAGTACCTGTGATTGGGCAGAGACGCGTCCGGAGATGGAGGTCCCCTGTCTGACGTACGGTGTCATCGAGCTGCACTGCAGCTGTGGAGCTGACAGGATGGCAGGTTATCCAGCTTCCTGTTCTTTCACACCTCAATTCTGCTACCTTCGTGACACTTTATTTTGATTTTAGCTTTCACGGTTTTGTGAAGATTAACATTTTTATTGATCTTCCATCCATCCATCCTTTATCTATACCCGCTTATCCTGAGCAGGGTCGCAGGGGGTGCTGGAGCCTATCCCAGCATGCATTGGGCGAGAGGCAGGAATACACCCCAGACAGGCTGCCAATCTATCGCAGGGCACACACCCCATTCACTCACAATTTACTCACACATTCATACCTATGGGCAATTTAGAGTCTCAAATTAGCTTACATGCATGTATTTGGACTGTGGGAAGAAGCTGGAGTACCCGGAGGAAACTCACGCAGACACGGGGAGAACATGCAAACTCCACACAGAAAGGCCCCAAGCTGAGATTCGAACCCACGACCCTCTTGCTGGCTACAGTGCTCACTTGACAGGCCCCAGAGCTACCCCATTTTACCTAAATGATCCATTTCTAAACATGTTGATGTGAAAACTGTTTAGTACCCTGGACCATGGCCTCCAAGTTGAAGCTATAGTAAGTTACAGAATCCCCCTAAAACATCATATGGAAACAAGGGCATGTTGAGCCATGTTCTGTGTCTCATGACTGAAAGACACAGAGAAGCCTCTTACAGCAAGACATCAAAAGACGCTGTTAAGATAATTTAAGTTTTCTACAGATGGTCGTAACTCGCCGTGATGCATGTCGACAGGGTCCACATTTAATAACCCCCGTCCAAGCCTAATTTGCCTCAGGCTAGGTCATACAAGGCGCCTCTGACACAGAAATACTGCAGCGCTGGAAACAGAGAGGCTTTCATGATTCACAGCACCAAAACAGCCTGGCTAATCCGATGCAAAAATGTACTCTTCTGGACTTTAATATTTTGGACTGAATGGAATCCCCCACTGTGAAATGCCTTTTGGACTCACCAGAAAGGCAAAGCCAAACAAACTCCCAAGTACAGGAGACCAAAACTGTGTTGCCAAATTCCTCTGAAATATCTAATGCCTTTCAATCAGCTAATTGTATTTATATACAGGATGGGTAATCGCATGAAGGTTTTTATATATTAAAAACAATTAGCAGCTCTTTTAAGAAACAGTTTCAACTCTGATGTTGTTCAGAGCTGTTGCTTTAAACTGTATATCTGAGGAGCCATTATGCAAAAAAAAAACGTGTTTGGCAATCTCACGCGCCACTGCGGGGGGGACACGTACAGAATCAGAGTCAGCGGAAGGTAAGCCGTAATGAGCTGATGCCTCCTCAGCGGGGGGGTCGGGGGGGGGAGGGGGGGGGGAGGCGGGGACCCGTGTAACGGTTCACGGTCTGTGCTGTCGCTCTCTCCTCCCGTTCGGACTGAGCGAAGAGCCGGGACGCCGATGTCAGGCGGAGACTGCGGCAGGACCGAGCCTCACAGCCTCCCTGAGAGAGTGTAAGAAAAACGGGAACGAGGCTCTTGAAATCGAAAAAAAGGGGCAAACGAGAACCGCAGCACTTAATTGAACACTACATCACACTGAGCACAATGGACTGGCTCACAAATGCAGCATGTATGACTGTGAAGAATGGTAAAGCAAATCAGAGAAACAAAAGTGTACCCGTTCCCCAGTCCTGGTGCTGCCTTATGAGAGCATGAGGGAGCCAAGCAATTTTAGTGAATCAGACTGAGTGTTTGGTAATGTCTCGCAGTGTTGCATGCATTATTCATTGACCACAGAAATGTGGCTTGTAAGTCGTGATGTGCTTGGAAAAAGCAAGCCCTGTAATGCATGCTATTTAACCAAACCCAGTGTTAGCTGGGCTGCAATGATATCGCCTGCGATAGAGGGATATATCCATATTGATATAGACAGGAAATAATCTGGTTACTTTTTAATTTCAGCCAAGCTTAGAGCCACTAGCTGATATCGTGCCTTGAATGCTTTGTGGGTGTTTAGCATAATAAGTACTCTCATTCACACGTGGCAATAAAAGTTGCTGACTGAGACTGTATTTCATATTCTTAATCAAACCACAGTCATCACATGAGAGGAGATAATGAACCATTGTTAAATTAAAATAAATAGCTTCATGCTGTTCCACGACCATTCTCATACGGTTTAATCACATTTTTCTTACCCTCTGAGATCTTGGTGCTGTGCAGCAGCCTGTTGTGCCAGCCTCATGATTCTCATTTAAGCTAGACCTTAATGTGTTGCTATGGGCACACCAGCCCTTCTCCTTCCCCTTGGTGCAACACAAGTAATGGCTTTTTTCTGGTTGCCGTATGTACATTTTATGCATTTAAAGCGACTTTCCAAGGAAACCCTCAAACCTTATTGTTTTCTTTTTTCCAGGCAGTCGCTTCCGAAGTGATACTTCAACTTCAGATTGGTGTATCTGTGTGGCACAGGCAGGGGCGGAGCTAGCCTTTGGGTTATTATGCAAGGCATGATGGGAAATAGAGCGCAGAACGCTTTGAACAACGCAGAGGAAAAGCGAGTCCAGTTTAAAGATGCGATACATTTCAACGTCAATGTTATGATTTAAAAATATCTATTTCTTTTTAACGTAAACAATGCATTGTTTCTCGTCACAGCATTCATTAAACAGTACTGTGTTCATGAATGAATGAATGAATGGATGAATGAATGAATGAATGAATGAATGAATGAATGAATGAGTAAGCCCTAAGTCAGTGTCTATGTTTGGGTAGTCACAGGGACCCCATGCCTGCTCATACTGGTGCGCCACACACCCAACACCCCCACCAAATTCTGCTTCTGACCACAGGGCCTATCTGTTTATACATCCTGGCACTGGTACACCAGAGCCTTAGTCTCACACCCATCCACTTCCCTGCAGTCTCACCCAACAGGCAGCCATTTTGTTTCCCCTGCTCTTCCTCTGTTGTCTATCTGAGAAGGTTCTACTTGACAATGAAGCTCCATTCATTACATACTTATGACTTCATAACAAAGCATAACCTTTGTAACAGTTGATATCTGGCGAGCGTGATTGTAAATAACCAGCACATTTCCTTGAGTTGAGAGCGGCCCTCTTTTGTTAGGAAGCAATTAAACTGGCAGCCATGACCGTGAAAGCATTTTTACCTTCCGTGGTCGGCCTAGTATTCCCCTGGGGCATACTAAAAAATATGTTTGAAAAAATAACTTGTGATAAATTACATTTATTAGGTCGGTTTATCGGGCTGTTATTTTTGTTGATAGCTGACAGCTCGTGGCAACGGGAGATGCGGTCGTTCCGGATAAGATGCAAGCGCCGCTTGGTGAATAACTGCCACACAACACCTCGGGCTATTTAACACAAAGAACCGATTCAGATCACATGTTTTGACTAGTGCGACTTCTCGTGGTTATGAAGCTCAGGCCTGTCCTAAAGGTCGGAGTTAACACAGTTAACTGATCTATTCGCTGGTTGAATCGAAAAATTTTCATTTCCTGAAGGGGGCACCCGTTCAGTTTCCACACAAGGTACCACCAGTCCAAAAGGTCACTGATCCTCTGTTAGTTACAGCACCCCGGACCACTGGCCCTTTCGAAGGTCCAAGGTTCGAAGAATATGATGGATCTCTTCCCTCCTGATCTGGCCCTTCCGATTTGCTGTTTGTGTGTGTGTGTGTGTGCGTGTGTGTCAGGGGTTGACCTCTGGGCTAATTGAATGGTACAGTTATTCCAGCACACATATCACAGATGTGAATGGTAAAAGTCCAAATTTTCCTAACAAATATATATATACTCAGGCTTTTCAGATATACTACCCAAAGTAGACGCTGGAGCACTCATACAAAGTAAAGCACGTTTATTTAAGTAAGACTGACGTTTCAACTTCTTCAGGGTCAACCAGCTCAGAGTCCTATAGTTTTCCTACTTTTCGTCATTCTGGAAAGTGCCTTCTTCAACCTCAGCAATGCGCAGCCAGTAATGTGCTCTGTATTCACAAAAGGTCAAAGAAATTACCGCACAAAGGCTCTCATGTTGACTCTGCTGATGTTAGGGGGCATGTGCATCCCCCTCAGCAATTTTAGATGTAGAAATTTGACACCATCTGTTCCACTGATTACCAGTTTTCTGTGCGGATTATAGTATATAAGTCATAGTGGTTTGAGAGGAAAACACTATTTCATGCTGTGTTTTTTGTGCCTTGGAGTAAATAGTTGTCAGACTCCAGCTGAGATTTCTCTCAGTCTTTAAGCAAAATGAATAATCATGTGAGCTTGGCGACAGTGTAAACAACTCATTTGCACAAATCAGAATTTTTTTTTATGCTGTGGATCTCGGCATGTAAAACTCAGAAACACCCCCCAAATCTATAAAACCAGAGCCTGTTTCTACACAGGAATGGTTATTTATTTGCCACAAGCCAGCTTTTAATTGGAAAGAGTAGAGAGGTTATGAACACAAACAGCAGACTAGATGCGTGCAATTCTCAGTGGAATTGCACTGAGATGCCATAATTATGGGGGCCTGTGTTTACAGATGCATGGAGTCCTTAAACTGCAGGATTTGTGCACAGTAATTCGCTTACTGTAAAAAACAGGGCTCAAAACCGCAAGGTAGCTGAGGGACTTCAGGAATTTCACTGAACATTTACGTTTTATGGCCTCCTATGACTTGGACCACCTGGCAATAAAGGCTATACAAATATTTACTGGCTTTTTTTGGCAGTTGGGCATTTGAAATAATGCCCTTCCAATCACAAGTGTGCCACACGCATTCACACAAAGGGCACTGCAATGCGTGTGGCCACAGCCTTCATCATTTCACCAACACACTCAAAAATATTTAAATTGCAATAGAAGTATGTTTGTAAACAAATGTATAATAATAATAATAATAATAATAATAATAATTCAGCTGTCTGTATTAACTGGAGATGAAACATGATTATATTTAAACAAGATTTAAAAAGTATTTGGTAATGAATGAAGAATCCAGTGTAAAGTCTAACAAAATGTAGACTAAAAACAGTTTGCTTTCATTGTCTACTATTTTCAATAAACATTTGGATTCAATTGGAAAGAAACACATTTTCAATACCAAGAAATATTGTCTAAATTGCATGCAAAGTGTGATAGAGCTACTGACTATTTTCTTACATGTTTTTTTTACTTGTTGGTTTGTTTTTCTCCTCAGAAACTCAATAGTTTTAAGTTGAGTGGATCGGTGGTAATGTTTTTTCAAACATTTGTTACATTGATATTTACACGCCTCACGTATGACTCTGATATCGTTACCTGAATATTAAAATAAAAAACAAACCGGACAGGATTGTGAAACCGTACTGTAAAATGAGTGATTACAGCAGTCGTTTCAGAGGCAAGCGTTTAATTAAGCAAGACCTATTATTGGTAGCAGTCAACATCCTTTAGATCGTGAATTTCACATGCTACCTTCCAGGCAGTATTTTAAATATCCAGAATGCACATCCAACAGATCTGAATATTAATTGCTACCGACTTCAATTAGCATTTTCAATCAGGACATAGCATAAGCAACACGCTGCTACATGTGAGGGGGGGGAAGTAAATGGTTGGAGGGGTTCTTGCTATGCTGCTATAAAAATTTCATTTATACTACCTGTAGGTAATCTGTAAACTCTACAACACCATCTGTTGTCTATATCAATTTTATGTGATGCGCTACAGTAATAAAGGGTTACTCACTAATTGCTGCTACGTTCATATGCTGTCATTCCTGCAGCTCAGACAATATACACTATACATGAGAAATGTTGTTTGTGTTCTGCCATAACGGTCTTGTGAGTTGTTGTGGATAAGAGCATCCACCAAATTGACCAAATAAAAAAAAAATAATAGTAATAATAATAATAATAATAATAATGATAATAATAATAATAATAATAATAATAATAATAATAATAATAATAATAATAATAATAATAATAATAATAACCACAAACAGGAGCAACACATCCCAGATTTTAAGAGCAAAGATGGAGGTGTGATTTCAAACAAAATCACTGTGGATGACCCAAATGCAAATGATCAAATGGAATGGAATCGACTGGCTCCATTTGATCCAGATCTACTGGACACAAACTGTCAGGGAAACACCTGATTTGTTTTGTTATCACTTTGTGTGGATTAGACAGGAAGGGAACGTCTATTAAATCCAGCTCTTCAATCAACCGGCTGAGCGTTGCATTTGTTCAGCTTTCTAAGAAGTCACCACTTTCTGCTAGGACTTAATCATACCCGTTGAAAGCTGGACTTTTTAAATTTCTTCTACTATCAGGAGAAAAGCTGAACAAATGGCATAATCCATCCCGGCATGTTCGGCCCAAGCCCGGCCTCAGCATTCATTAAATATATATCTATCCTCAGATATAATACAGCCGGAGCATAATTAAACGCATTCATTTTACAAAGGCCTTTACATTTGAGGGACAAAGGAGTGGCCTCACACTTGCCTTTGTCCTCGAGTTGCGACGGCAGGTAAGTGAGTTGTAAAAATCTACCTCGGAAAAGAGGTAGAGTATGTTCCTCTATCCAAATTCCCCGTGAGGTCCCTGTCTGAGCACTTGGAGCGAAGGAGAAATCAGCGGGCATTGAAGATGACAGGAAAACTCCCATCGGGAACAGTCAGCCGAGGAAGCCCCCCCCCCCCCGCCTGAATGCAAATGAGCGGAACGTTTCTCCTCCATCTCCCTCCATCCCTCCCTCCGCTCCCCCCTCTCAAGCACACACGGGAGTCAGCTAGCGCCTGGCTGACTGACAGACAGGTATCATACCTGGGGGGGGGGGATGGCTCAGTGGTACGGTTATGATAGGGGGTGGGGGAGCGAGGGTTTGTAACGTGGCCTCTGTTCGCCACTTAGATGAGCGTCACCTGATAGAGGAATCAGATCTGAGAGCCGTGAGCGATAAGCCACTGAGTTCCTCCACCCACTGATCTCTGGGTAACGGAAAGCTCATGTAGGTGAAGAACACTGATGCATGAGCATCTTTTTTTGTTTGTGCATGTGCATTTTTCCATCCATTGATTTCTCTGTTGAATCTCTAGTGTTTCCTCACTCCAGTTTTGACTCTTGCTTGGACGTACTTTCTATTGTTTCATTTCATTGCCACAGTTTCCTGAAGTGCACTGGACTCAGGCTGCATGCACCATGGGAAACAGTTCACGTTTCATGTTCCTCCACACTTACCTGTGACAGCATTGTTTTACTATAATGCAGTACAATGGACACCTCATAATCAGTACCTAATTGTTCAAGTGTCATTGCAGACTGTCAACTTTGATTGACATTTCTGCTGAACTAAGAGAGGCCACAGGATGACTGCTGAAATACAGGCTGACGGCCCAGAAGGTCACACGCTGGAGGCTCATTGGTGTTTTGGAGCCCCCAGCATTGACTTCTAGGCACCTGTGGCCTGTGAGGTACATCCCATCCCGTCCCACTTGATATTTTTGTCAATGTTGGCCACTGCAGTGGAAACCTGTCTTTTCAACACGTTAGCTTGGCTCAAAGAATGGAAAGTTCAGGAACGGACCGGTTTGGCAAACTGGGACTCCTACAGTTTATCTCATACGAGTACCGATAGTTATTTTATTCCCTCCTTCACTTCAAGCACAGCCTATATACAGCACATGTAAAGATGGCACATGTAAAGATGGCAAAAAAGGTTAAAAAAAAAAAAAAGAATAAAGAGCAACAGGTAACGAACACAGTGCCCGTGAGAGAGAGACGTGAAGACGGAGGCGACGACGCTCGCCATCTCTTTTTTTCGACGCTGAGCAGTACTGACAGGAGCTGTTCGACGGGAAAGCGGCAGACGCTGAGAGTGAGATAGCTGACGGACAGGTCGGCCGTGAGCCAGATGGGGGAAGTGACAGATCGCCTTGCAAAGTGTGAAAGCAATCAAAACTCCTCCCTTATTTATAACCGGGAGCCTCAGAGCAAGCACTGCCAAGAGCTGCTTTTTTTCTTCTTTTTTTTTCTTTTTCTTGAGAGGAAAAAAAACCGAATCAGATCTCAGATGAAACACAAAATGCTGCCTAGGAAAAGCATGTGCAAAAAAAATTTCTCCCAAAGTATAAGAAAAGAAGCCACTGGGGAATTCTACAGACGGGGACAGAAAGAATACTTTCAAGATGGAAAATGGAAGACTGAGAACCTGTGGGTAGTGGCAAAAAAAACAAAAAAAACAAAGAGGAGGACTGGGGGAAGAAGCCCGGTGAAACCAGGAAACCGAGACAATGGTTAGAGATGAACTATGTTCGGCTCGGTCTGAGAAGCTGGAAAAAGTCAAGCCTTCTTCAAAGGCAACAATTTACCAGCGATCCTATTTTTATATCTCGCATTTCTGACTGGTGAGCCGCCCTAAAGTTATAAAGCCATGGCCGCAAATGTTCCCGCTCTTTTTTAAAAAGCGTTTGCACTGTGAATGAGATCAGGACAGCACCCCTGTGCAGGAAGTATACAGAGTACTGTATATTACATTGCACTGTGAATGAGATCAGGACAGCATCCCTGTGCAGAAAGTATACAGAGTACTGTATATCACAGGAGCGTCGCAAAAACAATCACAGGGCTCAACAACAGCGCTACGGGCTACAGAGCCTGTTTCCGTGATTGAATCGTTAAAGTAAAGCTGTTAATATATTCCCTGCGTTTTCCGCAGGGAGAGGAAGTGCTCAGGCTGTAATATTTAGTGGAGCACGACCCCCCAGGGAGGTCCTGTCTCTCCCCCCCCCCCCTCCTCTGAGTTGTGCTCACGGTTTCCAGCGAAATGTTAATTACCCACAATGCTCAGCTCCATGTTTAGTATTCAAGGGTGTGAGCGAGGCCTGGCCTCTCCAGCTCCTGCAGTCCACCTGCTCTGTGATCGAAATACAGAAAAACCGGAGAGATATTCCTCTCCCAGCGCCAGTGCGGTCCGGACACTTCTCCCGGCCCCAACCGCAAATGAACGATGAAAATATTAATGAGTTTTCCTGAGTGATGATGAGAAAAACTATGCTTCTATTTGAAGCGATGTCATAGAAAAGATCAGTGCAAACACATCCTGACACTGAAATGAAAAGATATTAGATTAAATTCTTTAAAAAAATGAATCTGAAAAATGAAAGCACATATTTGTAGTGGCAGAGATTAAAATTGTCTGTGGTGGACTCGCTCATTTTCTTGTCTGGGCTTCTGATGAGGTGCTATTGCTATGAAGGAATGCATTGGTCCGTATCTGATTCCGAATGGTTCAGTGATATGTAATTATGCTCAGGAGTTCTGTTAATTGTTAATTAGAGCAGCAATTAAAACCAAATATGAAGTAAACCATGGAAAAAGCATGACAGCTCTATGCTAAATACACAACAGGGTGTAACATTGTTTTGTAAAACAAATCAATAACTGTAATCATTGATTAACTGACCAACTGAAAGGAAAGCTAATTGTTATTCATGACGGTTCACAGATTGCATTAAAAATATACCTTTTTTTGGATTCTGAGTGGATTGCCTTTGAGGGACCGGGAAAACAATATCCCCTTCAGGCTTATGAATAAATAGGTTTATAAATAGGCTTGAAAAAATATATATCTCAAGAAAGAAATTAACCATGACGAGATTGGGGAAGGCTGCCACGACACACCCCACAGTAGAAACTGTTGTCTTTATTAATGGAGAGCTTTTCCTGCAGACAGAGACACAATGCCCCTGCTGTTTCTCCAGTGAGTTCATAGGCATGCCCAGACTTGTTCAGGATCATACTGAGCTCCCCCAACCCCCAACCTCCCCCAAAAAAATCCTACAAATGAAATGTTCTTTGTTACAGAACCAACCAGAATCAACTAAAAACGTTTCACTAAATATCTCTTTAGAGAATAAATAAAAATGGATGATCACTCTTTGGTTATCGATGCTCCTGGCTATAATTACTAGGCCTATATTATAGTTATTATGATGATGGCAGTTGGTATTATTTAGCAGACTCCCAAAAAAAATGGATATGTACTTCACACGACCAGTGTTTCAAATGGGGTTGCCAGGTGTTCGGTGTTCAAACTTTTTTGTACAGGTCCGGTTCATGGTCCTGATCGGACAATGTAATGTAATCAATGGAAGAAATTCAGCATTTGGTTTTTAATGAATAGGCATGGAAATGACTCCCCGGTCCAATAAAACAAACTTTCTGCCCGATAGCTGCTAACCTCATTAACTGTTACCCTACCAGCTGTGCATGTTGTCCAGTTTCTAAAATTTTAATCTGGCAACCCTAGTTTCATAACCTTTTCCTCAAGGTGTTGGTGTAAACATGCTGCTCTCACAGGCACTGGTCTGTCATCCTTCAAGCCGCACCTTGGAGGGGCAACATCTATGAGGCACTTGGAGTTTGGTGCTTTTCAGGGTTTTCCACAGGGAAAAAAAACTGCAGTGACCACAGACTCTCACTTCTTACAGACATGAACTTCTGACCTCATGTAAACTCACAGGGGGTCAGAAGCTCATGTTTTGGAGCTTTATTACATGAGGTTGCTGAATCCTGTGTTTTTACCTGATGTCAGAAGGTAGAGAAGTTAATTTTTGCAAGGAGTGAGTCAATAATAAAGTAGTTATCACTGTGTGAAACCCTGAAAAAGTCAGTTCTGTACAGGCACTGGGCATGCCTTGCCATAACTTAGTGGATGGAAATACTTGCCATCCCAATAACGCTGATCAGCTAAAAAGAAAAATACAGTTCTGGCAGCCATTTTGTGAATTTCTCAAAGAAGCAGTACTTTCCAGTACTTTTCCTCTTGATTTTAATTCAATGAATTGTATATCTCTGGGCACACATTTCCCTCCTCCACAGTCAATGTGGATTTAAGTCAATCCACATGCTCAGAAGCTCATTTGTGACGCTTAGATGAATAATTGAGATGATTAATGTACCACAATGGGTTGATTGTTCCTAAGAGAACAATCATAAGAGACTCTAGAAACCTGAGGGTACTGGGTGGAGGGGACTACCTCTGGTTATTTCAGAAGTCTGGCATTTCAATAGTACTTGGTGGAGGGAACTACTGGTTATTTCAACAGGCCTTGAACTACGTATTAACATAGAAGGGCAACAGGGCAAATTAAGAACAATTTATCATTAACTGAACATATTCTACAGGATTCACGCTGAAGGTAATCGGCGTGTTGTATTTGACCCTTGAGCTATGTACACAGACATTCCCTGTGAGGTATGCGGAGGACAGTCTGCCACTCCTTCTGTCCTCAGTAACCGTGACTCAGTGTGGTGTGTGTGTGTGTGTGTGTGTGTGTGGGGGGGGTATGTGTGTGTGCGTAGTGTGTGTGTGTGTGTGTGTGTGCGTGTGCGTGTGCATGTGGGGTATGTGTGTGTGCGTGGTGTGTGTGTGTGCGCATGTGCGTGTGTGTGTGTGTGTGTGTTCCCTATGACCTTCATCACACATCCACACCTTCTGACTGTCCCTGCAGAAGAATTGTCAGCTCTAAGAAAGCCTCATGGCTCTCTGGATGCTATGGTAACCAACTCAACCAAAAAACATTCTGACTGTGTGGCCAAAAGACCTGGAGTTCGCTTGGCTAACACCTTGGAGGCAGGTCACTAATGCCCCATACATCCCAAGGTATCTATTACCACAGATATTAAAATTCACAAATGTGTGGTTTCTGACATGTCAACTGTGGGCTGACGTGCTGTTTTAATGAGAAATCACACTCATTAAAGGTAAAAGGTATTGTACATGCAGGAAGATGGTAATATAGCCAAGTGGTTTCGATTTTTAAGCTTATAGTTTATATTTTGTTTGGATCTTTGCTGTTGTTACCCCTTAGGGACTTGGGACTGAAATTTCTTTAGCGAATATCCAATTGTGTAAAAGGGCAATTTTATCTCTTTTTTTCCCCATTATTTTCTTATTCAATAAAACTTTTTTCATTATTTCAGTCATTCCCCTGTCCACTAAATTATTCAGTTCAGTTGGGTACGAACTCACTGCTGAGACTCAAATAAGGTGATTCAGTTTATTTCCACGGGGCTGCGAAAAACAAAATCCATCAAAGTCCTCGCGCTCAACTTCCCAAGATTTAATGCCCCATTGTTTTATTGCTGCTTCGCGGAAAGATAATAACGGGATTTAGGAGGGTTTTTTTTCTCTCTCTCGCTCTTTCTTTTGAAGATGCTTTTTTGATGTCATCAATTGATGTATGATCCTCAAGGGGGATCTTCAAAGGCCAGATGTTCCGGCTGAGCGGTTGGCCGTGAACGGGCTTGCGATGACTCCTGAACAGCGGCAACCGCTGACCAATCAGCTGAGAGCATAACGTAGACCAGGTGCCTTTGTGCCCGGGGGCGCTTGATTGACATCTCTTAGCGGCAGGAAGGGGCGTGGCTCATTTTGTTGGCCTGGGTTGTGATAACTGACAGGGCTGCACGGTGAGACAGCAGCCCAGTCAAGGATATGGTCCGGTCACCTGTCAGCGCGTTTTGCCATTTCATTGATAAGAAAGGTGACTGTCTCTCTCTATTATTTACTTTTTTGCCTTAATCTCATAATAATACTTCCTCTGTCGCCAACATGACAGGCTTGCTTCCCCTACATAAGATGACCTGCACAGAGGGCAGTCGTGATTTCATATTTCTGGAGAATTTTGAATTATTATTATTTTTATTAATTTATTTATTTATTTATTTTACTTGACAAAATAGAGACTGTCACAAGCTAGCCTCCACATAATGAATCACATAAAACAGAAAAAAGTGAATTATGTGGTTCAGTTTGCCTTGGATAACATCTCTTTGAATAATAAGTAATTCAATGATTGACAAAATTAGTTCACTTGGAATGCACATTTAAAGACATTTGAAAAAGAAGCACACATTCACAAAGACAAGTTGCTTTTCTATACTCATTTTCAGATTATATACGTGACATTTCTATAATTTATGATAATATCACGTGAGTGATATTTTAAGGCTACGTGGGGGGAAAAAAACCACATGCATAAATGATAACCAAACTGAATAATTCATCCAGAAAATAGCCACATGGCAAATATCATTAACAAATTCAGAAATTTATTTCAAAGCATTTTCCAGCATAGTCACTGGTGTAAGGCTCAACTCAAGTGAATCATTCTCACATAAAAAGTTTCAGTTAGCCTTGACAGCAGATTTTGTTTTGTAGAAGTTTGCTGGATATTACAAACTGCTACATGCCATTCAAAAATATAACTTAACTTGATTTAAATTTTATATCCCATAGTTTTCCTGTAACAGGCTTGTCACTATTCTTTGTCTGTTTCAAATGTTATCTTATCAATATTTGATAACGGCATACCATTGAATGATGTACAAATAATACTGGTAAATATAAGTCTATGAACTGAGAGACAGTTATCTCTTAATGATTGGAGTTTTTGTCCGTATTAAAGAAATGAATGTGTGTCTTGCAAATTACTCATAACTGAGTCATGAGCCCGTGGAATAATTTGGCCTTTTTTTTCCTTAATCACTTATTGATTTCAATCAATGGGGGGAGGAAGCTGGGCTTAGGTATACTGCAAATGTAACTTTCAAGCTAAAATGTAAGACTTAGCTTATTTGTGTCACTAGACAGAAAGCTGGCTCACATTTTTGTTTGTTTTTTGTTTTTTCCACTTACTATCCATATTGAGCTCTTCAAGAGAGACACTGCAGTTCCTTTGGAATTTGCAGACGGGTTTTCACTGGGCAAGCAACAAGCATTCATGTCAAGAACTGTGGACATCCCCAGTGCACATTACCTAGCCTGAGAACAACTGAAGGCTTCTGTCTGTTTTTGCACTTGAATTTTTTGGTTTGTTTGTTTGTTACTTCATAAGAGTTCGGCCGACCCGAGTGCGGCTGGAAGTTCGCTAAGCAAACAGAGCTCGATTCCTATTGGACCGTTCGGACTGCGTCGGCGAACACAGACTCGGCTTTCTCCCAAGCTCGATTCCGGTGGCCATGCTCACCGGCAGCGAACTCCTAACTTCCCCACCGCACGACAACGCTCCGTCAAATCCAATATCGTCTTCTCTCCCTTCGTTTCCATAGAAACAGCTGCCATCGGAGAAGAGCACGAGGAAAGCTCCTTTGAACAGCGAGCGAGAGGGAGGGGAGGGGAGGGTGATCAACAGGACTGCTGCTCCACACGAGCAAAGAAAGAGGTGAAAATTTGACTAAATTCATTTTGAGAGGGACAAACTGCCAAACTGTGCTTATTTTGCTTTGTAGTATCTTGCATTTGATCCAGCTTCAAAGAAGAAAAACATAAAAAGTGTCCTTGACACCTTACGTATAAGCCGGACTAGGACTAGGCATAGATTTTCATGTCATGACACTTTTCAACCTTGGTTTTTCACACTGTGGGGTGTGAAAGGTTGTACATTTTATCATAAGTTACCCATGGTGCATTCAGTCATCTGCATCTTTTCATAAACAAAGGTTGCGTTCCAGAATGTTCTTACAGCCACTACTGTCAGAGAGTGCTGTCACAGAGGCCCCAGTCACAACCCAGGATAAAAAATTATCTCAGCTGTACATAATTTCAGTCTTGGGTTTGCAGTAGGTGACAGCATTCACAAACTCGGTCCAAACCGTTCCTTCCTGGCAGGGGGAAGTAATGGTTTGGATCTTTCTGCTTTTTAAGGGATTGGCACGGGCTGCTTTAGTCATGATAGGAAAAACACTCTGTCCTCCTCTTTAATCTCCAAGGACAGGAATCATGGAAAGAAAGGCTCTGATTGGCTCCCATCGCCCACTGGCGGAGTGTCAGCAGGCAGCGATAACAGGCCTCCTGGCCAGTGCTCGCTCCATTGTTGAGAGTTATGTGTGTTTTTACATCTGAGCTCCGATTGGTCGGATTCCTCGTGGAAGACCGGTGAGGCCATCTCCCATTGGCTTACTCCGCGGAAAGCGGGCTAATCTACTAATCACCAGCAGGAAGTTCCTATTTGTTTTAGTTGGTCTGGGAGCTCAGTATGAATGTCGGCTGACCTCTTGCAGCTGGTCTCCTTTGATAAGGTTACCGCAGGTGGGTCTGAACAGGGCCAGTCACTACATTGACAAAGAGCAGAAGCACAACCTCCCAGGATTCCTGTCAAGCCTTCAAGTGGCCTGATCTGCTTCCCTTTCACGGTGGATCGGTGGTGGATTTTATTGCCTCACTGCCCACCCAAGATCACACTTCCTTGGAGCATTTCACACATTCTGTGGAGAAAGACTATATGGAAGTATAGCGGATATAAGTGATCTGAAGATTCTTGTTTCATTTCTAGCTAAGTTAAAACTGAGGTGTTAAAGAGGTCTAAAATCCTCCACCTAAGTTTAACTGATTTTCAGCCACTTCTGAAATACCAGTATAGTTTGCAGTGTTGCTGTTATGCTGTTTTCCTATTGGTCTGCATAAAAAAGCCGCACCTCCAGAATTTTTTATTTTATAATTAATAATGTCAGGTTTTCAAATAAGAGCGCTGCACTCCTACGTTTGGGGAAACAGGCCTTCGGGGGGTAAAGTTAGCTGTCAAAAAGATGACAGGAGGAAGGGGAAAATTAAACAAACATTTTTGTTTGAGCCGTAAATTGCCTGCGGCAAAGGGTTCACTAACAGTTAATAGCCACTTCCTTCCACCTCCTGGCACGGTGCTCAACGACCAATTGTGGCGCCTTTAGTTACAGTGTCAATTCTTCATCCGTGTGTCTCTCGTCGCCAGAATGAGCAGTTACAATATCCTGACCTGTCAGGGTTCGTTCACGGTTGCTACACTGCCCCGACAAACCAACAATACTTAAATTACAAACCCGCGGATTCACGAAGAAGCGTTCACTGTTCACAAAGGGCGTCTGCCGCGACGGAAAGGGCGAGAGAGCATTGAAATCTGTGACTTAGCCTCGTGGAATGTTTGCGCAGTGTGTGTTACACGGTAACGGTGTACGTTAGATCGCCCGGTTTAGTGCGTCGAGCGTCTGATTGTCACTTTTACATTAGCTGTGTCTGTTACATTATTGGGACGAAAGCCATGCATGCAGTCTGTTGGACTTTATGATTCATATGTCTGTAAGAGCTGTTTGCCAGGAAAAGCTAACTAGTAGGATTATATGCGAAACAATAAATGTGTTCTGGATCCACACGTATTGCCAAGCTGATATAAATGACCTCCTCGGTTCCATTAAGATTATTGTTCTGCACAGTTTCTTTCACTCTTCTCTGCCAAATCAAACATACCCACTTATGTGTGTGCTTTACTCCATGCTGCCATTAAACTGCAAACCAATATTTCTCCAAACTGTTTGGTTTTTGAATAATGGCCCAGAATCTGATTCTGGGCCATTATTCAATGGTTGAGTCACTGATAGAGTGACTCAACTTCCTAAAATCCTATTCCGTTGCACAGATTCACTTGCACCTTTTGGAGTTTTACCCTAAAGATTATTTTTCAGCTGCTATGTATAATAAAGCCCTCTTGCTAAATTACCAAACATTAAGAAGTTCCAGAAATGAATACAATGCTTTGATAGAGCACTAAACCAACAACAAAAAAAAGAAAGATCCAATGTCAATTTTTCAGAAAACCGTACTTGTGAAGTACAGTATAAAAATCATGCACCACTAGGATAAATTCAAAGCACATTCCGTACACTCAAACCGTTTGCACTCAGAGAGAGGCCCCAGATGCATCATGGGAATGAGAGACTGCCTCCAGCCAGCAACAGAGGAGAGGAGAGGAGAAAGAGAGAGAGAGAGAGAGAGAGTCAGCCAGCTGGAGAGAATGAGGCCCAAAGACTGGTAAATAAGAAAATAATTCACAGGCGGCATGCTGCTGACTTTTAGAATCGGTCAGGCTTGGCCGAGCAGCGCTCTCCTCCTCTCGCTGTCAGCAGAAGCCGCTGTGAATTATTTCCCTGCGTGCTGTTTGTGGCCCGGTTGCTTTTCCGCTGCGGGCGTCGTCATTACCCATCAGCCCCAGAGAGGCCGAGGAGGGGGCAGATAAATCGCCGTGGTAAGCAATGTGCACGAAAATCATTCCCTGTCTTCTTTTGTGTGTGGTAAAAGAAAAGGGACAGATTTATCACGATGGGCAAACTTCATTTCAGCCACGTTTGTTTGTTTGTTTGTTTTGAAGCCCTGGTTTTATATTCAGTATAAGCAACACATGCCGCAAGCACAGCTCATCGCATTGTTTTAAATGTGTCCCCCCCCCCAGGGTTGCTGCAAAAGGGATACAATAATAAGGACATGATTTTAGGGTTTTTAGAAGTGAAAGGAGTCCCAACAGTTTTATTCAGTGTGAGGCTACTTGTATTCTTGTGCATGTAATGGGATTATTTTCTGCAAAATGCACAATTTTCATGCGTGGGCTGAAAATGTGCGTGCATTACTTTCAGATGGCATGCTTTACAAATATCATTTTGACACGTGAATGCATGCAGTACATTCTGTGATTGGCAGCGCTATTCTAGACCTTAAATGCTTAACAGCATCTAATGCAGTTGAAAAAAAAAAAATCTTGCTCATTAATCTCACTCATTATCAGAATAATTGCGAAAGGTCACTCTGGGCTGCTTTGGTTTTTAATTAAAGGCTGCGACTCCCCAGGTGGATGGATATGTTAGTGCTCTATAATCTGCAAAATGTCACTGGCAAGACTAATTACAGAGTTCCTGTCGTGTTCATGGGCTTGCCGACGCTGGGATTCTGACCATGAGCCTGTGTGACAGAAGACTGTGGTTATGATTAAACTGCCATTTCTTTGCACTATTGATACAATAAAAAATATATATGTGAGGAACTACATTACATGGTAATGTTTTGTAACAAGCAGTGACAGACTTACTACTTCTGAGGGGAAATGGGTTTAGCCTTCATCAAGTGGCGGGAGGTCGGGGGGGGGGGGGGGGGGGGCTGTTCTGAAGTTCACACATTTGTGGGCATTTCAAGGAAACATCGTAGTGGACCCATTCAGAACAAACGCATATCATATTATGAATGGAGGACAGATTATATCTTCTTAGCAAGTGCACCACAGTACTAACTGAACTTAAATAGGTCACTGGCTTGGGCACTGTCCAAACATTCCTGTGGCTAAACTGATAGCCAGCTAGATAGCTTCCAGTTTATTATTTTTCTAAAGCCATGAACATAAATTTATATGTGGTGAAAATCAACATGGACCTCGCCTTTCAAATTTGGTGTGTATCTTGAGTGAGAATATGTTTATCTCTGATGTGCTTAAACCACAAGTAGCTGTGTGCTTTTAAAAACACTTAAATTCCTCAGGATTGGACCCATAATCTCTCAACTCATTCTGGCCTGTTTTATTTTATTTTATTTTATTGCTTAGTTTTGGCACAAGATCAGCTTAATGTAATATTACTCAGGACTCATGACATATCATATGCTCTCCTCCCCTATTCAAGTTTCCGCATTTTAGATATTCAGAATTATAGCTATAACAACAGTATGTGCACAAGAAAAGTACTTATGAGAATACTCGTGCTGTATGTACATAAGAAAAGTCTGTATGAGAATAATCTAGCTGTGAGAGGAGGAGGACGTGAACAGCATTTAAACGACGAGAGGAGTCTGGGATTGGATAACCTGTGCTCCAGGTGTGCGCAGCCTCACGCTCCCTGTGACCTTGAGCGCTAGAGGTCGGGTTTGCGTTGGCCGGGTGTCTAGCCTGAGGTAGCCTGATAACCCAGGACAGAAACACCACCTGTCTCAATACGGACAGACAATGCAGACTCATACACAAAAAGAGAGAAGAAGAAAGAAAGAAAAAAACAGCAGGAAAACAGCTCACACTGTTTAAAAAATAATCTCCTAACACTAGTGTTCTTGTGTCAACTGTACTGATTCAGCAGTTCTATGAACAGAGCACAGAAAAAAAGAGCTTCCTTGAATGGCTGTGTGGGTTTCTCCCCCCCCCCCCCCCCTCCCCCCCCCCTCCCAACACTGATATGGCAATGTTTTCTTTTCCCTGGTAAAAGCCTAACTGTTGCAGTTTCTGGAAGACCAGCTGTCAGATATGGCAGCACAGTAGTCGTTGCCAAGATCCCACTCCAGGGCAGACAAATCCAATATTCAGAAAGAAATCCATTCTTTTAAAATTTTTATCCTGAGGCAGTGATAGTCATTTTGGTGTGGAACACAGGGACATAAACATTATCTTAAGACATCCTGGTTAAATCTCTGGGGAAAAAGGCAACAGGTAAGCTTGCAGACCTCTCCTACTCCTGGGTGGTCTGAGGGTGGTTGCTAAGGACAACCATACAGCACCATGAGTAGAGACAGCACAAAGGTGATGGGGTTCTCTCAAATCTTTGTATAAAAAGCATTGGTTACTGTGTCCACGTGCTAAGCAGGTGCGCTCTTCCATACCAACTCAAACGCAGGTACTGAACAAAAACAGAAAGGTCGCTTACAAGGGAGCTGGACCACAGCTGTTTTTGATTAAACCGGACGTTCTCACCAGGGTGGACCTCTCCGGTCAGCTGATTTGCAGTCACGTGCCTGCTTTTAGAATTAATAGCACGGTCATCACAATCCTGGACTATGTGCTACCACCCACTGTTAGCCCTTATCTAGCATTATGTCTTTCCCTTGGAGGTCCAAGCCGACGTCACCTTCAGACTTTAGGCCAGAGACCTCAAACTCCATTCCTGGAGGACCGCAGCGTGTGTGCAAGTTTTTTTTGTTTGTTTTATTTAATTAAAACAGCGTCTTCCTTTGAGATTGTCTGTGAAGCTCCGAATCACCAGAACACAGATTTTTCCTGGGGGTGTCCACGCATCTCACAAGAGAACAGAGCAAAGATAAAAAACCTCAAGGTTTTTCTTTTTTTTTCTTTTTCCCTTCCTCCATTTTCATCCTCTGCATGAGAAGAAAGGATGTTTATCCAGTGCTAATCTAGCCACCTCTTATCTTACACCTACACAGGGTTTCACAGGGACAGACAGCTTGGATTTCAGAGGCTAGTCAAAGGCAGCCTGTGTGGTTCTTTCTACAAGGAAAAATAATTAAATAAACTGGATATGTCAACCAAAACGCGCTTGTGAAAGCCAGGGACCTTATATACGCGTAACGTGTTGATGTAAATATGCTTTCCCCAGCATTCAATTTCAAATAATTCCAGCTAAGCGGCACTCATCCACATTCACTTGCAATCATGAAGTCCTGTATTTTTTTTTAAAGACAGGTGGGTGGGAGTCACACAAAAAATAATACTTGGTTAAATCCTGTTTACAGCAATCATGGTTTTTTTTTCCAGGGGGTGGGTGTGTTATGTTTACCAGACTAGAAGGACTGAACTTCCCTTTGAGTACTTCCAGTCTGGTAAAGATAACTAACACTGATTCATCTTATGAAACCAAGGTCTTGCTGAGTGTCTTATTTAAATATATATCTAGAATAAACAAATCTGGGAGTGCCTGTTTTTCAAATCCCTACACACACCACAATAAAGAACACAAGGCCTGACAAATACCATAATTCTGAGGATACTTAATGTGCAACAAATTCCTGGAAAGCAAAACGTTAATAAATATATAAATAAATGAATATTCTCTTTAGAAATGAAAAACGCTTTAACATCTGCCCAGTACAGGCAACTGTGTACCCACAGAAATTATTATTTTCAAGGGTATCACAAAAAAAGAGACAATCTACATAGCAGCTAGCCTGTAAATGCCCCTGATGCAATCACAGTTTGCATAAATGCAGTATATTTAACAAAGAATACTGTAAATAACTGGCTGGCATGGAAAAACCACCAAATTCTGTGATACGTTTCTGTTTCCGAGCAACGGACGATTTGGTCGACGAGTTTCCCTCGCTGCCCTAAGAGGGCTTTCCGGAGTACCAGCCCTCCCCATCGAGGTCGTCATCCATGACCTTACCACGGTTACGCACATGCTGCAGTAAAGCAGTGCGTAATTCCGGGCCAAGTCATGGGCCTACTGACAGCCGAATTCAGCCGTTTCCCCTTGTTCTTCCACAACGTTCCTCTTTGGCTGAGCGCTACGGAGTGCCAAGCTGCAGTCTGGCACGGGTCCAGGGTCGTCCAGTCGTATCCAAGAACGGCCGGTGTGGGTGCAGGTTTTTACTCCAGCCCAGCACCAATTCACCCGATTCTACTTATCAAAGTCTTGACTGAAGACCATGATTGGTAAATTAGTTGAATTGGGTGTCATAGCGCTGGGCTGAAACAAACACCTGCACCCACACCGGCCCTTTTCAGAAAAGACTGGACACCCCTGCCCTAGCCTACTATGCTCAACAAAGTGAAGATCTGAATTATAGTTGGCAAAGCATACTCATAGTTTGCTAATAGCCCACCTTAGCCCTAAATAATAGCTTCAGTAAATAGGCTACCTGTAATTAAATTTTTGATATTTTTATCTTTTTGATAGAATTATCAGCATACACAGTGCTGTGCTATATGTACGCTACACAACATGTGTACAACGCATGCATAATCACTGGTTCAGAGTGAAACACGTTCATATGTTTGGACAAGTAACGGCAAACTGATTTTCCGATTTATTTCTTCCTTTAGCCGAGAGCAGGTGGTTAAATATAAAATGCAATAGTACTGTAAGTTAATGTGGAGAGGGAGAGCGGTGTGAATTATATTTGTTAATAGCAAATGATAAGAAAAACAATCACGGTACGCCAATTTGAAATGGAATGTATATTTTTAAAAGTATGAAAATAGCTCTCACATTAAAATAACCGAACTCATGCTGTACACCACATGATGATTACTCCGTGAATTAAGTGACAATTCTAACGCGGTGCACCCGGCGCAGTGCATAAACCATAGCAGCTGCAGTTCACCGACGTTGTGCACGCTGTGAATCTGACACGGTGGCATCAATACATATACGGCCTATCACATTTGGCACGAACAAGCCAGATACACGCAACAGCTAATATAATACACATTTTTAGCATACTATCAGGTTTTTGGCGTAACTTTTCATCAAGTCCCGGTGAAAATAGGCCTGAAACAATTTTCCTGATAACCTGTTTTTTTAAAAGTGATGAACAGTGAGCTGCTTTTGGTCTTTGGTTCAATGCACTGGAGGGAAAGCTTGTAATTTCATGTTGAGTACATGGTCTGCGTCAAGACATGATACTGGATCAAGATAATGCACATTAATGGGTCACGAAACACAAACGAGTCACACAATACCCTTTCAGTGACCTGCTATCTGCTGTTATGCCAAGAATAGGTACACATTATATATATATATATATATATATATATATATATATATATATATATATATATATATATATATATATATATACGCCACAGTTTGTAGGACATAACAGCAATAAATCTGCACATCCACACACTCAAACATAATAAAACTTATACAAAACTAAATAAATAAATAAAATACCAGAAAGTAGTTAACAGGCAAGAATGCACAGCAATTTCTTCCGTTCTGTGAACGCTTTTTTTTTGTTCATGGTAAAGTCCGCGGCGAAATAAGGTTAGCATTCTCGGGCAAGCTCATGAAGCATTTACTGTGACTTGACAAGTCTTGTTTTTCCTCGGCGAAGGCGATCAGAAATGCCCAGACCACTGATCCTGTCTGCGGAGTGTTCCAGTAACCTGTGGATATAATACATTAAGTTAACTCAATTGTCCCAGCACTTATCCGAACACAGTTAGCCTAAAATACTGGAATAGGCCTATAGCAGTATAGTAACCACAGTAAAAAAATAAAATAAAACTTGTGTTGGCTTGAATTCGCGGGTTATTATATGATTGGGTTTTCAACAGGGAGTCCACAGACCCCAGGGGGTCCTTGAAGGTACTGTAGGGGGTCCCTGGTCAAACTTGATATGCAACGACTATATTTAGATTACGGAAAATTTTCCAAAATAAAAATCTTTTTTCTTTTTTTGTAACCCTTGAAACTTATGATGGGGATCCCCGGGATGCATTTGACCTGGATGAGGATCCCTGGTTCAGAAAAGGTTCGAAAACCCCTGATTAAGTCATTGAATTTCAGGTGTGAACGTTATTTCAGACGTGTAGAATATTTCAAGTAGACTAAAAAAAACTGTTCCACTCAACATTCCTGAGTGAGTAGCCCATTTATTAGGCTACTCACGCGGGCTCAGCAAGAACGAAACAATCGTAACGTTAACCTATAATTAATCGAAATCAAAGGCTTAGCGTTTTTGAGGTCGTGCGGTTCCTCCATAGGCTACCAAACCACGGGCGACTTGACGAATCGGCTCAAGGCTGTAGGTAGAAGATTATTTCCACGAACAGGGACATCGCTGCCCATTGTGTGGCAACGTTAATGAGCCTACGGGGAACGAAGGATCCGGACAATGCGCGGCTGGCTTACCGCAGATGTGGCTCGTCACGCTCCGCCTCACGCGGCGTTCTGGGAGTTCTTGATGGTCTTGTGTCCTGGAAGCTGCACGACGAGTAGTTGCTGTTTCTGTCTGGTGGACTTTACCGCGAGAATAGCCTGCCTGTTTTTGTACTGCACCATTTGCAAAGTTATCTCGGCGTTCCAAACCTCGTCCTGCGGGCACCTGAAATCGATCTCCTTGCCCTCCGACATGACCACGGTGAAGTAGACGTACTTGCCCTTCCTCTCGACGCAGTCCACGGTCTTCATGCTGGAGAAGCGCAGCTCTTTGATTTTGCAACCGTGCTCCTTTGTCGGATGCTGCTGATGCTGGTTGTCGTGCTGTTTCGGATGGAGGAGAATGAGACCCTCATCCGTGAGTACACAATGCTTCTTCTTCCACAGCTGCAGCAAGCCGTCGCTCCGTTTCTCCAGCAGTCCCTCTTTAAGCACCTTGCCACCACTGTCCAACATGTTTTTTTTTTGTTCCGAAAATTGCAAGTCTCCCGGGTGAGAGAAAAAAATGCCTTGGCTTCTTAATTACACGGAGCGACACGAAGAGAAGCTCCGCTGCCCACTGTTGTTGGCTATATATAGATACTCCTCCTATCTCCTGCAGCGGTCTTGTCAGCGGCGCTCGCAGAAATGACTGATTTCTCTCTTCCTGTGTGACCAGGGTTTTCCCTCAAACTCGCCTCCTCGTGCACCGCCCCCAGTTCTGACATCCAGCGGAGTCCTGCCTCGGATTGCGGTGTGCGCAGCTGCTTACATGTGGCGAGTGTCAATGGCAAAAGATGATTAGAAGATGCCAGCTTGGAATTTAACGGCTACCGGTGTGACCGACATGGATAACGAAACGTAACCTACACAACTGTGGTTATTCCTGCCGGAAAAATCCGGGAGTTCCACTGGAAGTTCGCTTCAAAAGGACAGTTGTAAGCACTCGTGTGTAGTCTGGAACGCCGCTGCGCGTAAAAAGCAAATGGGAAACAATTATTTCCACATCCAACAAATATTCCCGTGTCTACATATACACACGTAGGTCAACGCGGATTTACTTTGTGTTCCAGACTCTCAACTCGTATAGGAGCGAAAAGGGGCTACAACCTGAATAGGCCTACATACAGCACAGTAGTATGCTGCTATACCGTAGCCTACCATATGTTCAATGCGTTTTGCGAGTCGCATTGCTCAGAGCTAGGCTATAGTAACCACATCAGTACGATATCTGCAGCACTATAATACATGGCATACGTGCCGCACCTCTAAGCATGGTTAACTACAGTGAAAGTGAATAAAAGTCAACCTATGCCTTCTAGTGGTAAAATGGAAGACAAACATTTTTCAAATACAACACATTACTTCCGAAAGACACGCTCATGGCCTCGAATGTAGTGCCCTCCAAAATTTTTCATACACTTGAAAAAGATTAACAAAGAAGCTGCATAAAATCAATACAAGTACTGAGCTATATTTTGATTTTTGAACATAGAAAATATTCGACTTCAATAATTATTACGTAGCAATTCTTGAAAGCAAATATTTCCCCAAAAAGTATCACAAATACTTTGAACCCCATTGTGAATCGCCTTCTATACCGTTTTATGAGATTAAACATATCAGGCGGAAATGACCATTCCTCCGTTAATGTTTAAAGATTTTTCTGATCCTATGGTGCGCACTAGTGAAGTTCAAGTGTGGGGACTGGGATGACCATTCTGTATCAGTAATTGTGCGGTCAGTTAACCTGTTTAATTTGAGGTATGCTTGGGATTATAGTCTTGCTGAAAGATTCACGCGTGTCCAAATTTGACCTTTCCGACAGCTGGAACCACAATTTTTACCGGAGCGTCTTCATATTGCTGAAGTTCATGGTTCCACTGGCCTCAGGTAAACGCCTAAAATGTAGAACTTAAACAGTAAATTTGATTGTAGATTTGGACACTTTGGGGCCCTAAGATAAAGCGAAATTCTGCAGATCTAACTGATGCCTCTGCGCCCAAACCTCACTGTGCCTCTTCCGCCACGCAGATTTACTACTGTTCCAGGGGTGTAACCGGCTGTATTACCACTGGCCTAATAGTGGAAAGTGCAATCTACTCATTTACTGGTTAGTAACCCCCTCCTGACTTGTGAAGGCCCCATCTTGTTTCTTCTGAGAGTAGCCATCCCCATGGTGAATGGTGCGTAGGTTTTGTGTGCCACCTAATTTTTTACACATGAAATGGGGACCTATGGCCAGCCTCAAGACAGCCCACCAAGACTGAATCAATTTTATTTTATTTTTTTAAGTATCGTGTTAATGCTTATTTTCATTGGGATAGATTTAATATTGTCAGGGGAGTGAATAACCCATTTAATGACTTTGGAAAAATAATTATATTTTTAAAAAAAGGTCCTCAAATTGCATTGAAATATTTACCCCATTTTTTAAGCATACAACATAGTTCCTTACCTCAAATTAGTAAAACATTTTTAAAAATTGTTTGTGAAGGGTGTGAATAGTTTGAGGGCAGTGGGAACTATACTTGCTATATTAATGCTTATTATAAAGCCGTTATTACTGAAAGGTGGCATGTTTTTTTCTGTTGTACCTGTTCCTCATACAATAGCATGACTTAATTGGTAAATGGTTTAAAAAAAGATTCATAATTATTTAGGCACAATATTAACTTAAACAAAGGAACCCACAGACGGGTACACGTTTATCCATTTTATTCATGAATATACATACACGTACAATTATTGAGTACATTAGTATTTTGTAGCATAGCATTTTGCTTTGACAACAGCTGCTGGAAAGATCAAGGCAGAATCACTTTAATGTTTTTTTTTTTTTTTAATACACTCCCGTGGTCAGACGGTACCGATCTCCCATCGGCCCGTCTGAACCCTTAAAGGCTCCCATGGAGACGGCTGGCTAGTGACCACGGCGCGCGCCAAACGGCAGTTCAGGACCTGAATTATAAAAGGAGTGTGAGAGAGCGGGCAGTCTGTAGCAGTTCGCCCTGAACACTAAGCCCTAAACCCCCCAACGCAAGAGTACTGTTACCAGGGAACACCGCAAAACAGAGCCGTCGGGTAAGTATCCACCGCCCGCCTCCTACAGACCCGGTCACCCCGCGTTTCGTAGCATCGCATGAACGACAACTTGGGACGCAGCTGCGTTCCAGGCTGCGCGTTACCAACACTGCTGACAAAAAGTACGCACGAGACCACAACTGGCGTCGAACGCACTTCAGACTGCCCCCGTAAGCTCGACTAAGGGTTTGGCTAGTTTTTTTTTTGATTAACCATTCGAAACCTACTCCTTTCCGTAGAAAACAAAGTGCAGACTGAAAAAAGTTCGTTATTTTAGGTTGGTTTAATTAGTGGCGTCATGTGACCCACTCATCTGTCAACACTGGAGGCCGATTCCCAGCCAAGAAATACTGCGCAGGTGCAAAATTTCCCACAGACAATGTGCATCGAGTCGATTAACTTAACCAGCAAAGGTCTTTCCGATAAATTCATAACCAAGATAATCTACCAACAACACTATCTTTATATAGAGGAAAGGACTGAAAATATTGTATAGCGTCCAACTGAACGCACAATGCAAAGGAGGCAACAAACGAAGATGCACATTTTATAATGTCCGTGGAAAACGTCCGGAAATTTCAGTCAGATACTGGGACATGCATTTATTAATTTTTAATTTTCTGTTCAGGGAAAAAAAATACCAGCAGCTCATCTCTCAGTCACCACCTTCTCTCTGACGACGGTCTATGAAGTTCTCTGGCAACCCTTCTGCCCGAGAACCGAAGTAAAATGTTTAGCAGGCACTCCTAGTTTGCAACCACTTTCAAATAATGATTTGGAATGTTAAGGGGTCCGCTCGATCACATAAGCAGAGTGCAAGCTAAACATTTTTTTTATTTTTGCTCCACAAATTAAATCCGCCCTAATCCAAGAACGCAAGGAATTAAAACTTTAAACTTATCTAGCAACTTCGACATGATTCAGTCCAAACTGAGCCAGGTCCAATTCTGAACGTCACACCTGTAAAACTGGAATGTTTGTTTACGGACGCGGGGGCACAGCTCACTTTTGAAAGCACAGCTACGACACCCACGTACGCAGGTACATAGTCCTAGCAGTGATTAAAGAGGTCCAGGTTGGCCGCTATCGGATTTAAACCTCAAGGCATCAGACCACGTGGCTGATTTACGCATTATATTCCTCAAAAGAGTCAACCGCACAGTTCCGGTGAGAAGATGCTACAGTTCTATGAAAGGGGTGAAGAGGATGTACTCCATAAACTACCGGCATCAATGATCAGCTGTTTATTATTTCTTTTGCGCTTGTTTTAATTTATTGTCTCCCCCAAACTGTAATCTTTCCACAGCTGTTGTCTAAGAGCAATACAACAAAAGACTTCACAAGACCCCAAACTACTCAGCAGTGTGGAAACAAGTTCATGCTTTTTTTTTTCTTTTTTTTGGGGGGGGGGGGGGGGGGTAGAGGGAGTTACTGCATTCTAACTATTTGTACAGAGAGGTGAGGGTCTGGGTGGGGGGGGGGTCAGAGGGAAGGGGGAAGTCTAGTAAAATGCTATGCAGAATGAGCCGAGACATGGGACCGGCTCCCTGATGAGTTCGGAGTAACAAAAATCTGTTTAAACTTCTTTATTTTTAATTCCTACCAAGAAAAATACAAAACATTATAAGGCGGTAAGTAACTATGTTTTTTTTTTGTTGTTTTTTTTGTTTCAGAAGCCGTTACAGTGCGGTTGATCCTCAAGGCCACAGGGTCCAGGCTTCACTGCTGCTTACACTCAGCTGGGGGGTTCGCGTCCTTCTGCGAGGGGGGGGGGGGGGGGGAGAGAGAAGTCTGTTATTGCTGTGTGTGTGTGTGTGTGTGTGTGTGTGTGAGAGAGAAAGAGAGACTGCGCACACACGCATTGTCTGCCCAACAATATCTCCTTTAGTCTCGGTCTTGAGAATTAATTTACATGTTTGTTTCAGCGCAGGTCTAAAAATACATCATGGGTGCTTTATTTTTAAAATGATCAATTAAGCCTTCAGAAAAATTAAATGAAGTTTGTTTTCACTATTTTTTTTGGGGGGGGGGGGGGTTAGGGTGGCATGGGGGAGTAAATAATCAGTCAAATACTTTAAATCCTCCCCCTGGGCACGGTGTGTTTGAATAAACCAAAAAAACATCCTCAGGTGGATTTATAAAATAACACCAAGCCAACACACTCCCAGAGTCATGCTTCCACACAGAACTGCCCATAGACTCCATTAAGGATCCGAACTGCACTGCACCTCGTTAGCCAGACAGGCTCCAGCTCCATTTCTACATTGGAGCTACATTCGGCAGCAGTGCAGCATAGTGGGTAAGGAACTGGGCTTGTGACCGAAAGGTCGCAGGTTCGATTCCTGGGCTGGACACTGCCGTTGTACCCTTGAGAAAGGTACTTAACCTGCATTGCTTCAGTGTATATCCCGCTGTACAAACGGATACAATGTAAAATCCAATGTAAAACTTGTGTAAGTCGCTCTGGATAAGAGCGTCTGCTAAATGCCTGTAATGTGTTTCAGCCTGAAATTGATTCATACCTTTCTTGGACACCATGAGGCCCACAGACATTTTTGGGCATCAATGTAAAAGCATCCCACACTCAACTACTCTCTAATGTGAGCACACGCACACACACACACACCACACACACACAAAAATAAATAAACCATAGGGGGTTGTGTCATTATGACATGAAGTGGCACTTGCACGGGAGATTACACACGATTATTCTGGAAGGTTCCGGAACACAGAGGAAAATCATCCCACAGACACAGCGTTAGTGCTGCATGAAACGGCGCGTAAAAACCAGAAACCACCGAATGAGTCCAAAAGGTCAGACTGGCGATCAATGCACAAAAAGGAAATTTAAAAAAGGAAGAAAATAATGAATAAAAAGGCCTTCCAGGATACCCGAGAAAGATGCAGAGCGACATCCCGCTCGAATAACAAAAAAACGGAAAAGAAAAAACAGAACACATCAACAAAGATTGATGTCAAGACTTGATTTTGTCCAGCTTTGCATCCTTAAAAATCCCAAATGCCTGAGGTATGCCAATTACTGCCAAATAAGTCTTTTGTCAATGTAAAAATCCAAATATGGAACAGACACTTAAGAGAGGACCGACTAAAGCTTCAACATACAGAAGAAATACAAACGTAGCTGCAAAGCGTACTGTGGATCAAACAAACCCGCTGTGTTAGCACAGCGTGAAGAGGGGGATGAGGAAGGAATGGGAGATGAATGGAATTGGGGGGGGGGGGGGGGGGGTGGAGAGGAGGACAAGCGCAGGGGTGCATGAAGCCGAAAACTCACACAGGCTGTACCTACCAGGATAGGGTTATTTCTACAGACACCACTTAAACCTAAGTGAGGAAAAATTTAGAGAGCAGCTGACAAAAATGTGCCAAGTGATCGAGATGAAAAACATTACTAACTCTGATTCAGAAAGCAGCGTTCAGCAAAGAGACGCGACTCACAGGCAGGCAGACATTTAGTAAACAGAAGGCAGGGAAATTAATCGTGCATTCAGAAAACATAATAAAACTACCGCTATGAATTTGCATGTATATTTAAAAAAAAAAAAAAAAACAGCCCTATACGCTGCAGGAAATGAAGAAAAAAAAACAAATCTAATGGAATTGAGTTTTATGGGAAAAAAATATTTAAAAAAAGAAAAGAAAAAAAAAAAACTTTTGGTTCAAGTCTATTTAAACGAATTCTGTGCCCTCCAGAAATGTGGGTACCCCAAAGGCATCTGAAGCGTAGGCATGACCCACGCATCGCCTTAAGTTTGACAAACGAAGAAGCGATGCAGTTTAAGCATGCTTCCAAAGCTATGAAAGAAAGAAATTACACACAAAAAAAGTATTCCCTCAAAGCTAATTCAACAAAGCAGGGAAAACTGGCTGTGTAGCTCCCTGCTCCAGAAGCAGTTTCTCCTGAATAATACATCAACTTATAATTCAGGAAAGTTGCCAAGTCAACTTTGCCTCATTTCATAGCACTCCGGCATTAAGGCTGAAGGGACTTGAGAAAAAATAAAAAATAAAAAAATAAACTGTCCTCATTACTGCAACCCAACCAGAGTTATGAGTAAGTGAGACACACTGGCTCAGCACAATGAGGCTGTGCATGTGTGAGCATTTATAAAACATGCACACAAAATGGTATGAGTTATCCATATTGGAACAACTATATGGCCCCAATTTACACAAATACCTTTTTAAAAACAACGTATTTACACCTTCACAAATCACGTCCAATCTATTTAAAACAGACATAGAAACTAAAACTTAAAATTCAGTTCCAAATAAACCTGTGTTCTGTAACCTAAGTTCTCTAATGCAAGCATGTCTGCTCCACGTCCATTAAGTTACCCCAATACCCCACCATCCCCCTGCCCCCACCCAGAAACAAAAGCAATGGTGTTAATGAAATGCATTCGACAGTATGTATTCTGTATGTTGAACTTATATATATATACAAAATTTGTTTATTATTTTCTCTTGCAGTCTGAGACTCAAGTACAGACAGGGAGGGGTTTCCCACCTTGGGGTCGTATTCAGGGTCGTTCTCCTCGTCAGCTTCCTCCTCCCCCTCCTAGAAACGGGGGAGGAAAAAAAAAACAAAACAGAAGAACAATGACTACAGGGTCTGCACCTCAAACACATGGGCTCTTCGTCACAAAGGTTCAGAGTTCCCCAAGGTCGTCAAACAAGGTCGTTACCTCATCATCGGCCTCCTCTCCCTCCTCGTCGTACTGCGGAGAAGGAAAGACAAAAAGGCGGCGGTTAGCTCGCTCAAAACAACGGCGCCCACCTCGCAGGACCGCACCATTTCAGCAGCATCCGTGTTCTCAGGCGTCACCAGCAGAGGGCAGCACAGCGCTAAACTACAGCGGACGAACAGTTTCCCTTCAGGGGAACCACAGACGCTGGACCAATGAAGGGGGAACATCTAGTGGGTGGGTTTTGGGAGCTCAGGAGAGTGACCCACGGGGGGGGTCACGGTACGGACACCACTAGCTCTGCTCGCGGCGGCGCAGGGAGATGGCGGGACGGCGGGGGGGGGGCACTCACATCGTCGTCGTCGTCCTCGATGGCCTCGCCTGTGAAGTACAGCACCGCCCGTGGGACGATGCGCTCGCGCAGGAAGTGGCCGATCTCGAAGTCGGCCGCCAGGATGGCCTCGGAGTCCTCGTCCTGAAACAGCCCAGATGATCAGACTCCACCCCCCTCTAGCACTGCCGCCACGCCCCTTTCCACTTGAGCACGCCTTCTGGCACGCCATTTGGCTACATTTACTATACTATTTATTTTGTTTAACATATGAACATGGCAGTGAAATTTCCACCAAACCTCTGCAATAAACACATACCAATTAAATTATACAAAAAAACAATACATCTGAATTTTACTCACCAACTCTCCACTCTCAGGGACTGCAAATGAAAGAAAAAAAATAAAATCTGTATCAGCACAGGGGTGCGGCAGTGGGCTGGGCGTATACCTCACAAAAAGGCAAATACCATCCAAACGAATTTGCACGATACCAAAAAAAAACACCCATGTCACAGACGCACGGTTTCCTCCCCTCAAACGACAGGCGCTCACCTTCGGGGGGGCTGAAGAAGTTGAAGAAGGAGTCGTTGGGGACGGTTTTGGTGACGGTCCGGACCGTGCCACGCCCCTTGTGCTTCTGCTTCTTCTTGATGGTCTTCAGTGTGACGTTCTTCCCCTTCGTCCAGTCGATCTGGCACCTGCGGGGGGGGGAGAGGAGCAGCTGTGGGACGAGCTGAGATGGGGGGGACGGGGCCAAGTTGGCTAATGAGGCTGAGTTTAAACCAAGGTCCTGAATCACAGAGCAGGATTTTACCGAATTACCCGGATAAAAACCAGGACCCTCCCAAATCTGGAACATGGACTTAAATAAAGAGCTCTTCTGGGTTTCACTCAGCGCAGTTATCCAGCTAACTCAGTAATCCTGCTTCCTGAAACTCCCCCAGGATTACAGAGTCAGCTGGATAACTGAACCGAGTAAAACCCGGAATCCTCCCAAATCTGGAGCAGGGACTGAAGTAGAGAGCTGTTCCGGGTTTCTCTCAGCGGAGTTATCCGGCTAACTCTGTGATCCTGCGTTGTGAAACAGGGCCCAGGGGGGTGTTTCCTGGAGCAGGATTACTAAGTTAACTGGATAACTGCGCTCTGCGATCCTGCTTCGGGACACAGCCCCCTGCGGCTCTGCCTGAACGCCAGTTCTGCCCGTTTCGGGCGCCCCCGTGCCCGTGCCCGTGCCCGTGCCCGGGGCCCTCACCCCGTGCAGCCCATGATCTCCGGCCCGTCGAAGGAGAAGGGGTCCGACTCGTCCGGCTCCGACCTCATCTTGTAGGTTTTCGTCAGCACGTGGTTTGTGAAGAAGTCGTTGGGCTCGAAGTAGAACTCTAACGTGAAGCTCTGCGAAATGGGGGAGGAGGGAAGGTGGGGGGGGGGGGGGCGGGGGACAGCACTAAATACAGCATTTTTAAAAGACATTGGCAAAAAATTTGAAAAAGTAAATTCATTTTTTTTTTTTTAATTATAAAACTTTCAGTTTACCATTGGCTGGCCTGGGTCTGAGAACTTGACTTTGATGTCTTGTAAGTGCTTCAGAATCGGTTCGTCGTGTTCCTGGAAGAAACACGTCAACATTTGGTTACTGAGCAGCAGTGATGGGCAGGCGTCACTGAGCCCTGAGACACACATGACTCAGTACTGCCGAAACAGGAGTTCATACACGAGTATTACTAAAATAAATTTAAAGAATGACATGTTTTAAAAATGCTGTGCGAGATAAGTAACCATTTATAAAAGTGCTCTATAAGACCCACAGGGTCTCATATCAGTGTTTGGTACAACTGCACAATTGTAGCCTTTTTTTGTACAATACAAATAGCTGTTTGTTGGGTAAGTATCACACTTATTGATCAGAAAGGGGCTTCTGGGGATCCTGGGAGACAGAGCGTGAGTGTGATGTTCTGAACTAGTGTACACTACACTGACATACAGAAACAGCCTGTGAACATACAAGCCTACATCCTTCTCCTGTTCTAATGGTCTTAATACACCAGCAGGTGGCAGTATTCTCAAAGTTTTCCCCCCAACAGAGCCCTGTATTTTCCTCCCTCAGAAAGCCGTGCTGTGTGACCTATATTCCAGAACATTCTCCTCGCTACCTGCCCGTCCCCCACGCCCCCCCCCCCCCCCCCCCCCGCCGGCCCAGCCCCCGCACCTGCAACATGTCGCTGAGCAAGTCCACGTTCTTGAAGACGGTCAGCCAGAACTCGGGGATTCCCTTCGGGTCTTCCTTCTCTTCGTCCTTCTTCTCCTCCTCCACTTTAGCCTTTTCCTTCATTTCCTCCTAAAAGAATAAAAAATAAAGGGAACAGAATCAGAATTTGGGGCTTGGGAGGTTATCAGCTCACAGACCCCACGTCCTGTTGTTGGTGCTCAAACTTGCATTTGCTAGCAGGGACTGCGTTTGGGGAACTCGTACGCCTCCGATAAGGACAGAAATCTGTGATTCTGCAGAGCTTCACAGGCTAAACCAGGCGGTGATCCTGCACTTCACCAGATCATAAAATAATCCCATCGTTACAGACGTTATAGGGAATCTCAAAGCATGCATTTTTAGCGGTAAACCCCCAGCACCCCCCCGCCACCCCACCCCACCCCCACCCCCACCCCACTCATAACACAGAGCCATGCAGGTAGGGAGGCCTCCTGTACCTGCGTACTTACGGTCAGCTCTTCCTCCTCGTCCGCCTTCCACTCGCACTCCTCATCCGTGGGCTCGTACACCGCCTTGACGATGTCGCTTCGCTGGGGGGGGGGGGTGGCGCACACACAGAGTTAACGTCGAGCAAGAGAGCATTCTTCACGTAAATACACATTCCGCTAACCATTTATTACGCTGGATGCTAACGGATGGCTGGTGACCAGCATTCAGGAGAGCGAGGGAATGGAACAGGCAGCCTTGGGGTCTCAAACGCTGAACTTCACTGCAGCCCCACCCCTCCTTCCCATAACACACCTGGGCATTTCAGTGTATAAAAGCAGCTTGGTGATCTGCCCTGATAGGCTCCATAATAATTTAAGCTTGTAGCTTACATTCCCATCTCAACGATTTATTTTACAGTTTTGTCCAGTGTGTCATGTTTTGACAAGGCACTATAATCATAAAATATATACTCAACTAAACACATCATCCTCATTATTAAATCATTATAAAGCACAGACAAAGAGCCAGAGTCCCAACTGATTACTCTAAAGGCCAAACAGAGGAACACAAAGGAACAAACACAGTCAATCTACCACCAACTGGTGAAAAACCAATTCAGTGACAGTTGCCCTTCTTTATAGTGTGTTCAAATAAGGACAAAGTGTGCCACTAAAAAAAAAAAAAAAAAACAATCCATTTATGTGGTTTCCAGGAGAGGAGATTTACAGTTTGTCTTATCAAGCTATTGTTGGAGAGTCTCCTTTCCAGCACCCACACAATGTCCTGGGCATATACAGCAGTCCAAAGTCATTTTGGAAAAGGGAAGAAAGTGTGCTGGATAAAGAAATACACGGCACACTGTGCCAAACCACAGACTGGGCCCCCCAAGATGGCCGTTTAGCAAGCAGCCATGCCCCCCCCCCCCCCCCCCGGATTCACGGAGCAGACTCAGATCTAGGTTAGGAGGCATTTCGGCACAATCCTGATGGAGCACCGACTCCGCCTAACTGCACCTTTACACACAAGCTAGGCATTCAGGCCATAAAAAGATGAGATGATGATCCATAAATCCCATGACTGCCCCCCAACACCTCCACCCCCCCCCCTTTGGGACAGGGGTCTACATTTCTGACACGAAACGTGAAACTACTCCAGCGCACCACACACCCAGCGGCCTTCCCCGGATTGTCTCCCTCGACTGCAATCCCCTGCTCCAGTACATTAAGTTTTAGGTGCAATTCTGAGATGTTCATTTTTTTACAACTGGAGACTGCGTTGCTGGGGCGATATGAGGGTAGGGGCGTTTACGGCCAAGCTCCGCTGCCAAACATCGCGATGTGCTTGTCGATCGCACAAGACTCCTGTGCTACACCAAACTGTATGAGATGACCTCGTACAAATCGCTGTACTCCTAATAATACGGCTGTACGAAACGTGAACGCTGCAAGCATTTTTATTTTTTAAGTTTTAAGTTTTTCATTTCTCCTCCAAACAGGAATTTCCGATCAGGAATGTGACTGTAGGCCCTTCCAACCGCAGTTGATGTGGTTAAAAGGTGGCGCACACATACACAAGCCTACATAAGGAACAGCAGAACAGATGCTGCTGTCTACAACGCAAAGAGCCAGCTCAGCTGAAGAGCTGTAGCGCTAGAGGACTACACTGGCACAGCAGGCAAGAGCAGACTACAAGAGCCGAGCAGAGAAGGCTCTTGTAGTCTGCCCCCCCCCCTCCCCCCCCTCCCCCCCCTCCCAGGGTGATGCTCCAGCCAACTCCGACTTTCCCCACAGAACTCCCAGAGAGACGGCATCGCCATACTCAGGCTTTGATAAGAGTCCTGTAGCCGCATCGCTGCACTGAAAACCAAGTGCCTTGTGGGAGATGGTGTTTTTGAAATTATTCCCAGATCCTCAGTGCATGGAGGACGGGGAAAAATAAACTATTTATCGAACACACTCAATTTCAACTTCTACTTTGGTCATTTTCAGTACGACAAATCCACTGAAGGGGGGGAGGAAGATAAATAAACAAACACACATTCATACATAAATAAATAAATACCACCCCCCACCCCCACCCCCCCCCCCCCTTGAGCACCACACAGATACAGGCTCTGGCAGCAAAACATCACCAGCTCACATCCCACTGTAACCTGCCAACTGAGGCAGATGCTGGAAATAAGGGGGGAGGGGCTGGAATAAAAATAATAAAAATGTTATTAATAAAATAATAAAAACTACCAGCAGGGGGCGCAGCCAGCGTTTCGGGGCGGCCTCACCTTGTCGAACAGGGGCTGGTACAGGGCTGCGTACTTCCTCTCCAGCTCGTGGACTTCTTCGTAAAACTTGGCCTCGATCTGGGCGCACTTCACCTGCAGGTTCTTCAGGGCGTTCACTCGCCTCTTCACTACCTTGGGTAAACTGGAAGGGGGGGTGGGGGGGCAGGGGGAGGGAGTCACTTGCCTGTTTTTTTTTTTTTCCATCTGTCTCTGAATAGGCAATTTCTCCAGCAAAAGTGATCAGAGACTGCCGCAACGACCCAATTCATTTGCAAAAACACCTAGGGTGGGGAATGAGGGCTCTAACGACTATGAAACCAGCAGGACCAAAGCGCACAGTTCCCAGCAGAACAGGTTCACAGTAAATGCACTCCCACGCCACACTACGAGAATGCAGGTGTGTTCAGCAATACTACTGTACAGCGCCGGCATCGCCACAGACTGGCAGACCAGTTCAACCAAAGCACATGCCCAACAGAACCTGGCACCACAAGGGCCTACATTCAGTTAATGCTGACTGAAATCAGATATTTGTGCATTTAAAGCACTTTTTCTGGGTAGTACAGAGCAGACATCTGTAAATGCGTTGAGGACGCAACAGTAATGTTGGGTTTACAGAATCTTAGAGAGAAAAAAAAAAAAGAAAAAAAAAAAACATACATTCTATAGAATAACAGGCAAAATACTACTAAATAAGACTGAGTAAAAACAAATGAAAAGGTCAAGAACGGTTTCCTTTAATAAGAACAGCAACAAGGCAGATCACACCTTCTCACCTATTCTGTCGCAATTTTCAAAGTGAAAGCTCTCACTGATGTTTGCAGAGATGCGTTCTTAGAACGCAGAAGGGTGCGCAGGTCTACCCTTGGCCAACAGCTCTCTATATCTCTGCTCAACATGCGTCCTGCCTGCGTGCAAATTTAAACATCGTCGGTGGCGGTTTGTTCCTGCTGGCGCCAGGACGGGTAGAGCATAGTTGTGCTAAATATAGACGGGTTATTCTACGCCGCGTGCCCGTGCCCACATTAATCACAACGCTGCCGCTCCTCGGCGCTGGCACGTCACCGCGCACACAGGGAGCCAGCTCCACAGACCGCGCCGCGGCCCGAGGGGCGTCAGAGCAGGGGAGGCAGAATCAGACAAGGGCCCCGGCGCTGAAGAACACAACGTGGGAGAACGAGCGCTGCTCGATACGAAAGACTGGGAAATAAACATCATCTCTGGAAAGGAGATCTGAGCATGGAGGCCATCATTCCGAAATCTGACTGAATAAAAAAAAATTATATGAATGTTAAAAATGAATTCAAACTACTTACTGCTCGTTTTTTTATTAACTTAAACCAAGATTTATAGCTACAAAATGAGTAGCCCATGTAAACAGAAGGCAATGTGTGTAATCATTCCGATAAACGGTTAGAATTCTTAAAATGGGCACGCACCGACTTCATGTTCAAAATAATGAGAACAACAGAGTTCCGAACCGCCCATATTGCCAAAAAGCTTGCATTCCAGACATCCTGCTGCATACTGAATCACTGATCGGCTGCCATCTTGGCTCTGGCCATCAGCTGTGCCATCAGCTTCATGTGTGGGACTGGGGTATACGGCGTGCGCCATCTTGGCTCTGGCCATCAGCTGTGCCCTCAGTTTCATGTGTGGGACTGGGGTATACGGCGTGCGCCATCTTGGCTCTGGCCATCAGCTTTGTGTGTAGGGCTGGGGTACACGGCGTGTGCCATCTTGGCTCTGGCCATCAGCTGTGCCCTCAGTTTCCTGCCTGAACCTGGGGGCCTCTCAGTCTTCGCTGGCCTTAGAAACAACGCTCAGCCCCCCCTTGCTCATTATTCCACACGGTTACCTGCTCGACGCCACCTGCATGCGAATCAGCCCGTCGCTAACCCAGACAGGCCTGCCTGCATCCCAACGGCGGACACGTTAGCCGGAGGCAGTCCGAAACATGCGCCAAAGGCGATAGCGATGTCACAGAGGGGAGCTGAATATAAAATCGTCCCTGCCTTTTTTATTATTCATAAAAAAGAAAGAAAAGGTGCATCCCCCTTTTTCAGTGAGGCTATGATATCATGAAACAATGCGAACCGCTAACCCACTTCATTTATAAACAGTACACCCCTAACCTTCCCTAACGATCGAGTGTCGGGACTGGCCGTACAGTTAATGCTGCGTCTCCAAAACCCTCCTCACCTCATTAAAACAGCCTGAGGGTGTGAAATTAACACCAGCCACCAGCGGGTAAATTTTTACATGTGGCTTGTTTGTTCGTTTGCCACTAACCACTTGGGCGGGTAACCGCCCATCGTTTGGAGGTGCGAAATTGGCGGGTGAATTTTGGCATTTTGCACCAGCCACTGATGAAAACGTCAGCTTCCCGCCCTGCAGCCTGCATGTCTGAGCTCCCGCTTCGGAAGACTGGTGTTGCTGAGTAACGGGGTGTGAGCTCAGGGGTGGGGCAAAGCCATGAGGACAGCACCCCTCCCCCCCCAGACCACCCCGCGGGGCGAGCGGACAGCAGCGCTGGGACCTACCTCTCCATGTAGCCGGACGGGGACCCGACCAGCCCGTCCAGCCGCTCCTGAAGGGCTGCCAGGATCTGGGGGTTCTGCATCATCTGGGCCGTCAGCTGACGAGCTGAGGGCAGAGACACGAGTCAGGCATCCTCAAACGACCGCCGATGCGGATTCAACCCCGCAGCCCCCCCGAAGCCAGGCCAAAAACAAAAGAATCGATCGCCCGAACTTTCCACGCTTCTGAAATGGGTTTTTTGACAGAATCTAGTCTCGTCCAAATGTCAAGGAACTCCATCTAACCTCAGAAATGACAGATTTAATCAAACGCACCAGAGATTTACTGGGGAAGTAAACTCAACTGGTGCTACGAGAGGGCACTCCTTAAGCCCAGAGCCAAGCCAGCAGTTACAGAAATGCTAACTGTCCCAGACCTGCGTGTACCAATCTAAAAATCACACCGGCACAGAACAGAACGAGTATCGCCGAAACACCGGTCACCTCAGCGTTCTTCTACCCAAAGCCATTCAAGTCTAGCAACCAAAATGGCTGCCAAATAACCAACGGGACACCTCAACTTAATGACTAACAGGATATTAAACCACACGCGGGTTTGGAGGACAGAAAATTAAGCGCACAGATCTGCTTGACCAGGGACCGATCAATCAGCAAGGCGCATTAACGAATGATTAAATGCAAAGGGAGAAGGCCTGGTCTGATTAAGCTCTGCATATTAAATAAAACCCAATCAGGCTTCTCCCACTGGACAATAACATTTAATAAACTCCCACTCTGCGTGAGCAGCGCCAGGGGAAGCGGCGTGCCGGTTGCAGAAATAAATAATCCGAGCAGGAAAAGCCAGGAATCGCTTTTGCATTTTCATCCCCCGGGCGATTCTCACAGTCGCGCTCATAGCCACACCTACGGCGAAGAGCGAGAGAGAGAGAGAGAGAGCGAGAGATATCTCAGCTTCACGAACCAACCAAGAGGTACAGACACCATTCCAGACCCAGCAAAGACACGCACACATCATCTCCCCCCAGAATAAACCAGCGAATCCACTGTGACCGCTTTGGTGGTCGATGGGAAGTTGAAAAGGGCAACCCAGAAAAGACCGTCACACAAATCTGGAGCATGGACTGAAGTAAAAAGAGCCGTTTTGGATTTTACTCAGTGCAGTTATCCAGCTAACTCCGTAACCTTGCTCCATGACATATCCCCCTGGGCCCTGGTTAGCTGGATAACTGCACGGAGTAAATCCCGGAACCCTCCCAAATCTGAAACATGGACTGAAGTAGAGAGAGCCGTTTGGGGTTTAACTCAATAATCCTGCTTTGTTAAACACCCCCCCCTCCCCCAGGTGCTCCTACCTTTGCTGTTGACGTCCTCCCCAGCCTCCTCGTCCTCCACTTCCTCCACGTCCTCCATATCTGCCATGTCCAGCTCGGCCTGGTCTTTGCTGCAGAGAGGAAGAGGCACAACGTTTCCAACACGGACTCTTCCCACAATCCCACAGCTCATTCATTAGCCTTGCGATAAGCCTCTATCGATTGGCCAGCGCTGTTGCAGACACAGAGGTGGCTTTGCCACTGAGCCACAGCAGAATCAGCACAAATTCACCATTCAGATTTTTATTTATTTATTTTTTTTAATGTGGACTGCTTGTGCTGCTTTGAGTCATCCGCCATTTGCATGTCGAGCAGACATTGTAGGAAAAGGTCAATACAGGGCATTAACTGCACAACACCATCACAGACCAGCAATGCATGGAAGGATTTATGCAGACACACAGGCAACCATCAGTCTCACGTCATCATTCTTCAGAACCAACCACAAATAACGTCACTAGGCCTGGCAAACACCCCAGTCCAGACGATGGGGAACACTGGTTTGAACAACCCGTCAATGGGGGCCGGGCCATCTGCCTTTGATTGACAGCTGCTAAATGATGGGGGACCAATCATGTGGATGCTCCCAAAATAAATTAATTGGGGGGGGGGGGCGCTCAAGGTGGTCCAAAGTTCCGACGCATCATCGATTTGCACTATATAAAGCCCCTAAACTAGCACTTCAGTGATCGATCTTCAAGCGACACGATACCCGTAGTGGATCTGTCACATCAGCCCGGTCATCCCAAACTGAAATCATTCTGATCGCCACGTCTTCAGTCGACCTACGACCTACGACCCACGACCAGGAACCAGAGGGCAGCTGCAGTCATTGAACCAAATCACAATCTGCCCTTTAGCCAGGAACAGGTCTGCTAAGGAACTAGCACCTGCTAAGTACTGAAAACATCAGCACAGTCTGGTGTTTCTGGCGACTGTCTGTTTTTAAATATGAATAAAAAAGTACAGTGTATAAATTTAATTTATGTTTGACCTTGGGAACTTGAGCTAGATAGGCTTTCATGGTCAGAAATTTGACGGTTATTTTACCTCTCAAAATCAAAAGTGAAATGAAATGCTCTCGAATGTGAAATTTGCCCTCCAGATGCCCACCATATTAGCCACCACTCCAAAATAATAAATACATTTTTATATGCAAATATTTTATAACCTGTAAGACACTAAGCATACGCCCCGCTTCTCACTCAGGCAAGCTCATGAATTTTGATGGAATTTAAATATGAAAATATGATTCTCAGATGCAGATCTGTATGAAATGGCTCTCCGCTCAAGATTAAGTGATGCTTTTTAAAAGGCGAGCTGAGCTGAGCCAAGCCAACCCTTCAGCAGCCCCGCAGCCCCGCAGCCTCCAAACGTGCAGGGAAAGAGCCGGGGGCAGGGGGGCAGGGGGGCACGGGGGCTCCTCGATTAGCCATCTCCGCTCAGGGCTAGGAGATCCGAGAGCTGTTCAATCTGCCTGCATCTGTCAATCTTAATCAGCATGAACCGTAAGCCCCCGCCCCCCGTCCCCCGTCCCCCAGGGGAGGCGCAGAGCGCTCAGTCCTGAGGTTTCGGACGCCGCGGCCCTCAGACCGCAGGAGGAAGTCCCATCCTGGCGCTCGGCGACCCGCCGCGCCGTATATCCTCCCTGACAGCAGACGAGCCGCACGGAAGGGCGGGCGAGAGGGCGGGGTCGTTTCGGTCCACGGAGGGCGTGTGGCGCGAGCCCAGACCGGGGTGGGTAGATGGGGGGGGGGGGCGGGTATAAATCAAACTCAGGGCAGTGTCGTGTGGCAGCGCGGACGGTCATGCCCCTGGGGGGGGGGTGGGCGGGGGGCTGAGAGCAGCTGTGAAAACAGGAACTCCCAGAAACCCGAGCTGTGGCATCCGAACCAGCCAGGACTGCACAAACACTCGTCTGAAGGACACACTGGAAACGGGGGGGGGGGGGGGGGGATGGGGATGGGGGGGGGGCACGTCTTCCTCACTTATGCACAGAGCAGACCCATGAAGAGCTCGAATGAGGACAGACAGCCCTCCAGTCACACGTGGAGAGGGAGAACGAGATCCACCACAGGTTCTCTCACACAAGCACTTCCATGACACCTAACTAGAGATGACAGAACTGACACATCACTGTCGAGAGATCTTCACACACATGCCAAGGGCTTTATCAATCGTCTGGATGGAAGGTAGGCAAACAATGCATGTGCAACCAGCATATGGTTTCTCTATTCAAATTTTGCACCCTTTAAAAGAGGAAAGCAGGAAAGCAAAGAGTATGATATTATGCTTAATGACACCGTAAGTGGGACCAATATCATATATGCACGATGTATGACGTGTACCGGATTCTGATCAGAAAGTTCTGACGTAAAACAAACACTGGAGTGCAAGCGTCAGTAGCAGAACTGCTACAACGTTCCGGATCTCGCAGAAATATTAAATCAACATGCACGTGCGTCACTACCAAACAAACAATATCCATTTTACAGCACATCCAATAGTTCTACATGCCAGGAAAGTTTTAATCACCCTGGATGAGCTAGTGAAGTACAGTGATAAGTGTGCCAGAGGACCTGCCCAGACAAATCAAAGTGTATTACAGGGTTTTCCCCACATTACATTTAAAAGTCTAGCATAGACAAAATATAACTGGGCCACACAACTGAGGGCTTATTTCACCAAGAACTCCAGGCGGGGGAGTGTGAAGATCACTCCCGGGCTTCCTCAGAAGGTGAATGAGCTTAGGGCTGAGTGTGCACGCACGCACGCACGCACGTTGTGTGTGCACTCAGGTCCTCAGAGCGCGGGCTAATACGGAGCGGTAGCACGGCTAACGTCGTTAGCATCGTCACACAGCCCAGGGGATAGATCAACATCGCATCAGCAGACAGGGCCCTGGAGGGAAGTGCTCCTTCAGAGGCCCGGGGACGCCATCCGAAACCGCTCGGGGGAAACGACGGGACGGGAACGTCCGAAGCCTTTTCCCCCAGCCGACGCGTTTTTCTGAACGTGCCGAAGCTTATCCAGGCCGGGCCGCCGGAGGGGAAAACGGACCTCCCGCGTGCCCGTGTCACTTAACGATGTTACGCACGCAGTCCGCCTGGAGAAAAACCCGCCATTAGGGCGCTGAGCACACTGGTGAAACGGACACTGTCGCAGGAAGCACGCCATTGGCTGGTGTTGACAGAGCAGAGAGTTGGTGCTGGCGGGGGGGGGGGGGGGGGGGGTGAGGGGAGAGAGAACAAACTTACTTGTCGATGTCTGCCATCTTGGTTCAGTCCAGGGAATACCTACAGAGAGAAAAAAAAAAAAAAAAAAAAAAACAGGAAGGGCAACATGAGCCAAACAGGAAGACAGCTTAATAACGGCGGACTCCTCGGTGTCAGCCACGTGCCGGCTCTCCAGGGGAAGGAGGTCGCGCTCAAATTACAGTATTAAATCTCCGACACCGCTGGGGGTCTGTTCACACCGACACGCCCGGCTGGGTATCAGAACACCATCTGAAGGCCACGGCGACTCCGTCGCAGTTACTTCTCCTAAGTATTATAACACAAGCAGCCGACCGTCTCTGGATGATAAGCAGCCGCAGATAAGATGGAAAAAAATAAAAATAGAATAAAATAAATCTTTCAATCGTTTCCATATGCTTGTTAACAGCAGGAAAAAAGGTGGTCCCCCAAAAGAAAATCCGTAATTCCCATCCAACCCGCTCGTCACAACGGTTGCTCATACTCAGAACGCGTTGAGGCGAAATCCAACTAAAACAAAAAAAAACAGAATTAAAGCCGTTCCACCTTCTCAAGGGAATGAAGTCCAGAGCGGGGCAGCGGGTGGCATCGGGGCCGTATCCGGGCAACCAGACACCAGAGCAGCGGGCCTTTGTCCACTGATCTGGGGCAGCCAAACAAAGGGCCAGGCCCACGGCTCGAACAGGACCACGAGCTCGCCAAGGTGGGACGGCGTGATGGCCATTACCCCCAGGTACACTCTCACCGCTGCAGGGGGGGGGGGGGGGGGGGGCGAGCGTAGTGTAATGGGTAAGTGGCTGGTTTTGTAACCTGAACGTAGTAGGTTCAATTCCCAAGTAGGACGCTGCCACTGCGCCCTTGAGCAAGGTGCTTGCTTCAGTATATATCCAGCCGGGGATATGGATGCTGTGTAAAAGTTGTGCAAGACGCTCTGGATGAGAGTGACTGCTGAACGCCTGTGATGTGATGTAATGCACTGTAATCTAATGTAGTGTTATGTAATGTAAAGTCATGGAACAGCAGACCCATGGGGTGGACAGCGAAACCACAGCTCGGATACAGACGAAGGGGCCAGATTTAGATTGCCCCCGCCCCTGCCCCCGCCCCTGCCCCCGCCCCCGCCCCCGCCCCCCTCAGTCAAACGGGGGTTCACATCGATGGAGGTTTAAAGATGCTAAAATGGTACCACATCAATGATCAGTGGCACTCCTAATGGTGAAAGGCAGGATAGGATTTCCAGGGAGGTCAATGGGATCCTAATAAGAGGCACAGCTGAATTCCAGCATTAATCAGGACTTTAAAGAATTAGCAAAAATAAAAAACTATTTAAAAAATCCATTCAACCCCATACACCAGGTTCTACAGTTATCTTTAGGATAATCAAAGGATTCTTGGGTTTTAATCGTTTTGTCAGATCCTTCCAGCAGTTATCTCCGTCTGAATGTGGCAAGTGCCTTTTCAAAGTGGGGGGGGGGGGGGCCTCTCAAGTTCGACATCTGAAGGAAGGTATCACAATCTCTAGAGAACAGTTTTCCTTTTAACCCAAGAAAGTTGAGCTGAGAGTCTGAGGCGAAGACAGAAGAGCTAAAAACAGAAGCGTCGGCTTGCGGTCGGTATTTCTGGCCATTTTGATGGCTTCCAAAGTATTGAGATTCTCCTCAGGTACCTCGGCTAATTTGCACTTAAATGAGCCGGATGTGCGTTGTCATCGATCGCAGCATCAGTCACTCTTATTCCGTTCCTCTCACTGAATTTAGATCAACACACGCGGGGGGGGTACCGGACTGAATCATTTCCGATTAAAGCCCCATAAACAGTTAATTCCATTAAGAGGTAAATCTTCAAATAAACGCATGTCTCTCTCCTAGATGAAGTTAGCCATCTATCTAGCTATTTTCAAAGGGTAACTTAGTACCAAATGTGCATACAATTAAAGATTTGAGGCCTTGGACTGTTTCACAAACTGTTGTGTTACCAGGGCGTTGCTGTAGAAGAGCATTGTGTGCCCAAGTCAACCTACCCTGTACAAATAAAGGTTAAAAAATAAATAACATTTATTAATCTTCCTCCACACTCATATTCACTTAATTATTCACTCATACTTATTTAAATAAGCAGGGCTTCAGGTTGCATTAATTATTAGGTGCTGAAAGCAGCTCAGAAACTAACAAGCGAGGCATCAATGCTGCTCTCCATTGCAGCCAACCTGAGAGAAACACACATTTTTCAGCGAGCTTTCCCAGCATTTTAAACAGCCAAAAGGGAGTCTAGTTAAAGCACCCTGCACAATAAGCTCGGCAGTATCCTCTTCATTGCACATAACCGCTTCATAATTAACGGAACAGAATTAGGACGTGAAACCTCAAGTATTATGCAAATATGAAACTGCACGGGCCGAGGTTAAATTAGACAGAAAAACGTACTCGCCGTTCTTCCGCGAGAGACCGAATTAAACTGGATGAAATACTCCCAGGAGGAGACATTTCAGGTCGAAGAGCACTGAAACCCCAGAACCTTCCGGGAGCCCATCGGAAGAACACCCCGGAACATTTTGCCGCTCCCCGGGAGCGTTCCCTCTCCACAAATTATTCATGGTAAAGAACAAAGTCTTTAAAAATAAAAATAAATAAATAAAACGCCGAAACGACAAGGCTCTTTATAAACAAACAACGGAGGGAACAACCTTTATCGTCCTTCCTAATTCAGCCGGTTATCAACCTTTCATCCCCCCCGGATGACTAAGGGCTTCCGCTCCCAATGAACAGGGAGCAACAAACACGTGGGAGAAGCGGGCCTACAGGTCTCACATCGCAATGGCTAAAGGTCGAAGAACGGCCGACTCACATTGCGCTAGCATCGATCGTTTTACTGCGCCGTCCTGACGCTCGCCAAACCGAAACTAAACTTCGGGGTTATTGTCCTCCAAGCAGCGAGTGAGAGAAAGTTTGAATGGTACCCACAGGACCTCTCCTCCAGTTCTCTGAACTATTAATAAGCAGTAAAAATAAAAATAAAACTGGGTTCAGATGGAATCCCTTTCCTGCCCAATCAGCACTTCCAGTGCACCAACCAGTCAACTCTTAAAGGAAAAAAAGACAAATACAGGCACATGCTGCATTCGGTGACGAAAGATTTTTTTTCTTTACGATCGGATTTTAATTTACGATTTGGGGTCTTGGACGAGACCAGCATCACACATCCCCCCAGAGCACCAACCCAAAAACATTTTCTCTGGGAAACACAAGCCCAGAATCATACACCATTTGGGAGAGAGGACTACTCTCAGCTGCCTCGCAATGTTTTTTTGCACTTAAGCAATAAAGCTTATTGAGAAATAACATTTCGTTAACAGTCAATTTTTTTCAGCAATGTTGGGGGGGGGGGGGGGGGGGGGGGAAGACACTGGCGTTCCATCAACGAATTGCACTGTATTCATGCTGTATTCCACACTAACTGTACATCGCTTCGGATAAAAGAGCCCGCCAAATATAACAATGCATGTCCCGCGTAACCTTGAGACACGAGTCGCACCCACTCAAAAAGCGCTTCAGGGGGCCACAGGGCGACTCATCCCGTTAAGGTCCTGCTCTAATGCCTGGACACGCTCCACGGTCTGGCATCAAATTCAGACCACGGCAACTATTTGGCAGCCCCGTAGGGTCAAATGAGGTGGGCATCACCCGGGACAGGAATGCCAGCCTGCCAAGAACGACAGCGACCCCGCCTCAGTGGATCGGGCACCCGCGCGCAACACTGTCCCGTCGCACACAAAGCGCGGTCCCGCCGTCTCGAACCCGCGCGGAGCCCCGACTCGGCCACCACGCTGGGGAGAAGCGGCGGAGGGTCGTCCAGACCAGACATTGAGCAATGAGACCAGGATTCCCACCCTACTGCATACAGACACAGCAGCCGCACTTTCAAAAGCAGCAAACTCGTGATGTAACGCCACATCATTAATCGTGAATTACAATAACTGAGCATTCTCTCACAGAGCTGTATTTCACAACCATCATCCCAGATGCTCTGAACGATTAGCCCTCATATGCTACATGTTGTAATGGTCTCTGTGGGATCAGCCAGCTCTGTCAAATCTCAAACAATGTCAGCTATCAGGTGCCAGTCCTCTGCAAACAGACCAAAAGCCACATCTGGCTGCGGCTAGCTCGCTACCAGCTTGCTACTGGCATGTGGGCCGGGGGTATCCGTTTGTTTAGCACTGTTATTAAATAAACACATCTGTCATCATGTTCAGAAATGCAATAAACCGGTGTTCTATTGTGCACAGCAGATAACTGTTTGACTTTCCCTTTACCGCTCACTTAATTGACAACGGCTTGACAACTAGTTGACAAACGTTTAAAAATGCAACCCCGCTTGAATTCCAAAAAAAAGAAGAAAAAAAAAAAATGAATGTAGATTATGCATGCCAATTACAGAGAAACTGAAAGGTACAGATCAAGCAATGCGCTGTGAGAATACACAGGGCAAAACACAAGCTTAAAGCAAATTTGGATTTCTGTTTGCCATGCCATGCCATGCCATAATAAATGCCATCAGCAAAGGTAAAGGTGAGCAGATGTCAATTCATCTTAAACAGGGATTTCCAGTTTCCAGAACTTTCCAAAGAATGAAGAGTAAATCTTCAGAATATCTGGTCAAATCTGCACACCACACATTACCTGTGTATTTCTGAACGTGATTTTTGGATGAATCTCTATGGGGTATTTTCCAAAATGTGTACGACTACATTTCATTTGATAGACGAATAACCCCACAGGTCTTACAGTGGCTACAGAACCAAGACAACGGAATATTCAGTTTATTGTCACTGGAATAAGCAGTTTACATGATTCATGCCATGGGTTAATATCAATAATTTCTAGGTTAAACACCCATGATATGAGGACATCCGCAACACGTACGCATGACATTGTCACACTGTAGTTCTGGGTACACATTCCTCAGCAGCTTGCTGGGAGATTCTTCCCAAGGTAGGAAGTTCTCAGGTCTTATATGAAGTAGGCCAGTGGTCTCCAACCCTGGTCCTGGAGAGCTACAGGGTCTGCTGGTTTTTGTTTTCACCTTAAAATCAGCACTCAATTGAGACCCAAGACACCAATCAACTGCTCCAATTGATTCATGAAGTGCAGAGTCACTATGAAAACCAGCAGACCCTGCAGCTCTCCAGGATCAGGGTTGGAGACCACTGAAGTAGGCCAACGACCCACCTTGGTTGCAAGCCTATGGCCTACTAACGCATGACCAATCCCCATCCTAACACCTAGTGGAGAGCAGTCATACAAAGATACCAGCAGTCTACACAGCGATGGCCATTCATAAGAAGTACCCAGCAAATTCATTTTAAAACCCGACACAGGCTTATTGGAATACCTTGCCTAAAGGTTATTATAAATTAGCCAGCTAGTACAGAGGCTGTGCCATCTAATTTTAATGAGCAAGCTGGGTTCATTTTGACTGAACAATAGCGTTCTTAAAATCCGAATGCAACCTGCTTTCTCTAGTTAACCTGCCCATCTTAGAATACAAAACTTTCCCCAATGACAAGGGGGAAGGGCAAGTAGCCAACTTAATTAACAAGGTAATTACACAAGGTGGCTACAGACTGCTCAAGGCCTCGCAGATAAGGGGCAGAATAGATAGCGAGGCAGAAAACGGCAATGAGTCTAAGGAACAAAAAATAAATTTCAAAAACCAAGTTGAAAGCTGCCTTGCCACTAATTTTAGTGCAAGTTGATGCCAGTTACTCATTTGCAAGCCAGCTAAACTTCAAATCCATGCAAAATCCTATTGGTCTGGTTGAAAATGGCAAAATTGGATGGCGGTAACCAGTACTGAATTGATCCATTCTAGGGTCATCAAGTCACTTTTCAATTTTAGCTCATTAAAGTGTTTTTATTTATTTATTTATTTATTGTTATTATTTTTTTTTTTTACTTGATTGATCCAGAAGGTGTTGGATGGGGTTGAGGTCAGGGCTCTGTACAGGCCAGTCAAGTTCTTCCACACTGTTCTTGACAAAACCATTTGGACAGGAAAGGGCCTTCCCCAAACTGTTGGGGAAGCACAGAATCATCTAGAATGCAAATGCATGCAGTAGGTGAAGTGCACGGAACAATGCAGCCTATTGCTTCAGATTTACGGGTCCAAACGCACTAGTGCTGTCAACTGGACCAAAAACATTTTACTTGAATATTGTATTCCAAACATTACACAGATTTGAATATATTCAAGTATCTATTGCAAAATTTAAAGTGAAACAATAAAACTGCATCACTAATGCATTACCATGAAATACGTGAGGTCACTTCCTGTTACGCGCAACGTGACCACAAAGAGGAGCAAGAATGCAGAAAAAATGGCAAAACGAGGTATTTTCATCTTTATTTTTACATAGTTTTGGCAAAATAGATTAGACCACTCATTGTTTGAGCAATGTAGTAAGTAATTTGGGTAATTTAAACAATCGGGCTACTGAACTAATGTTCCTGTCACTACTTCCAAGCCATCAGGCATGATTTTACCTGGCGTGTGAGCAAGCTCTTCTGTGATTGGCCAGCTATGCACAAGTGGACAAAAACGGGTCATTCAAAAGAAAAAGGCAGGCGGTAATATTTTGAAGAAACAGGGCACAATTTTGATTTGATGCACATGTGATTACATATCCACTACATTAATATTTAACAACCTGAATGCTTATTTACATTCCCTATTCAAAATATACTTGAACATCATATCTAAAATTAGGGCCCTAAAACACACAAATGAGTGCTTGATGTCAGCTTGAAAAACATCTATGCCAGTTCATTCAGTTCAGCTGATAAAAGCCAGCCCAAAAGAAGACATCGCAAACCTACCAGCCTTAAATCCGACCCTGCCCTTCGTCCTGATCCTCATCCACTGAAAGGTTAACTACACTGTACGAAGTCCCCTCTGCAACATGACAACCAGTCATCAAGTCCTGGCATCAAGAGCACTTTATCATCCCACGCAGAGCTCCACAGTACCAATGAATGCACCGACTTCTTGAAAAAGGTGACAGACCGACTAAATCAGCAATAAAATTCAGCAATATGGTGGGCAGCTCCTGATCTTTATTTAAATGTCAATCAAGCATTAGCTGCTGGCAAGTTCCCAGTGTAGAGGTGAGCCTGCAGCGGTGAAAACGTGCAGCCCTTTGTATACGAAGTTCAGACTTTTGTTTCAGGGAAACCAAAGAACATACAACAAAACAGAAGGCATCAGCATTACTGTGGTCAAAAAATACACTCCAAAAACAATCCACAACAGCCTGGCTCTCACTGGACTCTCTCAGCTATCCGATGGTCCATCAACAATAATCAAACGAACGTCAGTCCCTGACACTTCACCGTGAACTTCCTTTCAATGCTCATCGTCCCACATCCCAGAGACCGATGTAAACAGGTGCAAATGGAGCAGGACTGGATTCCAACTGTGACACGCAAGTTCCAAACAAGAGAATCACAAGGTCATGGTCATCCCAGTATTACATCATTCCACAGTAGGGGCCGCCTGACAATTGTTCCAGCAAATTCTCAACCCTCTCAATCAGATCATACATATGACCATTTAAACAAAATGCAGATACATCAAGACTGGGATGAGACTCCTGAACTTAATATTCTATTGAATAAAATATGTAGATAATTAAATCTTCAGGAATTTAAAGTGGCAGAAACACCCCGAATGTGGAACTGCTGACAGCATGAGCACATTAAGTACTTCTCATTAATACCTTGAAATTACTGAAGGGATGAGCTCAGAGATACGTTACTTATAAAACAGACAAAACTGCCATTTTAAAGCACATGATCAAGAGTTATTTTAATTTAAAATAAAATGTCTTCATCCCGATAGTAGTTGGAATTCGCTGGTGGGTATTGCCTCCAAAGGGGGGGGGGGGGCGAATTACGGGCCTGGGAGGACTTAGATTTAAAAAGCAAGGCTTTTTCGAGCACAAGCAGAACCTACTTTAGTCACGACATGCGGTATGTTGCATGTCAACAGCTCGATGGCGGTGACAATGCCCTATTCATCGTTGAAGTCAAAATGTAGCGCAATTGCATTGGGAAGATGTATAAACATGCCGTTATTAAAAAAGGTCTCGAAATTAAATCGGCGAAGTTCGTGCTGCCTTCCTGACAGTACCTAGCTAGCTACGTTAGGCCTAGCGGTTGAGCTCGCTGCCCTCTTTAGCAAAGCCAGTTAGCCAGCTACAAAGCAATAGCTTTTCAGCAACAGCTACCCAGCTAGTCATCCACCGGGTAACCACGTGTCGGTCCAGTAAAGAAAACGTGTTGCTATCTAGCGTTAGGCAGCTGCCCACTGCGTGAAATGGTACGCAAAAGTATACGGTTGCTAACGTTGCTTAGTGGTTTGTGCAATTCGCTTCTGAAATAATTAAACGGGAAGGTTTCGACGTTTCAAAAAAATAAAATAAATTCAACGTAGCTTGCAAAAATAAAAACTCAAAGAACTGGCTAGCTACCAACTACACACGCAGCTAGGCAGCGAGCTATGTGGTCACAAAATTAAACTTACCAGCTAGCTAGACGCGCCGACTCGTTCAAAAAAGCTTGATGGCTAGCTAGCTACATGCGTGTATCACGAGAAAACTATCACACGTTTGCAAATGACAAACTAGCGTATACAAATCATCGACCAGTACCCGCATCACGGTAAACCACCGCGATTACATTTGCTCGCTTTTTACTGTGGAATTCCATAAATGCTAGCAATCGACTTGCCCTGACAAGCAGCCATGGTTTCCATTCGCTACAACGTGATCAGATCTCAAAAACTCCCTCGCTCACTCGTACTCCCCTCCCGTTACTCAAGAAATAAGGTCAAGTCCAGATTTACCGGGTTGAAATCGCCACAACTGCGTTTGAAACTCAAAATGCAGTCGTTATTACCCCGGTCGCCCCCCGAGACAGGTCTGTGACTTATGTGAAAAGCGAAATGCAAAATACAATGTTTTTTAAGCAAGTACTGTGCATAACACATGCATCATGGTGGCGCGTCAGTCAATGGCTGCTGTCTTCTGACTTAGCTAGCTATCGTTAGCTACCAATCTTGCGAGCAACACATTTTAGTCGTTTAGCACACTGAACGGATCTTTCAAGACAGCCCCTCGGGCCCAAGCCCCAAATTTCACAACTACATCAACCGAGGTATTGTATTAATTTGTCTGGGCTGAGTTCTTCCGATTTCCAAAATGTTTTTCGCTTACCTTTTCCTGGCGGCTTTGCTGAATGGCAGTGCGCAGTGAAGCGGTCTCAAAGAAAAAAGCTCCGCGCTGATGGCGGTAAAAAGGAAAGAGATCCCGCCGCTTGCGCTCATATACATCCAGCGTCATCACGTAACCCGACAGTCACCAGGGCAACGTTCAGTGTATGGGAGGGGCTCGCAAGAAACATGGTAACGTTTGCTGGCTAAAGGTGTTCGACTATCGACCAAAACCTACAATATGTTTGCCAGTATCACTCGTTATCTCACAATAGTATAATCATAAAATAAAATAATAATAGAAGACATGACCAAGACAATGACTGGTATAAGGATTTATATTCATTTAAGAGAGGAAACAGTGACCAGACACATCGGCAGGTTGTCAAAACTTTGTCTGGTCTGAGGTGAGTGTTGTTAGTATTGTGTCCAAATGCTTGGTGCTTATTACGGTGAAGTTTGTCTGGCATCAGGCAGCACTTGAAACACGCAATATCAGGCATTAGCTTACATCATAACAAATATTTCCCACGAGGGCAGGCATCCTCCCGCCATTTAATGATTCACATTGTGCCTCTTGTTCCCGCGACCCTGATCAGGAATAAGCGGGTGTACATAATGGATGGATGGATTGTGCCTCTTGTGGATCGTGACCACAACAGGAGGTACACAAAAGGCCTAACAAACAGCTGGCATTTACTCTATAAAGACAATTGGTGCTGTAAACAACATTGAAGTGCTACCTTTGTCCACGTCTAAAAAAAAAAAATCTGCCTGAAGTAAGTTGTGAACAGCAGTAGCCTACATGAGTCATAACTTATCCATGAAGCCCCCACTATTGCTCACCTGCCCTTACACTATATCCTGTCTCTCTCTCTCTTTTTTTTGTGTTCTGGTTTAGAGCCAACACAAGCTCAAATTTGATTCATGGCTGAGTGCAAAAGTCTCTGTCAAGCCTATGTGTGGGTGTCTAAATTTGCCCACACATTATCACTTTGGCAGTGTTCATTGTTAAATCATTCAGACCATTTTTTTCCATCATTGTATCTGGGCCCTATAAATAGAGATTGTACCTGACTTTGCATGATTTAAAAAAAGCCTTCACGTGCATTGGTTTAAGCACATTGCTCTTAAGAGTATCCACGTGGGGAAACCTATTTGTAAGGTACAAAAAAAAACAAGAATCTGATGTGCTGTCTTATTTTGTGCTTAGCTGTCTTTCCCCTCCATTTTATTTGTTCTTACGTTTAGAATGGCCAGTATTAATTGTAGTCCATTGTCCTGTCAAATTGTCCTCTGTCAATTAGAATGGTGCACACAAATATCATAATTTTCTGAAACATGTATAAAGGGCTGTATCTTCTTTTAACTCTGAAATCCAGCTAGGATTGGGTGTTGTCCTGGAGGACTGTTTAACCTGTGCAATTGGCACAGAAAAGTTCAAGCAGAAGCCCCTGACATTATACTATATTACATGCACAATATACTTACATTAATTACATCCACTGAGCAGCATGCAGTTGTACATTATGCTAATCCCCAGTGGTAATATAACATGTCATAAATATAGGTATTGTGTGTTTCAAGTCCAGCATATACCAGAAGAACACAGTTTACAGGACCAGAGTTGTGCCTTCTTCTGTGGTGAGGCAAAGCACCCTGGGTAATATGATAATTTCACTAGTACTCCTCAAAGGACAGAGCATAATTGGTCGTAATGTCTTCTGAGAAGGCTGGTATTCCCCACCGTATGGAGCTTAAGTACCCTTCTGGTCAGGTGGGCGTCAGAGATGTTTCTGCTCTGACTGCACAGGAAGTGCCACCACCCTCTCCAGCGCAAGGGCGTCAAGCTGAATCCCAAGGGGCCCATAGTGTTTGTGGGTTTTTGCATTTTCCTTTCAGTCAGCTGCCAATTAAGGCCTTGAGAACAAGGTGTGTGTGTGGATTCCTTAGCCAGTCAATGACTTGAATGAAACACTTGCTTCGAGAACACCTCAAAAAACCAGCACACTTGTTGGCCCTGTAGGGCTGGAGCTCCAGCACTATAGCTGCATAGCTCAGCTGATGGACAGCTGGGATATATAAAGAAGCAGTTGGCTGCGTAAGCTTCATACATGCTTGGTAAGCTGTGCTCTCAAATTAATGGAGGACATCAGTGGGACAGGTCTACAAATATGACTGGCCATTCAGGTTAGAAGAACCAAGTCTTCAACCTTCAAAAAAATGTAAAACCTGACAAACTGCTTTCAATTACTGACTTTTAAACATGTAATTCATGGCTCTGACTGAATTATGCTCCTGTTTTTAACCTCTGCTCTGCTTTTTAATAACTGTTCCACTACTGTCTCATTCCCCATTTGATGTTTGTAACCCATTTGTCTACTGTCATGTGTACCTTTGTGTTTTATGTAAGGTCCCCCTTGCAAAAGAGATTTTGATTTTAATGGGGTTTTTCCAGGTTATTAACTAGAGGTTAAATAAAATAAATAAATAAGTAAAATAAGGGCTAAAAGTTGATAAAACATAAATGCTCCATAAAGTTATGAGTATGCATCAGATTAGAGCTTTACATGAAAGGGCTGTTGAAATGCTGTTGCCTTTTCCCTGAAGCGTGATGTACCAAGTACACAATAACTTAATAGCCCTTACAGGGCTGCCTTGTAAAATGCCTGGCACGTCAGGCCATTTAATGTTCTCCCAGGACCCATAGAGGTGCCTTCTAAAACAGATTTGTTTTCCTAATACAGTTGGAATTTTTTAGTGCAGACCATATTGTCGTCTGGAATGCTAAGAATGAGCCTACCTGCTGTAATGTTTGTGTTCAGACTTTAGCTGAGCCGGAGTGCTGTCAAAAATTATATACAATTACATAGCTGTTAAACCTGAGGGCTAACATGAAGCAGAATGAAAACATAGATTACTCACAGTCTAAGCAGCTAGTCCTGCATAAATATATGATTATAGAATATATTCGTCTGTCACTGGGTATTACCTTTGTTGTAATTAACAAAATAATTTTCTAAACTATATTATTTACAGTTTGTGGAGTGCTGCATCAGAATATAATGGTGAGTAATTTGAAGGGGTGAGTTTAGCTGGGGTGATGTTGTATGGTATCAATTGGTCTGGCACCCCATTTCCTCTTTGTGAAGTTTACTGTGTAATGATGCATCATTGCATTTGATGGCAAGCCAGGCCTATAAATAGCAAACATCAGTGGGCATGTTGTTATTTTTAGAGTTGGAATTTGAAAAAAATATTTTTTCAGTTTTTTTGTTTTTTTTAAACTGCAGGTTTCTGATTGAGACAGGAGGGATGTTGGATGATTTTTCGGGTTTGATTACTGTTACACACAGTATGGGTATAAGTAACATACAGAGTTTAAAAGACGCCTTGGATTATTCAATAGGAAAACCTGGAATGTTCCAGAAAATCTCAAAGACTCAAGACTGATGTGGGTGATTGGGCAGACTGTTCCACATATGTGTCTCAGCTACAATTTCTGTCATCTGCATGCAAATTAGTGCTCATTAGAACCCAATATTTGGTTCTCACTTTCCTGGTGCCAGGAGGTAATTTTTATTCATAAAAATATTTTTTTCCCACTTACACAGATTTGAATGGGTGTTTTTTTTTTTTTTTTACGAACCAATGAGGTGAGGACTGGCAGTGATTAAATCAAGTGTGTCAGAAAGGTTGCTGTTTTAATTTGAATACAAATGTGGAATATTCATAACAATATTGTGTAGACACAATTCATAATGTAAGCCTTTGTTTTTGTAATGGGTTGGCTGAAGATTCGTCATGTTGCTCAGAGCAGTGCCTGCTGGGAAAAATATTCTTCTCTACTTAATAATCATTTGGTTTTTGTAAGGTTTATACAAGAAATGAGGTTGTTTTTGTATGACTACAGTTGCTGGATTAATCAGATTCAATTAACAAAGAGGTTCAAAATTGGACTGACAAAAAAAACTGCCATTTGGGCTATATTCTTCCCTGAGGAGTTCAACAGCTTTTCCAGTCCTGTTTCTAAGCGATAACGTTTTTGAGTGTTATAGCCTGGCTGCTGAAGTGCTACATCATACTTGACTTAAACGAGTCGCATAGAAAAGCACATTACGGTAATTCTACTCCAGTAGTCAAGACCCACAGCCTTTTTGTAAGGGTACCTTGCTGCCTCTGTCAGACAATTTTTGAGTTTCAATTAAGTTCAACCTGAACACTCATTTGGTCGACCACTTTAACTATTTTATGAAACCATTTTATAGTTGAAAGTGTGTCAAAAAAGAAGGCGATGAAACGATAAGTGGTCCTCTACTCATCCAGAATTTTAAACACCTGTTAAAGAGCTGTTTTCTGCAGTTTACACTTGTCAGAACAGCATGGAACGACCAGAGAAGGTCTGGATAGGTTGCGCACCTGTGTGTCTGAAAGGGATCGGTGATGTGCCCTTGGCTAATGAACTGCGGCCACATTTTGGTGACCTTGTCACACCACGCATTAAAACATGATGTGATACAGGCCTCCTAAGAATAGTGCCTTCTCTTTGCATAATGTCTCCTGATCTGCGGTGCGTCTCGCCTGCCATCGAGGCCTAAGAGTACTGTGCCCGACAGAGTACCCGACCGTACCCGACAGGCCTAAGAGTACTGTACCCGACAGAGTACCCAACTGTACCCGACAGGCCTAAGAGTACTGTACCCGACAGAGTACCCAACTGTACCCGACAGGCCTAAGAGTACTGTACCCGACAGAGTACCCAACTGTACCCGACAGGCCTAAGAGTACTGTACCCGACAGACAAGCTTTTTTTGTCAGCAGTGCTGTGACACCGACCTGGATGTGCTCAGCAGGAGACGTACACCGGAGAGCATCCTTACAAATGCGTTTGACGTGAAAAACAAAGCCGCCGCCTGGCTCTCCATTATTAACGAAGGTCCTCCTCGGCACCGAGGAGAAACAGGAACAGCGGGGACCTGGGTAATTGCTCCACCGACTGCCGCCCACGTTCACCTTACGCTGGCTCTTGTGAGGCAGTGGGCTTCTGTGGCTGAGCGACCCTTCGCAAGCCGTAACCTGAATTTACAGCCGTGCTTTTGTGTGGTTTGTTTTACACGGCTTCACGTGGCCCGAAGAAGTGAAAATACCTGAAAATGACTGAAAGAAACCAGGATGCCCCCACGACACGACCTTTGACCTTTAAGGGGAACCTAACCAACCCCACCGCCTCACCGCGAGGGGTTGCCTGCAATGTGCCATGTGCACAAATGTAGATCAAATCCAGTGAGAAGCACTGACCTGGAAACAGTGGAACAAATGCAAGCACCACGGGGGGTAGTTTTCACAGACAGGAGATTCTGTGGAGGTGCCCCATTTCTGTTACCGGCAACGTTCACATTTTAAACTCTGATGTTACCGTAAATATTTTATACACAAATAAAATAGATTTTTATATACTCAAAATAAATACTGTGTAACCACCAACCCTCATTTAGTGTCCCTACAGTTATTGTAATTTTCAATGTGTGTCTGTTTAGCTTAATGGACTGATCCCATCCATCTTTCCCATGTCGACTCCAAATCGTAGCACTTAGTTTCATACTGTATATGTTGACAGGCTAGTTGACTACAAGTGATAGGATAGTTCATTACGCTAACGGTATTGCACTTTCTAGCACTTCCTGTTATACTGTTCACTATAATTTCCATAGTTACTGCTTCTCTTATAAACGTACTTTATGCTTGGTTGGGAAATTGGTTTGGACACGTGTGTCTGCAAAATAAATGTAATGATTATATGTTGCTTATACTGTAACCCACTTGCATTATATTCCCTGAAAATTGTGTAGAACCTTTCCCCTGTGTGATATATATATATTCTTATTTTAGTTTTCACACTGGTGTGGGCTCATAAATGAACAAAATATGACAACAACAAGGAAATGGACAAGTTGTACACTCGGGCACCTGGAACATCCACCTTCAGCTTTCATCATGGATCCAAGTGAAAAGAAACTTTGAACACAGTGCTGACGCTGGCGGACAGCGCGTGTCGTATGGCACCAGAACCTGCCGACAGGTACAGCGATGAAACCTTGAAACTGAGAAGGTCTACCGATGGAGACGACTGTCTGTCTGAGGCAAGGGGGTTTTTTTTTTTTTGTCCGCTCTACTGCAAAGACCTTGAGGATATATTTGGCAGAGAGGAACAGGAAGCATAGAGAAATGGTGTTTGAGCCCCGAGCAGAACAGCAAGAGAGGAGTTTAAGAGTATAAATTGTCAAAGGAAGTGGTAGAAATTGGAGCTAGGAGTTCATCTCAGGCCAACAGTATGGAAATGGTGTGGACACTTATGACCACACAGCCTAAGCACTCAGAGCCCAGCACTGGGGCATAAATATCAAATGAATAAGTAATCTGTAGGTTCGAATGACCCTTCAAGCGATTAACAAAGATATGAAAGGAGGTTTAACGACCAGTCTGAGCAGTCCATGGTCATAACTGGCATCTTGGCAACAATATGTTATCTTTGAAAACACTCCTTCTGAAACAGCCAATGAAAAAAATAAAGACTATGGCTAATATTAGCAGAAGGCTATCACTGGGGAGTCTGAACGTGCATAACTGCCCAACTGTACAGCCTGGGAAAGTATCTAGTTTGCCAAAAAAAAATTCCTTTTCTCCTGGTGTTCATTATCTGTGCCAGAACTTGACATTCACCGATGCTGTTCCGCCATGGAATTGAAAGGGGACGTCCACTTTTGCAGGACACGTCTTGACTGGTACAAGGTTGGCGTGGAAACAAATTTGAGCTGCATTAGGAGGAGAATCGCGAGCCTTCCTCTGACCATCGTGTTGCGCCATCAGGGAGAGTAATCTTCCTCCGCCTCTCCCGTTGGTCAGCTGAACCTGTGCTTTCACCTGCCGCCCACACTTTAAGTCTGACTAGACAGCTTCCTGCAGGCGGACTGTAAGAGGAGACAGCGTATAGATCCCCCTGTAGATTTAAATATTAATGCCTGCCAGAGGCGCCTATTAACCCTTTCTCTTTCCCTTTCTCACTTTCCTCGATGTCCTACCTGCTACTTAACAATACCCGACCTCCCTGGACAAGTGACCTCTAAGGGAGGTCAGGGGTCGGGAAAATGTGCAGGACTACTGAAATGTCCGAAGAGACGCATGCACACCAACACGATATCTCAAGGTGCAGAGTCAAAGGAGTTGAAACTCTGAAAAGAATGAGACTTGCACGCTTGATATAATGCTCCCAAATGAAAGTTTTAATCCAGCAAGAGTATGTTGGATACATGATCACTGTTGCCAAAACGTTACGCTTTTAAATGTTCTATTATTGATATTTTAAAGAAAATTTATACTTTTATCTGCATGCCTGTGATTGGGGAAATTCACCCAGGTCCGACACATATCTGGTGAGGGGAAACTGTCTACCTGGAGAGTCCATTTTACTTTCAAATATCCATCGGATGTTCCTGTCAACAAATGGCAGCAACAAACTGGCTGCAGATGACCGATATGTTTTCTAACCCCTAATGCCTGTGAGCAGGAATCCCGGCAGCACAGAGACTAGACCCTTGCATCCCGTTAATGCGCTTACAGCACTGTGACACGGCAGCAGCTGTGGCTCATAGTGGCTCGTGCATTATGGGAAACCCGCGCATCCCCATCCCTCAGGGGGACGTTCTCTTGTGTAAGCGCTGCAGCAGCCATGTTGGGATGTTGGCTACACCCCAGGGGTGTTAAACCACGGTGTAAACAGAGGAAGGAGAGGACGGAGACAAGCCTGGGATTGCACGCCGCGTCTCTCTATGCAGGTCCCCAGCTGAATCGCTGAGCGGGCTGAATGCAAACGAGGTGGCGCTGCACGTTTCGCACCCGGAAAAATCCGGGGATGGAGCCGGGCATCGAGGAACGTCCGGGCTGTGTCGGTGGGGACGGAAGGTTCCGGAAAGGGAGCGAGCGCCGGAGCGGTGGCGCAGGAAGCGACGACCTCGTTTTTGCGGACGGCTCCGAAACCCCGGAGCAGGGATTCCCGCCTCCTGGCGCCGCGGGGTAATCTGCGAACATCTGGGCGGGCTGGCGGGCGGGCGGGCGGGCGGATCGCCGTCCCCATGGCAACCTGCCCTCTCCTCTTTTTTTAAAAGGCGGAACACGCTGTGCTACCCCGCGGCCTAATCGCGGTCGGGATGGAGCGGTCCTCAACCCCGAAGGAGAGGAAAGGGACGTCTTCAGCCGCAGAACATGGGGGGGGGGGGGGGGGGGCTGTGACGGCCTTTTTAAAAATAGGCGCAGGATGATGAAAGGCAGCCGTTCTCTTTCCTCCTCGGCCTCTCCTTCCTGCCGTAATCTGTGTTTCTTTCTCTTAAATGATCTGCCTACACAGGAGAGGAAGCGAAAAGCTCGCCTGTCCTCGGCGCTGACGAATAAAGCAGCGGTGCGTCGTCCCTTTTTACCTCACATAAGCTTTTCTGACGTTTACCGTCCAGGAGGCTTGGTAAAGCCAGCAAAACAACTGATTAAGTTACAGGCAAAGCATGGAGAATAAATGGAGTTGTCGTTCATCATTAATTAGTTTATTAATTAGCAATTCGTTTATTCAGCTACATGTTATAGGTTGGCCCTCCCTGACAGAAAATTGAGTATACAATATATTGTAAAGATAATGACAAACATACTTCCTATAAATGTGTGTTTCAAAAATACCTCGCAATATCTGAAAAATTTTGCTCAAGCATTGTGAAGCGCTACAATGTCGGCGTTCTCCGATTTTGACAACGTATTTCAATTCGGTACTCCGCCGTGTGTTTTATTTCCCTTAGTGCTAGCTCGCAATCCAGCTGGAATGGCGCCATTCACTTTCATTACGAGGTCTCAGCTGCGTGCACCTCTTTCCTCAGCCGTTCATCTGACAGGGTGAGCAATCTGACAGCTAGTAATCGCAGTATAGAAACTGAGCCTCACGTTTAATTGTGGCCTGAGTGGCCTTGGCTTTGAGCCTCCGTGAGAGTCGTCCACTGCATCAGGGTTTCAGGAATTAAATACAGTTTGATGAGCCAAGCTCTAACCGGGCAGTAATGCACCGCAGAGGGCATGGTAGGGAACAGATGTATTGAATTCCCCGTGTCTTTTTAAAGGCTGTGCACGTTGACAGTCCAATACGGGAATGGCTTCCAAAAAGCCGGTGGTTATGTTTCTAATGAGTATGGCCGCAGCTACAAGGTGAAGTTCAGATGTGGGCTACACTATACTCACCTGTAGGACTGCTGGTGGTTTTCTAAGTGCATTAAACGCACCTTTTGTAAATTAAACACACCTTTTGGAAGCTGCTGTGGCTAAAGGTATCTGCTAAACTCATAAATTCTCACACTTGATCATCATCATCCTCGTCTTAATCCTCTGTGAGCCCAGCAAAGGAACAAAAAAAGTGTCTGACTGAACACCTCAGTCGTGTTCAGGTCTTCATCTATGCGTGAGGAGACAGGGAGACAGGGAGCGATAGTCTACCTCCTCAGGACATACTGGATAGAGTTCAGGTAGAATACATATGAGATCTTCTCCTGACAGGTGAGGTCATCAAAAGTGCATACATTCTCTCACCCTCTGGTCTCACCCTCCACACTATTTATATGGATGCATACTTCCCGTCCAGCCTTACATAATTCAGTTAAAATCCATACTGGACAATTTCCGTCCATTTCAACGTTTAGTCCACCTCTTTCAACTGTCAGTTTTTTTTTCCCGACAAAATGTTTTCCGACAAAATGTGTATAGTTCGCGGCAAGCTTAAGCTTACTTTTAAAATAAGGATGTCGGTTATAAGGAATGGGTTCACTTGTGTGAAGAGCCACGGACAGCCAACCACTGCAGCCATGGAAGAGAGCGGCTTCTGTGATTGCAGCTCCTAATTTCTTGACAGCAGCCGTCTGATTATTCAGAGTAATTAAAGTCTGACGAATATCTATTATTCATACTGACTGACACACACTGAGCTGTTCCCCTTCCATTCCTGTTGTTTTATACATCAAGGATGTCCCATATTCTTGAATGCGGAATTGGAAATGAATTAAACGGCCATAATTTGAGTGAATTTTAATGACACAAATTAATTATGTGCAAAAAAGGGGATTAGACCTACTTCATCTGAAGGTTGGAAAGCTTGGTGTTGAAAAAAACAAACAAAAAAAACATTCATATGACACATTTCTCATTGTGAAATAATTAATTAAACATTTTAATTAAGTGTTACGGGCCCATAATAAGCCTTGTGGCATTGAACCCGAAAATACTCTGATGTGGCCAAACCTGATTGAATGACTTTTAAGTATCCTAATATGAGGTTGAATTAAAAATGCAGGGTAATTCCCTCCAAAAGTGTTCCCTGGGTGACACTTCCTCGCAGAACAGCCCAAGCTGGCTGCTGTGGGGTTTTTTTCTTTTTCCCCAGTCATGGCGCACTTCCAGGAATTTTGAAACAACACTATTGTGGCAGAGAAAAAAGCAAACATCATTTGGACGTGGAGTCACATTCACGTCTCAGAGCGGCTTTGATCGTGGCGGTCGCCTCTTCGGCCGCAGCGCCTGAATCGCAGGGCCCACTTCCTGTGGCGTTGTGAGGAGGGGAGGGGCCTGGGGCCCTGAGGCCTCCATCGCTGCGGTGGAGCGGAGCGAACTTCCCCTCAGGAGCGCTGACACCAGCCTGAGCGTCACCATGCTAAAGGCTAAGCCCAAAGAGGATGCTCTGTCACAAACACACACACACACACACACACACACTCCCTCTCTCACACACGCTCTCTCACACACGCACACACACACACTCTCAGTCTCACACACACTTTCTCACACGCACACACGCACTCTCTGTCTCACACACACTCTCTCACGCGCACACCCACACACTCTGTCTCACACACACTCTCACATGCACACACACACATACTCTCACTCTCGCGCACAAACACACTCTCTCTCACACACACACACAGTCTCTCACAGGCACACACACAAACACACTCCCTCTCACACACACACACAGTCTCTCACAGGCACACACACAGACACACTCTCTCACAAACACACACACACACACACTTTCTCTCTCTCACACACAGACTCATGGTGGCTGAGCGCCAGACTCACACACCGCTGAGTCACCTTCCTGAGCTGATCTCAGCTGACCTCATCCCCTCCCTCTCACATACGATATCCCCTCTCCCCCCCGAGAGGAGCCTCAGCCATCGCAGAGCATCAAAATATTATTCACCAGATGAAACTCGGCCGGCCTCTGCGGCATAGAGCCAGCAGGTGTGGCTTCACCTTGGCTCCAGGGGACCCCACCATTAGACCCTGCAAGTCTCTCTGTGGACCCCTGCACATCTTCGCTACCCTGGTGTTTATTTCTCATTGCCGCGCTATGGGTAAAATCAGGGTTAGCCTCTAGTGGCTAAGGCATTCATTTCTGTATTAAACTGCAAGATGACATATTATGGATGTCGATATTTAAAATTTTTTTTGCAAGGTAAGAGATTGCCCTGCTGGTTACAATAGGGCTGATGGATGAGAAAGGCTGTACAGATATGGCATGGGGTGATTGAAAAAAGCAGACCAGCCTATCAGAACTATGAGACTCAGAATAATAGTGGCTGCAAAAGGTAGTTATTGTCAACTGTGACAGTATTCTCAGCTGTGAAAGCGGTCTAGAAACGCAGCAGAGCAAACCACAGTCACACCTATGACTAAGCAAACGCGGCGTTGAATAGGACTAACAGCGGCAGCTGTCACGTCCTCGGCTGTAGCACACGCTGCCTAGATGACGAGCCTGAGGTCAGGAAGCTACGCTACGGCTACCAGCGCCCCCCCATCTCGCATCGGGCCCCTCCGTCGAACGCAAGCGGAGTGAGGCGATATCGGCCCGGCCCTCCGGTACGTTAGCCTTCGCGATGGACGGACGGCCTCCAGACAAGAAGACCTTGCGGTTATATAGCAGTTTCCTCTCTGGCTGCTGACTCAAAGCCCTTTACAGCGATGAGGGGGAAACTCACCTCAGCACCCACCTGAGTGACGCACGGCAGCCATTTCGAACGCTCACCACACACCAGCCGAGGTGGAGAGGGAGAGAACAATGTTTTTTAGCCAATTAAATTAGGTGGCAGGTTGAGAGAGCCAGGTTGGGAATTTAGCCAGGACACCAGGGGACTCCCTACGGTTTGCGATGAGGGTCGCGGGACCTTTAATGACCACAGTGCGTCAGCACCTCAGTTTACTGTAACCTCTCATCTGAAAGACCAAAAACGTGGAGCCTCACACTCCCCCCAGCAATATGAAGGAAGAACCAAGCCAGCCAAATGTGAGAAGGGGAGCCCTGATTGGTTTTTGGGTCCTAATACATCCCAAAGCTGGCCACACATTCCCCTTCCATCCCTTCAGATATCCGTCCCCCATCTTCCTCAGACATGCTATCTCTTTACTCCTCATCCCTGTAAAGAGAACAACCCTTTCCCTGTTGAATTCGGTTCATTGGCCAGGACTGGACTGTGGCCCGGCAGGTTGAGCAGTTCACTGTGCAGAAGCTGGTGATTGCAACACTGCAAACTGCTCCTGCTGCTTCAGGCAAGTGGCACAGACTGCTATTAGAGCCTGGCCGCAGATGCTAAATATATACCAGCTTTATTTTCCGTACAAAAGAAGATAATGGAACAGTCTTTAACAGAATAAGGTAAAATAAATCAATAATAAATGACAAGGGCAGTCCAGCCCAGGGGGGCCCTTGCAGAATTGGCAGTGTCAGTGTGATATCCACAACGTGCTTTTTCAGCAATAAGTTAGAACGCTACATCTGAAGGACCTATGCTTGAGGTGGCCAACCCTGGTCCTGGAGGGCCATGGATCTCCAATATCAGGGTTGGGCCACCCCTGACCTACTGAATGACAACCACGTATTGTCAAACTGAATTAAAAGACGGAGTCTTGGTACAAAAGAGTGCCACAGAAATGCTTGTAGTTTTTGTGCCATCTATCTGTGCCACTTAATTACTGTATGATATTTGGATCGACTGAATAGTTACTTCACCGTCCCGTGACACCTGGAACCCCCAGGGGAATAATTGTGTGGTTTGGGGCGGTGGTTTCCAAACTGGGGGACCCGCTGCGTATGCTGGTTTTCATTTCAACCACTATCGCGACCTCAAGCTGCTAATTGCTCTCGAATAGAATATTCAATGCCGACTGGATATATTAAGGCCATATTTTGTCAGGAATAGCTATGCACCCTGTGAAGAATAAATGCTCCCAATTTGCATCCCAAGACATTTAGTCAAGTCAGATCAGCTGAAACTTTCATTCTCGGAAAAGTGCCGTAGGAGAAATGACTCCTGCAGGAAGAGGTCACGGTTGATCGAGGTTAACCGATTCACTCATGGATTATGGACTGGCAGGTGGAATCAGCAGAGCCGTAAACACTGAATCTCCTGGTCAATGAAACTCGATCATCTGCAGAAACTGACAATGAGTTCAAGGGCCAAACAAATGACAGCAAGACAACTAGTACAAACTTAAACGTGATTTCAGCAACCTTAATCGTTGAATGCGTCGGCTGTAACAAAAGCCAACACTTGCGGCATCGCCCCAGTGAGCTTCGTTTGCACATAAATACAGCACGAGTCTCAAAAAACACCTGGTCTCTGAGCCATCAAGGCTTTGGCGGGAGTCAGAAGATAAGAAAATGGTTAATTTGCCTTTCTGTTTTCCGATTTTGAGTATCATAGGTCTATGCCCAAACGGAGACGGAGGTTGATAACTCAGTCGATCCAACACAGGACACTGTATTCAGACTGACTCTAGACCATGCCGAACGTGATGGCCGTGTGACATCAGGGGTTTGGAGATGTTACAGAACTGACTGCTGCACCCTTGGGCCAGGAAGTGAAGCGCTTCAGTTCATATCCAGCTGTATGAATTTCATAATACATACTGCCAGCTTTGTGAGCCTCTGCAGATTAGAGAGTCTGCTGAACAGCTGTGTGCCGCTTTGTACTGGGGGGGGGGGGGGGCAGAGAGGGACAGAGAGAGAGCGATGGGGGGGGGGACAAAGTGAGAGAGAGAGGGACAGAGATAGGGTGAGAGAAAGGGAGGGAGAGAGAGAGACAGAGATGGGGATAGAAAAAGAGGGAGATAGATAGAGAGAGAGACGGACAGAGGGAGAGACACAGAGATAGATAGAGAGAGAGACAGACAGAGAGAGAACGGGCAATGTTGTGCTAATCCCACTCTGAAAGAGAGCCTAGCTGCTGCAGTTCTTTTATCTGCTGGTGATTCTGCGGGGGATAAAGCCGGTGCTGAGCCAGCGTTCCACACCGCGTGCCGAAATTCTCTGGATTACCCCCCCCCTTTTGTGTGTGTTTAGAGCATTCCTGCTCTTTTAAGGGGGGGGGGAAGCTGTTCGTTGGGGGAGGGGGGGGGAGGAGGCACCTCTGCACACGATCGGTGGCTCTTTGTCGCCGGCAAAAAAAAAGGGCGTGTAACAGTCATCGCTCAGAAAGGCAGCCCAGCCATGCGTCCCATCACCCCCCCTCCCCCCCCCATCGCCCACCCCCCACTCCCACCCTCACCCCCCCCCCCCCCCCAGAGCATACCTTTTTGATGTTTTTTTAATAAAGCTATAAAAAGTCCTTTTTTAAAAAAAGATGGGCATGTCGTGAGTCGAGCTGAAGGATGATTTCGGAGGAGAACATCTGCTCAGCGCTACCTGCCTTGCATCAGGAAACAGGAAACTGTCACCGGCGATATCTCGCAAAGCAAAGAGGACACGCTCCATAATACAGCAGAGGCAAAGCGTTCAAAATAAGGACCCCGCGTTCATCCTTCAGATGCTCCTCTGCTGAGATTGTCCTGCCATAGTGTCCTGCAGATTCTCTACAAGACCCACGTATGCAAAGCAATATTTATAGTGTGGAAAATGAAAAATATTTCAGTTCACTTCTAGTTAATTCAACTCTAACAGAGTTGTACGCTCCTTGTGCTAAAAGTACTCTCTCTCTCTCTCTCAGTATATATTGCAGTGAACATTTTGCACAATGACTCCTCATCCCCCACAAGTGGTTGGGTCCACTCGCAGTGGACAGGAGTACAGGAGTCTTCACTATGTTCACTATGCTGGGTGAGTGTGCCCACCCCTGTTTCCTGAGCAGGATGATGGAGAAGGAGAGCCAGATGTCACAGCACATGGAGCACATCATTACCTTACATTATATATTACATTACATCACAAGCACAGTGGTAACCGACCCTGTTCCTGGAGATGTACTGTCCTACCTGTAGTTTTCCATTTCAACCGTAATTTAACACACCTGACTCTTTTAATCAGCAACTCAGTGAGATCTCCAGCTGTTGAATGAACTGTGCTTTGTAAGGGTTGGAGGGCAAACCTACAGGATGGTAGATCTCTCCAGGAACAGGGTTGGTTACTGACTTAGCACATGGTCTTTTCCGGAGTGATCGAGACCTTTCACTGCAACAATCCTCCATTTGGTTCAAGTGAAACATTTAGGTCATGTGACAAAAGGAGGAACCGTGGGACTCGTCAGTCGGCGGGAGCTAGACGAACGACGAACTGAAACTCTCGGCTAATGGGGAAAAGAAACAGCTTGGAGTCACTTGGCTTGCACAGCTTCAGTGGAAGATGAAAATGAAACACACTAGTCTTTCGTTCAGAACAAGCGTCCTTCTCTGGGTGGGAGTTTGAAAGGCCTGCCGCTGCAGGGGTGAGCTGCAGTATGAAAGGCATCTCAGAAAACCCTTAAGACTGTGGATGTCCTGCTCTATGAACAGACACCACTGCAGCGTAGCATGTCACTGTAACAGATGCAACACCAAATGCTAACAGAGCCACAGAAAAAAGTAATAATATTAATATAAAGAAAAAATAATAGCAATAATATTTATTTGTATAGCACATTAGCATACAATAGGCAGCCCAAGGTGCTTCACACAAAAAAAATAGAAAAAAAGGAATAAATAATAATAAATACATAAATAAAGAAGAATAACATTATTTTAAGCCTGATAGGACGTATCGGCATTAGGTAGAGATACGCCCCCTTCAAGCTTCCAGACTTTCAAATTGAATCTCTGGCCTGCTTTATTTCCCAGCTCACAGTGATCTAAAGATACCGGAGGGCATTGCATAATAAGAGCAGACGCGGCTTCAGTTTCAGTCAAAAGGAGCGAGTCAGTTATCTGCAGTCGTTTTCATTTATGCCTGAAATCCAAGAGCGCGCTCTCACATTCACCCTGTCAGCACTGCGCCGTCGCCTGGCGATGTCCTTTCCGACTGCGGCTGAGGCGACGTCCGGCGGCCACGGAATCGCGGGAGAGACTCTGCGAAAGTAGAAAACGGCCGGTAAGTGTCGTTAAGAGTATCGCGATTATCAACGCGCGCTACATTTATGAGCCATTAACCGGGTTTGAACGCTCACGGCCCAGCGTGTCTTGTGACTTAGCTATGTGGCATCGCATAGAAGAGAGCCACAAATTCCAGAGATGTAGAAATGTCTGAATGCTAACACTCAGTCTTCAACAGGGACTTTTTACTCAGTTATCCAGCTAACTCAGTAATCCTGAATCATGAAATACCCCCCTGGACTGGAACAAAAATCCACATCCACACTGGCCCTTCTTGTATAAGAATGAACACACTGTTTAAATGTTCATGTTCAAATTTTTCTTAAACAATAATATTTTTAAAATTGTTTCTCAATACCCTCATGAATATGAAACACCATGAAAACACAATTGTTAAGGATTATATTTAATCATGTCTAGGACTACTGTGAATTCAAGTGGATGGATGGGGCTTATCCAATTAAGAACAGTTTTTTTTTATTCTGGACTGATAGAGTGACTTGCCAACGGCACGGATATCTAGTAGTCTGCACCTGTTTCAATGCAACAGGAGCCACTGGTATACTGGCAGAGTAAGCTCGGTTTTGGCTGACCAAGCGGCATCCATGTTGTCTAATCCCTGTGAAGCAGACACAGACTGAATCTAGCTTTTACTTTGTTAGCGTCTGTGTCATTGCGCACCCATGCTCGTGAATCAACGTAGATTTCAGGGAATATGACAGACGCTGTAAAACCAAGATGGTTCCCTTAAAAAAATGGCGGATTACTGGGCCTGGACAAGATGAAGTCCTTCTTGACTCCTCCTACATGGGACCAAACAGAAGTATCTTAAACCTCCACTCAATGTGCAGAAAAGCATAATTACAATATCTCACGTTCCCTGTTGGAAAAACTGCTTATATTTTTTTGTTGTTTCCATTTCAGAAGGCTACACAGCCTTTGTTTATAAACACAGCAGAGCAATGCACTATGGGATTGCTGGCTCCAGGCTCCGTTGAATGGCTCCATTGTGTTTTAAAACAAAGGCCATGACCTTTTAAAACAAATAACACAAAGTTTTTGTGTGTGTGTGTGTGTGTGTGTGTGTGTGTGTGCGTATTTTGAAACATGAAACATACAAGATATTCTTAATTTGCCATTCTCTGTATTTTTAGATTATTATTATTATTTTTTTTCTTACAGGTGAGGTTCCCTTTAACAGCAGATATGTTGCAGGTGTGACACTGAATAAGTATGGCCTGCTATGCAGCATAGTTATAAAATATACAGCTTGGACAGGGGATTATACTGTGTGTTTCCATTCTATAGGCAGATTTCTTGTCTGGTAATGAGCGGGGGGGGGGGAGGTTTTTTAAGCCTGTGTCTGTCAGCAGTGGCAGCAGACTCTGGGGATTACATCATAATAGCCCAGGCCCAGCTGTTCTCGTCAGGCACCAGGAGAAGCTGTGTGACCCTTTCCTGCTTCTGTGCTGCCTGTCGCCATCATACAGCACTGCTAGGCCAACATTTCCCGATATACGCTTCTTGGTGTCAAATTTGTAAACGTAAATTCTTCTTGGAATTAGTATGGAAAAGGAGGGGAGGTGATCAATTCAAATTAAGCCCCTTGCTGACAGTACTGTGGATTCGGCAGTTATGCTTGTCTTTGCTCGGTATTGATTAGGCCTTGCTTGGTTACGCGGCTATGATGGATGACCCCCTTTGCTCGTCATTTCAGCCAGAAATTCAGGCGACAAGGTCTTCATGGTGACATTGGACAAGGACTTTTGGAATCCTTTTTTTTGGGGGGGGGGGGGGGTGTTAAAAAATCCTCAAATCAAATAGGTGGTGGTGAGGATATTTCGCAAATGGAAAGTGCTGTATTCACTCCAACATATGAACAAATGAAAATTATGACAGTTACATAATATTAATTGAAAACCTACAAAATGAAATTATTTTAACAAATACCCACTGTCCTTCAGTTTCGTTTTAACAGAAACCGATTGTTTTTGAGTTATTTCTGAATTTAAGAGCATTTAAAATGAGTATTTACCTTCCAAAGTATAGCAATTGTCAGACTTTATAAAGGCAAACAGTTGAATACTGCTGCTAAGACTGTATTTAAAAAGCACCATCATGTTGGACCTAACTATGAAATATGTTACATTTTTTTGTATTAAGAGAATCTGATGAGAATATCCACCTCGTAAACAGGAAGCGGCATGAAATGTACGGACATGTCGCCCCCTGATGGTGAGAAAAAGATGAACATGCAATTTTTCAACACAGAAGTAGGGGGCACCAATGTATTGACGTTTTATTTTGCCAAATCGGAATTGGGGAAAAAAACATGCCATTTACTTTTTATTACAGAATTATTCACTTATAATTTATAAGGAGTATAATTTGTAAAGATGATTCATTTTATATTCTGCAAGAAAGTTACTTTCAGATGGGGTCTATTCTATGAGCATATGTTAACCAAGTCAAATAAACCATTATACTCCAGATGTTTAGGTATTAGTTTGGAAAAATCTTGCTTTATTTTTAAAATAAGTTTTTTTTTATTTTCACAATTTTCATTCCAAATAGGAATGCCGACTCATATCTGCAGATTTGCATCACAGTACCTTTGTAAAAATGACATTGTTCCCCTTTCAAAGGAAAGAATGATCTCACCGTCATATCCTCTTGCCTTTGGTAGAGGGGGGTGGGGAGCCCCCCTCTACCAATGTAGTAGTTATGGAATGTGACACCAGACACTGTCTCTCAAAAGAGCGGGAAAAAGGGGGAGGAAGTCTGAGTCACAGAGAGGACCCAGAAACTGTTCTGTGTGATGTCAACATGTTCCCCATGAACAGATGCATTTATCTTTAATTAGTTTGTCCACTTGGCTCATTGTATAAATCCCGCTTGTGCCACCAAATACACTTGTCCTTAATCAATAAATATTTAAGTAATATAGACACCGGCAGAGTAATCTTGGCTTCTGCTTGTGGTACAGCCTCCACCTCCATACCTTTTAATCAACCATTGGAATCCAAATGCTTTCTTCTTTATGAGGATGTCGGACTGATAAACCAATTAAAAAGCATTACACAATTATCCTGAAATAAATCTTTGTGTAACTTTACTTTGAAGTAGTTCCTGTGGGTTTGATGCCCCTGGTCTAAAGGTTAAAAAAAGATGTGAATAGTCAGAAACAAACTTGTCAGTTTGCCTTGTCAAAAAAAATTCTTACCAGTGTAACTTTTGAGATGCAGCTTAGGAGAGGCTCGACACTCATGAATATGAACACTTAAATGATTTTTGTATTATGCACGTTGAATCTTCACTTGGCAGAAAACAGCGGAATACAAACTATGAAATAATCTCTTGTCACGGCCTCTGTTGTACTGTACATCAATAACTGTTAAGTATTTTTGTCTCCTGATGATTTTTTTAAAAATCAATTTTTAATCAAATGAAGTGTCCGTGCTTGAGTTTTAATCAAGAGATTTGGTTTCAAACCAGTATGCCATGATGAAAACTTATGAATTCTGTCCCTGTAGGTATTATCCAAGACGAAGGGAAATTTCAAAAGTGACAGTGGTTCCTATGATAACAACATTGTGTCATGATCAAAACAAGCCATGCAATCAAATATATTTCACTAGAATTTATTGAAAATGAATCTACAGACTCATTGTCTAAGTGTGCTTGACAAGTACTGTACAATCCACCATATTAACATGAATATTACATAAAGCAGGCTGCTGAGACCTTGTGGCAGAATTAACGTTAGAACGGATGAGAGACGTGGACGACCCATTCAAAAGACAAACAGGATCCATCGTGATGATCACACAGACGCCAGCGTTTATTTGAGGATATGTTAAAAGCAACAGTGAACTCAGAAGTTGTTGTTTTTTTTAATCGTACAAACACAGATCGTGCGGAAAGACGAGGGTCTGACATTTAGGTGAAATGGATGGTCCCTCTTTACTGTTGCAGTCAACAAAACATAATTTCGTTCATAAAATTATACATAAACAAGTTTTAAAAACAACGAGTGATACTAGGAGGAGAATGTGCAACGTATAAAATTCAAATAGACACGAAAACGACAGTGACAAACGGACACCGGGGGTTATCCCCGAATCCCCGCTTTATCAAAATACGACGACAAACTAGAATAGAAAAAAGAGAGAGGCCGTGGCGGCAGTAACTTAGCTCGAGGGGGGAGACAGACGACCACGCTTTTTTTCGGAATGGGCGAATTCGCAGATCTTTACATCATCCGGATCGCCCTCCCCCGCTAGTCGGGTCTAGCACACACGGCGGTCCGCGCGCGCGCTACGAGCGCGAGTTACCCGTGAAGAATCTGCCGGTAGCGCGGACGGGACCGGAAGCCCAAATCAAATCGCGGGAAGCTCCTCTAAGGCTGGATATGGCACGTCCGCCCCCGCGCACCTGCGGTTAAGGAAAGCGACCTCGACCGTGTCCCTGCCCGTCCCGTCCCGTCTCGTCCAATCCCACCCCACAAGGCACTGGTAGACACATTTATTTTGTGACCACATTCGAAGGTCTGGCTTTCTGCAATGAGCTAAGAGGTACAGGACACATGAGACACAGAGGTCCACAGCCACCGAGGGAACGTGATAGAGTGACTGTTACAGAGCATTCTGTACAATTATTAAAATTATAACTCCTGGTACAGTACCACTCCGAAGGCTATGTACAGTTTGTGTGCTATTGTACCAACCTACAAATGGTATTTGACTATTGTTTTCTAAAATAATTTCAAAGCATGGAACAACTGTAAGTAGCCACTGCCATTAAAAATAAATGATTCTCCTACTGACTTAGCAAGTGTCACTATTGACAGTAAACATTTAAAAGATATATTACCAATAGTCTATATATTATATATATATATATTGACCAAACAGTAACAATCAATGACCAGCTCTTTTTTTCATACTAAGACTACTAACGCTGAAATGAGGCATTCTTTGTTTTCCACATTATTATTTTTATCCAAATTATATTCATACTTTCTGTGACAAAGTAAAAGCCGTTTCCCATTATATTTACACCTTCTTCACGTATACCTTCATAAACTAAAGTTGTATCAAATCATAGAAAACACAAAATTGCACTGGAGTGTGCCCGCTTCCTCCTCCCCCACGCCCCTCCTGTCAGACCGTAGGGCCACTCAGTCTGGGCTCAGCCCTCGAGCGGTCCGGACAGGACGAACGGAAGCAGGTTTTCATTAAAACCACAAGGAGAGAGAGAGAGAGAGAGAGAGAGAGAGAGAGAGAGAGACATCCTGTCGCGCAGAACCTGTGAATGGAGGAGAAACGCACAGAGAATCTGGTCTACGGCGTGCGGTATCTCCATCAACACAGCACGCGTGCAGTTCCAGGGTTCGCCGGTCCGTGCCAGGACGTCCAGGCTCCACGCACTGGGCCTTCAGACACCGAAATGCTTTTTTTTTTGGACGCTACAAGAAATTAAATGTTAACTGACCAGTAGCTTTAAGCCCTGCAGGAGGGGGGGGGGGGGGGGGGTACGTCTGCAGCTCCACAAGGTGAGTTTATGCAAATCCGTGAGTGGGGGCTCAACCCAAGCGGGGGGGGGGGTGGTCGAGGCTCCAGGGGGCACCACCCCACCCCCCTAACCCCCCACCCCTCACCCCGCTCCTCCTTTAGGAGGTCCCTGTTCAGGTCCGAGCAGGCCGCCCCGGGCCCTACTTGAAGAGGAGGTTGATGAGGATCTGGACGAAGACGAGGAGGGCGATGATGGCGTAGTCGCGGTGCTGCAGGACTCCACCCTCCGACGGCGCCTGCAAGGCCGTGGCCCGGCTGCGCAGCACAGAGATGCTCCTGGTGACCACGGAAACAAGGGGGGGGGTCAGAGCGCGGTCATGGCAACGGCACTCAGACATCCGACATCCGTCATCCGTCTGCGGGCACAATCGGAAGCGCGTGATTGGCCGGTTTGCTTAGCGCACGCAGGCGGTACTTACCTGTTGATGTCCTCTTGCGTTTGCTTTATGGACTCGATGGCGCTCTGAAGCTCGCTGAAGTCCGTCCCCTTTTTCCTCAACCGGCTGCTGTGCTTGCTTTTGTGTCCTTGAAAAATGTGCGGTACAGACAGGAGAGAAGTCACACTCACACTCCTGCACACATGTACACAGGTGAACGCATAAGACTGGTTACTCCTGATAATCTAAACTAAACGTGGCGTTTTCTCGATGGCGATCAGACCGGGTCTCGCTCATGGCAGACAGACTCACTCTCGCTCCCGGAGGAGTCGTGGCGGTCGAGCTCGGGCGAGGAGCAGCCGCTCTCCGGGCTGGCGGGCTTGTCGCTCTGCTTGTGTTTGCGTTTGGGGACAGAGACCTGCCAGGGACAGAGAGCGTCAGAGCAGGGACACGCCGCTCAGAACACACACACATGTGCACACACGCACGCAGTTACACACACACACGCGCACACATACACACGCAGTTACACACACACGTGCACACATATACGCACGCACAGTTACACACACACGTACACACATACGCACACACAGATATACACACGTGAACACATACATACATCCACACACACACGCACACACACAAGTATGCACACACAATACGGACACATCTCATGACACACATACACACAAAGAAGACACCACTCAGAACACAGACACGTTCACACATGCACACAGCACACACACACACACACGCACACATGCATGCAAACATACAAACACACACACACAGACACAACTTATGACATACTACATACCCATACACATAACACATACGCACAAATCTGACACAACTCAGAACATCATGCATTCACAAACACAAAAATGCTCACAAAACCAAAAACCTATAGTATAACGCACATACAGTCACACACACCCAGTAGCCTGACACTAGCTAGGACCAAACACAAGCACACACACAAACACACACACACGCACACAGAGCACACACACACCAACGTATACCTGCACGCATGCACCGACACACCAAAACCCATAATCACACTTATCTGAAGCTTACACAAGCAGTGGTCACGCTAGAGACACACACACGCACACACACACACACACAAACAAACACACGCACACAGACACACACACCCGCATACGCGTATATACTGTGCACACAAACACACACCTGGATGCTAGCTCCCACAAAAGAAAAACACAAATACCACACAAGAGTAGCGTCGTGCTTTGTAGCATGCTGGCGTGCCCGATCGATGGCATTCAACAGAAACCGCTGCACAGATAAATAAAAAAAACACGCTAACGGACAAGCCTGGGTTACCAAGCAACAAACCAAGCCAAAGAAAGCAGATACAATTTTTTTTTTTAGAATGACAAAAAAAACAGAACAAAAAAAAAAAAAAAATCAAAAACGGCGTAAAAAAACAAACGGGCGGCAGCAGCAACGGAAAAGCAGCCGGGCCGCGGTGGTTTTGGTGAAGGGCCGGTACGTGGAGCAGGCGGTGGCGGCGATGGCAACGGCGAGACGAGACGCGGGGTGGAGGGGTATGGGGGTCGGGGTGGGGGGGGGGGGGGGGGGGGTTGGTGGGGCAGGGAATTCTGGGAGGATCCCTCGGGGGCCAACCTACCTGCCGTTTGCAATTGTCCCTCCGGGAACCCTGGTTACTGAGACTAATTACACTGGCAGAACGTACCATTGGGGTGCGGTGCCGGACCTGCGTCTGGATGCAGCCGTCTTTCTCAAACTGAACCATGTCGTTCAGCGGGTCCCACGGCCGGGTGCTGGGGACGGGGGGGAAGGGGGAGGGGACAACACAGTGTGACCAGTCAGATCGAGGATAACCGATCGGCGGTGGCCACATGCCATAAATGGATGCTAATAAGGCACCAGGTTGGAAAGCCTACACGTAGCACCTTACTTTGAACTGGTTTAACCTGAAAATTAAGCTCATCATATATCCTAAGTTGCTGTTCATAAAGACTAATGTCCACATTCCATACACAAGCCATAATCCAAACTTCAAACTTCAAATGGTGAGATCCCAAAGGTGGACCATGAGCCAATTACCCAAGGGGAAAACCAACATGCAGGCAGAGAACATACTCAGCTCGTAATTTAGAAAGTCAAATTACCCCCAACTGCAGCTGCGAACCCCACTGCAGAATGAGGAGTGTGGACATCAAAGGTACTCCCCCAAAAAAAACAGATGTCACCAGCTGCTTCTTTACACAGCAGAGTCGGGGGGGGGAGGCCTTTCATATGCGGCTTTAGTCAGTACCCCACGCTCCCCTGAGCGACCAGCAGAGGTCGCTAGGTAGCGATGAAATGCAGACCCCTATCGGACTGAACCCTCCTGTACCCTGGGCGACGCAATCGGCAATTGTACACCGCCCTGTGGAGCTACTGGCCGCAGTTGGCACTGGCATAGTTCAGTGATTTAGCCACTCAATTAAATGCTGAGTAACCACCAAAACCAGCACAGCCCTGCACCGTGGCAGTCCTGGTACATGACACAGACCACTGCTAGGTGCCTTCCACAGTATATCAGCATTTCATGAATAAAATCTGTGTTTATTTGGTTTGCTGCAATCCCCTAGATATCCACTAGGTGTCATTCTCTTGTTGAGCATGTGAGCAGAGCTCAGTCCAGTCCAGTTTAGCGTTCCTCCTCGCCCTGTTTTTAACAACCCCCTTTAAATACTCGGGGACAGTCTCTCTCACGCCAGCCTTAACAACGTGACACATTTTCTCTGGTATTAACGAGGTCTAAATCAGACAGCCCTCCCACGCAGTTACATGCTCATTTCCCCTCGTTAAATCGGAGCGAAAGCATCGTTATTCAGATCGCGCTGGACCCTTTCTGTCCTCCTTTCCCACCTGCTAGCACATTACCCATTTAGTTTCCAGCAAATTAGATTTTTGTGGGAGGGCACTGTTCAGATTCCATCTCCATCAGTCAGCTGATGAGAAGGCTGTCACTAAAAACTAAGAGCTGTGTGTGTGCGCACGTGTGTGTGAGCGTGTGTGTGAGAGCATGTGTGTGTGAGCGCGTGTGTGTATGTGTGTGTGTGTGTGTGTGTGTGTGTGTGTGTGTGTGTGTTACAGTCTCCTTCATCATTTGTGTGGAGTCTGTGCGGCAAGCATCACTGACTGTCCAGATGTAATACACCTTCATTAGTTTATAACAATGGCAGGTTTTTGAAGGAAATCGATATTCATTCGACCATTTCGAAGCTTCTGCGAAAATATAGAATTTTTCACCTCAATATTTTCCAATTTGTAATCACTAATTACAACTGCCTGCAATAGGGCAGCAGCATCTTTGAGCACACTAGCATGCATCCACTGATATACATGCACTCAGCAGCTACTTTTCAGTGTGAAATACACCTTTCTTCCCCAGTGACACAACTGCAGGCTATGGTTTCCACCCACAGCCTCGCGTAATACCCCCGGCTGGCCAGCAGGCGTCTCCATTTCTCACGGGCACTCACTCTGCGTATCTGTAGTGCCACTCTCCGGTGATGGGGTCCTGCTCGAACAGCGCAGAGATCCACTCCTCGCCCTTGGACTTGCGCTCGCGCGCGGACTTCCTCTGCGCCTCCTCCAGGATGAACTTCTCGTTGGTGGCCTCCGTCTGGTCCTTGTTGTTGATGGCCCGCGTCACGTGCTGCCACAGCCTGGAGACGAGGACACGGTGGGGGGGTGGGGGTGGGGAGGTCACAAGCCGACCATTTTTTAATGGGAACAATACTGCGAATGCACTGTTCTCTTTACTGAAAAAGCAGGGAAAATGAAGTTTCTTTCAATTTCTTTCATAGATTTCCCTTTGGGTAATGTTATAGGTAGCCTAGGCCTATGGATGTGTAAGACTGTCTAATCATACCTTCTGTTGTCATACCATACCTTCTCCAATACAAACTGTTGATAACCACATTTAGGTAACATGATACATTAATTTGGTTATATAATTATATAATAAATGGCATTATACAGTATAATGGTGTGACACCGCTCGGTATGAATGACATGCTTTTCGTTAGCCTATAGCAGTGAGCTCTGCAGGCGTTAGCAGCGAGCTTTGCGGGCGTTAGCAGTGAGCTCTGTGGGCGTTAGCAGCGAGCTCTGTGGGCGTTAGCAGCGAGCTTTGCGGGCGTTAGCAGTGAGCTTTGTGGGCGTTAGCAGTGAACTCTGTGGGCGTTAGCAGTGAGCTCTGTGGGCGTTAGCAGTGAGCTCTGTGGGCGTTAGCAGCGAGCTTTGCGGGCGTTAGCAGTGAGCTCTGTGGGCGTTAGCAGCGAGCTCTGTGGGCGTTAGCAGCGAGCTCTGTGGGCGTTAGCAGCGAGCTCTGCGGGCTATAGCAGCGAGCTTTGTGGGCGTTAGCAGCGAGCTTTGCGGGCGTTAGCACCCCCCCCCAGGACTCACTTTTCGGACTCGAAGTCGCCCTGCTCTTCGGGCGGGACAGTGCAGCGGGTCAGCCGGCTCTGCCGCAGCTCGGGCAGAGGGTTCCAGAAGGTCTCCACCACGCCCGTCTTCTTATCGTTGATGAAGATCTCGCTGTCCTGTGGATAAAATAACGCAGAGCTTGTTTAGACCTCACATCTTTTATACATTACATGACTAAAGGGAAACTCCACCACAAGCTGACATTAACTGATTAACTCTCTCTCTGTGGCTCACCAAATCAGTCTCTGCACAGAAATAGCAGTAGTAGCGAATTTGGTAGAGCGGTACGTCATAATGCCGTGTACCTCCACCCTTGCTAACGTTCAAAAAACTACAACGAACGGGTAATTTTAATTTGGAGATACAGAACCTCCCCTCAACCTCCAGAGAACAGCGAAGGGGGCATTGACTGAGTTCACAGAGAGAGATTGACGGTAGCTAAACAGCAGTAGCTTGTGAGCTAGCTAGTGTGGTGGACCTGCTTCCAAGAGTTCCACCCACCGCCCACATTCTTCAAAATATAACGATTCTAACGGCTTTGCTGATGACACACCAGATCATGACACCTTTTCGAGAGGTTTTACTGGAACGGGGGGCTGAAGGTTCCCGTCCTGAGCCGGAATACACGGCCGCGAAGGTGACACGAAGGTGTGAGACAGCGCCTTCTCACGCTGCTGCCGGAGCTCAACGTGCGGCCGGCCTGGGCCGACCCGGGGCCGCCTCGGGTGAGCCATGGCTGGTGGAGGAGGTGGGCGTAGGCACGGTAACTGTGCCGCAATGCCCACTGAAAAATGTAATGCGTTCGCTGCAGCGAGTGTGCCCGGGCACGGTTTCATGTGCCATCTGTGGCTCCCAGGCTAAGCAGTAACGCCCAGTCCAAATTCCTAATCCGGGCCCCCGATACTGAAAAGCATTTCTCTAATTGGGTCCCGATATCAAAAAGACTTAAGAAGCAGCGATTTAGAGGCTTGGAGATATGCAGCAACAGGCACTGATCCAGAGTAGCTCACTGTCACCACTGACACAGAGTAAAGCAAGACTGGGGGGTGGGGGGGGGGGGGGGTGGGGGGGGGGTGTGATGGGGGCACCCTGCTAATGCAGCCCTCTGCAGAGCCTGCACAGCTCACAGGAACGTGCGCCGAACAGTTTATCTCTGAGTGTCCACAGGACCACACCCCGAGAGGGCGACGGCACGCAGCCCAGCCTTCCGGACTGTTCCTTTGTGTAGCAGACACTGGCAGGAGCGATCACCCCAGACCTGAGGCGCACTGCAGTGGAATATTGATTAAGAGACAGCGGCCATCTGAGCGCTGTGCGACGAGCCAGCCTCTCTCTTCGTGAAGCGCCATTTTTCAGAGCACCAGATAAAAAAGCCCACAACAGAAACCTGGGACAGCATCTGCCAGCCCTTTCACTCTGGTGATAAATGGAGAAGAAAATCTGCTCCTTACACCCCCTCCCCCCTTTGACTGCATTTCCCAGAGTGCATCTAAAAACCAAAGCCCACTAAGTACAGGGAGAAAGAAAATCAAGCTTTGGGACTCAATTTGATCCGCTTTAAACAAATATGTATACTCACATATAATCAGAAATATTATATCTCACATTGGAGCAATAATCTCACATTGAGGTACTGGAGCAATCCTCAGTTAAGAAGGCTTCTTGGCGATTATGTACTTGAATGTAGAGGGAGGATTTTGATTTTGAAAGACTTTTCATTATTTAAAAGAGGCCTAGTCCAAAGATGTCTCCGAGCGTTGTTTATATCTGTGAGGTCAGTAATATCAGAGGTATGTAATCATCCTGGTTTCTGCCTTGGTGTTGTTGGTCCAGTATAAACAATGGCAATCTAGCTGGTTTCACACAATGAGAGTCAGTTTGGCTTATTTCACAGAATATGCCTGAAATCCATTTTGTTGGCCCTTTAGAGTCTGAAACCAGCTGGGCTGCCATTTGTGCCACTGTGCTGCACTGAGCCATAAAACACAAGAAGGAACCAGAACAGTTTACATACGTAAGCGTTCGCCATGTGCAGACTGATCCGGCAGCTTGAACAGTACAACAGATACCACTGCAGTTCAGTCTCTGGGAGGCGTGTCCTGCGGAACACAGATCCGCCAGCTCACCCAATGGCCTTCCAGAGTGGCCAGAACCTCCTTCCCCAGTTTGATCTTCCCTGCGATTTGATTGACGCTGTCATCGCTGCCTAAGAACGGCTGTAGGAAGAAAACGAAAGCAGGTCAAACGTAAGTAGAACAAGTATTTAGTAAAAACTAATATTTATGTTGCAAAAGCACAGAGAATCAGAGCACTAGTGTCCACTTCACTATGTGTAGAACTTGTAGAGTTTGGTCTTATTTTCAAGGTCCATTCAGTTCACGATGAACAGAACACGCTTGGCTAACTCTGAACGTTCTCACAACGTTGCCGTTGCGTTGCGTTAGCGTTACGCTGACCCACCTTCAGCTTGAACTCCAGCTGGGCGCTGTAGCCCGTCTTCTCGCAGGCGATGGTGATCTGGCCGGCCAGCTCCAGGGTCATGGTGCCATACAGGATCCCTACGAGGGGAGGAGCCAAAAATAAACGAGGAGTGAAGTCACTCTCGACGCCGTACAGCATTCTGGGAAAAACACACAGCGCTCACAAACTGCCTAAATCTTTCCCCATTACCGTAGAACTGCACCCTTAAAAAACTTCTTTCAAAAGGTCAAAAGTCCGACAGGGTTAGTTTATCCAATCAGACCAGACTATAAGGAAACTGAGGCCTACCTTTACAGTGAGCGTACGGCATGTTCATGACGTAGTCCTCCCCTCTGTTAAGGAACGTTAGCCGAGCTTCTCCATCCAGTATGGCCGACAGGGAGTTTCCTGTTGGGTAAAATAAAGGAGGCATCTAGTCAACATTCAGGAGGGACATCAGCCACTAGTCAGTGAAAATGTAGTAGATTGGACAAAGCAGTTACATTATTCATTATTCAGATGTGTTACTTTACGCGGCAGGAATTGATGCCATTGTGATTTATACGCGATGGAGGGGTGGAGGAGATTAACTACGGTCCAGGCGTGAGTCTGGGGTCTAGGTGTCGCCTCGCTCACCATAAAACTTTGACTTGGCCAGGATGCTGCCGCTGAGGCAGAAGCCGTCCTTCCTGTTGCTCACGTAGAAGGCCGACACTGGAGGATGATGGGAAACCTGGCAGGGAGAGAGTGTGAGTGCTTTAGATGACCATGAATGTGATACACAAAAGGCCCATTTCTCTTCACACACTAAATAGCCTTGCAGAGTAAGATAACCTCTCTGTGTACTAAGGTGTAACTGTACACAGGCATTGGTGAGGACAAACACCTCAGACTGAGGGTGGACTGAACTGAACTCCACCCCTGCAAGCAGCGGCAGGTTTACCTGCTCAGAGATGTAGAAGGTCTTGCTGTTGGTCTTGGTGTGGATCCACATGCAGCGGAAGGTCTCTCCGATGATGGGGTTGTACGGCTTCTTCAGGCCCTGGGGTGGGGGGCGGAGCAGAGGGAGCATCAGAACCAATCAGCAGGGGAAGGAGAGGTCAGTGCATAGTGACATCATCTAGCGGTTGTAGCTGGGCTAGTTCGCTAGCGAAGCACAATGAGGTGCCGTAAAGCGAAGGCTTTGTAGCCGTGTTTGTTACCGTGACAACACTCTCTGGTGACATAACCGTTAAAGTCAAAATGATGACATTGCCCCAAGCTAGAGGTGATTTCACCTGTAGCTGACCGGTAACGCCTTTGTCTTTAGAGTTCTTGGGCAATAGAGAGGCCCGGGTTCAAATTCCACCGCTAACTCGTAACATTCACATGACATTACCATATTGGGAAGGGTGCTTTTTTTTTTGCTTACCTTCGGCTTTTTGTAAAATCCAGACAGGTACCACTTCACCACTTTCTTCATGCGGTTGTAGGGGTTCTCCTCCACGGCGGCCCTGGTCAGAGAGACAGCCGTTTAGCCCAGAGAACGGCACGTGTGGCCATGTAGTGCACTAGCAGCACTCCTAATTCCCCAGCCGGGGAAGGAGAAAACGTGCATGAAATCTACTCTGCTCCATACCACTTTTACCGGTCCCAGCCGTGCCGGTTGGTGGGGAGAGCGCACGCACCAGGGTTGCGTTAAACAATCAGCCGAGACCGGGAGCACACACTGAGAGAGCGGGTTTTTATTTTGTTTTTGTTTGCGTGTTTGTCTGAGCACGACAAAGAATTAAACCACCGCTGAAAAGCAGGAGGAGCTGGTCATCTGAGAAGCTGTCACTCCGTTTTACTTTCTTTTGTCCTCGTTATTTTAGTTTGTTGTTTTTGTTTACTGTTTTCGCCAGTGAGGGAGAAGGATGAAGGTCTTTATTAGATTTTCGTGTTGGTGTGTGCGCTCTCTCTCTCTCTCCGTGCAGCGACCAACGGTCCACTCCCGGAACTGCCGCAACACTCTCACAGGGGTGTCACACTGGCGTGCGACACAGGCATGGTAACACGCCTTTAAATACTCAGTACCAGAGAAGAACATTGCAGGCAGACTAAGTCATTGCGCACCAAGTGATTATGAGGAACACTCATAATGTTGGGGAGATGGGGAGCTTTTTCATTAAGAAATGGCACGTCCAATGATGTGTTCTCATAAATTAAGCTGCTGCAGTGCTGAATATTCACATTTTCCCCTGGCTTCCATTAGTGCAATCACTGAATCACGGAGACTTCCAAACGACTGTACGTTAGAGCTGGAACTCCAGCGAGAGGCTCGTATAGTTACTGATCATCCAGCTTCCCTGCTGCACTCAATGACTGAGTCAGAGGGACGAAGACCGGACTCACTCGGACAGGAAGTCGGCGTGGTAGTAGTAGTGACAGTAATAGTAGTTACTCACTCGGACAGGAAGTCGGCGTGGTAGTAGTAGTGACAGTAATAGTAGTTACTCACTCGGACAGGAAGTCGGCGTGGTAGTAGTAGTCAGACAGCTTGTCCAGGAAGGAGCGTGGCTCCAGGATGAAGGTGGGCAGGACCACTTTGGACAGGTCCATCCCGGGCCTGACCTGCTTCAGCAGGGTCCAGATCAGGGACTTGTTCTCCTCCGACACAGTCTCTGTTTGAGAGGCCTCGCCCGCCTGGAAAACACACACGAGCGTGCGCGCACACACACGCACACACGCACACAGACACACACACACACACGCACACAGACACATACATGCACTCGTATCATTATCGTGTTCATGCGTTCACACTTACCAAAACAATCGTTCATATGTGCATATGAAATTGCGTCCGCGCACGCACACACACACACACACACACACGCAGAGGCATGCGTTTTGCCACTGTGTAACCGTGCCCAAAAACGGTCACGTTTTTATATTTGGCGCATTAGACCTGAGGCTCCTCCCAAACGGGGTGCGTGCGGGGCGTGTCCCCCGCGCTCCCTCACCTCCCCCAGCTCCTCGTGGGACTGCTCGAGGTACGGCGTCTCCCGCAGCGTCTCGTTGGGGTCCATGTCCGCGTACGAGTCGTCCTGCCGCTCTGACGTGTCGCTGTCGCTCTCCTCGCTCTTCTCCGGGCCCTCGTTGTCCGACTCCTCGTGCTCCGGCTCGTTCTCCCGGTCCGACTTGTCCGAGTACAGGTCCGGCTCCTTGAAGTGGTCGCCGTCGCCGAACCTTGAATGGATTGGAGGGAGTGGAGGGGGTGGGGGGGGGGGGGCAAAATCAGAGAACGTCAAAGCAGCAGCAACGGACATTCATCACCGAACTGCATCGAGAACACAAAGCCCACTGCAGACGCAGTCATGCCTCTGATAAGTGACTGCACGGGGAAGAGATATCAGGATATATATCAGGGCAGCAGAATGTAATTGACCATCTGGTGTGCCGACCGGAATCTCAGAACTTATCTTGCGGACGCAGCAATCTGAGGGGGCAATCGTCTGCTAATAATCACTAATCACGGGCACGCGGCGAACGTCCAATAAAGGACTAATTATGCGCCATTCGTCATCGCAGAACAATAAAGACGACGCCGCTATTGGATAATTGTGGATTGAGTGGAAAATGGAAGCACAACCCAACGGCTAAAGCGATGAGACGGTAAAACAATGACCTGCTGGAACAGCGCACACTGAAGGGTTTTACACACCATGAAGCTCCCCTTTAGCTCACAGCCCTTCTGGGCTCCACTGCTGAACACAGGGCTGGGTGATTCTTACAGGAAGGGCACTGAAGTGAGCTGGGATCAGATACATTAACACCCATTCCTGCCTCGACAACTGTTGCTCAAATGCTAAGAATATTCCAGGATCAGGGCAGAATCAGCCTCCGAGCTACAGCGTTCTCAAACTACGCGCTGTCTAGTAAGCATACTGCATACTGTCTAGTATGTAGTTTTAGTACACAAAATGCAGGAAATGAAAAATATCCTCCATACTATTTTCCAACCCTATTGCTTGGTGCCATTTCCTTCTAATACATGGTGTTGAGGTGAAAGGTGAGAGGTGAGAAGACAGGTGTGCTCACTGGAAGCCCTCAGGACCCTGCAGGTTGTTGGCGCGGATGAGGCTGTAGAAGTTGACGTGGGAGTGTGGCTCCGCCCCCAGCCCAAGCTCCTCCTTCCCCTCCCTGATCATGGTGCGTTTCAACAGGCCAGAGCACTTCAGGGCCAGCTCCAACGCATCCATCCAACACCGGCCTGGAGATTAAACACCACCTTACTGCTACACCACCATACACCACACACACACACACTGCTCCAACACATCCATCCAACACCGACCTGGAGATTAAACACCACCTTACTACTACACCACCATACACTACACACATACACACACACACACACACACTGCTCCAACGCATCCATCCAACACCGACCTGGAGATTAAACACCACCTTACTACTGCACCTCAACACACTACCCAGGGCTGCGCCTAATCCTATTCCTGGAGATCTACCATTTCATTTAATCGCTATTTTGGCACACCTGACTCACTGACTGACTAATTAGCAGCTGAATAAGATCTCCCACCATCCATCCATGGAGCGGCCTCTTACCATCAGACTCGGAGGCAGCGCGGAAGATGAGGTGGCTGCTGGGTAACGGTTGTGTGATGGAGCCCACGGCCTCCCCCTTGGGACCCTGTGCCGGCGAGAGGGAGAGAGAGTGACATCAGCCAATCAGTCAGTGACATTACTGGTTAGAGTGACATCAGCCAATCAGTCAGTGACATTACTGGTTAGAGTGACATCAGCCAATCAGTCAGTGACATTACTGGTTAGAGTGACATCAGCCAATCGGGCGCGTAGGAGTGGGTGGTAAAAGTGGTATGGAACACCCTCCTAAACAATATCTTGGCCCAGCCATTTATATAGGCAAAAAATAAGCTAAAAATAAACAATGTATCAAAAAGGGTTTAGTTGGCCAATCAAAACTGTCAAAAAGTAAAGACGGTAAACAAGTGGGAGTCACAAGGCACTCTTAATGGTGAAGTTAAAAGCCATAAGAATGCTTTAGGGTTAGGGTCAGGGTTAGGGTTCGTTTGCCATCTTTCCCTTTTCACAATATTGACTGGCAAACTCAGCCATTTTTGATGCATCTGTATTTCCCCCTCTTTCTAAAGAGCACCCTTTTGGCCACTATTTTTGTCCTTTGCAGCCGGACCTTCTCTAACTCTTACACTTAAAAAATGAACAGCGTTGGGTCAGCAGTGACCGTGCATGCATGCTTTAGCTCTGGCCCACCCAGTTCTCTACAGGCCCAGCTACGTGAACATTTCTGCCGGTGCTGTTGCAGCCAGTCGGCTGTCCTCCAATCCCACCCCTTCTACTGGGCACTCATACTCATCCTAAGCCAATCAGCTTCCTCCCACACTGCAATCACACATAGTGTGGAGCAGACTGTTGTCAGTTCATTCATATACTGCACGGCCGGACCGAAAGTGTTCGTGGAAAAACAGTCTGTGTGAAAAAACGCTCGTCAAAGTCGCCCATTGTCACCAGGCTCTCAAGCTCTCTGTTGAGATGCGCTGATCCTCTGTCTAAACTGTGCCACCAATTTCCTGTGTACCGAGGAGGGCAGCGTTTTGAAATGCATTCTTTATCGTTAGATTGCCTTTCACAGGCCTGACAGTGTGACAGCCACATATTCCATTATTGTTTGCGGCTTTTCACATTTTCATAGCGTATGAGTCACTAGGGGATTGTTTTGTTTTTTTCTTCAAAAAAACTAGAGCTGAGTGGCACAGGACTTCAAAGGGCAGCAAAAAAAAAAGATAAATGATAGAATTCATTTAATTTCCGAGTAGCTGATAGACTTATGTTCCCCTCCAAAACACTGTGGTGAAGGCAACAATTTTGTGCCATTTTTAATTGCTGAAGGAGAACCAGATAAAAACAAAAGCAGGAGTCAACCACACGGTCTCACTGCTTAAAGGCAGCGGTGTCATTAGGACAAGTAACGTGGGTTTCTCTTCCTGAGGGCAACTGGCTGGTCTCCCTGACCATGGGCGGAAGGTATGGGAGACCAGACAGCAGTGAGATCTCACCTCACACCCTGTGCTGCCTCTAACTGTCCACATCACAAGCGCACTGACAGAGCAACAGTGCAGTCTCACAAACACAGTACAGCAGCGTGGTCTCTCAAACAAACAACAGCACTGAGGTCTCACTGATTGCTGTGGTGCGGTTTCACTTGCTGACAATGGCAATCGCACTGACAGAGGGCAAGAGAGCGCTCTCACAAACTGAGTACAGCAGCGTGGTCTCACAAACCAACAACAGCAGTGAGGTGTCACCTCACACACTGTGCAGTCTCTACCTGTCCACATCCCAGTCACACTGACAGAGGGCAAGAGAGCGGTCTCATACACAAATCAAGAGACAGTACTGTTACCACCGATCGCCGTGGTGCGGTCTCCCTAGCCGATCGTGGTGATGTCACAGACGGAAAGAGCGGGAGGGGTGCGGCCTCACCTTGACGGCCCAGATGGACTGCTCCAGCGGGTGGAAGAGCTTGAAGCAGAAGCCGTCCTTTTTGGAGGGGCGCTCGATGAGCTCGCAGGCGTTGAGCAGCACCGTCCCCACCCACTGCCCGTTCTTGTTGGTCTTGTAGATGAGCAGGACGCCCGGCTTCAGCACGCACCACAGCTTGGTCCAGCTCTTCAGCGTCCCCCGGATCTGAGGCAGAGAACGCACGGAACACCGCTGTCAAACAACACCAGGCCTTTCCGTTAACTGACCCCACCCCAACACCAGGCCTGGCCGCTAACTGACCGCGCCCCAACACCAGGCCCGGCCGTTAACTGACCGAGCCCCAATACCAGGCCTGGCCGTTCATAGGCCGCACTCCAACACCAAGACACATTCCCAACCTGGGTCTCTCAACCTGCCATGTGCTCATTCCCTGACTTAATTGACTAAAAGACATTGTTCCCTCCCTCTCCACAGTAGCTGATGTGTGGTGTATGTTCTTTCGCAAAATGGCTGCCGTGCATCACCCAGGTGGGTGCTACACATTGGTGGTGGCTGAGGTGAGTTTCCCCCCTCATCACTGCAAAGCACTTTGAGTTGCTGGCCAATGAGAAAAGCGCTATATAAATACAAGGAATGAATAAATAAATAAATTATTCAATCAACATTTATCCTTACATTTGACTCATAAGCAAACGCAAGTGTCCGAGGCCTACAGCCCTCGAGTGCAGCGGAGAAACTAAACGCTCCCCAACTCCAGCCTTTAGCACCATATTCAAATGAAATCTCGTTACAGTCATTACAGTTTTACTTTGCCCAGGGGCACTGAAAGACCAGTGATCTACAGAAGAGGCATTAGTTTGTTTTGGATTTCATCGGTGTCTCAGGGTTATGGGTCACTGTGGGAGGGCCAGAGGATCGAGGGTGGTGGTGAAGGTCGAATAACGAAGCAGATGTTCGCTGACCCACGCCAGGTTACCACCACAGCCTGTTTTCATAGCCAGGAAAAGCCCCACAGGCTTCAGAGGCTGGTCAGTGGCCTATCGCCATGGACGCAGCGTGACTTCTGACCTTGAGCCAGTCGGCCATGACGATGACGGAGGGGTCAGTGATGGTGCTGAGCAGCTCCTTGGTCGCCCTCTTCTTCTCCTCCCTGTAGTTCTTCTTCTGGACCTGCGAGGACCAGGAACAATCGCCTGTGACTAAACAATCAGGGATCTATTCGATTCATCTCTCTTTACTCATTAAATTTCCTACAAAAACTTATAAAGGACTGCATGCTTAATTTTTGTAATTCAAAACAAATTTTCCTTTTCACAGTTAGATAACCATATTGCACTCAGGTAAGACTAGAACTCACTGCTAACAAACACTTGGAAAGTTACCTTAGGGTTGTTGCACGAGAAAACACTAAGAAGCAGTACTTTTCTGCAAGCCCTGATACATGTAATGGCTTTTAAGTAAAGATAAAAGGCCTTCTGACAGATGATAAATTACACTGGCAGTGCATGATGGTGAGCTAGCAAAAACATCACGCCGCTGGTTATGGACTGCCACCACGAATAACAATTTTATGATCATCACCTCGGTTGTACCCGAATTTCACAACACCTTCTTAAGCTTTTTAGTGCACCTTAAAAATCTGCAAAAAGAGTGGGAACATAAACTCAGAACTCATAGAAACCTGGGACATCATGGTTATTCTGGCAAGGAGAACTAGCTGTAAACAGAACTGCTTCATAACCAAATCTTGTTACTGAGTCCCAAACCAAAAATCTTGCTAAAAATCTGGGTTGCCATCAAAGGGTTCAGCTTGTATTAGGCTGCACAACAAAATGACTCAAAATGATTAATTTTCCCGGAAGATGCCCTTTCCTGGGATAAAGAACATACAATAGTCTACACTTAACATTATTATCCATTAGAGGTTGTAGGGGTTATTATATTTCAAAGCCGTTGTGAGTGCTTCGGTCCAGTGTCTCAGAATGACGACAGCTGGATAAAAACCGACGTGGGCGAAATCCCGTGTTCAGTCATGACCTATCACAACAAGAACACGGTGACCTCTGCCTTCCTGTCTCCACCTTTACCCGTGAAGTGATAATCCGCACCGGGCTTTTACTGAGCTGAGTTTCCGGAGCAGACGGTAAAATTTATAAAAACGTCTGCAGCTGTTCCCGGAATCCATCAGCACCGGGCGCCTAAAAGCCGCGGAGGCTTCACAATAGCACGCGCGAGACGACGAGTCCGTTATTTTCAACAACAGTACCCCAGTTAATGACGGTCCCATTTTCATTCACGCTGGCGCTGCAGTGTGGATATAGCCAGTCATTTAGGATAGAAAACAACATTAAAACACGCCCCAAAAGAGTGCTTCCGCCCACACTCGGAGCCCGTGTCTGCATTTCTCACATGCGCTCATGTAATCATACCACCAGGCATCTCTCCGGACTGTGCAAGCCTAGCCAGCATCTCTCAGAAATGCGTGAATATGGCATTTTAACTGATCGCAAACTGGGAAACGTAACTTTTTATATTTCATTTATTTCTCTTTTCTAATTTCTGCCCAAGTTTACTTCTGTTTCCCTGTAAAGAGTCTTTGTCACAGTTCTTTAAAAAAAAAAGCCGCGATGAAAATATAATAGATTTGATTGGATTCATTAACGTTGAAGGCATGAATAACAGACATGTTTCTGCTAATGTGTGAATCTTATATTAGAAGTGTGAAAAATAACTGCAAATTATAATCATGAAATTCTCTGCCCTCTGACACATTACTGTTTCGTGGAACTATCACTGACGTAAATAATTTAGAAACAGTAATGATGTCATTAATATCTCAGGCAAAAAATAACTATTTGAGCTACCAATAGGGGATTGCTGACAAGCATGACTCTACAGCCATCTTGAGGACGGAGGACTTTAAAAAGTTGTTCTTAAGCAACACTGTTCGAATTAGAGGGTACATTTATTAACGAAATCTCAAGTGCACTGGCTAAGATATAGCCGTTTCTGAGCAATCTTACCTTGAGCGATTCCTTCTTGGCGAGTTTCCCCGCTGCGGAGATGTCCTTGTCCGACCCATTGAAAAGCTTGGTCTCAGACTGCGAAAACACGAAGAAGCTGTGTGTTAAATACTAGGGCCGTCAGCGGCCAGTAAGCACACCAACAACCTGCATTATGCCCGCGCCGATGTCAGGATGCATTACATTACGTTAATTTAGCAGACGCTCTTATCTGGAGCGGCTTACAAATAACTGCAACGTACTGTAATGTGCCGTACACATTCTGAGCACTAGCAGTTGGATTGTGGAATTACGGGGAAGGTAAAACACTTCAGTTCAGTGAAACAGGATGACTGAAGCCGCTGACGAGGAGAGACAGAACAATGGGTCTGAATTCTGCCTGGTAAACAGAAACGTGCGAGCGGAAAACCACCCGAGACGGTATTGTTAAAAGTTAATTTCTTCGTTACCGATTCTGACATTTATCGAACGCTGAGTTTTACATTTAATGACAGCTACACAAAGGAAAATGCCACTTGCTAATGAATCTGTCGCAGCAAGCAGAACGAATCCAAGCCCATTATCGTTTTTTCATAACTCGACTGATGTGAAATCATTGTTTTTCAGTTTCAGTTTTTTGCGTGATATAGAGCACATTAATGACAGTGACCACCATCTTAGTATTCCAATACCACTTCTAAAGAGACTTGTGTTTGCTGGTGGAGCTTCTATCCCTGCATTGTAAGAATACTGGCACACCAGGAACTGACTGTACAAGAACATAGGTTTGACAGTAATACCACGTGATGTGTGGGGACTTATTAAGACAGCCAAGGCAGAGTTCAGATCAGAGTAGGCAGCTCTACCTCATCAGCGAACGGGACTTCAATTAGCGACCCCCAACTCTCACCGCCGCCGTGCGTAATGGAGTCTGTGGACGGGTGAATCCGTGGACACCATTGGCTTTACGGCCTTTGGACAGGGAGTCCCATCAGACCGACCGCGATTCCGATCATCAGAGAGCGGTTGGCGCTCGTCTGGACGCCGCGGACGGCCTTCTCCAGCTCAGCCCGCGCAGACGTCGCGGGCAGATGGCGGCTCTGTTCGCGGAGCTGGCTGTCAAACGGAATCCAAAAGCGGCCTGGCTCACAGACGGCCGTGTGTCGGACCGTCGAACGCCCGCCTGCCACCGGCCCCCGCCGCGCGCTGCGCACTTCAAACGCGATGACGTCCCCCCGGGTCCGTTTTTAGATAAAACCTTCAAATGTCAGGCTCTAATCAGATGTCGGCGATAATGACAACGTCACGGTAAACGACCGGTCATCTGTCAGAAAAAAGACCCTTCCAAAAAGACCCTTGGAACACTACGTGCTAACGTGATTCCCAGCCCCTGCCTCCATATCCAGACACCCGTTTTGTGATTTTATTGTTTCCCCTCCCCCCCCCCTCGTTAAAACACAGAGAGAAGGCTCGAGGAAACACAGGATGGAGCAACGCGATCTCCTCCATCCTCTCCTCTCCTCTCCGTTCCCTCACTTTCTCCTTTTACGTGCTCAGCCTGCCAGCCCTTAGAAAGCGGTCGGTCTCTTTTCACGTCAGACCGGACGGCTCCACACGTAGTTTCCCGCTTTCTTGGCCTGTAGCAGGCGCGCAGGATGAAACTTTAATGCTGAGAGATTTGGGCCACCGATAAGTGGAATCATAAAGCCGAATGCTCTGCCGTTGCATTGTGGGAAAACACAGAGAGCACTACTGGCACCCATTCCAACACAGAAACGACAGGGGCGAAAACTCCTACCTTGCTCTTGGATATCGAGGTTTCCTCTTTCAGCTGCAGGATGTCCTCTTTCCCCCTGTCGAAACCTGCAGAGAAGGACAGGGACGTTAGTCACATGGGACTGCATTTACTTATTACAAATAACGTGTTGTGTGTGACACACGAAAGAGAGATTCCGAGTGAAGACATGTGCAGGCAACCTCACGCTCTGTCCCACAGTCTCTCCCATTCAGCAGAATCGAGTGCCCCTGGGACACTGAGACAAAATGTTCCATTTTGACTGTCTTCTGGGACCCTCAACCGGAGTAGGTCAGAGCTTTATCTGTTACAATGTGCGTTCCTGTCTCATCCACTAAGAATGCCACAGCCTCCTTTACCAGTATCAAAGCCCATTATGAACATAGGGTCTGGAACAACCAGCACATTCCTCTCATTAAAATCCTACTGGATTTCTGCACAACGGGCAACTTACCAAATCAGAGAAATATAAAACCATATTTTCGTTTAATACATGAAGTGGTCAAAACACAGACATTAAAGCAAGGAAATACAGCAAACCTGATTTCGACAGTGCAGTGCAGCAAACTGGATGTTGTGAAACATGAGTCAGGTTTGGCGTCCGTGTGTTAAATATTTCATCCTGCTCCTCACTATCACCATTAAGGACAACCCTGGAAGGAATTTTCCACAGATTTTCCACATACCTTTTCTTGCACTGAAAAGGTTCATACTGCAGGATTTTTACACATACTCGCAGAATGTGCAGTGCACCAAATTATGAAGGCAAAGGCCAGCTATCTGCAGGATTAAGTCACTTTCTGTCAAACGTCTCCAAACATCACTTCCTTTCGGGTAATTCACTGGTAAAAGCCAGGCCAATTTAACTGAAAAATTGCTTGCACATGAATTGATACAGATTGTATGTGGGTTTTCACCTTAAACAAAAAATAACCTGTGAAAAATAAAGGTCAGGTGTTCTAGAGTTCCACCCTCTTCCTAGGTTACAGAAATACGTCCATCTGCTCCACACCTTTTTGTGAAGGTAGCATGGAGATAGGCAAAGATAGAGGTGGTTTTGATGGGTAAATAAAAGGGTTGATTCCAGGTACAAAACTTTGGTTCCTAAGAAATCCAGTCATCCTCTAAGCCAGGCACTGTGCTCATAACGCAATTCAACCATGTAAGTTAATACACTGATACAAATCATGCCAAATGGAGTAAGACAGAATGAGAAAGTAGCCAGGAAGTCTTGCCTGTATCGGACTAGATCACAAAAGCTGAACAGAGCATCGCTAATAAGAAATGATTGTTATTACTTTCATAGCAGATGCCCAGATCAATGTAAAGCAGCTCTTATTTCTTTGCAGCTGGATGTTCACGGAACTTAATTGGACTCACAATGTTCAAGAATACAATACGAGACCTGGAATCGGTAACGCTCCTAGCCCCCTAGCCGCAGCACTACAAAGCATCCCTGGCTAATGACGCACCACCATCAGCGTGGAGCGAGAATATCACACTCAGAACTCTACTTCCTTCAACCTCAGCAGAACAGAGGGATTCTCTGGGACAAAAAAAAAAACCCCATCGGTTTCAGTCAGATAGTAGTGTGACACTGAGACTGGAGAAGCACAAATCAGTATGACCGTATTCGTACATTCTTCTCTGAGTGAAGGGCCCTGTTCTTCTGACCCTCTGTTGCCAGACTGCAAAAGCCCCTGAGCTCACACTGAGAGGCCAGTGCACCATTCGCAGCACCTGAAGCTTTGACAGATTGACTGCAGGAGCTACGGAGCATCAATCTTACATTCCGTCTGAAGGTTCGACTTCACTAATGACCGGCATCAATTTACAGCTCATTCAGGACTTTCCAAACCTCAAACGCTTCATCTTCACTCGTTCCTCTTGTTCGTGCACATGTGCATATCAATCATTAAATAATGAAAGACAAGATTTACTCATAAATCTTTAGCTGTACTTAAAAAAAAGCCCATTTACAGATCATGAATGTCACTTAAGGCAGAAATATATCTAGAGTTTGCAATCCCTGAATCCTTTCACCACGGAAAGGCTTTAGAGATGATAGATTTTTTCCCCCCTGAAGAAATCTTCAGTCAATTTAAATCAATAGCCATATACTGTAAGAAGTTGTCTGAACTGCCTTAAAAACTCCAAATGTTAAAAAAGTAAGGACAGGATTAATTCAATTTGATCGACCGTTTGTTGGACACACAGCTGACACAAGCTGGCCTTTAACTATGGTCACGTACACAAGAAAAAACACTGCAGCTGTCTGTACACCGTGTGCCAATGAACTCGCTCTCGCACTTGACCGAGCAAAGTGCTCGAGCTGTCCTCCAAGGTCTGCATCTCGACGCTCGCCAACGTCGTCGACAGACCCGGGGGCCCTCGAAAGGACGCGCACCCAGCGACACTGGAGCGGCTCGACAGCGTCCTCAAAGCCCTCTTCATCGCTTATTCCGACGCCAGGCCCACGCGCGGGCGGCACGGTCGAGAGCCGTCGAGAGGCGACCTCGGAACACTCACGCCAACCGGGAGCTCTATCGCGGTCCAACTCGGCCCTCCCGCTGGGTTTTTTTCTCCCCCAGATATTCAGAACAAAACCTGAAGGGCGTTTGCAAGGCCTCTTGGGGCGGAATAAAACAACCCGAATACAAAAAGGTTGAAGCAGCTCCTCAGAAATCACAGCCTATTCAGGGCAATCTGACATACTGCCAATAAACTTGCCATTCAGTAAAGGACACAATTGGTCGGACGGAGCTGAAAACACACTTGGGTTTTAAGTGTTTCCACAGGCACCACGATCATACCGCTCAAAAGGATACTATTGTGTGGTCAATCACAATGGGAACAACTTCACTGGGAAATGAAATTATTCATCATGTCTTAGATATTCAAATGTTCATGACATTCATGATACATTGCCATATTTGGTGTTTTGCCCGGGTTGTAGAGCTAGCTCATAATAATACGATTTCCAATAATATCATGAATCAGCCAATCACAGGGAGCCTAGAAAATGTGAGTGACAGCGGTACTGGCCCAATCAGAGTGACAGATATGTGCACTGTGAAGGATGCAGTAGGACAGAACTAAAGCTCAAGCATTGTTTGACACTGGGACTTCTTGGTAAATGGACTGCATTTATATAGCGCTTTTATCCAAAGCGCTTTACAATTGATGCCTCTCATTCGCCAGAGCAGTTAGGGGTTAGGTGTCTTGCTCAAGGACACTTCGACATGCCCAGGCCGGGGTTTGAACCGGCAACCCTCCGACTGCCAGATAATCGCTCTTACCTCCTGAGCCATGTCGGCCCTTCTTCACACCATGGCTGCAAGCCATGCACAAGCAGATCAGGGGCGGAGGAGACCCAATTATATGTGCGGACAGCCAGTGCTAGCCATGGACACCTGGGCAGCCAGAGTGAGCTACCCAGCAGCCCCATAGGGTTAAAATATTTACATCAAGTCATACATTTGCTTAGGGAGCAGCCGTATCCAAGGTGGCCTGTGTCAGCAAGCACTACCCATCTGATCATCACATACAGCCCTATAACACTGGGGATGGGTACCATAGCAACAGCAATGAGAACAGTATTTGAGTCCACAACCAGTTGGTGAAGTCAAGTTCCCCACGCCCTGTACCCCACCTCTATTCACAGTCCATCCAAACTTGCGGCACCGACAAGTGCCAACACGCGTGGGCCTCTCTGGCAAGGCAGGAAACTGCTGTTCCTCTGAGATTAAAGTGAGCAACTGGTCTTATGGTGGACACTGTCGAGAGCAGGCCGACTTGGTTTAACATTTTCCTTTGGCAATGTTTACCAGGACCAATATTCAATCTGGCATCTGATCAAGCTCCAAGCTGCCAATGACAGCTTATTTGTAGAGCACAGGCAAGCTGGACTGGGAGTGAGTGATTGCTAGCTAGCTAATGCTAGGAGTCATTTATCAAGCACCAGCCATCTCATAGACAGAGCAGTAATATTACCTTGAAGTTAGTTCTGTCGCCATTTCCGTTTTTTAAAGTTTAAACTTCAGTAAGAATAGCTGTTGTATTGCTGAAAGCTTTGCATGTGAACCGTAATGCAGACTCATTTTGACCCAATGAAGAGACACAGAAAGGCAGGGAGGGGCACGGGTAGCTTCTTCACAAGCTCTTCAGCACATTTCAGGTGCTAATTTACTTCCTGCACAGGAGGTGGTTCGATCAGTGTGTGTGTGTGTGTGTATGTGCGTGTGTGTGTGTGTGTGTGTGTGTGTATGTGTGTGTGTGTGCGCGTCTCACCGTTAATGCACAGGAGACCTGTACACACTGAACAAGCAAACAGAGGAGATGTAAATTACAGGCCTGTCAAGCTGGGTTTCCTGGTAAAGGAGCTTAACTCACACGTTACCTTGAACAAAGAGGGAGGTATTTGTATATCTAACACTGTACCCTCAGCTGCGCCTTGACTTTGCCATGTCTCTGACTCTGACGCCCAACCGCAGAGATGGGCAATCCCTCCCCCCTTTTGGGAGGAGGGAAAAGGTAGCTAGAAAAGGGTGCTCAAACAAACCAGTCATCCCAGGACGTCAAATGGAGAGATACTGGAGATCAGCAATCCCTTATGGGTTCAGACTCCTGAATGATAACTGATTTATGATGTTTGCCTAAAGACCCGTTGCACTTTAAAGTCTATGTATTTAGAATACAGTACATGATTTCACCGTAACAGGACAAGTAATTCAGTATTTTTATGACGACTATTTTTGAAACCCGGCAATACTGTTGATTCATAATGTTGTTGAACAATATACTAACTTAATTAGTTAAAAATAAGAATTAAGGCTTTCACATTACAAGTGTGAGTGAGTTTGATTTAAATGGAATGAATCAATTTTTTTTGCTTTTAATTGGGTCTGGCCCTGGGGCAGCCAACTACTTCGGGAGGGAGGGGTTAAGTCATTAAATAATTAATTAAGGTCAGAGACGCTGAATGACACTAGAACAGTCGAGTCATGTTCGAAATTTTATTTTAAAGAAATAGCATGACAAATCAAGCAGAAGCGCACTTAGCAAATGAAACGGGGGGCGTAGGGGCGGAGATAATCGTGTTGCTGCAAGCGTACGGGACTGCGGACGGGGGGAAAGAGAGCTCGTTTCTAAGGCGACCGCCTCCTCTCTCACTGCAGTCTGCTGGCTGACGTTGCCGTGGGGACTCAAGTCGTCCATCATGCTGGGGTCGGGTTTGAGGGCACCCCCGTCGGTGGCGCGGGCGTGCGAGGAGGCATCCCGGGCGGCAGGCGAGGCGGGGGCACAGTTTGGCCCCCCTCCCAGCGCTTTAAATAACAGCCCGTTCTCTCCGGCTGTCTGCTGTCACCCACTGACTCAGGGCGCCCCGCAAAAACGTCCAGGAATCTCCCTCCCCTGAATACCCTAGAACAGGGCTGCAGGTGACCCGGTTAGGGACACTGCAGTGGAGGGTGCTGGAGGGAGTTCAGAGAAGAAGAGGATGGTGGGAATTGGAGGGGAGAAGGGAAGTATAATGGGAGGCAGCATAGGATAACTGATAAGGAACTGGGCTGGTAACCTAAGGGTTTGCAGGTTCAACACCCAGGTAGGACACTGCCGTTGTCCCCTTGAGTGAGGTACTTAACCTGCAAAGCTTCAGTGTATATCCAGCTGTATAAATGCATATGGTGTAAAAATGGATAAGAAGCTCTGCTAAATGCCTGTGATATAAATGAGTAACTGTGAGGCTGGAGGAGAGCTGTTCCTCAGGAAGGCTGCTCGCCGTGTGCACGTGGGGGGGTTGGGGGGGTGTTTGGGGGGGAAAAGGAGGACATAATCCAGACAGCGGGTGGCTCGCCAGGTGAGTGAATGTTCAAATCCCTCAGCGGGACCTGGGGGGGTCCATCCTCTGGAAAGGAGCTGAGACAGACATCTAGTTCCTTGAGGGGGAGGGGGGGGGGGGCATCCTCTCCCAATCACTGAAGAACTGAACATAAAAATGGTCGCCTTTCACACCATTTCCCAATCGGTAGATTTTAATGCAAATGACATTTTCTGGGTTCAATTCCGCATTTAAATGAAAAATATAAAATCCGTTTCTGCCATAAAAATGTCGCCGGGAATATAAATGATTGCTGTCTAAGGGTCTCCATTTTACGAAGAGAAAACAAAACAAATTGCAGGAGACTCACTTCAATGTTCCTTTCCACGGCATTAATAAAAAACTGGGGATTTGATGATGACATTATTCATTTATTAAGTAAACCTGCCTGTTCCCGTCCCTCTCACAGCACTTCCCCTAATAAACTGATACACTATAAAAGGAACAGGGGCATTAGGTAGGGGGAGGAATTAAAGAGGTTTTCTCTAATGCGCACCGCCATCCCGACCAACGGCTGCTGTTCTGCACGTGTCTCTCCCGTGTCCTTGGAACACCGCCATTGCAGTGTTCCAAACGGCACACAAAGGATCATGGGACTGAACAGAGGAGGGCCCGAGGTACGAGACCGGGACTGAGAGTCGGAGGCCAGTGCTGGCGTTCAGGTTCAGTGCTCTCGAGAGGCGCCGCAAACGCCCACGGGCTGAACGCTCAAGCACCTGAACCCGCCGCGTCCAGTCAAACGACGACAGCGCGCGTCAAAGAACGCCACACTGCTTTCACGGACGTCCAGTCGCAGACTTCTCGCCTTATTTCAAAATATATACTCAAGTCTGTATCAAGAGACCACCTCTTATCTAGCTCCATGTTAGAAGATGTTATTAAATTTTATCCTTTGGAGAGTATGTTTATTGGAATGTTTTTTTTTCAGAATTCTAAGAGTTCCTCTGTTGCTTTCAGTCACCAGCAGTGATTGTGACATCAGCATAAGAATGTTCAGATAAGAATATTCTAATCGTATATTTGCTAACTAACACCTTGAAGGGTTACGAACACCATTCACATTCTTCAAAATGCAAGCCAACAAACTCTGACAAGAGACAGATAAACCTAATAAAAATACAATCATGAGGCTCACTTGGCTGCAGGTTTAAATATGAATAAAACTGCAGTGAATAAAAGGCAGACCTTGGGACGCGTGTGGCAGAGGATGTGGCACATCCAACAGCCAACGGTTCCGGGGCTGACCTCCTTATCAGACTGTAATTCCAGCTAGCAGGACAGAGAGGCTCTGTGGGGTACATTTCTCCTAAATCCGCTGCAGACCGGTGGCAGTAATGGGGTGGGGGGGGGGGGGGTGAACTGAGCCCCGTACTCCATCACAGACAGACAGGACACTTTGACCATTGTTGACACTCCAGGATTTAATTAGCATCATTCATATTCTGGGCACTCCGAACGCTACACACACACACCGTCTACTCCCACCTCACGCTGTGCGTGAGTTTTACTTCGAAAAGCTCCAAAGCGTTCAAAGACTTTTAGCATTTGAACGCTGAGCACAAAAAGACCTTACCCTTGAGGAGGGTCCTCACAGTGGAGTGACCGCCCAGCGGGATTATGGGTATTCACCCCAGATTAACCTCCTGCTCTGTAATCCTCATCTGGTAAAAGGAGGATCTGGAGAGGGTGCACTCAGACAATCCACAGTTCTGACAGGGCTGTCAAATAGGACTTTTCTGAACCCTTTTTTTTCAACATCATTTTACCAAATTGGTCATCTCATAAATGGGGTCTTGCCATTGAGTTCACTTAGAAACACTGTATTAAATCATGGAGTACTCCATCTGTCTCTAATAAGAGGGGAGGACATTTCCACCCCCCTTCCACACACACCGAATGGACTGTTCTAATTTGTGTCTGCATGCTATGGACTTTCACAGCCAGTCCATTAAAAATCTAAGTTTGCGACTCACGTACTTACTTAAGTCAAATGAGTCATACTGGACAGAGGTACCTGTGAGGTGACTAAACTATAAGAAATAATCACGATGAAATTACGCAAAAAAGATGAAAGAACAGGCATTTGTTCAGGAATAATGAAGCCTGATTAAGCCTGATGCCCTGGGCAGAGAACGCAGGACTGAGAATTTAAAAAAAGACGAGAAATAAAGTAACAGAATGAAAATGGGAACGATGCCGTTTCCATAGCGAAGCAATTAGCATTCACCGGTGAAAATCAACCAAACAGTGCCCGAAAACAAATGAATGCGTTTTCAATGGGAAACACTGATTGCACCAATTTTTGCTACTCAGACCACAGTCCAAACACTGACTACAAAGATCTGTCTGGACAAATCTGATTAAGAACAGAGTGCAGCTCTTAGCTAGAACTCTATTAAAGACCCTGAGCAATCAAATTTTGTTTGTACTTTACTGCACCGTAAGGAATTTACAAACGGGAAAATAAAATGTCCTTTTGATGTGAGGTATATCATTACCACAAGAGCTGGAAGTTTGAAACTGCATGCCCTATTTTGTGTGTGTATATCCACTTCAACATCACCTCTGCAGCCATTTTTAAATACAGCACACAAAACTTGTGTCAGATTTCCAGCCTTTTAACTGAAAGCGGATGTCCTCAGTGCACACAGTCGAAGCGCGTGACGTCACAGGCCGTGCTGTGGTCCTTTCACACGGAGGTGGGAAGCTGCTGTTCTTTAGTTCTCCATTTCTTTGGCCCTGTTCATCAGTTCTGCTCAGTGGACCTCATTCAGCGCGGGGGCGGCCACTCAATATCCCATTTCCCTCAGGTCCTCAGAATTTCGGCAAGGTAGGGGCCAGGTGAAGCCAAGCCACAGACTCAAAATCGATGCCGAAACCTTATCCACGGTGGTACTCTGAAAAGCCCTCTGAATAGTGGGGAAGGGGGGGGGGTGGGGGGTCTGTTTTGCTCAGAGAGGGTTTCTGACGCAGCTCCTCAGTCTGTGGAAACCTCAGGTAATAAAGGAGACCCAGGAGAGGCTGGGCGTGGAGAGCAGCAGGGCACTTATGGACGTGCCTTTGATGTAAGTGGAATATGAGAGTGCAGGGACGTCCTCTATAGGGGACGCTGGGCCAGCGTCATATACTCTAGACTGTGTGCGTGGAACGCAGGTGACGCACACAGAATGAAGAGCCCTCCTTCCTCCATCTCTGATAACGAACGTTTTGAGCTCAAATTTACAACAAACAGTACCAAACAATACAGCAATGGCAAAGCACCAAATGCAAAAAAAGAACAACAACAGAAAAAGGTCAAAAAAACAAACACAAATCCTAAGAACCAACGGCAGCAGCAAACCAGCACTAGATTCCAACACAACAGCAGCAAAAAAACATCAACTCCAAAAAAAAAAGACACAAGTCAACAACATCGCCGAGGACGGCGATCACAGAAACAACACAGCGAGTTGTGTTGAGAGCCACTGAGAAACCCCAGCATTCTGAGGAGAGGAAGAGGAGGGAGAGACGAAGGCGTAATGGAGATAACGTTTCCCGTGACAGCGAGAGGAGGCATTAGGAAGGCGGGTTCACCTGCACCGTCTATTTATAAACCCGGGAGGGGGGGGGGGGGGGGTTAAGCTGGCGAATAGCGGCCCTGCTGCAAAGCTACCCTGAGATGCCCTTCAGGGGGGGGTCGGGGGGGGTGGGGTCGTTCGTTGGGCCCCCCGTCCTCCCCCAGCGGTGGCCTGCCACAGACGCCACACGCACACACACACACACACACACACACACCGGTGGGTCTCACCGGGCGGCGGCGTCCATGTTGAGAAACAGGCCAGGTGGCGGCACGCTGCCAAAGCTGTCCTAATGTCAAATCATAACAAGGCAGAAGCCATCTTAATGTCTCCTCTCAGGCACCTTGTCCTATGGACGCCAAAAAAGGGCGACTAGCCACAAATAAAAGGTGGTAATTTTAACGTTTCTGCCTGTTTTAATTCCCACGTTTCATCTTAATGTCTCACAGGCTGCTGTGACTGGATGAGTCTACGGTCACTGTGGCCCGTGGCTGTAAATAGCCGTGCGAAGCTTCGGCTTGACAGAAGCTCAGCAGGTCTATCGATGTGTGCGCTACAGTTCAATGAGCAACACTGCCATTCAAAACAATACAGTCTCAACCACTGCAGTTTTATTTAACGGCTACGCATATGTTAAATGTTCAGCAGAAAAAGGTTTAAATTCAGAATCCGTATCACGGCTAAGTAAACAAAGAAAAAAAAAATCGTTAACAAACACTTTCATTTTTTTTTACAGAACACAAACAAGCTTTGCTTTCATACGGTAAAAGACGACCTGCCATACTGGAATACACATTAAACTGACGTTAGTCACACATCAATATAAATATTTCCTCACACATCACATCATGGGCACTGAAGTGCACAGCAGTAAATGATAATATATCGCCATCGTGCATCAGCAGCAATGAAAGCAGTTTGTTTCATTAACGGGCCGCTGCTATCTGTCATGTGACGTGATGTGGATCACTTAAGAGTTGCGGGTTCAAATCCCAGCTGGCAGCGTGCTGTTGTACCACAGATGGGGAAGTTACAGTCCAGACGGAGATGTGTTTATGCAAATGGAATTGTTTGCGGTGTACACACGGTGTCCTCCTTCAACACTCCCGGCGAATATCAATGCAGGCACTAAACCGGCAGCTTGTGTAGGCTGCTGCAAGACTCCTGGATGCACTTCATAATTCACGTTACACTCCTTTTTATTATGCTCCTGCATTAATATGTCCATCACGCTCGTTACCACTTAGTTTCAATGGCGCATTGCTTCAGCTGCGTTGCGTTCCACTTATTCATATCAGCACTAACTAGTGTTCATGGGAATTTATGACATGCTCTCTGGATAAAGAGACCCTATTAAACGCATAAATGTGGCTGCAAATCTGAGCGCACCGGATATCCTCCACCACAGACGCAGAACGATAGGCCCAACAGACAGACAGACAGACAGACAGACAGCACGAGGGTCATTCTGTCACAGACGACCGTCCCAGGAATAGCGGAAATGTCCGGAACCCCCCTTGCAAAATGGCGCACGGCCTGATCGGTTTAACGTACAGGTGCGCCTTCGAGCGATTTCCCCCGAACAGGAAAAAGTCGTTACGAAAACCTGGGAGTAGGGGGCTAGGGCGTAACTATTACTCAATGCACATGATCGCATCGTCGACTGACTTCCACGGGACAGCAGCGGAAAAATCCAGAATCCCCGCTGCGACGCGGTGCAAGAGCGACCCGTGCACAGGCGCGTCGTCGATCGATGACGTAGCGAAAAGTCGTAACTAAACCCGGGTGCGCTCGAACAGGGGATGCCCGGCCGGTAGGTGGCGTAGCGGCTGGGCGGAGTTTCCACTCGATTTAAACCGGACTCTTCCAGCGGGATGCTGCCCAGTCCGCCAACTCTGACGCAGCGGCGACAAGCGCCGACACCACGCCCGTCACGTGACCGGGAGGGAAGTGGGCGTCGGTAAACAAGCGCCGGTGAACGAGCGCGCCCTTTGAGGACTCTTTTAAAAAGTCGACGTGGTAAACACCGCGCGATCCGCCAGCCTGCAACGCCCGTCTGGAGCGTGAAGGCGTTCAGAGGATCGGAAAACGGACGTAAAGAAACGTCAGATTTAATCGCCGGTGGAATTCACTCGCTTTAAACTACGAAAAGGGGCAGGACGCGTAACCACAGCGGGCAGGCGAACTGAGCACGCTCAGAAAAGCACGCCGCAGTCTTCCCTCTCCACAGAAAGTTTGTGTGTAGCGGAGCGGATCGGATCGGATCAGAGGGGCTGTTTTGGCTGCTGCCGTCTCTGCCTGCAGTATTCTTGCCGAGCTTCTCCAAAACAGTCGGCTCGGCTCGCACCCCAGACAAACACCCTCCCTGTGACGCAGCACGGCACAGCCTGGCCCACAACGCCAAACAGAGATCACGGAGGAGGAGGGGATTCTACCACACCGAAGGAGTGAATGAGAACATTACTGATCCGCTACCTCTGCGCAGCACACCGCGTGTGAATTCATATCTCATATTCATAAAACAACGCCAAACAGAGATCACGGAGGAGGAGGGGATTCTACCACACCGAAGGAGTGAATGAGAACATTACTGATCCGCTACCTCTGCGCAGCACACCGCGTGTGAATTCATATCTCATATTCATAAAACAACGCCAAACAGAGATCACGGAGGAGGAGGGGATTCTACCACACCGAAGGAGTGAATGAGAACATTACTGATCCGCTACCTCTGCGCAGCACACCGCGTGTGAATTCATATCTCATATTCATAAAACAACGCCAAACAGAGATCACGGAGGAGGAGGGGATTCTACCACACCGAAGGAGTGAATGAGAACATTACTGAACCGCTACCGTGTGAATTCACATCTCATATTCACAAAGGGCATTTATTAAAGATTTATTAAAGTAAAAATGAAAAACCTCAAAGTACAGAATACTGATAACATAATAGTGATCTTTAATAGCGGTACTGCAGGAACACTCAAATATTCTTTTGATCTGAACAGAGATTTTACAGGACAAGCTCTTCAGAGATATGTAGCAGGTTTCAGAATGCGTTTAATTCAGCTCAAACTCTCAGTGACGAGGATGACAACACACCGATTATGAACACGGCTTTGAGCGGCACACACTAATGTGCATCACAAGTTATCGCTTCGATTAAAATAAGAGCTGCAGGCTCTGTTGCAGCAGTGATAAATAATCGAAGATCTCTGTGGATACACACTGTGGTTGTGCAGCCTTTTTCTAAAGACTGCTCGGTCTGAGGACCCGCAGTACAGCTCTCAGCTCCTCTGCAGATGTGCGTGCGAGGAGATCGCACGTGCCTTACACTTTACAACATGTTTACACACCTGCATCTCAAACGAGGAGATCGCACACAGGTTGCACTTTACAACACGTTTACACACCTGCACCTCAAACGAGGAGATCGCACACAGGTTGCACTTTACAACACGTTTACACACCTGCATCTCAAACGAGGAGATGGCACACAGGTTGCACTTTATAACACGTTTACACACCTGCATCTCAAACGAGGAGATCGCACACGGGTTGCACTTCACAACACGTTTACACACCTGCATCTCAAACGAGGAGATCGCACACGGGTTGCACTTCACAACACGTTTACACACCTGCATCTCAAACGAGGAGATCGCACACAGGTTGCACTTCACAACACGTTTACACACCTGCATCTCAAACGAGGAGATCGCACACGGGTTGCACTTCACAACATGTTTACACACCTGCATCTCAAACGAGGAGATCGCACACGGGTTGCACTTTACCACACGTTTACACACCTGCATCTCAAACGAGGGGATCGCACACAGGTTGCACTTCACAACACGTTTACACACCTGCATCTCAAACGAGGAGATCGCACACAGGTTGCACTTTACAACACGTTTACACACCTGTACCTCAAACGAGGAGATCGCACACAGGTTGCACTTTACAACACGTTTACACACCTGTACCTCAAACGAGGAGATCGCACGTGCCTTACACTTTACCACACGTTTACACACCTGCATCTCAAACGAGGAGATTGCACACAGGTTGCACTTTATAACACGTTTACACACCTGCATCTCAAATGAGCGTTCCCCTGGAGTTCCCCCGGGGCAGTCAAATTTAACCCCGTGTTCCCCTGAACCCCGTTACACGTCCAGTCCCCTAACCACTGCTCCACACACTGCCGTAAGCATGTGAAGCTGTAGAAGGGTGGGGGGGGGGGGGGAATCAGCTTTTCGGCAAACGAACGGCTTCCAGAGACAGGACAGACGGGCGGGAAGGTGAACCCGACCAAAATTTTCCCTCAGTTCCTAAATTGTGCAGACGTTCGCCGGAGGCTACGCTGAAGCGGGAGAAATGGGACGTGTGCGAAGGAAACGAGAAGGGGACAAACGAGAAGTAACGATAAAATTAATTCCCTGTCTGGATTCCTGGCGAGTGTCAAGCTGAGGAGAATTAAAAAGAGGCTACTCCGGCAGACTGAGTGAAAAGCTGTGACCCAATCACTGAAACACAGAGATGGGAGCCTGCAGTACGAGATCAGTCACTAAACACAGCATCTCGCAGAGGTCCACAACATGAAATTACAATGGAACACAGGTTCAGGTACACAGGATAACACAATCAACAGGTTACCCCTCAGCCTGCAGAGAACGCAGGCAGGTGTGCTCAGCTGAAGTTGGGGACTCAGCGCAGGTACTTTCAGAGGGAGCCTGACACGGAACACGGGACAGGAAGTGAGCGCGGACGCCGAACGCGGGACAGGAAGTGAGCGCGAGCGGCAAACGCGGGACAGGAAGTGAGCGCGGACGCCGAACGCGGGACAGGAAGTGAGCGTGGGGGGGCGGCGGCGGGAGGGGGAGGGGGACCCACCTGGCAGGACGGGCGACAGCTCGTTGTAGCCGCCGAAGGAGGCGTTGCGGATGAGCTTGCGGCCGTCGGGGCGCGACGGGAGGGCGGCGGCCGCCCCGCCGCAGGCAGAGAAGCGGCGGCGGCTCAGCACTCCCTCCTCTCTCCTCATGGCGCCGCGGGGACCGGCGCCAGGGGGCGCGCCTCACCGTAGCGGGCTTCTTTGTGTTTTGGTTTTTTTTATCGCCCCTCAGCCACGGTGTTGATCTCCAGCCTCAGCGCCTCGTTTGCTCTCTCTCGCTCTCTCGCTCTCTCACACTGACGCCAGAGCCTCGATCGCCCCGAGCCCTCCTCCTCCTCCTCCTCCTCCTCTTCTTACGGCACGCGGAGGTGCAGCGTCACGCCCTCCCCTCGTCTCTCTCTCCCTCTCTCTCTCTCTCCGCACGGTCCCGTCTCTCCTGCATCTAAACCAGCCTCTGTCTCTCTCCCTCTCTCTCTGTCTGTCAGAGCAAGCCTCTCTCGCCCGCCACTCCCCCTCTCTCTCTCGTTAAACACCCTCAATCCCACCCCCCCCTCCTCCTCCTCCTCCTCCTCCTCCTCCCCCCTCCCTCACAGAGCCGCGAGGATTCCCGTTACGCGGCTCACACGCACACGCCGACCGCGTCTGGAGCGGCGCCTGGACTCGCGCTGGAGAGGAAGACGCCGGCTCTGCTCCCGACCCCCCCCCCCCACCCCCCCCCCCCCCCACCCCCCCCCGCCGTGCCCCCCCCCGCGGCTGCCATTACGAGTGTCTCCACGCGCTCAGATCCCTTCCTCCCTCCGGGGGGGGGGAAGGGGGGGGGGGACACAAAGCTGATTACTGCGCGCCCGCGCAGGTCTTAGCACCATGGTCGCTGCGCTGGCCGCGAAAACACGGCATAGCGAGCCGGGCCAGCTCCCTCCAACCGCACCGCGTCCGCCGTTTCCACGGTTACAGACCAGACTAACGCCGCGCTGGAAAAGGGACGTGTCCAAAAGCATGTAATTCAAAAGGTATCAACAGCGCAAAGTGGCAAGATAATTTAATTGCTGTAATGCACTGAGTGTGAAACCCTTCCCAGCCAGCAATCTGCAGGCTTCGCCTTCATCTGTCTGTGAAATTGCTTTCAGACGGCACGGAAATGTGCTTCAGAGCACTGCAGCGCACGCAGGATAATTAATAATACTTCAACGACAGGGGAAATTTGATACTCAAACCAAAAACAGCCACAACCTGTTGATTAAGTAATTATTAAACACCTGTTGATTAATTATTATACACCTGCTGATTAAGTATTAGCCACGACTGTTTTCCTCAAGTTGTGTCTGCCAGTAATTAAAAAAATAAACATCAACAGTAAGACAGGTTCCCATAATGTAAGCATCCTACACAGCCCACAAACAAACAAAAGAATGTTGCCTAGCTACCAGAGCTTGCAAGAGGGGGTTCCGAAGATGGTTTCGCTGGCCTTGGGGGACGCCTATATTGGGAAGTAAGCATTTTTCCAGGGGTCTCCAGCAGGGACTCACTGTGACGCACCTTCCGAAGAAACGCAGGACCCTGCGGGGAGGACTCAGAATAGCATACTAACGCTAACGATTGTGGGCATCACAGGAAGGAGCACGCTGTGGTGGTCCCAGAGGGGGATCCTCCAGGTTTGAGGGGTTTTTTTTAGTGACCCGACTGCAGAAAAATGACAACAAGAGGTTGAGAACTAACCGTTACTTTCAAATCTATTTATATAGGAAAAGTAAACAGAAAATTAAGAGGGTCTGGACGATTTAGCATTTCAGACCAGAGAACCAAGTTTACCTCTCAGAAGTGGATCTGTTAGTACACCCAGGACAGGTTTGGACAGTTTGGTTTGTGTTAATTGCCCAATCTGTTATTTAAAGAATGTGTTTAAGCTTTTTATAACAATCAAAGGTTTAGTTTGTATGTTCAGTTGACCAAAAGCAGCTCTCGACTTCATCACTGAACCTAATGGGGACTTCTATCATAGTGGTTTCTCTGGATAATATAAAGACATCACACACCCAAGAGGCTCGTAAGAGAGATAAGGGCAAACACAGAAGGTAATTCCGCTAACAACCTCAACAAACAAACCGCACAAACAACTTCCACACTCATAACGCACTGTTGCTCGGCAACGTGACAAACTCTGAAGAGGAACAGGGTGGCTCTCGAGAGTCAAATAAGGCATAATTTTATGAGACAGGTGATCACACTGTGCTATGACATTTAATCACTGTTTTAATGAAACTGCACGTCATAGATAGGGACTTCAATATATTCAGCGGCACGCTTGAACACGTTGGACTTTCAAAGGATTAATAACTCCTTAACACATGCAATCTTAAGAAAAAAGAAAGTTTATAGTAAGGATATAATTCATATGGATTTAGAGGACAGCAATAAATGTATTGTTCTCAGACTGCCATACAACGGTCTCTAAGAATAATGCTGAAACTATTCAGCAATACAATATATCTGCATCTCAGTTGCTTACACTGTTTATAGTTCAGCAATCTGTTGCCCTTTAATGTAAAAGAGAAGCTGAAAACTGAAGTAAGTAAAACAGTCGTTTCTGCATCAAAAGTTACTGACTCCTGTATTAGTACTACTCTGATCATCACTGTGGGAGACTTTTTTTATTGATCAATACACATTGTTTTCTTCTTGGACTGATCATAATACCAAATTATCGCACTCTGGAGGACAATCCCTTCAAAGAAGAAAAGAAGGGGAAAAAAACAGAAGGACAGATTGAGCCAAGCAACAGCATCTGGCCAGGTAGAAGTAGCACAAGAGGTGAAATTAAGGTAGAAAGACAGGTTTGGTCCTTCCTTCATTAACCGATACATTAGGCCCACATTTTAAAAGCAAAACTACTGTAAAAACGAGTCTGCTTGCAGTTAGAAAAAAACAGTATTTTTCCATCCAATGACATCCAATGGAAACAAGGCTGAGTCACCGACACAAACACGAAAACTACAACTCCCAGCAACGGAGTAACTGCACAAAAGTTCCTTATAGAATCCCAGCGGTGCTACAGCACAAGTGTTCCCACCTAATGAATCCCAAAGCTTTCATAAAGCATGAAATGAACAAAACAAGCCCAGCTACAAGAAGCATTAAAAAGCAGGGAACGATAAATTACTAGTGAAACATAACGCCAGCCTTTGATCATTTCTTCTTCTGCCCCAACAAATAGCATGTGTGCTGTGGACTGAGACCATGTTGTTTTCAGCTTAAACACAGTCCCATCCGCCCTCACTGTGTAACTGAGCTAGCCCACTCCTCAGCAGTGGTGGCAAAAGTGAGGGAATATGAGAAAGAAAAAAGTGAAAAAAAAGAGAGAGAGATTCGTAGCTGCGTCTGCTGTCGGTTCACATTCGCATTACGTCCCAAGCACGCTCGATTCGCACAGAAGCCGCACGCAGCAGCGCTCCTCACAACCAGACCTCGCCGGAATGAATCGGCGGTTTCCTGCGCCTGACATTCTCGGCGACCGCACGGCGCACGTGTGGAAAACTCCCCGCCGACGTGGCTGCCATTTCGGGATCGTCTCCTAGCTAGCTCACGGTCGTGTAACAGTGTGTCAGAGCACACAGTCGTGTACAATGGGACATTAAAATTCCGGCTAATGCAATCTTAAACATTTATCTATTGACGATAAGTAAGATAATGCATGTAAAATGGCAAATGAAAACATTAATGGCGTGAAAAAATGAAACGTGTAATGTGACTCATCAGTGTATTTCTGAAGACATGTGCTGGTAAAGCCACATCTGTAGAGGTATTCCATCAATCACATTAAGACTTTTTAAGCACGTATGTAATTCAGTCAAACCCTCCGGACTAGTCCAGCCCCTGGCCTCAATAATGAATACTCTTCATGCTGTATTGAGATACAGTGACAAGAAGCAAGTGATTTGTGCCGATGAAAATGAGTTTTCATGGAGTAACTGACACCATGGATTGCTCTTGGTTGCTCAAGTCAGAACGTGCTTTTCATGCTTAAATCTCTTCTTTGAGTCACAAATTTCTAGTGCGCCAAATTCAGCTCAATGCGATCTGCAGCACGGGACGATATCAAACGTTCGGAAAATAGACTGCCGCTTCAAGATGACTTCCTACTGTCCTGGTAATACAATGAACTTACATAGGCATTAACTAATTAATCCCATTTCATTTAATAACAGAAAATACTCCCGGGACAAGGACATCTCCACTTGCGTTTGTTACAAATATAGCCTCGTGCTGAAATCGACCTTGGCTTCAAGACACAAAGCACATTATTTAGATTTAATTGCTTCAACTCACGCAGTACTGTTTCATTAACTTCCAGCAAGTGATTTCTTTAATTGTGGATCTGGAACCATGCATGTACGATTGATTTGGAGATGAACAAAATCAACAGAAACCAAAATACTGCACAGATAATTTCCTTCATATATTTTTCCTATTCCAGTAGCTTCCATCATTTATTAAACAGCTGCTGATATTTAACACAGTTGAATCTGCTTATCTTTCTTCAGTTTCTGTTCAGGAAGGTAACTTGGAAAATAAAAATCAGCATCTTCACGGTTTCCTATTGTTGCAGTATTATACAGAAACTTGCATTCACTGATACATCAACATTTCAGCAATGGCCAGCTCAAGCCGGAATAACAATTAAAACAAGAATTATATTTTTCTTTCACACGCACAGCCTAGCGAGCTGAGAAATCAATAAAACAGTTTGTGAAGAAGAAGTGTAATGCTTGCATTTAATTTTAATTCAAAGTTAAGGACCACTGTTGACAAAATGCCAGTGGCAGTCTCTATCAATGTTAAAGCGTGTTTGATTAAATCCAGAAAAAGCTAAGTCTAATTTGACTGAATTAAATATGCCCTTAGACTGGCTGAAGTGCATTTGATTGAATCCTGGGGTAAGTCACAATTAGCCAAGATTCAACCAATGAACAGAAGCTAGGAGGAGCACACCAATAGTTCAGTGATGATCTTGAACAGTGGCGTTGCCATGGAAAAGCCGGGGAGAGAGACAGGGATAAGGTAAAAGGTCATCCGCAGCGGCTTAAACGGATTGGCCCTTGAACGGAGAGGATTCCCCACTGCCCCACAGGAAATTCAGCTATGATTCCACCAGACGCTAAAAACCACGTCTTCACTACTAATCTTAGCACCACTCTTTCACAGCGCTGGAAAAATCCAGGTTCAGAAGGTAAAAATTCCATCCCAGTATTTTGTTCCAATCACCTGGGTTTGCTAATTAGTTTGCGCAGTTCTTCAGCCAGGAGATAGAGCTAATTAGTGAAATCAGCTGGGCTGAGTTCATGGGTGGAAGAAACACACAGCAGGACTTTTACTTCCTGACCCCTGAACGTTCCACCTCTGCTCTCTTCAACATGTTTACAATGAAAGCTCGTTTGCCAAAATTGGGCCTGTCGGTCCTTAAAAGACGGCAATTACCCCTTTCTCTAGGACTGATTGATGGATGTACTCAACAATGCCAACCCAACAACAGTTTTAGTGTTCACTCCGGGCCAGAGTGTTTTCATCTCTTTTTTTTGTACTTGAGATCTTGAAACAATACCTGCAAGATTACTCCCGGTCTGATTGTTTGTCTTTAAGGAACTGAGCAAGAGAGATCTGTAAAAACAACATGGATGCCACTTTCATTTTCAAGTAAAAATGTACCTTGACTTCATAACTTGTTCTCCACAAGAGATACTTATCCCTTTTGCTCTGCCAGTAAAACACTGATATGTTACTGTTTTCGTAGTACTTTGGTGAGCAAAATGAAACTACATATCACTTTAATATAGGCCTACCTGTTCTTCTCTAGAGCATTCACAGCCTGTGGAATTCTGTAGATTTAATGTACCCAGGAAGCATTAGAATTTTATGTTAACAGTACAGACAGCCTTTTATGATTGGGGGCAATGAATTCCACGCAACTGCGATTTTATGATCCATTTTGACTAGTACAGAAATAAGGGATTTGTACGCAACATCATTCCATTCCTCTCTGCTCGTTCTCCCGATAAATTTAAAAAATACACTACAAATCCTTCCTGAAATCCAAAAAACAAACAAATGCAGAGCCAGGCACGCTATTGTGTTGGGTTTTTTTCCATTAGTGTTTAACAAAAGCTGACAAATTGAGCTCTGCTCGCTCACCGACTCACCGGCCGGCATCGCCACAAGCACCTACCCGCTTCCTGTTCAAGAACACAAACAGGAAGTGGGCGAAGCCGCTCGCGCGCTAGGGCCCGTCTCAGGTGTGAGGAACAGAGGGATTCTGGGCCGCAGAGCTGACCCCTGGGTCAGCCTCGGCTTCCTCTATAAAAGCGGGCGAGGTCAAGGCGCTGACTCAGGTAGCCGATCCCAGATCAATGAGCAGAGTTTCTGCCGAAGACAACTACACAATTAGTGTGTCCTACCTGGGAATCAAACCTGCAACCTTCAGGATGCAAGACCAGTTCCCCAACCATTATACTACATTAAACTGTGGCGCCTATTCGACGAGCAGCGAGGAAAAGTTATTAAGTGGTTAAAGAACAGGACTGGCCATAATATATGCAGCACTAATTATACAATTTAAAATCCAGACAAAGGCCCTTACACAACAGGAAGGAGAGGAGAGGCTTCACTGAAACACAGACGTGGGCAGACTGTTCACACACAACCTCTGAATTAATTTGTTTTCCGTGATTAAAAAAAAAAGACTCAGGTCATTATGAGCCCTTATGAATCACCAAACAAACAAATGAAATTGGAAACATTCCAGGTAAAGCTCACCTGAGTCTTCTTCCTTTTGAGGAAGGACCTTTCACTTCCATCCAGTGTTTACCAGGTCACCCGCAAATCTCAAAATGGGGAAGTGCACCCACCCTACTGGTACAATTTAAAATGTCTCCGTTTAAATTAGGCCGTGACAAAAAAATATGTTTCCGCGGAGATATTGCTGGATTCCAAAATTCCCCACCGGTGCGAGCGTGCAGTCATTAGACCCATTTGCCCCCTCGCACAATGAGAGGGTTCATTAAGTAATTAGGGGCGTGGGGGTAGGGAGCGGGGGGTGGGGGGTGGGGGGCTTTGTCAGGCACGTAATGAGGTCGTCAGATCGGCGTCCCAGTTCCTGCAACGCAGCAGCGGAGACCCGTGCCCATTTTTATCTCACGAAAATTAGCTTTACAGATGTCAGTGGAGAGGGCTAATGGATGATGGAGGACACTTATAAAAAATTAAAAAAAGAAACGTTGCGGTGAAACAAAGTCAAAAAGAACACTCTGGGAAAACAAGCTTTAATCTTTGTGTCTGCGGGACCTGTTTGCTACACCCCGCTGGTGTCTGAAGCCATAAGCCATAACCTTGGTCTCACTGCTTCCGGCTACTTCCGCTCAGCCGTAAGAAGCAGCCGAGCACTGTAGGCACAGCATGCAGGTTTCATTGGACAAGAACCTGGCCAATAGCGCGAGTCTAAGAACAGGAAGTGACATCATTCCTGAACCTCAGAATCAGAACCCCCACAGTATGGCGAATGGAGTCCTGTTTCGTACGTACTTCTCTGCTCGTTCTGGCAGTTATGATCAGTTGTCTGCTCGTTCTGGCAGTCATGATTAGCTGTCGGAGAAAAATTGTTTCAGTCGCAGTTGCAGCTCTCGGCAGTCTGTTGAAAATCAGCATTTTTCCCCCGTATTGCATTGGCGATCTGAACTGGCAACCCGCAGCTGCGTGCAAGAAGGGCTGTCTGAACCACTCTGTTGCACCCATCTGCGAGCCAGCCTGTTTCCAACGGAACAGTGCACGGCGTTCGATTCTGAACAAAAACGCAATTCGAGCATCTGACGCGCAGGGACGTGGCAGCAGATCCCGCCCAGCATTAACATCAACATCCGCTGAATGCGTTAGAAACCGTTTACGGTTCAACTCCACCGCCCGGGCCACCGGTCCACCATGCCGTCCTCCGTTAGCACGAGATGCTCAGTGGAGTACGCAGGCCTTCCTGCAGAAGTGTGGGGAGGGTCTGCTCTGTAGCCAGAGCCACAGACAGAACCACAGCCCTGGAACAGAACCACGGCCCTGACACAGAACCACAGCCCTGGAACAGAACCACGGCCCTGGAACAGAACCACGGCCCTGACACAGAACCACAGCCCTGGAACAGAACCACAGCCCTGAAACAGAACCACGGCCCTGACACAGAACCACAGCCCTGGAACAGAACCACGGCCCTGAAACAGAACCACGGCCCTGGAACAGAACCACAGCCCTGGAACAGAACCACGGCCCTGGAACAGAACCACAGCCCTGAAACAGAACCACAGCCCTGGAACTGAACCACGGCCCTGGAACAGAACCACGGCCCTGGAACAGAACCACGGCCCTGACACAGAACCACAGCCCTGACACAGAACCACAGCCCTGGAACAGAACCACAGCCCTGAAACAGAACCATAGCCCTGAAACAGAACCACGGCCCTGGAACAGAACCACGGCCCTGGAACAGAACCACGGCACTGGAACAGAACCACGGCCCTGGAACAGAACCACGGCCCTGGAACAGAACCACGGCCCTGCAACAGAACCATGGCCCTGGAACAGAACCACGGCCCTGGAACTGAACCACAGCCCTGGAACTGAACCACAGCCCTGAAACAGAACCACAGCCCTGGAACTGAACCACAGCCCTGAAACAGAACCACAGCCCTGACACAGAACCACAGTCCTGACACAGAAGCACAGCCCTGACACAGAACCACAGCCCTGGAACAGAACCACAGCCCTGAAACAGAACCACAGCCCTGCAACAGAACCACAGCCCTGACACAGAACCACAGCCCTGACACAGAACCACAGCCCTGGAACAGAACCACAGCCCTGGAACAGAACCACAGCCCTGCAACAGAACCAGGGCCCTGACACAGAACCACGGCCCTGACACAGAACCACAGCCCTGGAACAGAACCACAGCCCTGGAACTGAACCACTGAGCAGGTCTGGACGAGTGGCTCGGTAGCCTGGCTCTGTCTCAGGACGTAAGAGGGCCCGTCCTGATGAACGTGTACTCTGCAGGGACCACCTGGGACTCGTATAAACACTCTCTGGACCAGAGCCCTCCTCTCAAACACTGGCCTAGCAGTAATCGCTGCCCGCCGCAGTTTATTCTGAAGTTCTGTGGAAAGACGGGAGTGTTTGAAAGCCGATCACCAGGGAACGACTCTGACCAGACGCACCAACAACGCGGTCGAAGTCTGGCTCCTCTCCCTGGAGTCGGCTCTCTCACAGTACAGCCTGTTCTCCTGCCCGTGGCTGCTCGTGGTAAATGGCACCCAGGTGTGAAGGACATGAGCACTCCGGTAAACAAGCTGAGCAACTCAGACACGCCCACAATAACATCTTAGGGGAGGGTACCGTTCAGGTGTGTGCCACTAAGAGACAGTCAAAGCCCAGTACAGAATTTTTAAATTGTGTTCTCTCTGCAGAAAACCTTTTCCTGTGCTTCCCTCTAGTGGTAAAGAAAAGGAAGTGACAAATGACTACATGACCGTGAAAAACAATAATAAATCAAGTAGATTAGCTTGGGATGCTTACCAGAGTGAAGATAGGAGGGCATGTGTGTGGTGCTGCATTTATGTTTCATAAAGCACAGCTGCAACACATTTCCACAAACACAGCCAAGAACCAACAAACAAATAAAGCAGTAACAAGCTCAATGAAACAATGCCTCTGATTACAAATCAGTCCTCACCTTCTGTGTGCAGCACTGAAACTGGTACTATATCTCAGACTGTGACCCGCCAAACCCATTTGAGTGACTGCTCTGAAAGATCTCCCATTACACTACTGTTTCCGTTCATTCCATCTTTACCACTGCACCAGGCTGGCCAGTGGGGGATGTTCAACAGATCAGTTCTACACAGACATCAATCATATAATATTGCACAAAAGGAATTGAGGAGCCTTGTTTCAGGAGCAGTTATCCTGTATGTCCAGAGAAAGGGCTGGCCTTTATCTGTTAAGCTGTTTTCAAATCCAGTGGCACTGTAGCAGAAAATAACAAGCTATTGACTGTGACTGTGATGACTGGGCCAAGGACTGTGATGTTCAAAATAAATGAGAAACTTTATTCAAAAAAGTACGACTTTTATTCAGGCTCAAAATCCTGTTTTACAGGCACTCCCTACATTTGAGTTCCCTCGTTTCTGACTGACATTTATTCAGATTTGACTTTTTTTGTTATTCATTTATTATTCATTTATTAAAGACAGTAGAGACAAATAAGCAATGCTCACACATCCAGCCACCAGGGGGCGCTGAGTTCATACACTGCCTGTAACGGCGTGACCTTACCGTGGCTGTAGCTGACCCCGGAGCTGAGAGAGGGGCTGCTGAGGAGGTCCTTGCCGGGAGTGACTAGCCCCTCCTTCCCTTGCCGCTGACTCATCCTGCTCGGGGTCAAAGGTTGCACGTCATCGCCGGGCATTAAGGCAGCTGGGGGGCGAGCAGAGGATAAGCCAGGTTAAGAATCATTTCTCTCAGACTGCAGGAAGGAATTCTGCACAACAGGCTTATGCGTATCTATTCAGCATTTACTTACTGTTTAATCAGCTCAAAAACTGAACCAGGCCGCTCCCCGAACTGGGGCAGGTGTCTGAATACAGGTGTCTGTGATGTCTCCAGAATGTTTTTGAGCTAAACTGTGCTGTGGTGAATTAATTCATTCGTTTGTCCAGTCTATTCAATACTTTACCTACTCAGCTGTATCTTTGTTTACAAATAGTGTTTTGTCAGCATGTTTTCATAAATGTTTCAAGCAGTCATAACACAATGAGTACATTTTTCAAGTCGAAAGATGAGAGATGAGTAATCAACTACACAAAGTGGTGTCAAATTCAACTGGTAAGGCAAGTACATACAAGTCTTCAGTTTAGCCAATGCCTGTCTATCACCCCTGAGCCCCGCCCCCTTTTTCTTCCCAGTTTGAAATGAGCGACTGTGACTCTGCAGCAGCTCACACACCCAGGCAAGCAGCGCTGCGGCTAAATCTAACGCTCTCCTCTGACACACTCACTGCATAAACACTACACACCACACAGCAGTGTTAGCCCTCTGAAGGGAGGCAGAAAACACACAGAAAACAGGGGTGCCAGTCATTTTAACACTTACCATAGGAAATTAAATTAATTGATTTTTTTTTTATTTTTTTTTAAAAAGCTTTACATTTTTCTACACTAATACAGTTGCTTGGGATTAATTCCCCAATTTTTATTTTAGCATAAAACATAGCATTACTGGTACTGTTTATTTTAATGCAGCTTTTTTTTGCTCATCTTTACCAAGGGGTGGCAATAATTTTGAAGCGCGCTGTAAATCTCAGGTAAACCCACGCTACCCCCTGGTGGTGTAAGGTTGCCACTGCATTCTCCGGTTCATAGGCAGCTCACGGTGCACCCTAGGCTTAAACCTGCCACGCCTTTTCAACATCTCGTTTAACATCCGAGACCACGTGACCAGAAGTGCGCCTGTGACAATGCGAACTGACGGCCCCGCCTCTTTTCTGGAAACAGCGGCGCTGGAGAGAGAAGGTTGCCACTTCAGTGACGCAAACCTCATCTCGTCCTCAAGAGGTCTCTCTTCCGCTAGAAAAGTAACCAAGAACCACGGAGTTCCTTTGTTGCGATTAGGCACTGAAATTTCATCGTGTTTTCAGTTCCTTTTGCCAAACATAAAACATGCGCAATAGGTAACACAAACTGAAACATTCCACAAAATATACAAAGGCTAGTTTTTTGGAGTGAATCCACTTCACTCAGAATAGGCCTGATATATGCTGCCCTCTAGTGGTATATATTTAAGATGCAACTGCACCTTTTTCTTGTGTTCTACTTTTTTCAGATCGCGTTTTCTTAATTATAAAATTGATGTGTTTTACTTATGAACTCAATTACAGCCCAGAGCACTTCAGTTTCTAGTCCTTTGAGTGTATGTGGTGTGTGTTTGTGTGTGTGTATGTGTATGTGCGTTCATGCATGCTCATGTGAGCGTGTGCATGTGGTGTGAAAAGCCAACTGAACATACATCAGCATCACTGGGAAAATTAATGCCTTTTTCAGCATAATCCCAGTAATCCCTGAAATGCACTGCAGCTATGCTGATCCAGCACATCTCACATTATCTGTGCATACGGATGAACTAAATATCCACAGTGTACTTTATCTGAGTGCCCCCAGCTTAAAAATTATACACAAGCTGAGCGGGATATTTACCATGCATTTACATTTAAGCATCTTGGTAATGGTGGAAATCGCGGCGGCCCACGTTGGATTAAGACCCACAAACATCTGGCTTGCAAGCCTAGTGCCCGAACCACTTTTAGTGCACATTTAATAATGCATGTTTTTGCAAGGGCATGAAAATGATCTAGGAGACGATGTTCGAGCAAATGACTGTGCGTTAAAAATGGGAGGGTAGAATCGCAATAAGAGCAACACATTTTAAAAAAATGGCACTAAGGGCAGGCAGAAGAAGCTCCTGTGTGGAAGTTACACAGTGTCCTCTGCCATCTTGGCTCAAATGACATGAGCTGGCAGTGTACTGCAAACACAGCCATTTTTGGCTCAAATGACCTAACCTGGCAGAGCACAGCATACGCAGCCATTTTGGCTCAAACGACCTGACCTAGCAGAGCACAGCATACACAGCCATTTTTGGCTCAAATGACCTGAGCTGGCAGGGCACTGTATACACAGCCATTTTGGCTCACACAACCTGAGCTGGCAGGGCAGGGCACTGCATACACAGCCATTTTGGCTCGAATGACCAGGGCTGGCAGTATATCACGATAAGTGGACCAGTCTCCTCGATTCTGCCTGCAGGTGGCCGAGTGCTGCCGAAGATCCAGGCCAGATATAATAAGCGGTGGACAAACTCCCTAAACGGCTTTAAAAAGAAACAAGCCTAAGAGAACACAAGCCGAGCTTTTCAAACTCCACCCGTTTCACTCCAGTTACTTAAAAAATGGATATACCCACTGGGCATTTCTCCCAGAAGTGATCACCTGTTTGCCACACTGTTATAAACTCATAGTCCTACTGCAGTGTTAGACTGATCTAATTTTATTCTGGGCATATATGAGCATGCTTGTACATAGTCTGTGAATTGGACATTCCAAACTCAGGCGGGATGCCAAGTTGGAAAAAGTACATCCAGTACTGGAAATATAAAAACAGTTGGTACTGCAGGTGAATACACTGTACACATTGTAATAAAACATTGTACACCTTAAACAAACTGGTTACCTGCATAGGGTATCCTGGATGAGGCTATGCCTTCACATCCTGGAGAAATGTACTTACTTACTCTGTACCCATTCTATAAATGCCCAGTAAATACTGTACATACCCAGCAATCCAGTAAATACCCAGCTGCACAAGTACACAGCAAACGTAAATATACTGTGTAACAGTTTCAAGCCTGTCGGGCGACTTGACAACGTGGCCTAACCCATGTCACGTGATGCAGGTGGAAAAAGTTCTGCAGAAGCGCTTCAGCAGGCAGGTGTCCAGGTCCCGTTTCCATGGTGACACAACCCTCGGTCCTCCCAGTGTCAGCCCGGGCCCCCTGTGTGGAATGACGGGACGGGACGGGACAGGACAGGACGGGATGGGGGGGGGGGGGGGGAGCCCCAGCCCTCAGGTGTCTATTTATAGTCCCCAGGCTCGTCAGTCTCACGGCCAGCCCCGCCCATCACGGCGACCGAGCGTCACGGCAACCGGCAAAACCAGCGGGAAACACGCCCATGCCGAGCGATTCGCACACACACTCCCCTGGGAATCCTGGCTCTCCCGCATTTTCACCGTCCCTACTTTAAAGGCCATCTGGGACATGTGCACAGGGAGAGTGTTTGGTTGGGCGTAACAAAGAATTTATAAAGAGTCCGTGGCCTGCTAACGTCCGAGTGTTACAGCACCTCTGACGCAAGTGCGTTCCCAGGGATTGATGGGGGGAAAAAACTTAAGAAAACTTGGGGGTGAAAAACAAAATGCTCCAGAAAAAAATTATCCATTTGTTTCATGCATGACTGTTCATCAACCATTCCTCTCACAATCATTTTATGGACAGTACAAGCCTTTCAGTCACATAAACACTGTCAACATGCAGTGAGGTACACAGTGTAGTAGGCACTGGGCAGGTGACACTCCGAAACCTCATTAATCTGCCCGTTCAGATTCACACAGTAATGAGAGAATGATGATGGACAAACGGGCCCAAGCCCATCACATCTTCACACCTTCATATACCCTCACTACACTGCAGACACAGTGGCAGAGGGCATCACAAACCAGCCACGTACATACAGAGTAAGATGGTGTGTCATTCAGAAACCATACAGCCTCAGCCAAGGCTGCAGAACAACCCGAGCAAATATAAAAACCAGTGAAATTTACTCCACACGCGACCCCCCTCACAGAGGCAGATCTTCCCCCACCGAACATCAAAAACCTCCATGCTGCACACTGTATTCAACCCTGATAATGAAGTCCTATTTCCAGGAATTTCCCGAACTGAACAGGAGTGTCTTGGACAGCGTGTGTAATATATATCGCGGGGGGGGGGGGGGGGGGGCAAAAAGGGCACTGCCCTGTGGGGCTGGCCTTTAGCGGGATGCTGCCCCCAAGTCACCCCTCCCACCCCTCTCCATCGGCCTGGCAAAGGGCAGCCCCTTACTCTACGCAGGAGGGGAGGGGGTCTCTGATCTCTGTATGCTGCTAGTGGGGGGAGCATGAGAGAGAGTGACAGGGAGGAGGAGAGTGAGAGATGGAAACAGGGATGGAGCGAGGGAGAGAGAAACAGCTGGACTCCCGATTCAGGGTCTGTGCGCTGGCAGGCCCCGCCCACCTCATTGAATATTAATCAAGTGTGGAACTGTGGGTACTCACTGGCTCCTCCCACCGAGCTCTCATTGGCCCAGCATTGTGCCCCAGTGACAATGACACTGTGAGCCCAAGGCCTAAGGGGCAGGCAGCCCTATCCTTTCATTAATAAGGCTTAAACAGCAGTGCTAGATTAGCTGCTCAGTTTAATTAAATGGAGCAGGGCTATTGTCCTCGAGTCCTATGTGGAGGCGTGGGACCAGGCCAAGCCCTCATTCCAATCAAATTAAATACTCTCACAGGTTAAAATCGCTTTAGCACAAAGGCTGAGATATCCTCCGGAGAATTATGAGTTTAGACATGCTGTCTGTGTCCTTAAACGCCTTTCAAGAACAGCTGTGAAATTCTCCAACAGACTGCAAAAAAAGGATTTCGGGGCATTTCGGTCAGAGCAGTCTAAAAAAAGGAGCAGTGATCGCTTTTTCAGGATGACATAACACACACGATGAGCCGGTAAAACTTAATACAGGCCAATTACACACCGCTCTTTTATGCTTAAACCCTACGAAAAAAAAACAGTTATACTAGAAAGACCTATAACTATGGAGACCCCATTACACAGGAACTACACTTCAATAGTCACTAAAAACCAAACTCAACATTTGGTCCAGCTTTTCAGCACTTTGTCCTTGTTCGGCAGAAAGATTTCACCCGAGCAAAGTGATATAAACTGACTGATGTTTCCTCCGTGATTAATCAAGCGCAGCGTCGGCCGTGCTGATGAGCCTCGTCTTTTCTCCGCAGACATCTACGCCGTTTATCCACCCAGCGAACGTGCATTAAAAGCAGGGAGGGAGAGCGAGAGGTTGATTTTAACGAGGCAATTAAGTGTGATTAACGATGCACGACGTGGAGTTTAGAGCTGCTTATGATAATAAATTCAAACAAGGGAAGAAAAATCTCGGTTTCTTTTTTTTGTTCGTTTTTTTTCCAAAGGTAAAGGCATTTCAAATGCCTGTGTCTGCTAAAAGGGGGAAAAAACATGGCTCACATTAGCACAGGTAGCAGTTATTTCAAAAGATTGTTGCGTCCAGCTAAATGCGTTCACTGGCTTTAATATTTTTCAGGAAGCGGCCCTTGGTTACGATGTTCTAAAACGTCTGGCGTTCTCCCTCGAGAACTCAGGAACCATGGCAATGATTACAGGAGACATCTTGTTTTACAAGTCAGAGAACATGCGAGCAGAGCTGGGTTTACACAGCCATATTTATGTTTATCTCGTATTTATGACAGCTGAGATTTTGGTACGAGGCCACGTTCCCAGTGTTTCCACCTGAAACAGTGCTAACAGCACAGTGCCCCCCCACCCCGTTTCACTCTCAAGCACGCAGGCACGGTGGGAAAACTGCCAGCGAGCGTCTGGTACTGACAGTTAGGCGGGGCCTTCACACTGAAAACAGCACTCAGAGGCAGCAGAGAGGCTCATGGGTCAGACTGCGCGCGTGCGTGTGTGCGCGCGCGGCGTCGCCGACCCAGCATGCATCACTGCACCCACGCAAGCGGTGTCCGGTAGAGCCAGGCGCTCACGTCACGAACCAGAGGGGGTCTGCTCAGCGTCGGAGCAGAAACGACCCCCCCCCCCCCCCCACCCACCCGCTCGCCCCGGTCCCCCCCGGCCCGTCTCTGTTCTCCATTGTGTCCACAGCGTATCCGCTCTCGCCATCAATCAATCCGCCCCAGAGGGCCTGCAGACTGGACCCTGATCTGCCGGGATTTACAGTCGCAAGCGAGCCCATCCCAACCCCAATGGAGGGCAGGGGGAGGGACAAACATATGACGAACATATGATTGATGTAATCCAGTTTCTCGCCATGTCTGCATGCTGAATTTAATACACTTTCTCACCACACTTACATGCTGAATTTAATAGTTTCTCACCATGTTTACATGCTGAATCCTCTGCAGAAACAGCAAACTCCATACAGTGCAGTAGAGGACAGACCCACAGAAACATTAGCTTGTGTTTATAGTGTCACACAAAGGTTTTGGAAACTGAATAACTGTAGTTAAATAAGAACACACAGAAGAATCGATGGCGAGGCGTTTGGGCAAGACGGCCTGTGGCTGAGGTGGTCTGCACTAAGCAGTGCTACTTCACGCTTCATTTATGGAGGAGATCTCTCTCTGATGTCCTCAGCCCGGGTACACCTGCAGTCTAAACACCCCCCCCCCCCCCCCCCCGTAGCTATGAGCTAACTGACTGCAGGGAACAAAACTGACACAAGAGAATGGATACCACAGGTAACAACCCCACCTCCCTGTTCCTCTCCCTTCCAACCGCACACACCCTGAGGGCTGTATAACAGGCTGGAGAGACAGAGGGGTCACCCCCCACCACCACCACCCACCCCCCCCCCCCAGTAGAAACAGAGCAGGCATCAGTTCCTGCCACTGAGCTCAGACCAGTATTACCAGGTGGTCATGTGACACACACGACACAACTCTGTCAAAGGGTGCGAGCGTGTCCCCTCCCTCTCACAGTCGGCGTGAGGTTCGACAGACACCTGAAGGAGGCGTTTCATTGCTCAACAGAAGACTTCTACCCCAGCAAAAGCTTTTGGTTGGCCGGACCAAGCGCACAAGATCAATGTCAGATGAGGGAGACTGATAAAGGGCCGGTACGTCCAACCAGACACTTTCCCTGGGTCGTTCTATGTACTCCTGAAACAACCCCAGGCGCTCGTGCTCTTCAGCCTGTTGTGGCTTATGGCTAACGGGAACCTTGTGTTCTTTCTCCACCACCTGTACACTGGCGAACAAAAAAAAACCTCAATATGCATTAGGTAATAAGTGTGTATTGAAAGTGTCTAGTTGGGCGTACCAAGCAAGCCACACACATCAATCGTGCAAACCATACGGTTAAACGATTGACGCATCCAAACAGCCTGAATGCTGCCCCCCCCCCGCCCCATGGATTAATTTCCAAATACCAAACTGCTGTTTTTTTCACCCTGAAACTGCAATTAAATTTCAAGCAGCGACCATAAATCTCCATAAAATGACAACTTAGGAACAAACGGCAGATAATTTAAACGGAGAACAGCCCTGTGGTGAAGGTTAATCTCACAGAACAGCACACAGCCCACAGTCCCTCACGGACAGAGAATTCTCTGGTGTCCATCGCTGTCATTCATGCCTTTAAACAGAGAACAATTAGGACTCGTTAGGAGTAACTGGCCATAATTAGGCCAAAAAGGCCTACATATTCCAGGCAATAAGCCTACTATGCCCAGTATGAACACCAGGAGATTCTGTGAGATTTGGGCAAAGCTTCTTGTTTCCAATAAGGCGGAAGGCTTTTAAATCTGAAAACACTAGGCCCAAACACCTCCATACCAGGTAAAACTGGATAACTGATTTTTTATTTTTATTTATTTATTTTTTAAATCAAAGAGGAAATACAAAGAAACCAAAATGGCTCATTTGACAGCAACAGAACATGGTACTCGTTAAAAAACGTTCAACAGAACATGATGGACATGTAGCCTATCTGATGGGGACTGCATGACAAATGACTCTGTGTGTGAGTCTGAGTGTACAGATCTCATCTACATAGAAGGACTCTACTGGCCTAACATCCCCAGCATTGGGGGCAGTACAGGCCAATCTTCCGTGCAGACCCACTGACACCTTCAGCATTTCTCAGATAAAGACGTTCCTCCAGAAGCACAACGAGAGGAAGACAGCCGGGAAAGATGAAAACGCTGCATGGATTCTGAAGTCGAACAACGTGGATTTCCTGCCAGTGTTGTCCCTACAATTTTCTTTTTTTTTTTTTTTTTTAAGAATTCATTGGCATAACATGCACGTAGAAGGGATGGTGCAGATATCCTCCAAAATGCTATTTTCACATTGAAAATGTTCTTAATGTCATGAACAATAACCTAATGGAGAAAAGAAAATAACATTCAGAAACATAATACCCCTACCCGTCAGGAGATAACAACCACTAATAACCTATTTCAGCTTATCAGAGCCATTTTCACTGCTTTACTGCTAAACCAGCTAAATGATTCCATTTCCGAAGAATCACTGCTCCCAAATATGTCTTAACTGTCCATCTCGATGCTTTGTTCTGCACAAGGACAGAAGTCATTGCAATGAGTCTGGCAGATCTTTTGACGCGAGCGAACGTCTGCCTATAAATTCAGAACTGTTGGACTAAACCTCAGTTCACCCTGCCTGTCCACATGCCTCACATAATCAGAATGTCCAGCTTTTTTGAAACACACTGTAAGGTCAAGTATTCAAAGTATATGTCCTCCCCCCACAGAACAGCTTTTAATTAAGATTACTAATTTTCCTTTGACTAAGCCCCTAAGTGTCAACCCCTGGAACAGGAGATTCACAAGCCCTTCAACCCAAACAGCTAGCCCAAACAGCTGACTAACAGTGGGAACATCAGGAGATTCAGGTTCCCATCCCATCCAAGAAGCAGCAGCAATTAAGTGATCAAGACCAGAGCAGGAGCCAAGGCCAAAAACTACTGATTGGCTGCAGACTACTCACCTAAACTGCAGAGGCACGCTCTCTGCCTGACTTTCACCCTCCGATCAACAAAATGTTGACCACAGACCCAGAGGGTAACTAACAGTTTTTAGAATGAATGAATGAATCTTGCTCATTAATTAAGCCAAAATTCTATTATACAACACATAGGCCAGTCCACTTTCAGATGTGTATTCCTACTGACACAGGCTTAAATTACAACAAAATCTGTAACTAGTACTCGGGTTACACGGATGCACAGTCAAAATATAACACCAAAGGTATCTTAAATATAATAATAATAATAATAATAATAATAATAATAATAATAATAATAATAACAACAATAATAATAATAATAATAATAATAATAATAATAATAATAATAATAATAATAATAATAATAAAGCACTTCACCCATAAACCCTTATCTAAATACAGCTTTGTTTAGGCACTGCTGAGCCTCTGGATAGCTAAGCTACTGTTCTGGGGGGGATGGGCCCCTACAGCCTGGCAGGACAGTGCCAGTGGACAGTGCCAGGGGCGGCTGCAGCAATGAGCGTGAACGTGAACGTGCACAATAATAGGGGTAATCTCAACTGACAAAAAAAAAAACAACAAAAAAAACAGGTAGCCTAAAGTAAAACAGCTACAGCTTTTTTTTTTTTTTTTTACATCCAGTAAAACTAGTTGTAAAGAGTGTAAACAGATAACCTTATTCTGAAAACATAAGGATAACCTCATTCTGAAGAATAACAGTTAGCCTTATTCTGAGATCTACAAAAACATGTGTTCACCTATAATTCTACAGATATCCCATTCCAGTACCTAACTTTACTACTGAAAGAGAAGTGAGAGATCTTTCATTACCAGTATTAGTAAAAGCAGGACAGTCTCAGCATTGTTCTCACACAGTTCACAGTTAATAGGTGCAGAAGGACGAACCCGCATCAGAGCTTTGACCTACTGCCCTACAAACTATTTATAAACACAGCAGTGGCAGTGACCTTTCCACATTCAGTTTAAAAAAAAAAAAAAAAAAACCCCACTTCAAATGTTTGTGACTTTGAATCTAAATTTGTGTCAGATCGCAGGTCAGTCTCCATACCAGCGACAGCTACTCCGCTGCTGTAGAACAAGCAACTCAAAATACACAAATAACCTTTTATACAAATACAACTGCTCTGGCAGCTTTGGGTCAAAATGCAAGACAGCGAGATACGCTAGGAGATTAGCGTACGAGACAGCGAGAGATGCTTGAAGGTTAGCGAGCGAAAGCCACTCAAGAGGTTAGCGTATGAGACAGCGCGATACGCTAGGAGATTAGCGCACGAGACAGTGAGAGACACTCGGAGGTTAGCATGTGAGACAGGAAAAGACGTTAGGAGGTTAGCGTGTGAGACAGCGAGAGACACTCGGAGGCTAGCGTGTGAGACAGCGAGAGACACTCGGAGGCTAGCGTGTGAGACAGCGAGAGACCTTAGGAGGTTAGCATGTGAGACAGCGAGAGACCTTAGGAGGTTAGCGTGTGAGACAGTGAGAGACCTTAGGAGGTTAGCGTGTGAGACAGTGAGAGACCTTAGGAGGTTAGCGTGTGAGACAGTGAGAGACACTCGGAGGCTAGCGTGTGAGACAGCGAGAGACACTCGGAGGCTAGCGTGTGAGACAGCGAGAGACCTTAGGAGGTTAGCGTGTGAGACAGCAAGAGATGCTAGGAGGTTAGCGTGTGAAACAGCGAGAGACGCTAGGAGGTTAGCGTGTGAGACAGCGAGAGACGCTAGGAGGCTAGCGTGTGAGACAGCGAGAGACCTTAGGAGGTTAGCGTGTGAGACAGCGAGAGACCTTAGGAGGTTAGCGTGTGAGACAGTGAGAGACGCTAGGAGATTAGCGTGTGAGACAGTGAGAGACGCTAGGAGGTTAGCTTGTGAGACAGCGAGAGACGCTAGGAGATTAGCGTGTGAGACAGTGAGAGACGCTAGGAGATTAGCGTGTGAGACAGTGAGAGACGCTAGGAGATTAGCGTGTGAGACAGTGAGATATGCTAGCGCAGAGGGCTGCGGCCCACCGGGCGGTCCTCTCAGCACTGCGACGGTGGAAAGTAAAAAGCAGCGACACCGCTGGTGTCAGAGCCGTTAAAACAGCCGGGCATGACAGGTAGTCACCTGGTGGGGACAGCCGGCAGGAGGACCCCGTGCTAATGGAGAGCGTCCCAGCATGCAACGGGAGGCTCCGATCTCGACTTACTGCCTGTGTGAAGCACAAGAACAAAGGAATAACAACATTTAAACAGACCTGAATCCCTCCAGACACAAACACAGCTAGCTGGGTGTAAAACAGATTGAAACCACACAAGAACACTAGTAGTTATTTACAGGATGGATGTATGTACTTATGCAAAATATGACCCATGGCGACAGAAAATGGAACAGCAGATTCTGTCCAGAGAGCCTGTTTTGATCATTCTAGTACAGCATGTAATAATAAACAAACACTGCTCAGAGTAGACTGCCCTGAGAAATATGATTAAGAAACTGATGATAAACCCATTGACCCAACAGAGTTGCTTCTATTTAAAGGGACACTACTCTGGGGGCTTAAACTTTATTTCAGTTTTACTGGACGTTTTTTTTTATTTATTATTTTTTTTAATCGGCCCAGCGATGAAGGACATCCTTTATTTTTAAAACGAGAGCAGACAGGTGCACCCCTCCTTTCAATTTTTTTTCTTTATTCAGACGAGTAGAAAGCAGAGAGAGAAACAAGACTGAATATGGACCACAGATAGCAAGTTCTTTTGTTTTTTGGGGGGGGGGGTTTGGGGAAGGGGGGGGAAATACAATCTGCACCACGTCTCCCCGCAACAATAGATACTTTAAATACACATTTTAAAAATTACAGAGAAGTTTCCAACAACTTACACACCAGCATTACAACAGTGCGTTTAGGGCATGAGGGCCTTCGCAGTCCGAAGCAAGAAAATACAAGCAACTCCAAAGCAGCCTGCCCTGCACAGCAATGTTACGTTTCCAGAGGCTGTAAATGTCCTAATGTAATAGTGAATAATCATAATTGCACAAAATAAACAGCAGTTTTCATATCATGCCGGCACTTCTTTCCTTGAACGCAGTGGTCTCCGGTCGCACGCGCCACAGAAAATAGTTCCAACTAAAACGATAACAGAGTAACAACCGCACAGCCTCTGAATAACGTAAGATCTATGCACCGTACAGTACAGTCTGTGTACAGTACAAGCTGGAAAGAGTCCCAGGAAGACAGGAAACAGCACAGAGAGCTACAGTATGAGACAGCGGTCTCCCGCACACTTTCTACGGTGGTATCAGCGAAGAGGAGCGAGTGGGGAAGATAGATTAGGGAGCAGTGGAGTCGTGTTTCACCGCTGGAGAGAGGGGAGGACTGGAGAGGTCACAGAGGCAGGCTGCAGACGACAGGCTCTGCCTCTCCACACAAGAAGAGAGGATTACAGCCACTGAAAGATGGGTAAGAAAGATGAAGAGAACACCCAGGGAGTGAGGAGGGATTGAGCTGCAAGCTTAAAGGAGGGGGGAGAGCCTCGAACGCCCCCCCCCCCCCCCAGAACAAGGACAGCATGTCCACAGAGCTGCATCGGTAACAGAGTGGCACACTCTCAGGGGAACTGGAGGGTTGCCAGTTCAAATCCCAGCTCATGGGACAACTGTAGTCTTCTGAAGAAAGTTTTTTCCAAAAGTAAAGGTCAAATAACTGGCTGTGCAAACAGATGATATTTATACCCCAACTAGAACCAGAGGACTCGAGCCTAAACCTATCCACATGTATAAAATATCTTAGAATTGGGAACTCAAGGTTGGTCAGTCAAGGGACCACTCCAGAATTTAACATCGGCTGGGCGTGACTTCGTTTCTCAAAGACTCAAAAGCTCGAGTAAATACAAAATGCAGAGACAGCAATGAGCCTGACAAACAAAACAAAAAAAACAGACAGAAAACCTGTGAACAAAAGAAACGGATGACGTTTAGGCTAAACTAAAAGATTATTAGGCCCCCCTCCGACCGCTCCCGTTTGAAGAAACCCGCTGCTCACACACAGCGACAACGGCGAAGAGAAACGCATTTTCGTCACAGCGTTCTGAAACTCCAACAATACATTTGAAACTGACTTCTTTAAAATGACAAAAAGGAAACAGGAAATTGTTAGGCTTTATAACTTCCTTCGACGCATAGCGGACCCCCGATCCTTCCCCTTCGCTATGCTAAGCAGACCACCCACCGGAAACCGTAGAAGTTTGTCGTACAAGGTTGTAAAATTTGCACCCTTGGGAAACATTTGCTACTAATAATCACCGCAGGCTAATATCAAATTTGCAGTGTATTTACTCCCAACAGCATCTACTTTTACATTACATTACATTACAGGCATGTAGCAGACGCTCTTATCCAGAGCGACTTACACAACTATTACACAGCATTTACACTGCATCCATTTACACAGCTGGATATATAGTGAAGCAATGCAGGTTAAGTACCTTGCTCAAGGGTACAACAACAGTGTACCTACTCAGGAATCAAGCCTGTGACCGTTCAGGTTACAAGCCCAGTTACTTACCCATTAAACTACACTGCCGCCCATACAGTATTGATTTTGTATAGTATTGCAAAACGTTTCTCTCTTAGTCTTCTACAAATCGCCTCGTGATTAATAAGCAAATAATTTAAATAGTGAGTGTTCTCACAGTGAAATAGGAAATAGCATATTTAAAGTCACGCCCAAATATGTTGAGCAAGCCTCAAAACTTCCCACATCAAGAGGAAATACAAACACGTGCCTTTTTTTCTCATCAAAACACATGCAGAAGTTATACACCTCCTACTCAGACACAAACGGACAGCTTTAATGAGAACCCTTTTAATTTAACCCTTCTTAAAATGATAAGCCCGCTCTGTCTCTGATCTTCTCAAGTCTTGCAAATGAAACTAATTTGTTGGAACACACATTTAAAAGGTAGACATCAACACATAACTGTAATCTAAGCCTGATCACTAGCCCCACCCCAAAAAAGGTGTTATACGCCTTAAAAAACACAGGAAATATAGCATCGCTGTCTGAAAATGAATTCATACAGTCATACAGCCCACTCAGGCAAACAGCAGCCTGAACTCTAAACCCTGGGAGTAAATGCTTCCACACAGAGCGCCTGTACAAACAGTACAAACATTCATTTCTGGAACAAGTCTCAGACTATGAAAAGAACTGTAAGGCACAGAGAACACGGCCAAATACTACTAATGCTACGCATACGGTACTGCATGCGGGTCGCTAACACACTCACCCTATCAGTCGTCCACAGGGACACCGGGGGTGGGGGGGGGGGGGGGTATGGGGACCGTTGCACCCGTGGCTGTATTTGCACAACAGCTCAGAGCTAATATTTACACTCATTCCACAGGAGGGAGTGCGCGTCTGGCAGGGGCAAGCAGGCGACAAGCGCTATCGCGGCTCGTGTGCCCTGTACTCTCCAACCGGCTCTTTCCATCGTTCTCTCCCTCCATTCCCTCGCTTGTCAACAGGAGAAAGCAAGCCCAGGGACGTAGCCGCTTTTCGGCTGTAGTCCCTGGGCTGGGAGAAGCTAAGTCTCCAGTTAATTTAATCCAGGCTTCGGCGGTCGAACTCAGGCGATTTCTGACCACGGCGGCCCGAGAAGCTGACCTTCTGAGCGCCTTTTTACGATTACGGCAGGGACAGCAAAAACCCCCACAGCTGCCTGAAATCAGCCAGGCTGCTCGGTCGACCCAGACACATGCTGTACACAAAACATAAAACCAACAGCGTCACGGCCTGCAAGAGAATGGACGTCAAAACGCTTGAGGAGCAAATCCATTGATTTATTAACCCCTTCAAGCGCAAGATGATAAACACGTGATTGGAATGTTCTTAACTTAACTGAACATTCTAATGCTGATGTCACAATCACTACTGGTAACTGAAAGCAATGGAGTTCTAGAACACTGACATATAATTCTGAAAAATAAACATTCCAAAAAACTACAAGTACAACCTGACACGTACAAAACCGAAGTAACAGCAACACTGTATCTACTGCAATCCGAAACTGAACAGACACTTAATTCATAATTCATACAGCACAAATTATAAAAAAAAACAAATAAGGTAGGCCTAACCTGAAGAATACAGGAGCTGCAGATTTTCGCTTGTCTGGGAACTGTCTCTTTAAGAGTGGGGTGAAAACACCTACCCCTGCAGGCGCGCGGGGTCGAAGGAGCCGCCCTACAGGAAGTCCTCTCAGCGAAACAGTCTGTGGAGCTCTGGCCTCTGCCTGCCCTGCCGCGACTACCACTACGTACCGGGGCCGAGACCTGACACGACGAAGCCCGTATCCCAGAGAGAGAGAGTCAGGGAAGAGAGAGTGACAGACAGAGAGAGAGAGGGGGGAGACAGAGAGAGAGGGAGTAGGGGAGATGGAGGGGGGGGGCAGAGAGAGAGAGAGAGAGAGACAGCAAGCAAGCTCTCAGGCTGTCATAACACCCACTGCTGTGGACTAGCACTGTTCTCACACAAACACACCCATCCTCCTTTCTTAGCTCTCTCTCTCTCTCTAGCTCTCTCCTGCCCTCCCTCCCTCTCGCCCCTTCTTGTTTGCTTTTCTTTTCTCAATGACCATTTTTCTCTCTCTTTCATACACATAAACACACACACGTACGCACGCACACGCACACACACACAAACTCACTTGTTCACCATGCATGCTATATAAGCCTCAGTACCAACACATCAAACAGAAAGCTCTGTGCCTACTAAGACCAAAAAAATTATTACAGCAGTACATGCATTCAGTTTTTCAGGCTCATTAACACTGTTTTTGTTGCTCTTATTTTGTTCCTGCAAACTACTTATGTGCATGAATCCAGCCCTAAAAAAAAATAAATAATAATCCTGGAAACAGCTTTTTCTATAATTAGCCGCTCTGTGGAATGCATTCATATGGCATAATTATTCTCCCTGCATCTTTATTTAACATTCAAGTTGCTGGTTAGGGATCTGGTCTTCTAATTGGATGGCTGCAGGTCCAGGTGTGTCTGTGAGCAAGGCAAGCTAAACTGTTTCAGTAAAGACCCAGCCGAGCATGGCGTCGTGCGCCTCTCAGCTACAAATGTGGTTCCCAGAGCCGAGCAAAGTGTGCATATTCAAAGGAGACCATTGATTCAGGCTGGACTGAGGGACGGCCCATTCATCGCCGTGGTGGCAAAGACATCCCACCATCCATTGGTCGCGAGAAGGCGCCAGAGCCTACTGACTTCAGCCGCACGTTTCTTCCACCAATCACGCATCAGCTTACTGACGCCACATGCTGATCGAGGTATCGTGCATGTATTGCTCCTTCTGTCTGCCGCCATTTTGGGAGAAAGAGAGTTTGAGGATTTTGAGGGGAAAGCTGATATCAGAGACGGACGAAAGAGTTGTCTTGCTTTTCTTTATTTGCTCTTCTCTGGGGCTGGCCAGATGAACTGGCTTATCCAGACGGGACTTTGTTCACATTTCAAAGGGACTTTTTACCTGAACAAACAGCGCTTCGCACTTTTGAACGTGGAGCGCGAGTTCAGTCAGAAGCACACGATCAAAACGCGATCAAAAGCCCATGGCTTTTTCCAAAAAAAAAAAAAAAAAGTTTATTTTTTGCAGATTAAAACATGCCCTTAAGAAACATCGCCTTGAAATCACATAAAACAAAGACATGGCTTAACAAACAGTCTTATCCCTACGAGAAACACAACTGAGGAAATTAAATAAACATGTTGTCTAATTTTTTAATTAAGTACTTACTCGGCTCACAAAATATATTTAGCTGTTGCACAGTCACAAAATGAAATCATTCCCCGATAATTAAGCAATATTTTACATCATGGGTTTAAAGTATTTTTTTTCACTGCAGTGACAACCAAGTGGGATTTGATATTTTTGGTGCATAGCAAGATTCAGCAGATAGCCGTATAGCAACCTAGCAGAGCAACAACACTGAAGCAGTCAACTCAGGTTTAATGATGTAAGATGGCCGATGACTCATCCAGCTAAGACACTGGGATCCAGTGTGTAGAAACCAACTCACTGACTGGTGTGGGAATCTAACCGTAACGGTCAGTGCTGATGGTGTTTAGCAGCTGGGAGGCACACAACTGGCCATAGCGCCCCCTGGTGGGGGGGAAGATTTTAGCTGGCAGGACTGTCCTGGCCTCATCGCACAGGGGAAAGTTCTCCAGTCAGTTAGGTGCACACAGGTGCGCTTTATGTTTAGACACTGCTCCACAGAGGGAAAAGAGGCAGCTATTGCTCTGATGAAGGGTGTTAACGCAATGAGAGGGACCTAACAATACAAGCGCGTATAATAAAGATGAAACAGTCCTGGTTTTATGCAGCCATATGTAAGCTTGTATCATAAAAATATCATACGTGCCATAAAATGATACAATCTTGAAGACTGAATAAACTAAAATGATAGCCGGCTATAAAAATATTACAGAATTCACTAAATTCAAACCAACAGTTATGGTCCATCTGCCAAAATATAACATTTATGTGTTTGTTTCTGGCCATTGTCAGCAATAGCTCATGAGCTACTTATAAGCACAACAAACTTGACTTGCCACTGAGTTTGGCATTTAGTTACAACTAACATATTTTTTTAAAAAAAATTTTTAATTAAATGTGCTGATAAAATGTATTAGGAAACAGGCTTTGGCCGATACACTATCATTTGTGCTACATTTCCTTGCAGACCAAGTTTAGACAAAAGCGGTGACAAGGGCATAATTCTGGTCAGCTGGGTGTAGCCTAGTTGACCAGTTGGGTGTAGCCTAAACACAGAACCAGAGCACAGAGCACTGGCTTTCATACCAAAAGTGCCGAATAGAGAATTAGCATCGGCACAAAACGCTTGTGGTCTCACAAGTGGCAGTTAGAAAAAATAACCGACAGAGCGGAGTTAGAACTGCGGGAGGACACAGCGTTATAGATCAGCAATCAAAAGCAATTCTCCAACACTGTCATTAATGAGCCCGAGCTCATTTGCACAACAATTCCAGCCATTTTAACGGAGATAAAGAGCCGCGCTTTAATAGAGAACTCCAGCTGGCTGCCTTCTTTTTAAAACGAGGCTGACAAGGCGCGATCAACGGCTAACTCAAGTGAAGAGTTGCCTTCATTTCCTAGCAACGCGGCGGGATTTAATTAAACCGCAATATTAATACAGTGTAACGCAACTGGCGAGAAATAAAAGAGGAAAATAAAGTTCATAACGGGAACAGAAATAACGGTCTACAGTGCGTTGTTCTTATTGCTCTGGGCAATGCTATATTGCTTCTGGGCCATACAACACTACGGGAAAAAATTATCTTTACAGCTTTGGCTATCAAAATACAGGCCGATAAAATCAACATTTAAACCGACTCCCTGCGCTTCCCAGTACTCTGTCTGGCTCTGAAGAGACACGAGACATGGCGTTTGTATAAAATCTTTGATAACACTGTCCAGCGTGTCCTCACTCCGCAGGGTGTTGGAACCACACTTCAGCGTAATTACAGCAGATAGGCTCCACGCCGTCTCCTCTAATGCGCTCTGAAGCCTTGGCAACTCCACGGTTTGTCAAGAGGTTCCGAGAGCTTAACCCCCCCACCCCCCCAAACCGTGCCGCAAATCCACGCATTCCGCTGAACTGTGTCACCTCAGCACAATGCAGATGTAAGGTGTGATTGATTTCACAGGGGGGTCAATATCCCAATGACGTGATTCACCCGGCTCTGCATGTCTCCCGCACCCATACACTCCCATGGGAGTGGCTCAACAACTAACTACACAAGCACCAAGAGCACACCGTTGTGCACTATGGGCTGTTGGATACAAAATAATCAACCGTTATCTTAAATATATACATCTGTGTGTATCCTATACATAACGATAAGACCTATAGCCCAACGAGGCCTGAAAATGCATTCAGCGTATTCCAGAAATACGTGTATTAACTGTATATATCAAGCACATACCAAATCTTGGGAGGCAATTATCACTGGACTGTCTGTGCTTTTGTTGTTTAATTAGTTGTGCTTGTTTGTCTATTTTTGTCAGTGGATAAGAGGACCACAATGCAAACGGATAATTGGCTTTTTTTTGAGTGCTTATCTTCAATAGCTTTTTAAGGATACATACTGTTAGCTCAGCTGCGAGATGTTTGCCCTGTTCTGGTGCTGACTGCGTTGCCATATTTTTCTGTGTACATTTACAATAGGAATTGGAAAACGTTATGAATCTTTTCTGTGTAATTAAAGTTTTGATGTACTTCTGTTTGCGTTCGATTGTACACTGCCTTCTGGGGCAGGTCTCTTGCGTAAATGAGCTTTCAATCTAAGTGAGTACCCCATTTAAATATCGACAAATTAAATTAAAAATAAACACCAATCAATCAGTCAATCAATCAATCAGAGACTGATTCCCACAAGGTTAATTAACAAACAAATGCTGTGTCCAAACAAACACGTTGTACATTCTCTTAGAAGCCCAACATGTCTTTTTAGTGAGCTCTAACTTTGGCTGTTCGTTTATCATAAACAGTTTACGAAATGTGCTGCAGGCCCTTAAATGGGGCCTCCTCAAACAAGTGTAAATATGAAAAGTTGAGACAAATAACAACCCTTGTCTGCACTTGTATTGTCAGCACTGGCATCCATTTGTGATGGTTTGAGCAGCAACAGACAGAGGAGATCGGTGATTCAAATATCACCTCCAATGTTTATGTCTCAACAGGCATATCTTCTCACGGCAGTATCTACTAAGACTTGTTTAGGGCTGACATTTTGTTATTTTGGCAGTTATGGGAACTTCATAAACACAGAAGATATACTGAGTGATGTTATTTTTATTGGTTTATATTTTTATATACTGGCAGGTTTTTTTTTTTTTTTTTTAACTCTAACTCACTATTTTCAACTGGCATTGCCACATCTGAGGAGTTTCAAGCCCAGACAAAACCAGTTACACACCTCGGTGAGAGGAACCAGGTATAAAGAATTGCACTTTGTGTGCTCAGCTTATGCATATATATATATATATATATATATATATATATATATATATATATATATAAAATTAAGTTAAATTAAAAACAAACACAGAATGAGGTGGCATGACCTAGCCTACTTATGATTGCTTTTTTAAACGATGGATGACACAATTTCCACATGAAGCCCACGCTTGAGCACTACACCCACTCTTACAATGGAGCCTCTCCAAGAACAGCGCCGCCCACTCTCAAAACACGACGAGAAAATTAAAACTCTCCAAAAAAAAAAAAAAAAACCCCCACCGCATAGAAAATAAACAATGACGGTCGTAATCACTGTGTTCTGTACGCAAGCATTCGGAATTATTCGCTGCTCGCTATTACAGGCCTGAATACACAAATTATTACCTTAATTACGCTTGTGCCCAGTATAAAAGCACTAAGCGGCATGAATGAAAGAGGGAACGTTTTGTAACGAAACGCAGGCACCGCCGCGGCGGAACAGGAAACCGTTAGGGGAACGTCAGCAGGGCGGCGTTTTAGCTCAGTGTTGCCGTGCCGTGATGACGCAAGAGGACAGAATCGCAGAGCTCGCGCAAGGTCGCGATAACTCAAGCCGATAGGCAGAGTTATTGAGGGTGGTCGCGTATTAGTGGAAAAAATTTATCCGGATTTGCCATTTATCTGGCCTCCGCCGCCACCATCACCGCCGCTGCTCGCCAGGAGGGCTGTAAAAAAGCTACTTTTACGAGATTCCAGATTAAGCATCCAGCACGGTTCGGATTGCCTTTTACGCGATGACGGCACAGGCTTCAATCTTCCGTGTCCGAACGGGACAGTGCCGGAACAATCGGAGAACGCCTGATGACTCTGCCTCAGTATGCGATTTGCGCCATCGTACGCAATCAATTTAGGGTCTCATTTTTTCCATACATATGCCCTGCCCTGGTACGGACCTGACAAGAACAGAAGGGGAAAAAGTAGATGAGAGGAAGGCTAAAGCTCCAACACCCCCAAGATCCTACCGAGAGTAGCCTGATTTAAAATGGCTGTACTGCTGCACACCCATAAAGAACAATATATAAAAAAACTTCCTGAAAAAAAAAAAAAAAAACTGACGGAGCATGAAATTCATTCAAGTTTTTTTTACAACCCGCTTGAGGGGTTCATCTTATTCTAATCCCGTTTGCGATTGCCTGAGAAAATGACTGACTGGAATGAACCTCTCCACTCTGCCTGGGAAGTACAGTAGCTCAGTTTTAGTAGATAAACAGACCACACAGGCTTGTGCCAGGAGCACAAGTGCTATAGTATTATAGCATCTATTTTTAATGGTTGCAAAAGCAGCCTTCACACATAAAAGTGCAGTTATATCACCTGCACAAAAAAAGAGACAAATAGAAGGCTATTCATATTTATGAAATGGTTTATAATAGGGGTAGGCAGATACAAGTAAATGAAATAGAAACAAAACTGAAATTAAAAGAAAGTTCAAGGTTTAGACTTGGTGACCTAATTTAATCATGGTCAATTTTTGGAATCATTGTCCAAAAGAAGATGCATATATCTGCAATGGTGGAAATTCTTTTGCTTTCTGTGCCGTATTTGGAAAGATTTTACATCTCTGTGCCAAAACTCCCCTTGGCATTAATGTGGTACTGTTTTCTGGCTCAAAATATTCCCTACTGGCATGTGCAGAAGAACAATCTGGAAGAACGGGTCAAAACCTGGAATCGAGTGAAGCGGGAGTGACGTCATGTCGAGTGTGCACACTTGCTGGGGGTCACAAACAAACCACGATGTCCTCAAGGAATTTGTGTGCTGGCTGAGGGAAATCGATTTATTTTGGACTGCATAGGGTTGGAATTTGTTGGACGTTTCTCTCTGCAACAGCTCTGAATGTTTAGAGTCACTGGCTATTTACGGCCTTTGACTGCGTTGTGTCTACTTGGCCAGTGGTTGGTAGTCATTTTTCCCACGGCGAGCAGGAACTGGGGCCGTGGTCTATGCGTGGCAAATTGTGGTCACTCACTCACTCACTCACTCACTCACTCACAACCTTTGAGGGAGGTTTGGTGGGACGCATGCGCAGGCGGTGCTTCGTTTAGTAGGACGCACGCGCAGGTGGTACAGCACAACATTTTTTATTTGTATTTTTTTTTTTTTTTTTAGCTGTCCAGTCTTCCTCCTGTACAACTCAGGCATTCTGATGGCATTCTCTACTCTCCAAAACCCAGCAGGTCACTTCAACAAGGCTCCTGTCATGTTCCGTGATTAATGTGTGATGCGTCCCTGAACCCTCAGCATAATAGCTCGCCGTATTGGGGAAACGTCCATCTCCAGGCCCACAAATCTGCAACAGACAACCGAGGTACTGGGAATATCGTAGCCAGCGGAATACCAAATGCGCCATCTCCTTTTGCACCCCTGAAGTGGGAGATTAGTTAGATCTGAACCTTCACCCATTATTTCGTTCTTCAGAAGTGCTGTGTAGCGCAACTTCCTGCTTTGGACAACTCTGGGAAACCTTTCTATCAACTCTCACGAGTTTTTCAACTCGTAATCGCTTGGCTAAATGCCACTTGCCGATGCCACAAAATGTGGGTATTAGAGGGGTAAATGGACTGCATTTGGCATCAAGAATTTTTTTGAGGGTGTCCTGGTGTGCTTTCAGACATGAAACCTGCATTATACGAGATAGCATCGTCACATCGCCGAAATTCGCTTCGAAAGTCCAGCAGACGTTTTTGTGATGTCCCTCCAATCTGATGTCATTTATTTTCCTTAGAAAAACCAAAAAAAACTTTAAAAAAAAAACATAAATTGCCAGTGCCATCTGTTGGCTCGCCTGTGACCAGTTTTCTTAATGTGCGACAGCAGCCTGCACACATACCCTGGCCTAAGCTGCTTAGCGAGGGGTGGAGGTTGCACAGCCGTTATCAAATGCATTATTACGTTGAGGAAATGCAATTAGCAATAAGCGAAAACTGGGGATGTGCAGCTTTTCATAGAGGAATGTTTGTACTGTTAATCTGCTCACATTTCAGTGGTTCTTCTGACTCATTTTGTGTTTTAGTGCAGGGATGGGAAAGGAAAGAAGCTGGATTTAATTCCAACATTACATTATAGCCATTACATTACAGGCATTTAGCAGACGCGCTTATCCACAGCGTCTTACACATGTTTTTACACAGCATCTACATGGCATCCATTTACACAGCTGGACATAGTACCGTTGAGCAGATTAAGACTGGCTATGCAACCGAAAGGTTGCAGGTTCAATTCCCAGGTAGGACTCGGTTCTTGTACCATTGAGCAAGGTACTTAACCCGCTCAAGGGTACAACTGCAGTGTCCTGCTCTTTATTATTTAATTATCCCAATGACTAAACATAATTGGGGCATTTTCTCGATTTTTAACAAGCTCACGAATGGAGGCTGTAGACTTCCTGCGACGCAGTATAAAATGTTTTACTGCGGTCTTATCTACAAGTGAACCAACGCTATATGAGGTGATTAGCAAATTATGCCAAAGTACAGTCAGTTATGAGGAAACCCTACATGCACTGGCATTCAGGGAAGCCCAGGAAAGCACCACTAGAGAATGTTCTGGCTCTATATCACATCCTCAAGTTGGAGCCCTACCTAAACAATAATGTGGCTGTCATAAATATCAATAATAATACATTTTATTTACATAGTGCTTTTCCAAGTGCTCAAACACAAGATAGTCGCTCTCCATCAGCTTATTAGCAAAGCGCACACCCAAAGTTAGCTGGAGTTATGCCACATTTGAGTGAGAAGCTTGGCAGGCTCTATAGGAGCCTAACACTTGAGGTGATTAAGGACCGTGAGTGCAACATGAGATACTGTTTAACCCTTTGAAGAGCAGGTTTTCTGGAATGTTCTTTTTTCAAAATTCAAAAGCCAGTGTTCTAGCACTCCACTGCTTTCCATTAGCAGTGATGATTGTTACGTCAGCGTTAGAACGTTCAGTTAAGAACATTCCAATCTCATATTTGTGATCTTACACCTTAAAGAGATGAAGGCTCTTCTGACCGCTCCTTGCTGCTCACGAATGGAAAGCTGAACAGGCTGTTCTTGGACAGAGTCCCAGCTGCTCGAATTCAGTGTGGCCTTATCTTATCTTGTGTCGCAATAGGCCTTCCACACAAAAGAGGTGACGCTGCAATGCAAGATACTCCAAAGTAAAAACGACAAAAACTACCCTAGAACTAAAACAGTACCGTGTAGCTGTTAAATATCAACACTGTATCAGAGCGTGAGGAAAATGTTTCACATAAATTACATCCCCGAGGAATTTCAAGCAGTGTCATTATACGAATTTAACTGACAGACTGCTGCCAGCTGTGCGCTCTGTTACTTTTAAAAAACATATTTGTGTTGCTGTCAGCAAACCCCACGCGGGAGCGAAGCCTCAGGAGTTATCATTTTGGCAATCAGGGGTTATAATTGCGTTCCCACCCTCCGAAGAAACCGACGCGGATTACCACTGAGAAGCAGATTATGACAGCCCAGTTTCTGCGGAGGAATAAGCACCTGATAGCCAGCCAGCATGTCCTGGAGTTATGAGAAATGCACACCATTCAAATGCAGATGAAGGGGGCGTCAATAGTAATTTCGCAGGAGCTCCGCGCTATCGACCGATGTCCCTGCTGCCGTGGGACTACGAAACAGAGGAGGCCAAGACAACCGCATGCCACTGTGCTAATCCACTGTGCTTGCCTCCTTCTCGTGCTGCTGGCCTTAATGAGCAAAATATGGACAGCTTGAAAAAGCATGAAGAAGCATTTGGAAAGACCTACTGAGGACAACCGACCTCTGTTAATCTAATGAAGGACAAATAAGAAGGTTAGACTATACTGCTAAGTGACTATATATCTTGCTGACCTTTTACAAGATGAAATTTTTTACCATCAAGTCACTTCTTTAGTCACCCTGCACAGGTGAATCTCATCAAACAGTCATAGAGATGTGAGCCAAAAGCTTTGCTGGCTCGCATTTAGTGGATAAAAATGTCTATCATTGACTGAAGAGTGTTTTCACTGCATTTATCCATGACAGAAATGGAGCCGCAGCTCTATCACATTATTTTATCACTAATTCTCATTCCTTCAGCTGAGGTCAATAGGATACTGGTGACCTCCGAGACCGTTTCCCTTGGCACTGAAGCCACTGTCTCCTTACAACAGCTTGTCAGAAGACAGAAGACCGACCACAGCACAGCCAGAGGGGGACAGATTCCGAGTCGTCCTTGGCGTATAACCTAGCCACAGTGTCAGGGGGTCCTGGTGTTAATACCGCTTACTCTCCTTCTGACCCAATGACTCACGCTGGGACTCACAGCAATGGCCTCATTACGTCTGTTGTAGTACAAAACAACGAGCAGGTACAAGCAATCTGACTGTCAGCCAGAAGCTTCTGGAATGAGTAAAGGGGGGGAAAGGAGCTCTGCGGTTCAGGACCTGTCGAGCGTGAAAACGAGGTTTTGCTTAATGGCTGGAGCATGTAGTTTTGCTGAGTAGAGTAGACACCGAGTGGAGCTGCTTCCCACGTCACGGGATGGCAGGACGAGGTGAAGCGGAATCTGCTCGCCGCTCCTCTGCTCAGCAGAACTTGTACTCGTTCCACCCATTAAGCAAGGCCTTCTGTGGAAACTTGACAGGTCGAACAGAGCAGCTGCATTTCAAGATGAGTCCTGTTAAGCAACCGGCCAAAGAGGCCATTCCAATCCCTTGAGCAACAGCCTATAACCCTGCCGATGCCGCGTGCACTTCCACAACCCTTGGGTGACGAGTGATTCCTTTTAATTCTTTCAGTTCTTCTGACACTTCAAACCAGTCTACATCTGAAATCAGCCAGTGTGGATTCAACCTTCAAAACAGCTGCACATGCAGTATGAACACGTAGCTGCCTAGTCCATCCCGTTATATTTGTATGGGGTGTCTGTCCTGAACTGCGAGATACTTTCACACTCACCGAAGTTCTGTCGGGTTCCAACTGGATCTGGGACTCAGCACAAGGCTCCATGCCTTCCGAGGGTCCGCTCCAACGTCCCGTTCCCCAGCATCAGGCAAAGGCCTGCATGCCAGTCAACTCGACCTCAGACCTGTCAGAGGCACACAGGCACACTCGATCAACACCAAACATGCCAGGCGCACTCAATCAAAAACCAAATGCATCAGACGCATTCATTCAACACCACAGCACGGCATGAATAAACCACCTTGGATAAATTCATAAAATCTTCACTGTGAGCCGCCCTCGCTCGGATACAGGCGGCACCTGATTCTGAGACGACTACAGGATGAGGGTGTCGGGTGGAGTGAAGTGGGGAGAGGGGGAGTTGGCATAAAGCTGCTTGGCTTTGAAGAGCACGAGGCATGTTCAATCGACACGAGATAACAGCAGGCTCGCTCAATCTAGACCAAAACGCACGATGCCAAAAACGACACGTTCAAAGCCAAGGCAGAGCAGAACGTGCCAGAGCACGCCAAGGACACACAGACAGCGCGTACTGAGCGTGCTCACAGGCTACGTCTGAACCCTGCCTGTCAACCTCTCCCTGGGCCCCTTACCCAACTTGGACCAGCCCCAAAAAATCTCCCATGTGAGCGTCTCAACACCCCCCCCAATTCTGAGCGGACCACGCGAGGACGGGGCATGGGACGCGGCCACTAGCCGCTTCAAAGCGCGCCAGACACATCCAATCAACACCAGATCACAGCAGGCACACTCAATCAACATCAGAGGACGTGGGTTTCACTCAATCAGAAGCGGGAACACGCCAGGCACACTCGATCAACGCTACAGCGCAACAGGGCACAGTCAATCACCGTCAGACCACAGCAGGGAAACTTAATCAGCCCCAAAGCAGGCCAGGCAGACTCAAACAGTAACAGAGCACGCCAGGAAAATTCAATCAAACTGAATGATGCAGAGACCAGGACCAAAAAGTCACTTTAGCGCCAGGCTTCTGGTTACGTAGACAGGATACTGGAAAAGGACTCAGTGAAACACGTCCTGTAATCAAACTTGTTTGAACATGTAATCAAACTGCAGCGTTCAAGCGATTTCGCCACAGATCTAATGCGTAATTAAAACTGGGCCACAGTACCTTTAGGCAACATTTTATAGCGAAAAGCGAACAAATTTCTTCTCTTTTGACATTCATTCGAGCTCAGCTTTTGGAAAAAGTGACAGCTCTACTCTGCAGAGGGTTAATGAGACTAGTCTCACCAGTGTCTGTAGAGAAAATATGTTGCCTATATTTCTCTGTGTTCAGAACAGAGCAGCCATGTTTGACGGTGGCCTTGAATAAGGAGGCTGTGCTATTTTCAAGGAACGGACACACTCCATCACGGTGACCCGAGCACAGTTTAAGGCACAATAGTCAGTCTTTGAAAACCATAAAAAGCCCACTTGAGATAAAAGCTGAGAAGAAAACCATCATCGCCGTGGATAAATGACACATCTTAAAAAATAAGGTTTGTGTCATTCAAAATGGCTAGAGTATAGTGTATCCCCAGTGATTCATTATCGTTGCTCGAACCCTGAGAGGATTTTAAAGATGTGACTATGGTGTGTGGTACAGCTGCCACAGCTGTGCTACCTGACATCTTTATGAGCACCTAACAACCACAAGCACAGACACTCATCACATTTTCTTCGAGGCATTATCGCGTTAGCGTCGTCTCAGTAAGTTATTGCCCCCTCTGCATACAGCTCTGACGATAAACTGACTTTTGAGCCTTAGGGCTTTATCTACAGTCATTCAAAATCTGAGCTATTACAAAACGGCTCCTGACTCGAATAACACAAATAATAGGACATTAAGAATAAAAATAAAGACCCTCCTAGCAGGTAGCAGACACACTGAAATACTAAATGACCTGTGGGAAGGCTCAGGCAAAAACAGCCTTCCACAGCATCTCCCACATCAGCACGTGAAAAGGACGTAGCTATAATCACAATCATAAACAGCTCATAATTAAGCCCAATTATCACCGCAGTTGAGCTCCATATCGGCCAATTCAAGCTACTTTATGTGGCCTTCTATCCTTTTTATGCCCAGTAATCTGTCCAGCTCAAGGGCACCTGCTAAATAAATACAACAAACAAAAACTAATACTCTCACGTAATCTGTTGCTACATTTAAAATTCAACAAATGCTCAGTAAAATCCCCGTTTTGGGTAAGGTAATAAAAAGATTATACCAGAACATTATGCAACTGCCAATCATGCTAATATTAAAACCTGTCTTGTGTTCAGTGTGTCAGAAAATGCTTTTTGGGTCATTTATAATGTTGAACTGTCTTTCAGACTACTGCCATTGATGAATATAAACTAGCAAACATGATAACTATACTTAAAATTAGGGACAGGTTCCCTAATTAGAGGCTCTGAATTGAATTGAAACCACTGCCTTCTGTCTCTTTGAACAACCCTGAAATCTGACACAGAACCTTGCAGACCCAAAAAGCTTGTTGCTTTGCGCACCAGATCTACTCTGAAAGCAGCCTTCATAAAAAAAACCCATTTAAATGGGGAGCAGACGATGCTCTGATTAAAAACGTGCATTAGACAGATGAGTCTGGACAACAGCATGAGCCCCAGGGGGCTAGCTTTGATATCGCTGGCACCACACATGGAAAAAGCAAGCTACTGTTGTGCAAGGGTAGCTAATTGTGCGTGAGTACAAAAAAAGCCAGTGACAACCTGAGAATATGTTTTGATAGTTAAAGGGGTGGGAAAAACCAGTGTGTATTTGTAATAAATCTAGAAACGGCTAAATGTTGACTTGCGAGCGGTGTGCACAACAATCTTCTTGGCCATGAATAAGCAGGAAATTAACCACCGCCAAGTATTCACTTCCTCAGACAAACACGGGTGAGGAAGAGCTCACGTCAGCTCGAGCTGCTCGTGGAGCTCTCCTTGATCTGTGGACCCATCTCTCTTCTGGACACTGAGACGAAGAGAAGCACAAGCACTTAACGGGGGACACTCAGCTGTGGTCGCTGAAGGAGTGCAGCTCCAGGAGAATGATCTCAGATCCACACCTCCCGTTGGGTGGGAGAAAAGGGCTTATTATAAAAACAGCGCTGGCAGAAAACACACTGTACCCCACCATGACGGAGTTCTGAGAGTTCTCCCAGTTCACCACAGAATTCCCCCACTGCCATTGAGACTGTTAAAAACCTGAGGTGCTACAGACACAGTGCAATGTCTGAGAGATGGACAGAGAAAAAAAAAACCAACAGGCAGCCATGTCATTTTTATTTTTAATTTTTTTTTACTGAGAACAGCAGAGGTTGAAGTCACACCACGCCAACGGAAGTGATAAAGCATGACACGAACCGTAGCAAGAAAGAGGATGTTACTGTTTATCATACTGCACACAGCAGAGAGATCAGATCAGTCGTTTTCCATCTGTGGCCTGTTTTATGTACAAATTCTCCTCTGGCAGGAAGAAGAAAACCCCATTTTATCCTACAGAAAGGCCATTAAGCCCTTCGTAATGACCGACAATGTAAAACCCAGGACCGGCGTCGTTCCATTAAACAAACAAGGCCCTATATGCTAAGTGGACTAACGTGCACAGAGAACACATCAGGCGCCATTAAAATTCTCAGAAAGCTGAGCAGTAAGTTCAGAACTACATCTCTCTACTTCCATTGCTACACCGCATTACCACATTGCCCAGTGTCTATAACATGATGATTCTGGACTTTATCGCTCTTTTCTTGGTAAATGGTAAATGGACTGCATTTATATAGCGCTTTTATCCAAAGCGCTTTCCAATTGATGCCTCTCGTTCACCCATCCACACACACACCCACACACCAACAGTGAAAGGCTGCCATGCAAGGTACCAGTCAGCTCGTTGGGAGCAATCAGGGGTTAGGTGTCTTGCTCAGGGACACTTCGACACGCCCAGGGCGGGGGATCAAACCGGCAACCCTCCGACTACCAGACAGCCGCTCTTACCTCCTGAGCTATGTCGCCCCCTTTTTATCCCCTTTACCTCGACCTTTGTTGGGTCAGGTTCTTTTACAGAGAGCAGGCACTAAATTTCTCCACACTGGGGGGAGAAAAACCCCAACTAGGCCATTGCCTGGCAAACCGGTTAAACATGTTGTTAATCTGCACAATGCTTTCAGGCCATTTTAATTTCCCTTTACGCCGGAGAAATGATGGAAAGGGAACAAATTGTCCGCCACGCCATCATCAACACACCAAGCCAGATACTTTTCTCACCTGGCTGGCTATTGGGACCCTCTTTTATGATTATCAGTTCAGAGCTCTCTTTAGAGTTTAATGGCTCCGAGTCAATTCACAAGCAGATGGTATTGGGTTCAAATCCTAGACACCCTGTGTGGGGGACCCAGTGAAGTTCTGCTTGGGCTGCTCTAAAAGCACAACGGATGAAACCCATAACTTTCAAAAATGTGCCCTTAACAGGGTAACCTAGCAAGCAAAGAACTTCATTGCATCACCTTCAGCACAACAAGCTTCACTCAACCCTCTGATAATGCTGTGAAGTGGTATATTTTAAAGCTCTTGGGTGCATTTGTTGCATATAGACCATTTCTGATGCCCATCTGAAGGCAACCCTCATGCCTGTATGATCTCCTGTTATGATTTCCAGAAAAGAATGAATCTGACCTGGCCCACAAATCGAAGGACAGGGTCCTCCCATGTCATCAAACACCAGTGGACAGCACATCTGCACTTCCACTGCGGTCTGCTAAAAGTAGGGATTAATCATTCCCCAAGAGACTGGGAATCCCAGAATAGGGGCCTGGCATTAGTGTCGAGACCCGACGAGATTATAATGGCTTTTGAGGTAAGCCTGTTTTGGACGGGACGTCAGTCGAGAGTAGCGAGAAACTCGCTCGCTGGCCTGAGGACGACGATCACCGTGGCTCCCTCAGGCTAGGCCGTTTCCCCCAGAGTGGCAGACGTAAGGGGCCTTTAGTCCAAATAAAGCTACGTGGGGCTGGCCTGGGGATAGCTGCTGCAGGAAGTGGTGTTGGCGGTCCAGTTGGGGGCAGCCTTACCCCCCCCTCCCCAGTGTACACTGATCTCAGCGTATTTATTGATCCAGGCACTGTAAGAGGTGGCTTCTTTTGACTCTGTCAAATGGAGGTCATGACCCCCAGGGGTCAATCAACATCCAACGGCTCTTAGTGAATGAGCGAAGGGTACTATGCCTGGTGTCTTTGCTGAAATTGGCCCTCTACATCATCAAACTGGCTCTAATCATCATTAGCCTGGAGTGGACTGCTCTTTTTCATTCCCTAACAAAAAATATATACATTCAGTTAACCTTCCAGGTGAAATAGTATTCACAAACCAATGTTTTTTATTACATGGACATGTAGTTGCATGCATGTAGTCACAATATCAAAATCAAAAATATTAAACACAGCCAGCTTATTACTTACCTGTTACTAAACTGAAAATCTAAATTAATTTAACCCCTTAAGAACAAATCTTCCCAATTACTGTCTGCAGCCAAGGTAGAACATTATAACCAACTTCACTGTGTGAGATGGTTGATTGCCTCCTTTTCTACAAGGCAACACCAAACGAGGAATATTAAAGATTAAATTACAGGCTGTTAAATGCAGAAAAGGGGGCGGGGCCTAGGAGAGCCAGGTCAGGTCTGGGCCAGTCAACTGAGCAGAACGAACAACGTTGCCGTCGGCGAGGGACGCCCGTCATTTCAGCATCATTTAAGGGTGTTAAGATCTGGCAGTTGGCCGACGCTCCACGCTTGGGCCTGGCCTGAATCACCTCTCTGTTCACCGCGGCACAAGAAAGAAGGAAGAGAACCTCCTATTTTCAAAACCACAGAGGTGTCGGGAGTGGAAAGGTATTTATAAACCTGCCTCCGGTACAATCAGATCTGGCGATAGCAACACGCTATTACGCACGGCTCCACAGGAGGACTGCTGGCAGACATTCGGCGAAGCTAACAGTGAGTAAGTGTTTCTCAAACACAAGGGCGTTTTGGCCCGGTGTTCGCAATTCGCGGTGAAAGGCAAACACCGAAGGTCCTGAGACGTGACGAAACAAGTCGACCGTGAGGTCGCTAATCAATTAGGCAGACTTGAAAGGAGTGTTTAAATGCTTTTAAATGAACTACGCTCTTTTGCCTCATCGGTATGCACAAAGGCGAGCCTAATATCTGTTCGTTACAATAACACGGCCTATTTAATTTAAATGATTGGTCTAAAAGCACGACTGAATGTACACTAAATGCATGGAACGCATGCGGTGTGGTGATTCACTGGTTACATGCAAAGAAGCCTTGCACTTAGGCGGAGGCTTTGATTATATGAATACTTGATTTTGGGAGCCATAGAACATATTCCAATACCAACGTAATTTTTTTATAAAAAAAGCACATTGCTAAGACTGAATATTTTATCCTTTGATATTAGAAAGACCAACGTTAGGGACATGTGTTTTTGACTCAGACAGTGAATGACTAGAATCGCAAAATGGCCGCTGGTGCCACAGGCCAAGGTTGTAACGGCAGTAACGTTCGACCACCCTTTAAATCCTCGCTGCCAGGGCCTAAAAATAGATCTTGCCGAGCAACAGACGCAGTGCCGGCCTCAGAGACAACAAAAACAGCTCAGGGGCGCGAAGCGTTAACCTCAAAGTGATCTCTGAAGTGAAGCTGAAGAGTGTGAAATATATTTATAGTCCCCAACACATATGCAGGGGTCCGATACGGCCTGGATGCGGGGGGGGGGGGTGGAATCCGTGACTTATTTTCTGGATCAATAATCAGGACGTTGTTTTTTTGTTCCCCCCCCCACCCCTCACACAGACGAAGATCAAAACCTCGAGGCTGGTTTCCGATACGACGCATCGATCCAGCAAAGACGTAAGGCCCCGCGAATGTTAAACGTGGAGATTGACTCCTGGCGACCAGCTCAATCCTTGATATCGAGTGCCGATGTGGATTGGGTATCACGCGGTACACGTCTCAGAAACGAACAGCTTCCCAGGAAATCCAATAGTTTCATTAATGTTCACAAGCTGCAATGAAGCGGCAGGATATCTGATCAGCATTCACGTGCGCTAGGAAACCAGCCAGTGCAAAAACTGTAAATCGCCTGAAATTGTATCTGTGCACATCCACTGAAGATGGCATCTATGTCTCAGGCAGTGTTGGGTTGTATCGGATAATGTTATCTGGATTACATAATCGGATTACAAAAATGAAGTAACTCTTATCAGCCCAGGATGCATAATCTGATTACAGTTACTTTTCTACAGATTACATGAGTAGATTTTGGATTACTTCGACATACAATGTGTAGCCTACTACACACACACACACACACAGTCTTCTCAGAAACATACAAACTAATGTAGGCATAATATAGGCCTATTTGGCTACTGAAACAGGAACAACTCATTAAGTAATCTAGGTTACACCTTTTCAGTACTCCAACAGATTACGTTACCAATTGAATTTTTAGTCATCTCATTTTTAATCAGCACCAGATCACATTTTCCAAGTAATCCACCCAACAGTGGTCTTGGGACTGCTTTCCGGAACATACAGCTGTGTCCAAATGTACATGAAGCATGTTAAGAGCCAGACTGCCCTGCTGGGCACAACGGCTGGCACTGGCGGTACACACCGCCAGAACGGATGCCCACTGACGCTGATGTCACAGAGCTGACTGAATTATGCCGAAGGCAAACATCCACGGGAGGCTGATGCCAGAAATTAGTCCTCTCTGAGACAAAATGGAGTAGAAGGAGGGGTTCCTGCCCATTGACTTTGTGTTCATGTCCTATCACTCTTCTCATTGGCACATCCCTGCTGACAATTCCAGCAAAACTCTTAAGATGGTTTAAGATGATTTAAGCTGTGCTTTCGACACTGTGGCTGGTCAAAGCTGGTAGAGTAAGCTGGTGGTTAAACTGGTGGGCCTGCTGACTATATAGGCTGGTCAGCTGGTGAACAGCTGGCTGACCAGCTAAAAGTGTGGAAAACACGGCTTAGACCATCTTGACCAGCTTAGGCCGGTTTAAGCTGGATTTTTCAGCAGGGGTGTTACATCCTGAGCCTTGCGCTCTCATATCAGAATCGGTTTAGATACACAAGGCTACTGTAGCATGAATGAAGCGCGTAACAGCCGTGGCCAGGCGCCATTCTTGTAAACGAGCTCCTCCACAGCCAATATAACTGCCACTTCGCTGTTTTCAGTCGCCTAATCGCAAAGACTTATAGGATATCCCAGCTGATGAAGGACACATCCAACGAACTCTTCGGTGGACACATCGATTCTGCCTCTAAATTCAACAGAGATAAGACACCTTCGAAGAACACATTTTCTGCATGATTTCAGTTTGGGACATGCCTACTAAGGACATGTTTACAAAATAGTCTGCCTTCAGATGTTGTCCTCTAAGGCAGCTGCCTTCCGTTTGAGAGGCAGCCTACATGGCTTCCTCTGGCCCAGATCCAGACCACGCCTCCATCCGTTTCCATGAGGACTCCTCTCCGTTTCCTAGGCGAGCAGCGGCACGGCAACGACAGGCAGCTGCTCACTTTGCCCATGATGCGGCTGAGGAACTACGACAAAGACACTGAAGAGCGAGGGCAGGAAGTTTCGGGCAGGGAGTACGTCTGTGGTGATCACCCCACAACGTGAGTCAAAGTGCCGTGAGACACGAAGCCCTTCAAGGCAAAGGAAACGGGGCAGACTCAGCGACAGGCCGTCGCGCAGAGAGAGGCCTCCCCTTCGCGCTCTCGCTTCTCCGTCTGTTCATTTTACCGTAACCGCCGGCGATTCTGCTAGCGACAACGCAAGGCTGGCGACAGGAAATGAAGAAAAACAATGTGACGTACACACAAAAAAAAGAGAGAAGCGCGTAAAGAAGGTCGGGGCTTTTTTCAAAAAGTTGACTCCTGGCAAGCGGGTGAATTTTGCCGTGTGTGGAGCCCCACGCCCCGTGTTCGCCGTGCGGATCAGAAAAAGGGGCGGCCGGATTTAAAGCGGTCACGGTTATCCCTCGTCTCACCTGTAACGTTAGCCAGACTGGAACCCCCTTTTTCGCTCTATTCCGCCCTCCGGTGGCTGGTGTAATTGTTTATTCCCACTTCCCTGGGCTCCGAACGCACGGGAGGAAGAGCTTTGCCAGCCTGGCACAGGCTCAGCGGTCACAGAGCTGGCGCCCGTATCAGGGAAATACACTCCGCTACTCCGCATCGCAAACCGTGTCAATTAAATTCCGACTCACTCCACTCTCCAGCTCCTGTACACTGTATCCTGTATACTGCCCGAAGCCACAACACATCAGGGCATGCTATTAACCCTTTAAGGTGTGAGATTAGAATGTTCTTAACTGAACGTTCCAACGCTGATGTCACAATCACTACTGGTCTAACTGAAAGCAATGGAGTTCCAGAACACTGACTTGGAATTTTGGAAAACAAAAACACATTCCAACTAAACTATGGTTCAAAGAGGGAGGGAATGAGGAAAGAAAAACAACGCAAAAAGCAAACAAGCACAGAGACGAGTAGGGCCCAGTGACATTTTGAAACCATCTGATATAGGACTACAATGCAAATTCCCAGGCTATATATTGCACTGTTTCTGAAAAACAAAAAATGCTAAATATATTTGCAGAAACCAGAAAACACTCCTTCCTCTTTCTCATGGTGTCTCACTCATTTAGCCTTTTAACTGCAAGCTGCTTTGAGTCCCTTCACCCGGTTACTGCAACCACCTCTACAACACTCAACAAAGTATTGCCCATGGGAGAATGATCTTGTTAAGAATTATCCAAACATTTACATTTTTAATACACTTTATAACATTATTTCAGCAATATTAAGTGTATTAAAAAATGCAGTATATTTCAAACACAGCACTTGCAAACTGGGTACATTGTCTTCTTGGTGTTCTGAAATAGCTAATCTGACCTGCATTGCTTCATCGATCCAAAAAAACAGCACAACTTTTGGAAGCATCTGAAAACAAGGGCCTGGTCACACTACGTTTAAAAGCACTGAACACCCAGGATCTCGAGCTCTGGTGTGTATAACGTCCCCTCAGACAGCTGCTACCAAAAGCTGTAAACCAAAATATTATTGGAACACTGAGAACACTTAATTGGAACACTGGGGCAGTGATTTGCAAAACAAAATGCAAGCCGAAAATAGTAGCCTATGACAAAACGGTATCCCCCCCCTCCCCTCTCCCCTCGACCGTCCCGGAAAAATACACAGGAGAGAGTACGGACCTGCTGATCTCCGCATCATCGGAGGTGCAGGCAGAAGTGGCGATCAGACAGATGATTGGTTAAGCCGCTAAGCCGGGAGTGAGGCAGGTTTTCGACACGCCGTCAAAGAGGAGAGAGAGACGACATCACCGGGGCTGCGTGAGGCTCGGCTCGTGCGCTGTGTTAGACTTTCCATCCCAGCCTAATGGACCCGCGCAAACAAATCACGCGCGTCGACCAATCAGCCGCCAAATCACAACTCGTGCCTACATCTCTGACGGTGATGAGGTCAGCGAGCGTTCCGAACACAACGTACAGCGCGGGAGGGAGGGTTCTTCAGAAACACAAGGCCGGGATAAAGGAGTGTAATTTGGCTGAACGGGACTGCGGGACGGACGGCTTTCAGGAGAGGCGATTTCACGCTTCCTTAAATTTCCGTTCCTGAGGAGGTCTTTCGTCACGCCGTGCTGACGCACCTGCGATGGCGGTGCCCTCCTGAATGAGCTCAGCTCCGTCACAGACAGGCCACGCCGTTCGCCAGACCTCCTGAGCTTTCAAACTAAAGTGAAAGTAGTTCATCTAAAGGGAATATGGGCCAGCTCAAATTTCAGAGATAACAATACCCCTGTGTGGGTCAAAACCGCAGCGACGGGACAGCTTTCCAAAGAAGCCTGGTGCATTTTTCCCTCCCGTATCCGTGGGAAATGGAGCAGAATGCTGTTTGGACACAAGCTGCGGGGCAAGCCAGAACTCACAGCTTTATTATACGAGTGGCAGGTTTGAACAGCATATTCTGTGATGCTATGTGATGTTAGCAGGCTGCAGAATGACTGACAGATTGGGTAACTCGTGTAACTGTTGTCTGTTACCCCCCCCCCCCCCTTCCCCATTCCTGGTAGTCCAGAGGGGAACTGCACTCCATTAAGCACAATCAAACTGCAATTTATACAATAATGCCTCAGCAATATCCAACTACCTAGCTGGTTGCTGTGCTCAATCTACAACTTTACTCATCCCATTAGTAAATGAAAGCAGGCTCGTCTTTTCTGCTAGTTACAAAATTGAAACATACAGTCTACATTATTATTATGTAGTGGAAATCAATGCATTTCTTTAAGAGGCCATTAGGATATTTTCTGAAGACGATAGAAAAAAAAAACTGACATTCACAACATTACCACAATCACTGAATTAAAGAAGTAGGAAAAACACCAGACGAGGTAATCACAGCTCAGACTATTACCTTTTATTACCACCTATTATTTATGGCATAATGGAACTGAGCAAAATCACCAATGCTCTCCCCACACTGCTATCAAGAGATGGGAAAGCCAATATTATGCCCATGATTTGCTTTGTGTTAGTAAGCAGTATCATTGGCCTACTGTACGGACGGAGCCTGGCAGCTGTTCCTTATGGCAGCGGTGCCTGTCCCTGGCTGCGGTGTAAACACAGACCAGGCTGTGTGGGACCAGGCCGGAAGGATCCGGAAGCGTGATGAGAAACCGGCCCGGCTCCGGCGCCCTGGCCCGTTCAGATGCCCGTCGCGTACGCTCACGCTCGCGGAGAGAGTGTTCACCTGGACAGACGCCCGTCCCGCCCGCCATGGCTATCCCGCCACGAGCCTGGGCCCCGTGCCAGACCGGGCGCCCGTCCAAACGCCCGTCCTCCCTGCTGGCGGCCACGGCGGGTAGCCCGGCGGCGGTGACGCGTACGTGAGGCGAAGATTGCCCACTGACCTCACAGTGAGAAAGGACAGAGTGTGGAGGACTCACCATAGACGTCTCCCACTGTGCAGTACCGCCATCACTCAGCACCATAAAAACTAAATGTGAAGAACGGTGGAGCGGTCGATTGGCCTCCTAATGATGCCCCCACCGTCTGACTGACCCGGTGCCCGCTGCGGTCAGCAGCCACACAGGGCAGTGTGTTTATTGGTTGGGGCATCACTCAGGGAGGGCGGGGTTCAGTCAGAATGCCTTACTCCCATTCGCTGTGCAAGACTGACAGACTTCTCGGGCCAATCAGATTCCACCGTGCACACAGTGTGTACCCCTCTGACACAAAGACTACACTGCACATGAACAGCCAAGAGAAAAGCAATGATTGTTGTGCGTTTTTCCTCTTAATTTTAATTCACAACAGGCTGTGGAACCATTTCTAATGTTGACGTTGAGCCTGTGCATTCTCCTTAGTCTTGCTCCTTAATCAATTCAATTAAGGAGATGGAGAGCTTACATTAACACTGATATACATCTTACAACAAGATATCTGTGTCTTCATTCGTACTTCGCTGATTACAGTTCTGGATTTCACGGCAGGGGTCTGATTCGGAAAAACATCAGTGCTATAATCATATTACATCAGAGAGAGCTTAAAACATTTCCAATCCCACCTGGCCTCACTGATAACCATCTTTCAGCTTGAGCAAACTGTGCCCGGAGGTTCTAAACCTCTTAGCAAACGAAAGCACAACTAATTACCATTCTGGTGGCATGTAAAATATATTAGAGCTCAATACAGGCCGCACACCTTCAACAGAATAGGCAGCCGTCACAGCGTGAAGGCCAATCTGCAAATCTGTTCTCACATCACTCTGTGAATTTGTCATTCACGTTCATACTTGCACATGAAAAACTTTAAAAACACAGGTCTCAGAAATCTCAGGTTTCGCCAATATTAAATGAGACAGCATAATGGATTTCCAAACGAGAGGCAGAAAGGGAAAGAAAAACACAATTTTCAGCCGGCCTGTGATTATGACCACTCTGGTCCTCAAATATAAAGGATTCCTGAGATTCGGTCAATAAGGCGATAGGGTAGGTTTCACAGAGTAATCAATTTACACCGTCGGCTACGAGTGCCACCCTTCAAAAATCATTACATGACGGTAAGGTCAGATCCATTTCTTAGGTCCCATAAACCTGAGAATGAGAAACATGCAGTTGGGTTGAGACGGGCTCATCAACGGCACTGGCCAATTAGCAGGAGTTTTACTTCCCGTTTCTATGCTCCAAAAGCCTCTGATTGGACGAGCGTGAAGCCAGCGTCAGCCAGTGGGCCAATGAGAAGGGAACGCGCTTGTTTTTCTGCTCCGTCTTATTCCTTCGCAGGGTTTTCGACGCTCCGTGTTACTGTAGCATTTTCCATTATCAAGACTTTTATCCAGGAAACGAGTGCCACCTCTCCTGGGGTGTGAGGGAACTGGTGCGGACGAACACTCACAGTCCATTAAGTAGGACACTAACCAGATTCGGTGGACGGGGCGAAATCAGTTTCCGCACGATGAGCTTTCAGGACAAACAAGCCAGCGCGATGGCAGGCCCGGCCCCGCACCGGACAAACTCCCCCGAGGCCAGTGTGCAGAGTGGTCTGATTTCACATCCATTACGCAGGAACAGCAGCGCTACCCGCCCCACACAGCACGGACTCCCGCCTCCCGTCCACAAACGCCAAACACTTGGTCTAGCGCCACCACTGCTTAGATCTCTGCAGCCACTGATGAAAGACACTAATGTATGAATACTGTGTCCAGTATTCATGTACTGCATTTGACCACCTTGCCAATTACTGGGTGGGTGAAGTTTATATAATGGGTAAGGAACTGGCCTTGTAACCTAAAGGTCACAGTTTAGATTCCTGGGTTGGACACTGCTGTTGTACCCTTGAGAAAGCTACTTAACCTGCATTGCTTCAGTACACATCCAGCTGTATAATTGGATGCATGTAAATGCTATGTAAAATTTTTGCAAGTTGCTCTGCATATGAGCGTCTGCTAAATGCCTATAATGTAATATAATGTCTATGATCCTGGATTTAGTGTATATCTGTCAGCCAGTAGACCCCTGACTAGGATGAAGGCAACACTGCCAGTCTGTAAGACAGAGGTCTAAAATGGGAGACACCGCCATGGTTTGTTTGAGACCACACCCACAGATGCAGTGTAATACTATCCTTACTTCCTGCAGTACTCAACACTGCAAATGCTCATAACCACAGACGGATGTTCCACGGAATTCAATCTTGTGCATTTCTATCACACCGTAATTTACACAGGCAGCCTAAAACGTAGTTAAATATTCTCAGATGACCTTGCTATGGCTTCAAAACAACACCAGCAACACAATCCCATAATTCAGTTAGCTTAATTATCCCTGATTGGATCCACACAGGGGCCATTTAATGCCATCAAACTTTAAAGGGATAGTTCACTTTCTGGAGGTTTTTGATATTATTTCTATGCAGCCAGCACACTAAAGAAGACACACCCAAAACATTTGTATGAGATGTCTGTTCTGCAATTGTAAACAATAAAAAACAGTATAATGTGAACTGTAGCTAAATGCTTGGAAAATCCATTTCCGAGAGCGAACCATTTCGGTTTTTTCGACTGAGGTTGTTTCAAGGGTTTTGACACACTAAAAAAGCAAAGGTGAGCATGAAGATTCCTGCTACAGATAGCCTACATTTTCAATTGACCCAGACAGTTGTGTGTGAACTAAAGGATATTTTAGATACAGACGTTTCAGACAAGCTGATATCTTTCACTATACATAAAAACTCTCTGGTCAATCAAAAATATACACAAAATTTTTTAAACTCCAAAATGACCCAGCAGATTATACCTCTAACCTTCAACTGCAGCATCCCCCTTTCAACGTCACAAAAACAAGTTTGACAGGAAAATATTCAACCAGTGCTTGAAAAAATTGATCTTCCCAAATTTATCCATACTTTCTCCAAGTGTACCCACCTGGATTGCCCACAGTACAGTGTGGACCTATTAAAATATAGCCAGTCCCTGTATAGCCAATAACTGTATTAATTTGATTTAAGGCGCTGTGGGCTTGTCATTGAAATAATACGGTCAATAGACCGGTTTGCTTCAGACTGCTACATGAATAAAATAAATATACGGCCACAATATTTAAATATGCGATTCTGTGCTTCTGGCGCCAGACCTCATGTGCAGACCCGAGCTTTTGTTATGACATCCACGACAGCTTCAATAACCCTGATTCATGATGTGCGGAAGGAAAGCAAGCCATCTTAAAAATAACGGCAGAAGCTAATGACTCTCGGGGACCGGGAAATGTAAACCAGCCCAAAAATACAGCAAACCCACAGAGATGACGGGGCGATAAATTCAGCAGAGGTTTCGCTGAACGCGACCTAATGGAAACTGCGTCTCGTAGGAAAATCACCAGTGGAGCAGGGTTAACCGACGGCCACACAACACCGCTCATGACAACAGTTTCCAACCGGAGGCAGACGGCCAACCTTTCATAGGGAACTCCCGAAATACACTGCACAAATACAACCGTAACACAGTGCTGCCGGTAAGCATGGGCCTCTGCCGCGGCGTTCTGGCTTTGTATTTATGGATAATGCCGTAGCGTGCTCTGCCAGTGAGCAGCCAGAGGTGTCTACCACTGTTTACCCACAATTACACACAGCCCTGTCTTTGCAACTGCACACTTTGCGTCTGAAACAAATTACTTTAAATATATTAACTGGAATTGACATCCATCCACCCACCCATTTTCTACCACATACTGTTGGTTAGAGTCATGGGGCGGGGCTGAAGTCCATCCCAGCATACATCTGGTATAAGGCAAGAATGCACCATAGACAGGTCAGCAATCCATCACAGGGCCCACACACCATTCACTCACACATTCACACCCCAAGGACAATGCAGACTCTATAATTAACCTAGCCTGCAAGTCTCTGGTCTGTGGGAAGAAGCTGCAGTATCCAACGGATTCAAACTCGCTACCCCCCTGCAACCCACTGTGCCGCCCGAATTGCCCGACCTTGATGAGAAAACAGGCACCTCCACAGGCCGAGAAGTTCTGCATCAGCACACACCCCAATTTAATCTGCTTTGAGTGAGAGGGATCAGACCTGCTGCATCTACAACAAAGGCCATGCTTCAGACATGCCAACGGCAACCACTGCACCACCCTCGCAAGAACTGCAGCTGCAGCATGCAAATGCCTCCAGTGCACTCGAACCCTAAGCCACCGAGCATTCTCCACACTGCAGGCCTCACGGCAGTGTGGGAGTGGCTGAGACACGCTCATCAACGCAAAAAAGACTACATGCCCCAGAGGGCCACTGGCCAAGGCAAATGCTGCAGCAACCCAAACGACCCAAATCAGCTTACAACCACCCAACCCACACAGCCCACCGGTATCCACAAAACCAAGAGAGGGATTAGTACTGCCTATATGGAGCCTAATCAAAGAAAATACTTAACATTTAAGGATTTAGCCAATTCTACAGGACCACTACCAACAGGTTCACAGCAATAATTGAGACAACATGGGTAATACGTTACAGATAATTTGAAAATGCATTCGCAAAGACCTCTTGCCATTTGTGGCAATAATCAAGATAATAACGGAGGTGAGTCGACCTAGGGACTGTTCCATACGCTTTCGCCACAGTATGACAGGGATGGGTATTAACGTAAGGGAGGAAAGTGCCCTGTGGTTTCGTGTCAAGTTGCAGAGCACTCACCTACACAAGGTGAAAGTCGAGACGTGAAATCTGACACAAGAACAGCCGTGAGGGAAGAGGGCTGATTTGCGGCACTGGGTACATAAACCAGATCTCAGAAAGCCAACAAAGGCTGGGTCACGGCGCATTGCTAAGGGCCGATGTTTACTTTAAGCAGTTAATTATAACGGTCTGGTGCACAGTTTGTTTCGGGATCCCACGAAAAATTCTATACCAAATTATTTCATTAAAAATAATAATTCGGTCCAGTTACGTAGTCAGTAATTAATTTCGAAGGGGGGTTCGAAATTCTGACCGGATGGCGAGGGGGAGGGGGGGAGGATGGAATGATTTTTCCCGAACACCGCACCCCAGGTTGGTTTCATTTCACAATGTTGATAAACTTCAATCATTATTTACACTAGCAGACTCCACGCACTTCCTCTTTGCTGAACGTGTAGGATGTGTGTTACAATACAGGACTGAAGCAACATAGGTGTGTGCAGCTAAACGATTAAGAAAGTAAAGACAAAATAACCAGCACACGCCTCAGTACCCCGGGAAGCCCTGCACCCCTGGTTTGAAACAAGTGACACAGAATTTGATCAAAGCTCGCTAAATGTAAGATTCTCATCCACTGCTGCAGATGACAAGTGCAAGCAGGTCACACACCAAGGGGACATTCTGCTTTCCGCTCAAGGCTTTTCCTTATCCTTACTATTTACCAAACGAGTTTTTGAAGCATGCAACCATAGCCCGTACAATGACATAACTTTATGATTAGCACACTAAAAGGCAGCTGGTGATGTAAAAAGCCTGGGCAGATAACGTTGACGTGCCACTATCCACATAAGCGCTGGTAAATGCTCTGTCATGGTTCGATACAAAGTGTTCCTTGCAACTATTTTAGCTACCACCCAGTTAGTACACCTAGCCAGCTAAATATCCATAAAGCTTGCAAGCTACTCTGACGATTTAGCTAATCAATCAACTTGCATACTGCACTACATTAGCTAGCTAAACTTAATTCGTCCATATCACCAGGCTAAAAATACTACTAGCAAACACTAGTTAGCTATTTCGCTGTTACACTTAACGGTTCATCCATGTATTGGGATACCTATAGCTAGCATCATAGTTAGCTAGCTAGCCCTGAATCAAATTTGAGCTATGTAAGGTTTAATCACAGCGAAAGTTACATAAATGTTTGCGTGATTCTCATTTTAATACCAAGCCTTGGTCTGGAATGTTCAGACAGAATGGGATCTCGCGCAACAAATAGGACACACCATGCCATTTTGTCGCATTCACAATTGGGTCAAACACGCATAGGATTGCTAACGATAGTTAGCCAGCTATATCATCAAAACCAACAAGTTAGCCAACTTACCTCGGTTTAGCCGTTTCTACTCTGTATAGGCGTTCCTTACGAAATGTATACTGACGGTCTGATGCAACTTTTCAAGCCAATTATGAATATGGTTTCTGACGCTGTAGAAGGTGCCACGGAATGAATCGCAATGGAGTTTGCTAGCGTTATTCCATCACTCGGTCCGCTGATACTAGACCTCTGTCTAGCTATCATAACCCCATTGTAATGAACGGGAAATATGGTCCTCTAAAAGATCGGTCTATCCGTAATATGTTAGCTATTCTCAATTGTTTAGATAGTTAGACTGATTTCCTACTTTCAGGCGACTTCAGTCCTGCAATGGCACAAGCTCTTGCACTAGCTAGCTACAATGTTCGTATCTCCTCTTTCCTGTCAAACTCAGCTCTGTGATAGATTAAACTGCCTAGAGGCATACTATTTTCAGATCATCATTCGACTGATTTTGACTTCAGATGTCCACCAGTAACTGTGACTGGTTGTGTAATGGAAACGAATAAGTGCACAGAGAGCTAATGAGGTTAAGTAACATAATAAAAACTTGCTTGTAACTAGTAAAATTCTGAAGTTCTCTCTCTCTATCCATCACACACACACACACACACACACACACACACACAAGTGTGGAGGTTAAAATGATCCAATCCAAATTATCGTTCAATCCAACAATTAGGAGGAGTGCGACATCTGCCGGCAAAACTAGCTCATACAAAGGCGCAAAAAGTAGACAATTTCATTTTTATCGGTAACCGTTTATGGTCTTCATAAATAGTAGTAGTCACAGTAACCGCAAAAGTAAAAAAGGTTGATACGTTTCTCTAAACTTCTTTGCACGGGCACAGCAGATGTCTTTGTAATTTTCCTGCTTTTAAATGGTTCATGCTTTAGTCAGTGAATTATGGTCAATAACAAAATATGTATGCTCATATCTCCTTCGAACAATAATGCATGTTAATTGTAGAAAATGACAAGGCACACACAGGATATTATTTTTTACATACAAGTACTTGCACATGCGATGTTCTTTATCTTTATGGAGAGCATCTTTCTTTTCTGTTGTTCCACACATAAAAATCGCACAAAATTATATCACGCCTATTGCTTTTAGCTGTGTATAATTTATGCAGCCAGAATTATAACGTGACAGATCAATTAACATTATAGGAAGGATTTACATATGCTTTATGGAGTGCTCTATTTTTAAGTACAGAGTATGATGGTTATGTAAATTTCTAATACATGTTGATTTAAGGCTTTGTTTCTTTGATGTGAAATAACATTTGAAGAAACCAAACAAGAGATGACATGGTAAGACAAATAAACAGCCAAATTACATGAAATATAGGAACACTAATAGTACTTGTTTAATTTCAGTGAAACATATTGGTGAAAGTTGTAACAGTAACGACATTATTATGACGTAATGGTTTTTATTAATTTATTTTGTTTTTACAGTCGGGTAAAATACAGTATGTTCGTAAGCCTACGCGAGTACCTTCTTTTAGGCGTTATGATACGACCACATAGCGGCATCACGTGGTATAACAATGTATTACAACTGCATTGTGCACTAACTCGAAATTCAGAGGACATGGAACCTGTGCTGAAGGATGGACATCACCTCAGTCGTGGGCGGGGAGTTCAGGTCTCTTCGTCTAGCATCTGGCTCCCCTATAATTCTAACCCTGTGGTACATTCTCGCATAAAAACTATGCTACTCCATGCTCAAACAAAAATATTTAATTAACATTTCGCTCCATTATTAATTTAGGTGACTGGCAGTGCATTACACGCATTTGCCTTTCACCACCTCAAAACTACGACAGGAGGTTCGGTGGAAAGGAAGGCAACATCCCTTACTCTGTTGCTGTATTTTAAATAACCCTTACTCAATTGTAAAATTCTCTAGGGAATGGCTTTGCAGACTAGATAAAATTCTTTGAATGGTACAGGGAAGCTATGTAATTCCATAAAATGTTAAGGCTATAAAAACTTATCCAGTATGTCACAGTGGACATGATGTAATTGTAAAAGCAATGCGCACGTTCAGTACGGGATCGCACATGGTTCGAGTTCTGTGGTTCGAACCGTTTCGAACGTGGCTCACTGTCATCTCCGGTTTGTTTCTCTGAACAAGAACCCTTGCTTCCCATAATGCTCAGCGAGGTTTAAGGCAAGATGGCTGACGCTATGGAGGAATACGAAAAAGAAGCTGGCTGTGTCCCTATTCTCCATCCAGAGGTGAGTCATTTGGCCATCGAGCAAGGCTGAAGGACTAGGGCACTTGGGGCGTGCGGTGTTACAAGTTAACGAGCAGGACTCTTTGCGTTTTGTTTGTGTTCCTTGCACATCCATATTTCAGCTGGAAGGGGGGACTAAAATCACCAGTTTTATCTGTCAGGTTGTTTGTTATAAGGGGAAATTTGAAACGTTATTGGAGGATGGAGACATTAATTCGACGTCAACCATAGTAAAATTGTGCATTGACATGCAATGCGTTGGGAAACATTAGTACCGTTTGGGGGAAATGGCATAGCATTTATCGTATCGATAATGGAAACCCCTGGCTAGTCTATCCAGCTAGCTCACGTTGGAGGTAGCTAGCTAGCTACATTTCACAACAAGAAATTACCTATGCGGCTTCCGAAAAAGGCAAGCAGTGGACCGATTTTTTGGCGATGTGATTAGCATAACGGGAAGGTAGCATCACTTTAATGTTATCATCTGTGCATGTCATTGTAAAGGAACGTATAACAGTATCATAGCCACCCGCCTCATACTGTAACTTAACTGTTTCAACCGCAACGACATGGCTAGCTAGCTTACCGTTAGCTATCCAGGTAGCTGTAAAGAAAACAGGCCCGGGCAGTCTAGAAGGCTACCCTGCTAAAGTTATTTCCGTAAGATATATGGATACCTGGTCATGCACTCATCTTTAACAGAGCAAGTCTGTTATTTATGAATGAATATCTAGTAAATGGTTGCTAATACATTATTACATTGACATTGAATGTTATAACGGGCAGAGCTCAGTACAGTCAAGACTGCCGAGAAGCTTTTCTTACTGTTGCTGGGACGTGCTCCTATTCAAATCAACCCGTTAGTTGTTTTTTTGGGGGTGAAAAACGAGCTAACATAAGCTTGCTAGCGTTTGACTACCAAGTTGCTAAATGTTAGCTATCTATCCGGTGATCCACCAGTAAACGCTGCTGTGCGTCAGGCAAACGGATAAAAGTGGCTTGACAATAGCGAGGCAGGTGGGGCCAAAATGCAATGACCTTAGCAAGAGTAGCTATCGGTAGCTGTTCCTTGATTTCGGACCACTTAAGCTTTACCCCATAGATTGATGTTTTACTTGAACGAATCATTGGCATTAACAAAGAACCAAGCGAAGTCGTTTCCAACGTTACAAGTGCTGGATGTAGTTTGTAAATACCGATGTCTTCAAAAATTTTGTTTACCTCCCATTATTATCACCATTTCTTATGCATTTTGGCTGGACCTTTATTATGGTTGACCGACATAGCTTACTTTTCTTTAAAAATAAAAATAAAAAACATTTTTCCGAACTCTCAATTAAATTGAATTATACTGCATTGTGTTGTAAATATGTGGACTTCGTGTATGTGTGCGTGAAAGTGGCAGTATTTTCACCGCGTTGCATTTCTGTAGGGGAGCAACTCAATGGCAAGACTGTAATGCCTCCTCCGAGAACTAGCCTAACCCTATAACTTTCTTGTGGTAAGGACAATCAATTTCCTGACTGATTAATCAGTAGAACGGATTAAAGATGCCCAAACAAGGATTAAAAAAAAAAAAAACTATATAGTTGTTGGAGAACAAAACAAATCCATTAAGAATTGTGTGTCAAATATATGTGCTTGCGAAGTGTGCAATTTCATGTCCATCAACTATCATATTTTGCACCCCTAAACCTTTCTTTGTGAAAACAGCAGACTCACAGTAGACCACATCTCATCCATTATTCACAACTAACAATCTCTTCTTGTGGCCTAGCCTGTTCAGCCACCTGGAAGGCCTTTTTGTTTTTATTCTTCAAGAATCCGTGTCATACATACAGCAGAACTCAACTGTATATACTTTGTTTTGTCTATTCATTTATTTCCACTGAAACATATGCAATACATCATCGTATCAAGCAATTCAAGCCTCACTCACAAGGCAGTGATAAATTAGTTCGTTAAAGCGAGTACTTTGGGACCGCACAGGCATAATTCAGTAGAGTTTTATTAAAGACCTATTGTTCTCCAACAGTTCTGCTTGGTTACTCATTTGATGGTCATTCTTAGTCAAACAGATTGAACATGGTGTGGAATGAATGGGGGAGAATATGTGAGGTGAGGAGGGGGCATTGTCTAACTGAAAATCAATAACATGGCTGACATAGGCTAATGTTATTTGTTATTTTTATTATTTTAAAAATCAATACAAAAAAATTATTGTTACAGGCTATATTAAAAAAGCGGCAATGAGGCCATACAAACAAATATGCTGGTCCACATTTGCTTGTGAATTCGGTTGATTGTTTTATTGTTTAGAGCGGCATTTTGAAATCACGAATGTCTCCCACCTATCCCAGACCGAAGTTCACCCGCCAAGGGTTTAATTGCAGCAAGTGATGCATAGAAACCTCATTTCCCAATGAGGCTCCTAAACCTCATTGGCTAGCTCATGCTGCTTCAGAATATCTCCATGGGTTGGGCCACATGTCCTGAATGCATTTATAGTACCCGGGCGAGGCGAGTTAGATTGTTGTGGAGCAGGGATAAAGTCTCATGGTAACTGTAGCGGTGGTGGGGAAGACGCATTGTCTGTAATGGGATCCACCTTTATTCTCCATTGAAAATTTTCACTCTACCGTTGTGGTTAAAGATAAATAGCCTACATTTTTTATTAGTCAGTGTTGATTGGGGAGGCGTAGTGGCATGCAAGCTAGCCCATTAGCTGCACTAAAACAATGCAACATGGCAAGATGCTATTGATCAAGCTGGTGACACCAGGATTGCTTCATAAATAAAATGGTTTAAAAAAAAAGTAAATTTGTAGCTAACTAGCGACATTTACATTGTGAAGATTGTAAAAATGGATTTAGCTTGGCACAGCAAGTCTTTGTGATGTAGATATCATTTTGGATTTCCTTGTCTTGATGAAAGTTAAAGTATTAGGAAATTCCACAAGCTAGAAGCAGAGATTGCAAAATGAAGTAGGACAGATGAGGAAGGATGTATGTTGGGTTTTTTCCTGCATGCAGTGTTTACACATTTCCGTCAGCTAATGTTGGGAAAATTAAGTACTGTACGTTCTCTTGACTCATATTTAGTTATTCATTAGTGTGGTCATTCTGATCAGTTAACCCTTTAAACAACAGTAGCGTATGTCCTCAGTGTTACGGACAGCTACAAGACTGGGAATCCTTTGTGGAATTGTGAAGAAATCCCGACTGCACGTTCTCTCCTGTGATTAAGTCAGCAGTCTCCAACCCTGGTCCTGGAGAGCTACAGGGTCTGCTGGTTTTTGTTTTCACCTGAAAATCAGCACCCAATTGAGACCCAAGGCACCAGGTGAGTTGAGTTAACTATGTAATCAACTGCTCTAATTGATTCATGAAGTTCAGAGTCACTATGAAAACCAGCAGACCCTGTAGCTCTCCAGGACCAGGGTTGGAGACCACTGGATTAAGTCCTGTTCCATTCCTCAAGCTCATTGGTGTGTTGGCTGATCGTGTGCCATGTCTCCAAGCAACAGTCCACGGTGTGCAAAGTGTTCTGTCATTTGCTAAATTCTTGTCACTGTCCTGCACCTGTAAAGACTTGTATTTCATCTCAGACTGCTGGAGCTGAGCTGTTTCTCAGCTGCCCAAAGGACCTCATTTGACACAGAAAGTCCGTTCCGCTCTTGCGGCACACTGGAGACGTTGTAGCGTTGCTGAATTATGAAGATGCTGTGTGCCGTTGTTGAGGGGGGACAATGGGGCCATTCATTGCAAATGCAAGCTTCTGTTGATAAGAACCTTCAAAGGTCAGCCGACATCAAAGCTCCTCTGAAACCAAAGCTGAAGGTCACATTTTTTTTTGTTTTTTTTTGTTTGGTTTTTTTGACTGGATATAAAAAAGAATACTTTGTGAGATATTAAGTTGATTAATGTCATTTGGTTACATCGGTGCTTGTACACGGTACCGTGGCAACATTGATAATATTGATAAAAAATAAACATACACAGCCTACATTAGACGGCACATAGAGCACAGAATTTAATTGATTAGCCATTAGTAGCAAGTATAAGCCTTCATGCTGGAGGATACTGTATAGATTTTTTTTTTTTTTTTTTGACTCCTGCCAAATTCCAGAACACAACCTCCTGAAACTCAAGTTAGATTTGCTTGAAATCCTGGAAGGTTGAGCCTCGGCCCAGATTACCGTTTTCACAGCTGTAGGCTGCGTCCTTGCATACGTGTAGGTTACCTGATCCCCCTCAGTGAGAGAGTAAAGGCACTCCGAATGCCCAACTCCAGTCACATTTCTGCTGGCCTGAAATTGTAATTAGTCTAATTGATGATGACTGAGAAAAGGGCCTGCGTCTTGAGGCCTAAAGGTCACCTGAAGGTCAGAGAGACGCAGAAGCGAAGGCCATATACTGTTTTCTTTTTTTTTTATCAAGCCTTTGCACTCTTTAAGTGTTTCTCCCAGCCTCGGCCAAAGAGTTATGAAAGCACTTATGAACAATTCCAGCGAAGGCCATTCTTATGTTATTCAGCTCATGAATATTCACAAGCAGACAGCTTGAATTCAGCTGGATTTGCTCAAGCAGGGCTGCCCAGCCCTGTTATTGGGGATCTACCATCCTGTAGGTTCTCATTTCAACCCTAATCTGACACACCTGATTCTACTAATTAGCAGCTCAATGAGATCTCTAGCTGTTGAGTGAATTGTGCTTTGTTAGCGTTGGAGTGAAAATATAAAATCGCAGATGCACACGTGGCTGGTTTTTAATGGTACAAACACATTTATAAAAGAAGCAGAACCACAGTGGTGGATATTTAACTGGATTATCGGAATGTAAGAGTACCATTTTTGTATTTTCAAGACCTCTGTTGTAGCTCTTTAGGTTTTGGACTGATAAACCTGTTATTCTGGTATGGGCTGACTTTTCCTGTGCTGTCAGGGTGTTTAGAATTCTCTGCGTTTCAGTTGAGGCCAGTTTTTGTGATGAAAGCAACCCATTGTGTTTCAGGAATACAGCCCATGCACTGCAGTGGTGTGAGAAGCAAAACAAAAAATCTACAAATTATTTTATTTTGCTAGTGCAAAGTAGTATAAATAGGGTGTTGGTCAATTTCTGGCAAGTGGCTGACACTGTGGTTAGATGGCTATATACTATAGGGCATTAGTGGGCCCATTGAGAGCCTGAGATTACAGAATGGATGGGTCTTGCTGGTGCATGCTAGAGGTAGAAGGCAATCCAGGCGAGGTCCATGCCACAGATTCCCATGACAGATGAGGAAGAGGTAAATGCAGTGGTCAGCAGTGTCACATGCTGCAGTCGGGCCAATGAGAGAGAGAGCTGCAGAAACAGAGGACCCCTGAGCAGGACAGAGGGCCTCGCTGATGGAGAGCAGCACAGTTTAAGGAGACGATTTTTTAAAATGACAGAAGTCAAAATTTGCTTTAGCAGCAACTTGCAGAATCACAGGGGGAAGTGTTCAGTGCACTTAAAAACAAAAGAGTTCAGGGCTTAAAATATTTATCATTTTATTCACAGGCCAAAATTTCATTGGGTACCAAGGCCAAATCAGCTGGTAGAAGTCCGAAATTGGACGTGAGGGCATCTGCACCAAAATGAACAATATGAAAGCACTTATTTCATTCCTGCGATCATCAGTCACAAGAGAACAAGGCATACAGCTCTAAAAACCGAACCGCTGCATAACCGAAACATTCGTCTGGGCAAAATGTCAAATGCGAAAAAAACGAGACGAGTTTCTAATTTCCAGACAAAAAAGAACCAAACGGTTTCTGTTACCCGTTCCGGCGGAATGGAGAGAGACGTGTGTTTGTTCGCGGCGGCTCGTCGGGGGGGGGGGGGGGGTGGGGGGGTTAATTACCACCGACCCGGCTTCAGCGCGGACGGTAAACAAACGCAGAGGCCGCGGCGGCGGCCCCGCTTAACTTCCTGTTGCGTGCTAATAAACGGGGCGCCGGCTCGCCAGGCCTTCCTGCCTCTGGGGAAATGAGGCTTTGATGTGCCGTGGGCCCGGAGCCCGAGCGGCGCGGAGATTTATTATTGAATTTGTGTTCTGCCTCACCCCCCACCCCCCCACTCCCCAACCCCGCAACCCCGCAGGAAATCAAGCCTCAGAGTCACTGTAACCATGGCTACAGCGAGAGCGTGGGCCGCAAGAGTCACGCGGACGACTACAGCACCTGGGACATCGTCAAAGCCACACAGTGAGTACCTGGGGCCGCCCCGCGGGGTTTCAGTCTGCCAGCGTTTAATTAGGTCTGACGGGTCTGCCAGCGTTTAATTAGATCTGACAGCAACCGAAAGCTGAGCATGTATTGCGTAATGGGTGGCGGCGTAGTATAATGGGTAAGGAGCTGGTCTGGTAACGTGAAGGTTGCTGGTTCGATTCCCGGGTGTGCTTGTGTGTTTGTGCATTGAGAGTGTGGTCATGTGACCGGCCTGTTCTGCGGCTCAGGTACGGGATTATCGAGCGCTGTCGAGAGCTGGTGGAGGCGGGCTACGACGTGCGGCAGCCGGACAAGGAGAACGTGACTCTGCTGCACTGGGCAGCCATCAACAACAGAGTAGAGCTGGTCAAGTGAGTACTGTGCCACACACACACACCATCGACAACAGAGTAGAGCTGGTCAAGTGAGTACTGTGCCACACACACACACCATCGACAACAGAGTAGAGCTGGTCAAGTGAGTACTGTGCCACACACGCACACCATCGACAACAGAGTAGAGCTGGTCAAGTGAGTACTGTGCCACACACACACACCATCGACAACAGAGTAGAGCTGGTCAAGTGAGTGCTGTGCCACACACACACACCATCAACAACAGAGCAGAGCTGGTCAGATGAGTACTGTGCCACACACACACACACCATCGACAACAGAGCAGAGCTGGTCAGATGAGTACTGTGCCACACACACACACACCATCGACAACAGAGTAGAGCTGGTCAGATGAGTACTGTACCTTATACACACACACGTGTGCACGCACACACACAAACCATCAATAAATTTTGTTTTCAACTGTTTCTTTGCGATTCCACGGTATAACTCCCTTAGTCTTGGCCTACACAAAGAAAAAAAATCTTCCTAATCTATCCTGTGAGTGATTTCAGTACACACTCATATTTGGATTGTGCCATGTTTTGGCTGATTTTGTCGATTGATCAAACCGTGCTTGTAGAGCAGCACTTCTGAATTCAGCTGTATGCTGTTCAGAGAGTATTGATTAACTGACGCCTGGGTGTGAATGCTTCTCATTTTCTGCGGTTGGATAAAGTTCTGTAGTGTGTAGTTATTGGCTGTTTGAAGCCATATTTCAGTTCCTGCACATGTGGAATGCTCATGGTGCTAGCGTCTGCGCGAAGCCCGGCTTTAACCGGCGTTCCCTGGCTCCTCGTCACTCGGGACCGGCGTTCCCGGGAATCTCGCGGGCGTTCGGATCGCCGGTTTGACGGTGCCCTGTCTTCGCAGGTACTACATATCGAAGGGCGCCATCGTGGACCAGCTGGGGGGCGATCTCAACTCCACGCCACTGCACTGGGCGACACGGTAAGAGCCAATGGGCCTCCATCACAAAAGTGTTATTAAATTATTCTTAATTTTGTTCTTAAAAATCAAGGTGATTTTGCTCAGTAGCGATACTGAGGCATTAGCGGTTAGCGGTTAGTGTACGTGCATCCCTCTCTCTAATGACAGACTGTGAGGGGGGGGACACAGTGCCCTCTGTATTTGGGGGGAGGGGGTGAGGGGGGGGTGACGCTCGTCCGTTTGAAGATCCCTCCAGCTGCATTATTTATTTGCTCAGTCGTCGGCCCCCCCCCCCCTCCGGGCAGCTCGCCTGGGGCTCGCCCGGCTTCCTGTGGAGATGTTACACAGTCAGCGCGTGCGGGAGAAGCCGAGGGGGCGTGGCTTACGGCAGTACGCGTCAGCAGTCGTACGCAGAACGCGGGGCATTCCCCCCCCCCTCCCCACCTTCTCCTCCTATAAAACTGCGTCAGTTAAGGTCAAAGGTCACCATTTAAATACATGGCCTTAAAGAGCTCAGTATTATTTGGCACTGAGGTTTGGCTACCAACACAATAAGCCAAGCTGTGCATTTCAGACTGAGGCTTAAAGGGCTCATGCAATGACTGCTTTTGTTGCTTTTAAAGTCTTTGTTTTTGGGGCATTTTGGGGGCGTTTCTGACGGAGTGCTCGTCTCTCCCCACCCTCTCCAGACAGGGCCACCTCTCTATGGTGGTGCAGCTGCTGAAGTTCGGGGCGGACCCCGCCCTCATCGACGGGGAGGGGTGCAGCTGCGTGCACCTGGCCGCGCAGTTCGGACACACCTCCATCGTGGCCTACCTCATCGCCAAGGGCCAGGTAGGCACCGTTCCCCATTCCGCCACCCGGTGGCCAGAGGACTGCGGTGCGTCGCTGCGGCTACGGCTGGGGGTGACTGTAGGAAAGAGAAGGAAGTCAGTTCAGCACACAGGACTTCATTCTCCTTAGAAAAAACACTGTGGAACACTATTCGGTTGCCAGAATATCTTTTGTTTATGAGGTCTGTCATCAGTTGTAGTGCCCAAGGCCGCTGTGTGTGTGTGCAGGCATGTGTGCAGTCCCATGCGTAATATGCTGTAATTTTCTGGAAAATTCTGCTCCTTTCCCTGAAAAGCAATCCCCAGCCGTGTTTGGCAGACTGGTCAAACGCTCAGCCCGTCCAATAACAGCGTCTTCGCCGTGTCTGTTGAGTCTGGGGCCCCGTGAATTAGCTCCAGTCTAAGATCTTTCCGGTGTGCGCTGCCCAGTCCAGTTCAGTTTTGCCCAACATCGGTTTGAAATGGCCTCCATTTGAGTGCACACCCCCCCCCCCCACTTGCGTCCCTGTATGCGTTCACCGCCGACTCTGCTACAGGAAGATAATGAGAGCAGAACCAGCTGGAGGCAGGAACTGAACAGAAACAAATTAATTTGACTTTGCTACATTGTTTTCATTGGGATGTTGATTTGCCGATGCTGGCAGGTCATCTTTGCCTTTGATCAGGATCTGGACGATGAATTAAGCTGCGCTTGAGGTGCGTCATCCATCTGTGTGTCTCCTGCGCACAAGCAGACGTTAGCTTTGGCGCATCGGCGTAATGAGACCTCTGCACTGGCTGCAGCCGTTTTAATAGAGCTGAGACCGCCGTTCTGTGTTCATTATCAATGCGATGATTATGGGGCTGGTTTTGTACAGGACGGGTACAGAGATATGAAGAGCATCAGCAGCGGACTCCAGCTGTGTCGTTTCCCCGGCGACGGGGCTGCGATGGCGATTATGTGGGGCTGGATAGTGTCCAGTGAGGTCGCGGTACGGCCCGCGAAACGCAAACGCAGCAATAAACCGCACGGGCTGGTCAGCCTGCGGTCACCTCAGCCCCCCCACCCCACCCCCCCACACACTCACACACACACACACACGCACGCATGCACACACACACACACGCACACGCACGCATGCACACACGCACACACACACGCACGCATGCACACACACACACACACGCACACACACACGCGCACACACGCGCACACACGCGCACACACACTCACACACACACACACACACACACACAGGGGTACTTCAAGGAAACAGTTGTGGTCAGCGGGTAAGAGTCACTGGAGAACTTTGAACACCGCCATCCATATGCAGCAGGGCTCTCACACACACGTCAGTGTGGATACGACCCGTTAGCAGGTTAAGTATTTACATTACTCATCCATTTTGTGGATCCATTTTGTTGACCACTGAGAATGGGGTTTTTTTTTTTCTTTTACGCAATTTTATAGTCAGTTCTGTTTTATTCATCTTATATTCCTTCATTGGCTGCAGTGTTACCGTTTTCTGCCAACCTGCACTGATGTAAGATCAGATGTTTATGAGAAAAATATCAGGATTGGGGTTGAACTTCATGCTGCAGGGTCACCAGATGTGGCAAAAATTATCTAGGGTCACGGTTGAGCTGTTAACATTTCTGTGTCCACCAGGGGGAGCCATACCATACGTTTTCACAGTTTCTTTGAAAACCCTTTATATCTCCCAGTATGTTCCGATGTCCCTGTACAGCATCAGCTGGTATTTGTGTCTTGTCAGGCCCGGAGCTGTAAATCCCTTCAGTTTTGGCTTTTGTGATTGGTTGTCTTGAGCCTCAGTATCTTTTCATATGCTTTGGATAGTAATGTACTTTGCCATGTGAAGCCCGCAATATTATAATTTTGTTGATTGTTTTTCTGTCTTAACCCCCAAACCCCACCCCTTTCTTCTTTCCCTCTGCAGGATGTGGACATGATGGACCAAAATGGCATGACTCCACTGATGTGGGCAGCGTACAGGACACACAGGTGTGTGTGCATGTATGTGTGTGCGTGCATGCGTGCGTGTGTGCATTTCTCTGTAACCTACAAAGAAATCTACTCACACTAACCTTCAATGGGAGCCACTGAGCGTGAGGATTGGGGTTAAATTCAATGATGCTGGGTCACCAGGCATCGCAGAAAATTATTGCAATAAAGTTGTTAATATTACGTCCACCGGGGGGAGCCATAGCACACATTTAACCATGCTCATTACACCCTCTCTAGCTGGGCTCAATGTGCCATGTACTGTATGTACAGAGAACGCTGACTCAGTAACTGGTCACATAGTGTTCAGCTGTAGTAGAAATGGGCTGTCCTGTAACACCAGCTCCCGTCTGACAATGATGCCATCACTGATACAAGCATTATCTGCTGTCCCATAGTGATGACATCACTCATCATTCTATTTTATTTGTGAACTATAACAAGTGGTGCTGTCTTCCCACACAAACCAAACATGGCACGCGCCCTTATCGGGGCCCTACCGCCTCCGCTCCTCAGTGATGTCATCGCTGTCTTAACGGCTCTGTCTCACCCCCCACAGCGTGGACCCCACCCGCCTGCTGCTGACCTTCAACGTGTCGGTCAGCCTGGGGGACAAGTACCACAAGAACACGGCGCTGCACTGGGCGGTGCTGGCCGGCAACACCACCGTCATCAGCCTGCTCCTGGACGGCGGCGCCAATGTGGACGCGCAGAACATCAAGGTGAGCCCCGCCGCCGCCGTCGCCACGGAGACCAGCGGCCTTCCTGAGAGGCCGGTTTTCCGCCTGCTAGGCGGATTAGCTCGTCGTTCTTGTTCCCTGCTCTTTGTGTTAATTACTTGCTTATTAGTGGCATACCATATTGAATGGCCCTCAAATATGACCCTGCGCTTTCCAGAGGACCTGTCTTTATTCCAAAGCTGTGGCCAGGCTGGTTGAACAAGGTCCAGTCAGAGGCTAGAGAACATGGCTATCCTAAAACTTGGTCATGGTGTAAAATGGCTTTGCACGTAGCAGCTGATTTATTATTTGTTGACATTGATTTCATTTTTAATTTCCACAATTTCCCATGAACCGTTTACTGTTCCTCTTGGCAGTAACAGCCTCCTCTGAATGCACAAATAGTATTTATTTACTGTGTGCAGTGCGATATAACTATACTGTTCTGGTCTTGATGAAAGCCACATTGACCGTCCACCGGTTGCTTGCATAGCGAGCTTTGTTTCAGAGACCGCCGGGCTGCTACCAGAGATCACAGGGACGGGGTTAAAAGCGCCCCCCCCCCCCCTTTCCGCCCCGCGTGGGGTGTCCCAGCGGCCCACATCTGAGGCCTGGCCAGAGACGCGATCGCTCCTCTCGTGTCGTTTCAAACCCCACAATTCCAGGAAACAGATGCGGCGCTCCGCTTTTTTATTTTTTATTTTTTATTTTTTAAACTATAAATATTCCCCGAGTTAGCGGGCGGAAGCTGGACTCGCGGACGGCGATCCGTAGCGCTTCGGCTCGCGGGCGGGAAACGCAGCCCCGGGGGAATTCTAAAGGAGCGCACCGTTCTCTGGGATGACTGGCGGGGGGGCGGGACGACATCACAGCGACTGCGTCCTCCGTCACGTCCCGACACAAACGCCTCTGAGAGGCTCCAGCCTTGAATGAAAGAACGTTTTTTTAAAAATATTTATTTATTTATTTATTTATTTATTTATTTATTTATTCCGCGCGTCATCGGGCCATTCCGCCTGGCGCTTTGGAAGCGGATTTGAACAGCGAGCGCGGTGATGGCGCTGGCAGCGGCTGCCGGCGGAGATGACAGTTATAAGCCACCGCACGGAGATTGACTCGTGTCAGACAGACAGTGCGCTCCCTCCCCGCTTTACCCACGCCCGCTCATCGCCGCAAACACGAGGGCCGACTGCTGTTTCCTTCACACGTCTTCTGAGAGAGATGTGAGAGGGAAAAAAACACCATTACAAAGCGGGGCGGTTGGATAGTGAAGTTGGAAGCGCAATTGAAAAGGCGGTTGGGGATTCTTTACTTTGGAACTGTTGTCGTACGCTTTGTCATCTTGATGCGATTAAGTCCCGTAGTGGGGGGGGGGAGGCCCGGGGGGGAGGCCCGGCCGGATGTTTGGACGTGTGACTGCTCTGATAGCCCCGTGTCCCCGGGTGGGTTCCTCAGGGAGAGACGCCGCTGGACCTGGCCAAGCAGAGGAAGAACGTCTGGATGATCAACCACCTGCAGGAGGCCAGGCAGGCCAAGGGCTACGACAGCCCCTCCTACCTGAAGAGGCTGAAGGGAGACAAGGTACGGACGCTCCCCGTTCAACAGGCGCGCTGTTTTGGAGATCGAAGCATAGCTCAATTTGATGCGTAATGACGTAATGCTGAAGTCAGTAAGGGTTTGAAAATGAAGGTCGTGGAGGCACCAAGAAAGAACCTGTCTGTCTGGCTCGCCAGACCCTTTTCTGAATGCTTGTTCGACCAGCCGACACTGCATTACTGGCATTTTACAACATCCAGAGCGACTTACAATGCACATACAAGATTTAATTCTGTCGTGACACAATCATCGCCCCTTTCTAAAGTCAGTGGGCTTTGCTTACACCATAAAATGCATCGCTATATTTTAAAATAATCCATATTTTGAAGACGGCTGTAATTACAAAGGCGTTCGTCCCAGACGCCAGCAGTCCCGCAGCCAGACTGCCGGTTTAGCTCTTTCTGCGTGCGTGTTGTCACATAACAGCCCCGCGCTGTCATTACCGTGCCTCTGGCGCTGCGAGTCCTCTGTCTCAGAGGAATCCCTCGCTTACTGTAAAACGCCCGCTGCTGGGAGATTGCTGCTTTCTTGTTGACGTCGCCGGCGCGGAACGGTCAGTTTAGCTTCCCGCCGAACGGGCGCGGGACGCAACCTTTACACCGAAGCGGTGATTAGAGTCCGAGCCCGTCTGTGTGAGAGAGAGCCGCCCGCCCGCTGTCCTTTCACACTGTGAGCCTGGCTGGGAGTACTGATCGCTGCCACGGCGTGAAGTAAGATGGCGGTCGGAACGTCGCCGGTGCGGGTGGCGACTGGAGGCCACTTGTGTGGCCCATAGACATGGAGATCTGCAGTGCATGCTGGTTAATATGCAAATCATTTTGCTGAAGGGCAGAACTGATTGGATATTGGGCAGGAACATGACATCCTGAACAAAACAGCCAATTTTTACTTTATAGACCTATTGTTTAGGTTCTGTGTACTGAAGGATGCATCAGAAACATGAAAAAAAAAAATTGAATTTAGTTTGAAAAAGTAGGTTTTAGTGGCATGACTGAATGTAACAGTTTTTTTCCCCTCTGCCTTTCACCAAACGCCCCCGTCCCCTCCCCTAACAGGACTTCAGGCAGAAGATGATGTTGGGCACGCCCTTCTTGGTCATTTGGTTGGTGGGCTTCATCGCGGACCTGGACATCGACTCCTGGCTGATAAAGGGACTGCTGTACGGGGTGGTGTGGGTTGCGGTGCAGTTTCTCTCCAAGTACGTGTTCATGGCTGTGAATATCTCTTACGCAATGAGTACTGTACCTTATCGGACCTGCGTTTTGTAGTTGTCCCAATGGCCTTTGGTATGCATTTGTTGTACTTTGCTTTGGATAAAAGCGTCTGGCAAATAAATGAAATGTAATGTAAATGAAATGTACTTCTGTCTGACTTCCTGTCTGTATGTCTGTTTGCCTGTCTGTCTGTCTGTCTGACTTCCTGTCTGTCTGTCCAGGTCCTTTTTTGACCACTCCATGCACAGCGCCCTGCCCCTGGGAATCTACCTGGCCACCAAGTTCTGGATGTACATCACCTGGATCTTCTGGTTCTGGAACGATATCCTTTACCTGCGAGCGGCCCCCGCTCTCGCGTCCCCCCCCTCGCGGAATTCTCCATCTCCACTTCCTGCCGTGCAGCGCCACGGAGAGTTTGAAACGCGGCGGGAAAGGCGTAGGTCGGAGCGCGACGTTGGCACGGCGACGGCGTTCAGACCAGCCCGCGCCGCGTCTGGGGTAATGACACGGTTCAGGGAGGCCATTGTTGTCTGAGCTTTGTCTCTGAGCAGGCTTCCAGATGGCGGTTGTGGCGGCTCTCGGCCCATGTGATTCACTCGAGACTTGTAGCAATAGTATGTCTTTACAATCAGCCAATCAGTGTCTGAAATGGGGTAAACACCATTGGATTACTCTCGCCCACTCACATTTTCCCACAGGGACTGCGTTTGGTTTTGTCAGGAAAGGCATTTGGCCATCAGTTTCAAGTCGTGAGTTGCAGATTTCTGTCGGTAACCGAACGCAGAGAGAGGGAGGTTAGGCTTGATGAGGGTCCCTGTTTAAGATGTTTAAAAGTTACTGTGCCGCTGGAATCCCGCTGTCTCTCAGCGAGAGCGCACAAACACCGTAAAAACAAAATCAAAAATCAAACCCCACAGCGGGCTAGCTTTGAGCTTCAGCAACACGAGAAACGAGCGGAAGGATTACTAATCCCCCCCCCTCATTTGAGAGCATGAATCATCTGTTTTTCTCTCTACTCTTTGTTCTTTATTTTTTGAGAGGAGATGTTTTTTTTCCCCCTGAGTGGTTCGCCCTCTAATTAGCTGTTTGTAGAAAGACTGGTTTGGTTTTTTCGTCAGTGCGATTATGGCTGGCTTTGAGGGGCACAGGAAGAAGAGTCGATGGTATTGATGGTGTTGTCAGCCCTGTACATCAGCGTAGAGAGAGAGGCCTTGGCCCATCACACTACACTGCGTGCAAGGCATGATGGGACAAAAAGCCCCCAGTGAGGTATAAATCCCATTTATATCCCTGTGGTTTGACAGTAAGTCATGGGGACTGGGGGGGGGGGGGGGGGGGCATCTTGTGTAATTGCTTCTGTTACTGCAAATGACGTGGAAGATTAATTGTTTTGAGGGGAGTTGGGGGGGAGGGGGGAGATTGTGAAAATCTGTCTACAAGCCCACTGCAGACACCACTTTAACCAGATTAATTGAAATCTTACATGTTCAATGCTGAGAGTTTTATGTTTGAAGTATGTTATTTATTATGAAGGGGAAATTCAGTCTAGAAAAAAAAGGTTATTGTCAAGTGAATGTTTTCTGATATCAGTTTCGCCACATACACCTCAGTGGTTGTTGTTCAGCCAAAACAGAAAGCTAAAAAAATAATATCCAAAATGAATGTTCTTAACAACAATAAATAGTGTAATTGGCCAACAGTTCACAGGACTGTGTGGCATCAGTTCAGTATTAAAAGCAAGCATTGTGACATTACCTCAATTTCTTGGGTTTTTTTTTAGGGGTTCGGGCCTGGTATTTTTTTATTTATTTATTTTTTTTAACAAATTTTCTATTGTATTTCCACTATAAAGCGTCTCTGTGACAGCGTCTCTGTAAAAGCACTCTATACTAGAAAATCTGACCTTTAACTGATGTTAATTTCAGTTACCAGCAGGTGTGCAGCTAGCTTAGCTTTAGCGTTTATGAGTCATTACAGCCTGTGACGCGCAGACAGTTGGCGTTTCAGGTGGACCTGGTAATTATAACGCGTACGGAACAGGTTCGGACGGAAGGCATTTGTCCCCTAAACACAGTTAAAACATTTTGAAAGCCCCTGTAATTACGAAGTTAATTGTGAAAATTGGTTCTCTGTGTTTGGCGAATGGGCCTCTGACGTTGAGAAAATTCGGAAGGTATGCACCGTTTGACACATTACCACAATCGGATTCCTGTCCTTCTGTGAACTGGCCGTATCTGAGGGGTACACATTTCAGCCTGAGAGTTTGGCCCGTTCGGACCTGATTTATTTATCCGTATATTCAAAGAGGGGAAAATGGTGGCTGTTGGAATCCAGCTGACGTGTTTGGGCTATCATGGCAGCTGTGTGTCGTGAGGTAAGCCTCCAGCGTTTGAGGGGGAGGCTCGATGTGGAAACGTTTATCGACAACAAAGATTTATAATCACGCGTCAAGCTTGAGGGCTTATCTGCTCAGGAAATCTAGTCCACGTTGCTTTCCGCTTTCTTCCCAGGGGTAAAATTACTCAGTAAAAAAAAAAAAATACATGTTTAACCGGACAAAGTTAATTGTGAACACCTTCTGTTTTATAGTGAGGCCAAAGGTAGATGAGAAGGAGGAGGCAGTAGAGGAAAGAAATCAGGCAGTTCAGTAGCGCAAAAGGGAAAAATATTCTTCGCTTGCATTTTGAGGTATATGGCTCAGTTCCTACAGATAACAGTGTGTACATTACAGTTCCTCGAAACGATCATGTTTTGGGAAGAGCCTTCCCCTCTGTTCGGCTGCCGTAACTCTCGATCTGTGTTTGCATTTGTTGGCCCATTTCCAATGCTGTCTGACAATCTTCATCATATCCTGGGCTTTTCTTTTACAGTAAATGACTTTTTCTCAGCAGTTCAGTTCCAATGCAGAACTTCCAAACTGTCTCCTGTTTTAAAAACAGCGCTTGTTAAACTTTTCTGCTGGCAGTTGGAAGATAAGTTAGGAGTTCCGGTCACTGGCTCGCTGACGTGCGAGATCCTAGTCCAGATAACTTTGCGTCATGTTCACAGAGACGTCTGAAGTGCTTCAGTTCCCCGGCTGTCTTCAGCAGCGGCCCCGGGGGGACGAGGGGTGGGGTGGGGTGGGGGGGGTCTGTGAGCGGATGATGTCGTCCCGCGGGGTGTTTTTTTGGCGCAGGCAGGCGGGGGCAGGCCTCGTGTTCGCGGCAGAGTGAGGTCGCCCCGCGGCGGGACGGCAGCTGCCCCGTCTGGCCTCGTCAGGGCTCCGCGGGGCCCGCCTGACGGACGCGCTGACGGCTGAGCTTCGTCCCGCCTGACGGACGCGCTGACGGCTGAGCTTCGGCCCGCCTGACGGACGCGCTGACGGCTGAGCTTCGTCCCGCCTGACGGACGCGCTGACGGCTGAGCTTCGGCCCGCCTGACGGACGCGCTGACGGCTGAGCTTCGTCCCGCCTGACGGACGCGCTGACGGCTGAGCTTCGTCCCGCCTGACGGACGCGCTGACGGCTGAGCTTCGTCCCGCCTGACGGACGCGCGGACGGCTGAGCTTCGTCCCGCCTGACGGACGCGCTGACGGCTGAGCTTCGTCCCGCCTGACGGACGCGCTGACGGCTGAGCTTCGTCCCGCCTGACGGACGCGCTGACGGCTGAGCTTCGTCCCGCCTGACGGACGCGCTGACGGCTGAGCTTCGTCCCGCGGGCGTTTGCGTCGTCTTTCCCAAACTCGCGGAGAAAAAGAAGTTTGCCTTCCTGTGCGCACTTCAGCAGTTTCACACGCTGTGAGTGGAGTTTCAGAGGGAGAAGCAGGGATGTGTTTCTCTTTTACTAGAGTTGGTATTGAACACAACGGTGTATCTAAACTGCAGTAATTGAGAAATACAGTCCAAATAGGTCGTGTAAATAAAGCTACTCGGTGCAAAATGAGCCACATCTTAACACACACAGCTTAATGTGTCACCTGTGGTGGAATCACATTCTCTCCAATACCTGCCTACGAAATCATACAAAGTACTGTTAGGATGCAAACTTAATTGTGCATGAGCACATACATTTGTATTTGTATTGGTTCTTAATGTAAGCAGCTTAGGTGGGTAAGGGTAATGCATTGTGCGTGTATGATACAGTAGTTTAGTTTGTTGCAGTGTTCCGCGGTTTGTGGCGTGTGGAAATGCAGTTCTTCAGAGAGATGTCTGCTGGCGGGTCGGGTCGGTTCTGTTCCTGTGACCTCACGCCCGCCATGCGGACCTGAGCCTGACTGCTTCCTTAACTCCTCCCACATCTCCCCTTCGTCACCATTCACCTGCCCTTCCTCCTGAACAGCGTGGCACTCTTCTACAACTTCGGGAAATCCTGGAAGTCCGACCCGGGCATCATCAAAGCTTCTGAGGAGCAGAAGAAGAAGGTAATAAACTTAAGGGCGTTTGCTTGTTTGTTTACTTGGTAGAGCCAAATTAACAGTGGTGTTCATTTTCTGTTGCGAAAACCTCTAATTGCAAGCGACCGTTATATCCATGATAAAGGGTTATTAGAAAGACAGCTGCTAGTTTTGTCAGTTATTTTTCAGGTTGTGTGTTGTGTTCAGAATGCTTCAATAATGTTGCCTGCCTGAATAAGTACCTGTCTGTTTCTTTTTAGCATCCGCCACAACAACAACAACATTTCAATTTTTTTCTCCTTCCAGACAATTGTTGAATTGGCAGAGACGGGCAGTTTGGATCTGAGCATATTCTGCAGTACTTGTTTGGTAAAGACCCTAATTAACGTGTCTTTTTTTGAGAGAGAGAGAGACTTTTCTTAAGATGATTACATCCTCAGATAAAGTACTCTATTTTTCACACAGAAGTTTAGTTTTAATAACGTACCGTTACGTTTGTCTTCCAGATACGGAAGCCTGTGAGGTCCAAACATTGCGCTGTGTGCAATCGCTGTATTGCCAAGTTTGACCACCACTGTCCCTGGGTAGGCAACTGTGTAGGTGAGTAACCGGGGCGTCTATTTCTCATGCAGCACTCAGACACAAAGACAGAGCACTGCCAGTGGAGTACTCACAGGCAGCTAAAACTCCGCCCATCGTTCCCCTGAATTATTCCTGAATTAGCCTGGGATTCCTGTCCCCTGAATTAGCCTGGGATTCCTGTCCCCCTGAATTACTCCTGAATTAGCCTGGGATTCCTGTCCCCCTGAATTACTCCTGAATTAGCCTGGGATTCCTGTCCCCCTGAATTACTCCTGAATTAGCCTGGGATTCCTGTCCCCCTGAATTACTCCTGAATTAGCCTGGGATTCCTGTCCCCCTGAATTACTCCTGAATTAGCCTGGGATTCCTGTCTAAGTAGTTGCACATGGCCCTGTTTAAGAATACCTCGCTCCAGAATTCATTAGCAGACTGGCACATTGAAGCATACGTGGGATTTAATTTAAGAGGTTAACCACCGTGAAATTTATGTTTTTTTTTTTTTTGCTTCACGGTATAAAGGCATTGAAGGAGGAGCAGACGCCGCTTTAGCAAATGTTTGTTCATAGTCCCTGAAAGAAGGATAATTGAGGAAATAGATTGCAGAGGGGTTGCTTGTGCCCTGTGTTGTGGAAAACGATCCCCAAAGAGTCCCTTTTAAAGGCGAGTTTCACACCACACGGGCTGTGTGATTTCCTGCGTCCTGCAGGGGCGGCAGTCTCTCCCTCTCCCTGTGGTCCTCTGCCTCGTTTGGTAGCTGTTCATAGTGAATGCAAGAGGGAATCGGGGAAAGGTGAGGTGTTGCAGGGATGGAGAACGGTTTTGAAGTAAGAATTCTCGGTTTTGGTCACTCGTAAAGGGACTCAGAGCTTTGAGGCACACAGTCCAGTTTGAAGGTTTAGTCATGCTGTATTTAAACCACTCTCCTCTCCTTGATTTATTGCAGAAACCCAGAAACATGTCAAACTCACCATTTAGCCGCACTGACAAACGTTTTCGACAAGTATCTGCAAGCTTTATAAATTATTCCAGTGACCGGACTTCGAGTTCTGTGATGTGCCATCGAGAAATCCAATTAAGCAGCCTGCCTTGCAGGCAAATAAATGATTTTAGTTTTTGTTTTTTTTCTTTTCTCATGCACTCAATATATAATGAGAATTTAACTGGAGGGCTGCATTCTGTTGTCCAGTGTGCAGGTTTCCATACAGTATTTAGACAACTTTGTGTGATTCCATGAATACTAAATCTAAATCCAACATTTGGATTGTTTCCTCATTTTTTCCCCGTAATGTCTGTTAAGAGAATAAAGATTGATGTCTGACTTTCCACCACATAAGCTGACAAGGGGTTTTTCCATTGTCTGAATTTTTGACGATAAAACTTTTTCCTCTCTGAGGGGGACGAGCCAGTCCAAAGTGGAAAACAGCGAGATACAGAAAAGAGACCCGGTTCACCCATCTTTTGTGTGTGTGTGTGTGTGTGTGTGTGTGTGTGCGCGCACCGTCTTTAGGAAGTGGGAACCACCGCTACTTCATGGGGTACCTGTTCTTCCTGCTCTGCATGATCTGCTGGATGATCTACGGCTGCATCTGCTGTAAGCCACGACTCGTTGCCTCGTGTTACTGTGTCTGCATTCTCTCTCCAACTGATGTCCCCCTCCTCTCCTGTTACGCTGCACATCTGCAATGGGGAGTAGAGTATATGCTGTGGGTGTATAATTAACTCAATAGAAGAATTAAGACATGGGGAAATTAATAATAATAACGTTTCTGCTCCACTCTGTCCCAGATGGTGAGCAGGCCTGTAATTTTCAGGTTGTGAAGGCCAAGGCCGTTACTGCAATACAAATAGAAAGAATTTGGCAAAAGCTCAAAATAAAAAAACCAATTCTTTGGCAGTAATATCGTCCGAGGCCATAGTAGGAAGAGAAATGTATTGGTATTCTATTAAGTCAGGCTATTGTAATCACCTTGAAGAACAGTGTGAAAACATGGCCTGTAGACCTGTCCATTCATAGCATATGCCCCCCCCCGCCCCCCCAGACTGGAGAATCCACTGTGCCACTACTTACACCAAGGACGGCTTCTGGACCTACGTGACGCAGATCGCCACCTGCTCGCCCTGGATGTTCTGGATGTTCCTCAACAGCGTCTTCCACTTCATGTGGGTGGTGGTGCTCATCATGTGCCAGATATACCAGGTGAGTATCCGCCACAGACAGGTGACTGATCTGATTCCAATCTCCAGCGCTCAAACAACAATCTCTGTCTCTGTCTTTACGCACTTTCGCCAAATTCATGCACCTTGACCTGTATTTGTTATTCTAAAACGTGTTCAGGACTTTTCTGGGTGTGGTGTTCTTTTCTGTGTGGGGAGGGGTGGGTGTGGCCACAGAGCTAGCCTGCGAAGAAGTCCAGATACAGCGAAGCAAAAAGACAAGCTGACACAAGTTGGAACCTTGGAGTTGCTTTTCCCGGGTGGCGTCTGCTGAAGTTCCCCAAGGGGATGAAAAGCGACTCTGGATCCCCATTTAACACTAGCTCTCCTGCTCTCGTTAACGTTGCCCACAGACACAGAATTCCTCAGACACCATCGAACCTCATTAAACCCTGCGCCTTGAGGCTTGCATATACCAGTGGGTTGCCGGGTTTGTGGGAACAAAACTCCACCCAGCCATGCAAGAAAATGGGCTCCTGATCCAAGCCTTTGTACACTGATACTGCTCTTGGCATTCAGCTCCAATAGATGACATGGCTCATGGTCTTCCTCCTTCTCTCCCCAGATTGCCTGCCTGGGTATAACTACAAACGAGAGGATGAACGCCAGAAGATACAAGCACTTTAAAGTTACATCAACGTCCATAGAGAGTCCCTTCAAGTGAGTATTTATTGGAATGGGTAAACAACAGACGATGAGGCAGTCCTCCATTTTACAACAGGTTTGCCCACATTCCTCTGTTCCAGTCAACACTCCAGCAAACTCATGTTGTCCAGTTCAGCCCAGTGCTGAACTGAATTGAGGTGCTGCTCATAGAGAAGAGTAGGTCACTCTTGTGATAGTGCTGTAAGACCTTACACCCCGTTCTTTCTGTGTTCCTTCCCCCCCCCTCCAGCCACGGATGTTTCCGGAACCTCATAGACTTCTTCGAGCTGCGCTGCTGCGGGCTGTTTCGGCCGGTGGTCGTGGACTGGACCACGCAGCACTCGATAGACTACGACCAGACGTCCGGGTCGGGCTACCAGCTGGTGTAGGACGTCCGAGGAGCGGGGGCCCGGCCTGGGGGACCGCCACCCACCCTCTGGGGGGGGGTCAGCGGAGACGAGCATGCTGTTACAGGACACGACGACACGACGCCACAAACCACGCCCGGAACGCCGGAGGCACCTCCCTCTCCAGATCTCCTCGTTCCCCCACCGTCACGGACAGCGCGCACCTGCCAGCTGTGTGGGGCAGGAGACCCAGGAGGGAGGAGAGGAGGCAAAAAAAAAAAGGGATTTATTTGTCCTCTGTATGGGGAGGCATGCATTGCAGCACACGTGATGCTTTGTTTTATTTTAATTTTTTTTTACCATCAATTATCGTGTTCCCTTCCATTTTTTTTGTTGTCCTTTTAAATATTTTTAAATATTTTATGCCTGAAGTTCAGTGGGGAAAAAAATATCCAAGGAAGCTCTAGGAGACTCGCTTCAAGGACGTTGTTCAGTATTTTACATGACAGGCTGCCTTTTGGGAGGTCTGGGGAACAGGGCGTGTCTGGCTGAGGGTTCTGTTTTTATGCAGTTTCTGGTGAGGTGAGGAAGTCTGGCGACGGTTATGTGGGGTCAAGCAGTTACCCCCAACACACAGTGCAAATGAGCCTCACCAATACTGTGGAGTTCAGATAATAATGTGACAGAAGTTAGAAATCGAGGATGTGGTTCGTTTTTTAGAGTACTCTTTAGAGGACAAAACTATGAGGGAGTGCAGGTGTAAGTTATAAAGAAAAAAGAGGAAAAAATAATGTCTTGTATATTTATTTAAAAATATTTTTTATAGACAAGTGAAGTCATGGTACCATCTGTTTTATGTTTGCATTAATTTTAATGTTTTACTGTGAAAACATCCCTCCTAAGATCGAAAATAACTTGACAAGGTATATGCATATATGTGTATGCACGTGTGGATATGTGTGAGTTTGTGTGTGCGACACACACACACACACAAGGAGACACTATATATACAAATACATTTGTTTGCATGTGCATATCAGTATGCTGTGCATAGCTGCAAACAAACTGACGTGACTACACTTGTGTTCCGATGTTCATTGTGTCAACACTCAAGAACCACATAATTTTATGGAATGGTGGTAAGTTTACAATTCCACGTTTTTATTTATTTTTTGTTTTATTTTTGATTTTGTGTCTTTTTTTCATTTGGCTGCATGTTTGCCTGATTGTACGATGCACTGATTACCTTCCGTCACTTCCGGGAAACACTTCCATGCGTTTACAGGGGCGCGATGCCCTAGGTGGGGCGTCCGAGGCGCGATGATCAGTGGACACATCGCGGCTGCCAACCGTTGTCTTTTGTTCCTTTTTTTTTCCATTTTATTTTCAGTTGTTTTTTTTTCCACAAGAATGAACTGTAAGCAGCAGCCCACAGAGTTCATACCAATGTAAAGAATGTGTATCTGTACATAAACTACCCCCCCCCCCCCTTCTGTGAGTGATCTTCGTCAGTGTTAGCTGAAGCTGCTCATTTTATGTTCGCCCCCAACAAAACCTAAAATTAACCTACAATACAACTGTGTGACTAGCTTTTAGTAACGTCTAACACTGCTGTGTAATAAGCATTCAACCCCCAAGCACTCTGCATGTGCGCCATGTTTGGAAATCGGGTTTTTTCTCGTACACGGCAAAATGTTCTGGTTTTAGTCAACTCTTCGGTCCCGGAAGGACTGCGGTGTACTGCTCTTGGACTAAAATCTTATCATAGCGTAATGTACTCTGTCAGATTTAAATGCATTCTTATCAGAGTTGATTTCACGGAACGTTTTGCTGTGGGCATTTGTCACACTCAAATCTGTCTGACGGCTGCCCCAGACCCCTCGTCTGAGGGAGCCTAGCGTCTGTAAATAATCACTGTCCAGTAGCTGCAACTCATTTTCAAGCTCCCCCCTCTGTAGGAGTACGTGTCACAAATCATGCAGGTGCAGCTAATTTGCAAGCACCTGACGTCAGCTGTCCCCCCCTGTTCCAGAGGTGTAAATATATTTGAATGTTCTGTATGGAGTGGGGGGAGGGCCCGAAAAGAACAGCTGTGGCCATTTTTTATTCTTTTAGGGTCGATGTTGGATTCTTTCATGCCACTGGAGGTCCAAGACTGCAAAGAACGTCGTAAGGGAAGCAAGATTTTTTTTGGATCTGTGCATTTGATTCCGATTCCGTCCTCCAAATCCCGCCCTCCTGCACTTGTTCCAACGTTCTTACAGGCCACTGGAGCCTTTTTAAAGTCAACTGTGCAGTCTGTAATGTATGCAGTTCTCCATTTTGTAGCCCTGTCTCTTGTAGGGTTTATGGGACACGCTCAGTCCTCCACCCAGGTCCTCGAGAGCCTCAAAATGACAAACTCAGCCACCTCAGACCTGGAAACCCAGCTGAGGTGAGGTAACGGTCCATCGGCTGCTTTGATTGGTCAGTTACGTGCTGCGAGACAAGCAAATCAACCTATCCCGTGGCTCCTCAGGACTGGGTGGGAGGACCTCCGAGTTGAGAGCTAAATGACTATCAGGCGCAATGCAGATAGATATTCCCTAGTAAAATCCCTCTCTCCACCCGAAATGGCAGAAGCACATTAAACTGAAAGATGATCCACCTCCCAATGCTGCCTGCGTTTGCCTTTATACAGGTTCATTACTCACATGTTCTCTTCAGACACGTACTGGGCATGGTAGAATTTTATTGGGTTTCATAATAAAAACGTTTAAATGTGAAAAAAATCCACGCAATTCCCCTTGTTTTATTTTTAAGCATGGTGATTCAACAACAGCAGGATTGGAATTGGTTGCATCTGAAAAATAACTCAAGTTGATGCGCTTGTACTGAACAGAACTTTGAACTTTAAAACCTGGACAAGTAAGACCAAGACCAGTAAGCTTTCATTGATGTCCTTTGTGCATCTGCACAAATATTTTATAACGTGAATGTTATGCTCAAAGTCAGCATCAAAACACAGCATCTAGACCAAACATATCTGGGCAGCAAAAGACCCCATGTTCTTTTCAAGGCCCTTGATATGAATTGTGTACTCTCCAGTTCTTCTGCTCTTCCCATTTGTATTTTTAATTTTAAGAAAAGTTAGCCCGTCCCCTTCAGTACCTTACGATCTTGGTTCCCACCCCACCTCTTAATGTGTAAAATTGCTTTAGATCTAGTATTTTTCCCCCTTAACACATTGTGCACCAACATATTGGGGCAAAATGTTATAATTGACTGGTTTGATTTAACAGGTTGCTAAAATAAATACAACCTTACCATGCAAGTGTTAGACTGATGTTTGGATGTGTTCCATGGCTGACCTCCCCAGAGAATGCAAGAGCTGCTGGGAACTGTAGTCAGTGTTGGTATCTGGGAACTGCACCATGGGGAAGATATCTGGAGATCCACTGAACTAGAGTATCATATATATGTTAATTTTTGCGACTCAAAAAAATGTTGGATCTGATGAGACCGTGGATGGCATGCTCCAAGCTTTGACGTGTTTGAGTTTTACATATGAAGTGTTGGGAATCTGAGCAACTTCATGACAAACGGATCCAATCCTGTACTTTGGAATGGGTTTATTAATTTCAATGTGGAAAAACTGAAAAAAAAAATTTTGTACAGAAATCCCAGCTCCCCCCCTCCCCACACACACACTCCCAAAAGCAAACGGGTTTCACAGTAAATAAAGAAATTTACATAGGCACGATCTTCCGAGCGGGGCTCTCCATAATGGTACTTTGGCGCACTCTGCTATTGGGCGTGGACTAGGGCCCCAGCCCCCTGACCATAGCCAAATCCTTTGGGTCCGAAGTTCTTGGCGTAACAAGCTGGAAAAGAAAAGAAGCACTCATGTTGAGTTGTGTATCTATAAAAAAAATAATCATAATCTTAGTCAGGAAAATATGGGCTTTCAGGTTTTCAGTGCTACTAAACCTTGCTCATACTCCGTAAAAAGTCTTTCATAAGTTTTTAAACATTGACGTGACTGAAACCAGCTTAACTAAACCAAAAATATATATCGCTCATTCACATTTGCCTTGATCAGTTTCTGTTATGGTCTGCATATAGTTTACTGGGAAAAGATAGGACTCCATACTCAGATGTTCACAGACAGCTGTTCACAGATGAGTGACACTGCTGTGGGATCCTGGGATGTCACATTATTGTATTATGTATGAAATACCCAACATGCTCAGCTGCATAATAAACTGACAGTTATAACACTGCAAGTCATTAAATCATTAAGTGTACCCACCTACTAACCAAGGAGAACTATGGCACCATTCACAGGCCCAGTATTCCAATCTCACAAATATGACCCTTGTGTTTCAGCACGGTATTCCGCACTTTGCCTTGTCTTTGACCTTTTCCGATCTCTGAAACAACGCACCTATTGTAGCAATCATCCCACAAGATTCAAAAAATTGTCAACGGCAGGAAAATTACTCAATTAACATTTAACTGAATAGATGTTTATGTTTATGTTGTTGAGAGTAGTCTGCATGTGACTAGAATCCCTCCTCTAGGTGAAGTTACACAGCGGCAGTGCCATCCAGCCTGTAGCAACCAGCAAGTGAAGCTGCAGGCAGGAATATCCTTACATGGGACATGAAATCCTGATTTACATCCACCCTGTGAACTCAACTGCAGGCCACAGCTATCTGAAAGCATGTATGCGCTAATCATCATTGTTTATGGAAAGAACAATGGGTAATGTAGTGCTTATTCTTTTTGGATCCTTCATGTGCACCCTTAGGGAGAGGGTTAGGTCTTTCCATAAACAACGAGCCTCAGTGCATGTGTGTTTAATTATAGGTGTGGCCAGCAGCTGAGTTCAGCGTGGCTATAAATCCAGATTTTATGCCCTGACACCTCTTTTTCTGGTGGGGGACCAGAAAAGAGGTGTCAGGGTGTGGCCCTGAGGGGAACACCTCCTCACCTTTACAGTAGATCTCTCCGTCCTTCTCCGTCTGAGTTGTGGACTCCAGGCCCTTCCCACACTTGGCACAGCGGAAGCAGCTCTTGTGCCAGGGCTGTGGGCAGAGAGAGGGGTGTAGAAGAGTGGGGTCACACCAAAAAAACTTCACTTTACCAATATAATTAATACAAACAGGGCTAGAATTAATTAATACAGGGCTCGCACACACCAATGTCAATACATAAGAGACAGTAAGCCAGCTGACAAAGATGAGTAAATTTCACTACACAATTTAAAAGCACTGGACTTTTTTCCCCCCGTTTCATTTAAATGTGCTGTTCTAACAGCTGCTTATATTTAGGTATCCCGGCTGTGAACAGCCAGCGTCTGTCGAACAGGTTGCTCATTTTAAAATGAACATTTCTCACTTCCTCAAAATTAATAAACCATTTCACGTGCTGTCGGTTGTCATATTAATTTAGTGCCGCGTTGTCTAACACTGTCAGACACATGATAAGTCATTCAAGTCATTCAAGAATCTTCTAATTCACCCAATTAAGCCATAATTTAATTATTAACTGAGCAGCAATGCAGTGATTGATCGACAAGTGGCTTGAAATTGAGGCTCCGTCATCCCCTTGGTGGTGGAGGACTGAAATACACATGAAATAACAGCCAAAGATTTTCTCTGGGCCCAATATACAGCAGTGACACTTTCCAAGGTTGAGCCACAGAGGACAAAAATTTTCCATGTAGTTTCATCTCCAAAAACCCAGTCTTCAAGTATAGAATTCATGTGTCCCTCTATTGCCTTAGTGTACAGAGAGAGGTCTTCCAACTATAGGCCCTGGTATTTGGAGCCCTGACCACAATAGGTCGGTTGAGAGGACCATGCTAGATGCTATCCAATCATAAGACGACGACCAAGAAACGTGACCAAAACTCTTCAAACGCAACAGCTTCTATGGAGAGTTTAAAGGGCAAAACCGCCCATTTACACCTGCACATTTACACCTGCACATATACATCTGTACATTTACACCTGCACATATACATCTGTGACATTTACACCTGCACATTTACACCTGCACATATACATCTGTACATTTACACCTGTACATTTACATCTGTACATTTACACCTGCACATTTACATTGATATCAACCTGCAACAAATGGGATGCCATTACATCTGTCTGACAGAGGACGCCAGAGTCACAGCTGCACATTTCCACACCATCTGTTCCATGAGCAAGAGCCTGGAGCAACAGTGTCTGAGGGAACCAGAGCCGCGGAAACAGGGACTGCTGTATGAACATTACTGGAGCGGGGCCAACTGACATCATTTTGAATCACAGCAGGGGGGGACTGCAGGTGGCTTAAGTTTAAAACTCATCTTTCTGGCTCCCTCCCTCCTCCCCCCTCCTCCCCTTCGTCCCCTTCTTCCCCTTCTTCCCCCTCCTCCCCCTCTGCCCTCCTCCCTCCTCCTCCTACTGTTCCTCACCTTGCCCGCGCCCGCTCCCCCTCCTCCTCTTGCCCGCTCCTGCCCCCCCTCCTCCTCCTCCTCCTCTTCCTCCTCCTCTTGCCCGCTCCCACCCCCCCTCCTCCTCCTTCTCCTCTTCCTCACCTTGCCCACGCCCGCTCCCCCTCCTCTTGCCCGCTCCTGCCCCTCCTCCTCCTCCTCCTCTTCCTCCTCCTCCTCTTGCCCGCTCCCGCCCCCCCTCCTCCTCCTCCTCCTCTTCCTCACCTTGCCCGCTCCCCCTCCCCTCCTCCTGCCCCCCCTCCTCCTCCTCCTCTTCCTCACCTTGCCCGCTCCCCCTCCCCTCCTCCTGCCCCCCCTCCTCCTCCTCCTCCTCCTCCTCACCTTGCCCGCTCCCACGATCTTCTCGGCGGCGTACACGGACTCCCCGCACCGGGCACACTTCTCCGAGCCGCCGAACTTCTGGGCGAACTTGGACGGGTTTGGGTTGGTCGTGGGCCGGTGGCTCTGTGTCCTGGGACGGAGAAATCAGAGCTTGTTAACCGTTCCCCATTAGCCCAGCAGCCCCTGGTCTGGGAGCGGGGGGGCGGGGGGGCGGGCTGCAGGGTGGGGAGCGGGGGTTAGCAGGACTGAATGGGCTGTATTGTGTGTAGATTTAGGTCACCAGTGAAGGGACAGCAGCTTACATAACACCACTTTTCATAACAGGTCACCTGACGCCCCGGGCTCAGGCTCCCAGTAAACAAACCCAGGGTGACGCACCCGTCTGCTCCTAAACGAGCCAAATGGAGCCAAATGGAACCCCTCTGCAGATTGACTGTACTGACCCCGCTGAAAGACGCCTAACCCTGGGCAACACAATGCACTGCACCGTAATTCAGCCCGTTCATTAGATCTTGACCAAATGAGTCCTCAATACTCTCTTTAGATCAAAAGCGGGGGGGGGGGGGAGCTACAGTGTACAATCCAAAATAGAGCCTTTGCAGCCGACTGATCTCTGACGGTCACTCAATGAAAACATTCCTCAGAAACGCTTTTTTTTCCCTTTTTTTTCCCCTTTTTTTGGGGGGGACACTGAAACCGCCGAAACGCACAGGGCCGCGGGACACACTCACTCCTCCGGTTTGATCCCCAGCCTCTCGCCCCGGTCCATGTTCAGGGTCCCGGCGCCCTGGCCGTACCCGTACCCCTTGGGCCCATACTTCTTCCCGTAGCAGGACTTGCAGTAGATCTCCCGGTCGTGGATGGCCAGCGTGTGGCTGTCCAGTCCCTTCCGGCACACCACTGCAAACAGAGACGGCGAGGTCGAGGGTCAGAGGTCAGGGGTCAGGGAGCTAGCCTGCCCAGACAGCTCAGGGACCAACAGCAGCCTCAAACGGCATATTTATCTTCCTGTTCGAGGACTCAATCGCGAAATTCCACAAATTAACAACATAAAACAAGCGTCTGAGGGTCATATTCTATGACCTTGCATTTATGTTGCTTCAAAACAGACACCTCGTATCTTTCACCTTCAAAACTGTTGATATACAGCATAATACAAACGAACAGACAAAGAGGATATTAAATCGCACAGCAACGCCATTCCCAAAAGGTCGACAATTTTCTTGCATCACTGCTGGTCTTTCAATCACAAATACAAGCACTTGGTTTAGTCTACTGTGTATAATACCACAAATCTTCCAAGTAAGACACCATGGCAAACTTTATTACTTTATATAACTTTATAAAAATGCAAGCAATAAGGTAGTTACTACTCACAAGCTACCTTATACATTCTAAACCTTTTTTCTTTTTTTGACATTTACTTAGTTTTGACCGAGTAACATTTATACAGAAAAACATGTTGACAAGCTCGACAGTGACTCAAAATCCCTGGATTAGCATGTTGCGCGTTTGTCACAACATCTGTGCCTGCCAGGCCTGCACAGCATGGAGAACCGGCCCTCTTACATCAGCCTGCATGCTACGGCATGTTACAGAACACACTGGACAGCCTGTTCCTCATTATAGCAATCATCCAGCGACGTCTGAAGCGCTCCATCACCCGCCACAGACAACGCCGCGCAAGATCAACAGATACACGCCACAGCACATCTGTTACAAGCAGAGCCTCCTGTAGCTGCTCCTCCATGCTAATTTTCACCGTTAGTGTGAGGACGTCATTGTCTCTCCAGACTGTACGGTCAAGGCGTATGGCCAAACCGTCAAACGGCACAAACTGGAAGCGTTTGTGGCCTCAATCGCCAAGGTTTCCAGCCACAGACATAAAAGAACAGTTGTCAAAACACACATAAAGAACATGTACATGTATACACACTGGACTCAAGCTGAATTAAGTTACAGCTGTAAAGAAGATGCCCAATGCGCTTCAAGCCACCAAAATAAGAGGACTGGATAGGTGCTCACTGCTCAATAGCCTGGACGGTCAAACTACGGTAAAGAAATTCCTGATGCGGACACTTCACAGGGTCTGGCGCTAAATAAGAAACACTGTAGCCCTTATTTCAGGCCAGTCTCTTGTTTTTTTTGTTTTTTTTACTTAAGTTCCAGCTGCTTAGATAAAGTTTCAAACAGCCCTTTACATAAGGCATTCCTCGCTCTATTCACGGTGACTATGTAAAAGCAGGACTAGTGAGCAATGACTGCACAGCGTTCTGGAGTCCGTGGAAGAACTCACATCCTGCTCACAGTGACCTTGCAGTAGCAACACAATGAGAGACGCAAATTGTATTGTTCGCTGTCAGTGATACTCATGTTACAAGGAAATGTAATTATACCTTCCTTTTCCATTCTCCAGCCCCCGGAAATGGCATAAACACCCGGTTTCAGATGTGCACGGTGGCGAGAACACCATTCAGTTTTGATATATCGTGTTTTTTTGAACTCAAGAAATGCGTGCACAGCTAAAGATTCCATTTTTGTGTACACTGACAGGTGAAGCCATTTGTAATTCAGTTAAACTGACCAAACCCAATAATAATAAGGACTATTACTCTTTTACTATAATATTATGAATAACTATTTGTATAGCACCTTTGGTACAAGGGATGAATCACAAAGTGCTTCACAGAACATAAGAGTAAAACAAATGGAGCATTTAACTACGAGTGTAATAAGTCAAAGAACAGTGAAAGGACAAAGAATATACAATAAAAATAACAGAAAATATAAAAGCGTACCGATAAAATATAAATAATAAGGGGACTACAAACTACTGACCCACTCAGACAGCAGCTGCGCAATCCTGTTTAGCAGTGAGCACAGGCCTTTTAATGAAATTAAATTGCGTGTGAAGGAGAAGAGAGCTACTCACTGCAGAGAAAGCAGGACTTGTGAAAGCTCTTCCCATCGCACTGCACCTCCTCTGCGTGGTACACCTTTCCCTGGCAGGCCTCGCACGTGTTCCCGCCGCCCCAGTTCGGCATGTCGACGCTGCGGAGAAGAGACGTGTAAAGGTTCTGTCTGTGAAGAGGAAGTAGAGGTATGCACTTCCTCCTATCTAATTTTTGAGCAGAAGCGGACACGTCAGTGACAGCGTCCCATCTATGTGAAGCGCCTGTCGAAAACAAACGCCCCACAAATAGTGTGGGCCTTGAGGACGATCCGGAATCCTCGGTTGCTTTGCACAAAACAAGACTGCCAACGACGCACTACAATTTAGAACATCGTATGGTCGCGGTGGATTTTTGTGCGAAGCCTTTCCCAATACAAGTTTGTGCCGAGTTAGCAATGTACAGTGGCCTAAATCTCAAATCAGGCACAGGATCATTCATTAAACAAATGTGAGCGTTTCACGTGTAGCCTGACTTCATAAACATGCACATCACAAAGTGGGAATGGTTTTACTCTAATTCCATTTGGTAGTGGGGTGAAACTGAATCTGGAAACAACTCTCCCATCAGCATTCCAAGAGTGGTTATTATACATTTGAAAGAAACGCGGGTTATGACCAAGTATGCTGCCGTTTTTAATCCGTCCCAACCACAGGCCAGCACGACTCATTAATCGGGCAGGAAAACAGGGACGTTACGAAATAACCCGTCCTCCCCATCCGCTCTATTACAGACCGTGATGTGCTCAAACACAGACGATCAAAAGGGGATAAAGATTTAGGTTCCCACAGGGATTCGTGAAAGTAATGGCTTTTCCTTCACGACAAAATCCGAAAGATCTGTGGTTATAGCCTTTTGATATATTTGGTTTCTTACCAAAGGTATTTTTAGTTTTACCATTTCTTTACTGCCACTGTCTTTATTGGTGAGTATCCTGAACTGGAATCCAGAAACGTAGCCTATTATTATTTTGAGGGAATAATCCATGGTAACCACACCGCGTAGAACATAGAAACCACTCAAGTTTCGACACAACGCTCTAGCTCACTTGTTTAGATGCACAATCAGTCCGATTTTTTGGAGGAAGAATTTTGATCTTTCAAATGGCAAATCTGTCGCTCAGCTCAGTTAAGTGAAATGTACGAAATCACAGAATCGGCTACTAACAACCTGCCGTGAAAGAAAACGTACAGCGCGCCAAGTAACGGCCGCAAAGATTTTTTATTAATTTTATTTTTTATTTCAGATTAGTAATTCGATTTTGTTAGGCTACCGTAAATATGCTACACACGATAAAGGAATTCGAATGTTCACGGAAGAATTACTCATTGAGGCTACTGTTGTAAATAAACATGACTTTTCCAGACAGATGAGTTGTAATAACGTCACAGGAAACGATGACTACAGGTCTGCAGGCCCTCGCAGACAGGTGTCCAATCAATCAGTTTGTCCAGTCGCTTCACCGTTCACGGATCACAAAAGTTCTGTTAAAAAATACATTTAGTCTCTCTATAACGTACAATCGTAATAGCATGAAATCTCAATCTTGCACCTTCCTCCCAGCTGGCTTCTGGAGATGATCCAACGAAAACCAAATTAGCCTAAGGAAGTCTACGTCAACTGAATTGGTTCAGAAAATGCCCCCTGTACAATGGATTGTTTGTATGAATTCTAGAATATCAACGTTGGCGCCCAAGCAGAACGTCTGCTAAAAGGTAGGCTAAATGTAAAAAAAAAAAAAAAGGTTAAGGGGAAAAAGAGAATAACCTGTTCAAGTGAAACGTCTCTTGATTTGTTACGTTAGGCTATATCCTAAAAGCTACTGTGTGTGAATTTAGAAGTAGGCTACTGCTATATTGTGGAACATGCCGTGCGTGAAAGTAACGTTGATGTTGCATATGGCATGAGAACTACCTTTAAGCATAAATAGCCAAATCATGCAAAGCAGGTCAGCTGCAATAATCGGCATCACGCTGCAAATACTTATACAGATGCTAGTCAGGGGCAAATCGACAGCAATAGCCTTCTGATAATGATGCTTCGAACCAACCAGCACAGCCTACTTCGTATAGTCAACGCGCCGACGTGTGGTTACTGCTTCAAAAATTAAACCCAAAATCGTTAACTAGATTACTGCATTTAGAGTCACTGCTAATCGATTAGACCTACTTCAGAACAATCGATTGATGTACTCTGCAGAAAGGTTGCATATTGATAAAAGAATAGAATGCGAGCACATGTATGCTCGCATGCGACGCAGTTCTCTGTGTATAATCTCGAGTAGGAATGACAGACTTCTGGTAACTCCGAACTCGAAATGAATAATTTCGTCGGCGACAAACATATTTAAATGTTAAAATTCAAGGTAATGAATGCAAAACCGGTTGAAACGGGTAAAAAAAACAATACTTACACTGTTCGTAAATGCAGATCGAGCGTTCGTTCCCCGGCGGACCACTGCGGTATTTTCTGTGAAGTGTGAACTGAACTCGCTGACACTCGCCGTGTGTCACATTTGAAATAGGCGGAGGGAGGGAGTGGTTTGGTCTGGAGACGGGGTGGAGGATTTCACCAAAAACTATGCGTCATGTCGGGACTAGTAGTCTACTGGAGGGCATTGCACTAGACCTAATTGTTTGAGAATATATTTTCGCACAACTGGAAGTTGTAACCAGACGAGGACGCTGATTGTGAATTGTTCGGTTAATTTACCCCAAAATTACACATATTCGACTGGCCTACCTTCCATCACGGCACATACCACAGCATCCTTGAAGTATAGTAAAACGTCACAGCATGGTGCTGCCCAATAGTGTCCAATGTTGTAGCAGTAGTTTTATAGAGCCTATGTAATTGTGCTTACTCACACATTTAGACTGCAACATGTAGCAGGGAAAATCAGAAGTTTAGAATTAAATTGGCCATAGTCCATAAAGTTGGTGCATAGAGATGACAAAGCACTGCAGTGTGAATGCACAGACTCCAGACGGCCCTTTGAAATGCACACCACTGTGCAAGTTTACAGGTGAACAGCCGCGTTTAACCTAAGTGTCACAAGCCGTCATTCACTCTTAGCCCGAAGAGTAATATGATCACATGCAGATGTCCCAGTTTTGAAAAGAAAGCATCTCCCAGTTTCCATTTACAAACACTGTTCGGTCGAAATCAACAGTGAAACAAATCCTTTGTCTACTGTAACATTAAACCTCACAATGACCATTGTGGCCTTGCAACTGTGTATCTTGTTCAGGATTTAGTAAATCTTGGAAGAACCTAATGCTGTACAAGTGATGACTGTCTTATATGTTGTGGGGTGTGCTATATGTGATATATAGCATTGGGTCATAAAAAAGAACAAACTCAAACTTGCAGTAACTTGTGAAAAACATTCAGTCTCTGGCTAAATGCCCTTGCTATTATTGCAGAGAAGAGCGGCCTAGGATGAAACAGCATGGAACCTGATCTGGATGTGGACTCAGTTGTGATTTAAATAGCTAGCCCCCAGGGTGAATCCAGATCCCTCACACACCTGAATGTAGGCTAAGTAATCGGTATGACTTGTCTCCGTACCCACGCTTGCGGACTCTGGGCCTACATGCCTATACACCACTCAGTCATACAAAAGGCAGATGGTGATTAAATAAACTTCTTAAGATGTGTTCAGAATATCTCTGAGCAGGTCACTCTTTTCTGTGTGTGGAGGGGTGGACATGGCAACAGAGCAGACCTGGGTCAAATAGGTATTTGTTTTGGATTCAAATACTTTTCTACGCTTCTACTGATCTTGTCTGGTGTATTGGAACCAATGAAATACTCTCAAAAAGTGCAAACCCTGCCTTCTGGTCATATCGGCAGGCTCAATTACACCAGGCAAGTTCAACAGAGCGCGGAAAAGTATTTGAATCCAAAACAAATACGTATTTGCACAAGGTCTGCTACAGAGCCTGTGGGGTGGGATCAGGTAGCAACAAAGAGTTTGTAGCTAGCTAGCTGCTGCAGTGGCGGAGGTGAAGACACAGCGGCTAGCTAGCTACGGACTCTTTGCTGCCAGCAGGACTTGTTCAAAAACCAGTCAATCTTGGAATTTTTGGTTTCAAAGTTACCGCAAATAGCATCCTGTGCTTCAGATGGTTTGAGCCCCAAGCAGGCCGAATTATTAGACTTCAAACTCAATGCATGAGGCAGTTGCAGATTTTTTTGTCATATAAGACAAAGGTAGGCCTATGACGTTTTTTTTCTTTTTTTTTTTGCTTGGTAGCCTGTGAGGGCTAATATAAACAGCACTTTGAGAAGTTTAATCCACTGTTGAAACTGAAATAATGGCTCAACAACACAAGGCAACTGAATATATACTGCCCTAGGCGGTATGAAATTTTGGAACATCTTTGCACCATCTGAATATGTGGATTCAAAGTAATACTCTCTATGCAGTAACCTACAGTGTTAAAGGGGAAAAGTCTGTTCTTTTGTTTTCCTCACAAGTATCACTTTTGATGTGAAGTAACAATTTGGGCCAGCCTTATAGTTCTTAATTTTTCTCCCACTGTACACATATAGTTGGTAGTATGGAGTAATTGATTATAATCCCAGTGTTTGACGTCTGGTAGCCCCAATAATAGACCTACCTATTAGTTTACGAAAAAATGTTTACAGAAAATAACTGCTAAATTTCAGCTAAAGGTTAAAAAAAAGGATAAATCTGCAGCTGGAAGATTGCTCTCCAGCGTATTTCCTTGTTGCTGGCTTTGTGGCTATGGATCTGGGCTGGAATGCAAATAATAAGTAATGTCATTCAGAAAGAATTTATGGCAGAGGGAAAAACACATGGAGTGTATGATAATGAGGAACAGATGTGCCAGGTAGGCCGTCGCTCCCAGCCTCCTGTCCTTATATGGTAAAACCGCGTTATTAAACCTTGGTTTGAGCGCGCGGTTTAAATAGGCCCCTGAGTTACGTCACAAAAATACGAAATCCTCCATGTGGAGATTATGCTGCGGTTGCTTTCTGCGCGTGCTGTGCTCGGCGCGCGAGACGCGCCGTAACGAGACACGGCGCGTTTCCACTTTAGTGAATGCGTAAGCGCATCTCGAATTTCCCATTAATACGGAAGGAAACGCTGCGAATGGCAGTTGCAGACTTGGGGGTGTCACATCTCAGATGAACGGCTCTTTCTGAAATTAACACTGAAAAAGCAGAAACTTGATTGTTGTTAATGGACAATCTCAGTACATTTTTTTAAATGGGGCTGACTGTAGGAAACAGTAGCATGGGCAAGGAGGCCTGTTTCAATGAATAGCAGCCTTTTCCCAGGGTGACCTGCTAGAGCTCCACAAGCTGATTCTCAGAAACAGTGGGGTGTGTTTCAGCACACTGTAGCAAAATCTTTCCAATGGAGCACTTTAAGAAAACAATTGAAATGATTATCAACATTTTTTTGGCTGATCGGTTTATATTACAGAGTCTCAGCCAGTGAAAACTGTGAAAATTGAAAGAAATTGTCTATAAAGAGGGAAAGGATCTGGGAAATTAAACGTAGAGTATCTGTAGATTCATAAATCAGTTGCCACAATAAGGCTGTCTTATTGAATAAAATGTTTCTTTGCTTCTATGTTTCAATGTTCCACAAAATGTTTTCAAAATTTTGCGTAACAATGAACACATTTTTGGGCAATTGAAAAGTAATTCAAATTATAGCAGATTATTAGTAGTTAGATCCACATTGAAAAGACTTCATGTTGATTGTCCTATGCATATTTTTCCAAACTTCCTGAAGTTCAGTTTTCAAGTTCTGCTTAGGTTTTTCAAAGTACCACAACTTTCAGTCTTTTGAAAAGATACCATCTATAGTGACAATGAGTACATAGCACAGCACAGCACAGGTTATTGTTTTGCATATTGGGGGCATTTTGCACATCAAAAGGCATAATACTTCCCCCTACTAACTCCTTTGTAAGTCCTGTGTATCTCCTCCAAATCTAAACAACATGCAGGTCTTCTTCAGCAATATTACTGCCATTGCCACTGAGCCTGAGGGGGGAAAATGCACTTTATTGCTAAAATTAGAAGTTTCACATTGTGTTCTGGAATTTCAGATAGCTGCCGGCTTCATGCAGGAAAAATATGAGCGAACCTGTTATGTTAATTTATAAGGCTCCGAAATCCAATTCCGTTGCGTTCCGTATATGCAATGTTTGACTTACAGCGCTTCATAGGATATGCCTGGCAAAATAATTTGCTGGATTTCCTCCACGGAAACCCCGTTTGGTGTCTGAAACCTGAAGCAGTTTGAAGAGTGTGTACGCTTCGCTCTCCGTGCGAAGGTGAAAGGCCTCGGGCGGTGTTGCTTCTCGTTATCGTAGTGAATGATTTTTAAAAATTGCCAAGTTTGGTTTCATAGCGTAACAGGCTTAATGACTATAGTGTAGGTGATACCGTGGATCAAGGCTCCATGAACCCCATACTGCATGAAGCTACCAATCTGTCAATCACAGAATGATCTGAGCCAATCAAAAGAGACTGCCTGTCATCTGTCATCAAGACATGTTTTTTTTTTTTTTTTTTTTTTTTAAATGTCCAAAAGTCAGTTTGGAACATTTCAGTCATTATGTCCTGGAAATATTCCAAAAGTGACAAAAGATCAAATATTTGGCCCAAATTGGGATAGTCTGTAAAAAATGTACATTCTTCTAATTTTTCCACAATGGGCTTCTTAGAGAACTGGATAACTTCATAGTCATAGTGACTTCATGTTGACCGGTTTGGAATCTTGTTTAATCCAAATCTCCAAAAATAGAGATTGCGCGTGTAAAAAAAAGAAAAAATCAATAAATCGTTTTCACAAAATGTCTCCATTGGGAGTGTTGACCAGTGAATATTTTCTTGAAGAACTGTTGGCCATTTTGTGAGTGGACAATACCTTTTTTTATTCAGAAACTGCACAGGCACTCCTTGTGGCAGATTGCCAGCTGCAGAAGAATCTTATTGACTTCGCAGTCGAGTGTGACTCAGCAGGGCATGGCTCCAGTGGAACTCCAGCACTGAGAGTAGCGTGCCTGCTTTTCAGTGCTCATATTAACGGCACAGACGGTTTTTGCTTTATCGTTTTCCTGAAATTTAAATGCACGCACGCACACACACAGCACACACACACAGACAAACAGACAGACACACACACCCACGTACACACGTCCACGCACGCACACACACAGGCAATAGCCAAAAAGCAGGTGTTTCCACCCAGTTGTGGTTCCCTGTGTTAATTAAGCAATTAAGACCCCAGCATGCTCAGGGCTGAGTGCAAAACTGCCTGTTTGTAACACTGTGGATCTCACGCCGAGTTCAATGAACTCAGAAAGTCCAGGGTGATATACTGCCATCTACTGGCCAGAGTGCAGCACATTACATCACCAGGATGACAAGTTTCCACTTTTATCTATTGATCATAAGATAAACACAAATACATGCTATATACGTATATATATACACACATATATATGGGCAAAAGTATATGGACACCTGACATCCAATATCTCATCCAAATTTATGGTTAATAATATGGAGTTGGTCCACCCTGCTGCTATAACAACCTCCACTCTTCTGGGAAGGCTTTATACTAGATGCTGGAGCATTGCTGCAGGGATTTGCTTCCATTCAGCCTGACGAGCATTAGGCACTGACTGGGTGATTAGGCCTGGCTCGCTGTTGGTTTTCCAACTGATCCCAAAGGTGTTGGATGGGGTTGCGGTCAAGGTTCAATGCAGGCAGGCCAGTCAAGTTCTTCCACACCATTCTTGACATTTTGATATGGACCTCGGTGTGTACCCACGGGCATTGTAATGCTGAAACAGGAAAGAGTTTTCCCCAAACTGTTAGGGAAGCACAGAATTGTCCAGAATGTGATTGTGTGCTGTAGCAGTAAGATTTGCCTTCACTGGCCTAGCCCAAACCATGAAAAACAGCCCCAGACCAAGGGGCGTCCAGATACTTTTAGTCATATAGTGTATACTGTATATAGTCAAATGTTCTACAGTCCAAACCTCATGGTGGAACATGGTAGCACAATGATCAGACAAGCGCGTAAGAGAGGGTCTCTCTTGCAACCAAAATAGTTTATAACTTTTTTTTTTTTATTACAAAGCTTTATGGTTATGTACAGGTGAAACCGATTTTGGTCCATAAAAATAAGTACAGGGTATAGATACAAAGAACAGCGTGAGGTGTATAACTGAAAACATCTAAAAAGCAGCAGACAACAGTAAACTATTGAAACTAGCAGTGCAGTTACATCAGAAGCAGCAATATATGAACAGTCTGCATTTTAAGGCATAAGAATACAGAAGGGGGGGGGGGTCTCTAACGTACAAAAATAGTTGCATATGAAATGTACTGTTCACAAACTACACCTGCAGTTCAAGTTGATAATCAGCACCCTTTGGTGCCAATACAAAAGCTCAAGGGACTGATTCTGAAATCATTCCTGAAATTAAATAATCTATCAACTGTAATTTACAAACACTTTTTTTTATACTTGTATCTAGTACAGTACAAAGATTTCTACCCATTTAAAGCACTGGATATTTTTTCACAAGCTGTGATTCAAGTATGTTTTTTAAATTTTTTATCTTGCCTTTCAAAGAGATTGTTTTCAAATCGTCTGTTTTCACGAATACAGTTGCTAATTTTACCCAACTTCACCCTCTCAAGAGTGAAAAGAATTAATGCTACATAACCACACATTTCCTTTAAACAGAACCACAATACATCCCACACCAGTTTATACAGGTCACATTTTCAAGGTTTTAATACCACCAGTGATAGCATCTTCAGCACATCGACCTACACTGTGTGCAATGACATTTCGAGACTGGAGATCACACTGGCCTAGGTGGATGGTTGGCATGGTTACAAGGTCACATGACCCTACCCCCATTTTCAGTGTCTCGGTTCTTTTAAAAAAAATTGAAATTCAGACAGTTATGTGCCTAATACTACAACCTTAAAGAGGCATATTTCAGCCTGACAGAGGAAGATGTCTTCCAGTAAATACTAAAGCTATTGCAATTTTGCTCAACTTGCACGTCTAAAATTTAAAAAAACTGAAAATGGAAAACCAAGCCAAAACAGCATTATGTAATACCTTAAGAGCATAATTTCATACCCAAAAGACTGCTGCAGGTAGGTGCAAGTATTTAGCGTTTAGAAATAATTATCAGGAATACACCAGGAATATACGTACATTTCCCAGAAAACGTTTCAAGTTGCAGAACTGTGCAAAGATAAACCATTCACTTCCTACGAACCTGAAATCATTCACTACAACTTTCACAGCATTACTTTCACAATTTCACATGCTATCCACGTTCTACGCAGAATGAAATAGTGTTATAGCGTCATTCAAAACAACATTCAAGCTAACAACAAGAATATGAAAATGGGACCTTTTATGTAACCATGCCACCTGTCCACAAACCAGCAGCCTCTCTCATTTTAATCAAGCTCTTATAATCAACCTCCTCCTTGGACTTTTGGTTAGTAGACCTCCACACACCATTCTCTCTCCCTCCCTCTTTTTCTTTGTCTGTCACTCTCCCTCTCTCTCTCTCCTTCTCTCTTTCTCTCCCCCTCCCTCTCTTTATCTGTCACTCTCCTTTTCTCTCTTTCTCTCTCCCTCCCTCTCCCTCTCTCCCTCTCTCTCCCCCTCCCCCTCCCTCTCTATTAAAGGCACAGACGACAGGCTTCATCTTCAGGCTGCTCTTGCTCTCAGGCAGCAGCGGCTGGAGTTCTTCCAGTTCTCTAAAGCAGCGCTCGCACTCGCTCTCTCACCGCTGGGGGGGGGGGGGCGAGCGGGCGACACCGCCCGGTGTAAACATTAAGAGCACCATGTGAAATGCATCCTGGGAAGACTGCTTGTGTACATATTTTACTGTTTCCTGTGATCAAACATACTTTTTTTAAAAAATAAGAAAGTAGCAGTTTTCCTATTATAACCTATACATTACACTGAACTGCCACAGTATGACCTATCAAGACACATTCATAAAATCGCATGCAAACGTTAGAAATACTTAGTGCTATCGAATTTGATGGAAGAGATCACATCTTCAAGTCGTTAAAACATAGCATTTTTAAAAAAAAGATCTGCCCCGACTGCTTTGCACAGCTGAACAAACACATAAATAATTTTGGGATGTTTCTATTGAGGGGCAATGTAGAATTGCCCAGGTAGCCATTTCATCTCCGTCAGGGCAGGAATCTTCCACTAGGGGGCAGTGCAACAAACACCGATCACTTGGAAGGGCCCCTACAGACAGCATAGCGTCCACTCAAGACACCTCAGTAACGTGTCCTCCGTGGGGTTCTTAGTTACGTACCAAAATCTTAGAAAATATGTACAGTAATTACGAAAAAAATAGCACCTGCGGCAAGAAATCAGCCAGCACAGCTGCAGTAGGAAGCAATAGTACTTGATTAGAAAAAGGCAAAACTCCCGGGTATGGCTAAAGCTGACCCAGGCTGTTCTACGAACTACGCTGTTCAGGTGCAACAAACGCCCTTTCAGGAGCGAGACTGGGCTGTAACTACATTCTCTGGGCCTTGTCGAAAAACAGCAGCCGGGGCTTATGGGAAGAGGCACGCCGGCATTCAACTCGGCTCCTAATTGGCTGGCGGGAGCCCGATGTCCAGCCTCCTTTGGGCGGAGCCCCGTCGGCGGGCGGCAGGGGGGCTGGCAGCATTCAGGGTCCCCGGCGTTTGGAAAAAAGCCTGAGAGGTGGCGAGGCCGACTTCCTTCGGGGTCAGCGGTGTCTGTGGGCACAGAGGACGGACAGAGAGGGGGGCGTGAGACCGGCGAAGTAAACTCTACAATAAAGGAGGCGTCCCGAATATCAACTGGGATGCACGGTATTGAAGCTTAGTGACGTTGGAGACCGTGGAGTAAAATTAACACGCAGAATTCAAGTTGGTGTCCAAACAATTCTTACTATAAATTGGATAAAGTGGAATTTAACTGAGCCTGAAATGTCAATTTTTCCATAAAACACACTTAAAATAGACTTAAAATCACTCATTCAGCTGCTGGCAGACCCACGCACTGGGGTTAGGCCTCCACACCCAGCTCACCTGAGGCTCCATTTTGGGGAACGCCGGAGGCTGCCCGGGCTCCCTCGGGGAGTCCGCCTGAGCGGTCTGCTCCGGGTGGGAGAACGCCGGGGAGGGTCCCCCGAACCCCGACGCCCCCGAGACGGCGAAGGAGCCGCCGCCCCCCACCACGAACTGCGCCGGCACGCCGAAGCTGATCTTGCCGCCCTGGGCGTCGCCGCCGCACGCCCCCGGGACTCCGCTGGCGACGAGGGGGTAGGCGGAGAGGGCCGAGGTGGGCACCAGGACGTAGGGGAGGGCGAGAGCCGACAGGCCCCCCTGGGACAGAGCCAGCCCGCTGGGGGCGTGTCCGGGGGACAGCAGGAAGTTCAAACCGTTCAGGCCTGGAAAAGGGGACCGACGTCACGACCGAGGAAAAAAACCACTACGCAACTACGCTGGTTTTAGGAGTGCACCTCTCTGTGCCAGTGGAGATGCGGGGGGGGGGGGGGGCTGTGGTCGTACCTGCGGAGTTGGGGACGTAGAGGTAGTGTGAGGGCGGGGGGGCGTCTCTAAGCGACCTGGGCGGGGCCTCCTCCTGCAGCTGCGTCGCGGGGTGCCGTGGGCCATCGCACGCGAAGGTCCCGGGGCTGGAGGCCTTCGGGGAACCCTCGGACTCACCGTCCCCGTCCCCTCTCTTCTGGATGAGAGAAAAGAAGCTTCGCTTAGTAGACCGCAGCGTAGGCGATAGTCCTGAACTGGGCGGGAGATTAAAAACACGCAGACTTCCTGTTTCGGCAGATTTCAACGTGACCCTCGGTTACCGCAGCAATGGGATATCACACATTTCTGCACCTTATCTTTAATTGTACCCGTCAGCAAAGCCGCAGATTGGATCTCCCCTCACAAAAGGTCGCATTTCAGACCAAAATGGATGAGTTTCTTTTTTCCCCCCGTGTTGCTAAAGAAAGAGTTGTACACACAGCAGGCAAGGCGTGCCGTAGAATTCACACCCGTGCATTAAAACGATAACGGAAGACCGAGGAACTACTTCAGCGGAAGCGCACCATTGCGCTAACGTAAGGGCCATTTTATGAGCTGCCCTCATGCCCTCCCAAAGTGAACTCAGCGCTGTGTAATCAGGCTGGCACTGCTTTAATCCCATCACCACGGAGCAGCTCATTAATCAAGTCAGCGCTGGAGTCTCTACGCTGGCCAGGTGAAAGGAGAAGGAACTCCGAGCTCGCATTATTCTGCCAACACCCTGAAATATGAAATTTAAAAACAACCTGGAAGCATAATCAAACCTCGACCCCACTCGGAAATTCATTCCTGTAATTTGATTGCATGTGATTTTTTATTCTTTTTTTTTTTTTTTTTTTTTAAACTCCTGTATTTCTGGAAGCTAAGCTCACCTATGAAATAAAAGAAGTAAAGGTGAGCGACTACAGCCTTTACACAGCTCACCTGGACATGTAGACCTGCCTCCGTGCTTCTGTTCTACGCTAGTGATGGAGGACAGGTTTACAGCACTGAAAAGCAACGGGACCCTGTGCCAGAAGGACACCGTACGCGTGTCTAAACCGCACAACTCTTTGGAACACAGTGGTCACCTTGGGAACCAACTGTGCCTAGCTGTGACGGGTAACGACAGAATGCTAAATGACATTCACACTTCCTGTTGGGCCGAATAATGTTGCCATGGTTCCCAAAATCGCGTTAAGCAGCCGCCCTCGAAGCTGTCCCCGCGCGCGCGTGCGTGCGTGCGTGTGTCTGGAGCTCACCTGATGACAGGGCTCCACCCTGTCCCTCTTAACCCCGTGTCCTTCCTCCTCCTCCTCCATCTTCCTCTTTCCCAGCATTCCCTCCCCGCTGGACGTGGGTGACCTCTGACCCTGGCCGAGCGCCGCACCGCCGCACAGCATGAGCACGGACGCCGGCGGCAGGTTTGGGACGTACAGCGGCGCGTGGGGCTGGGGGCGGGGCTCCCGCTCGTCCCTGGGCGGGGTGGCGGCCGCGGGAGGGGCGGAGCCGAAGGTTTGGGCCGCGCCGGTGTAGAAGCGAGGTAGCAGTGTTTCGGGGCGGAGCAAGGGGCGGGGCCTGTAGGGGGCCTCTTGATGGACGGGTACGGCCAGAGGGGCGAGCACAGGGCTCACAGGGTGGCTTTTTGGGGCGACGGTCTTTGGCCCCCCGCTCAGCTGAGCTCTAAAAGCACAACGGGACAGAACGTTCAGTTCTGAATGACAGGTAAGGTTCTGCTCAAACTGACAGGTATAGATCAGCGTTCCTTTCCGTATTTCTGATGCAAAACTCAAGCACGTTCAAGGAAAATGACCAGATGTCATTTTCAAATGAATTACCCTTTTACTGCAGACAATTACGGCATAAGATATTTTTTCATCAGAAGTATTCCCTTCTCATTCTGGGGTGCGTACATTTCCACAAGCCAAGATCCATCAGTTGAGGAAATTTAAGTTATGAAACTCGTATCCAAATTCCCTCCTCAGAACTCACCCGACGTCGTCTCCGAACTGCAGCCGGCACACAGCGCTGCTGCTCCCGGTCCTTCTGGAATAATCCACGGGCTCGGAGACTTTACCTGGAGAGAGGCACAGAACAGCCGCTCACATCCTGATACCGCTGGGCAGAGAGGGAAGGGAAGCCCCATCGCGGGTCACCCCAGGAGGGGAGAGTGTGTGTGTGTGTGTGTGTGTGTGCGTGCGTGCCCGTGTGAGTGTGTGTGTGTGTGTGTGTGTGCGCGCGTGTGTGTGTATGTATGTGGGTGTGTGCGCACGCATGTGTGTATGTGTGTGCGCGCGCGTGTGTATGTGTGTGCGTGCGTATGTGTGCGCGCGCGCGTGTGTATGTGTGTGCGTGTGTGTGTGTGTCTCTGTGTGCGTGTGTGTGTGTGCGTGTGTCTCTGTGTGTGCGTGTGTGTGTGTGCGCGTGCGTGCGCGTGCGTGTGTGCGTGTCTGTGTGTGTGTGCGTGTGAATGTGTGTGTGTGTCTCTGTGTGTGTGTGTCTCTGTGTGTGTGTGTCTGTGTGTGTGTGTGTGTGTGTGTGTGTGTATGCGTGTCTGTGTGTGTGTGTGTGCGTGTATGCGTGCGTGCGTATGTGTGTGTGTGTGTGTGTGTGTGTCTGTGTGCGTCTCTGTGTGTGTGTGTGTGTGTGTGTGTGTCTGTGTGCGTCTCTGTGTGTGTGTGTGTGTGTGTGTGTGTGTGTGTGTGTGTGTATGCGTGTCTTACCTGTCAGCTCCCTGCGAGGGCTGCTCGGGGCGGAGCTAACTCGTCGCTGGGCGATGGCGGAGGCGGGCACCACGTTGAAAGAGGCGTGGCGAGCCAGCCTCTGCCTCCCGCCACAGGAAACGCCCGCCGGCACTTCCTCCGGGAATTCTGGGTATGAAACTGCTGCCACAGCCTCCAGATCATCTGCAGAAAACAGCGAGAACAGCGAATGAGCTCCCTGTGAAAGCCCTCAAAAGCAACGCATCAAAGTTAGGCTAATTCAAAGTCCATTTTATATTCAGATTTTGCTGAATTAATAATTTAGTTGGGCCTGTAAGCAACTGGGTAGGAAGATACAGCCAGAGGGGGGGAATCAGTTTCAGAAAGCAAGTCCTCCCTAGTATTTTGTTCCAATCACATGGATTTGCTAATTAGCACGATTCTATAACTAATAGAGCTAATTAGTGAAATCAGCACGGCTGAGCTCATGGATGGAATACATGGCAGGACTTTTACATTCTGACCCCCTGGACTTTCCAACTCTGGACACAACAGACAGCTACTTTTCACTCCAACTAGGTTTTCATTCCAACCCTAACAAAGCACCCCTCATTCAACAGCTAGAGGTCTCCTTCAGCAGCTAATTAGTAGAGTCAGGAGTGCCAAATAAGGACTGAAAATAAAACCAACAGGTAGGATGGTAAATCAAGAGGAACAGGGTTGGGTACAGGACGGTAGATCAGGAGGAACAGGGTTGGGTACAGGACTGTAGGTCAGGAGGAACAGGGTTGGGTACAGGACGGTAGATCAGGAGGAGCAGGGTTGGGTACAGGATGGAAGTTGGGTTGGGTACAGGACGGTAGATCACGAGGAACAGGGTTGGGTACAGGACGGTAGATCAGGAGGAACAGGGTTGGGTACAGGATGGTAGATCAGGAGGAACAGGGTTGGGTACAGGACTGTAGGTCAGGAGGAACAGGGTTGGGTACAGGACGGTAGATCAGGAGGAGCAGGGTTGGGTACAGGATGGAAGTTGGGTTGGGTACAGGACGGTAGATCAGGAGGAGCAGGGTTGGGTACAGGACAGTAGGTCAGGAGGAACAGTGTTGGGTACAGGATGGTAGATCAGGAGGAGCAGGGTTGGGTACAGGACGGTAGGTCAGGAGGAGCAGGGTTGGGTACAGGACGGTAGATCAGGAGGAGCAGGGCTGGGTACAGGATGGAAGTTGGGTTGGGTACAGGACGGTAGGTGAGTCGGATCCTCTCAGGTCTTACCGCCAGTTTGGAACTCGGCCGGGCCGATCCACTTGAAGGCCGGCTTCCTCCCCCGCTCCTCCTTGACGTGGACCTTCTGAATGAGCCCCAGGCTGGTCAGCACGTTGGCGATGTCGTACAGCCGCCGGACCTTAGCTGTTAACGAGGAAAAGAGCGTGTGAAAAACCGAGACAAAAACAGAGAAGCTGCTCAATGAGGGATCATGAAGCAAGTTTCTAAACCGCGAACATACAGATTATCTGAGGTACCATTTTGTAGAGTGAAAATCTGACCACAGCCTCAGCTAACAATGAACATTATTCTTTCTTTAATATTTCAGTAACATTGTAATAATCCTTCAAAACCTACGGATGACCTGACAAAGCACGCATCTGTTTGATAAACCTGGTTTGCGTCGTTATTCATCAAAGAACTGCTGAGTTTTAGAACATCTAGACAGACAACCCACCAGGCCCCTCCCCTTTTATGACCACAGATATCCCCCCATCGGCGCATGAACGGAAAAGTGGGCGGTCCTACTTTTGTACTTGCTGTGGCTGGCAGTGTCCTGGCTCTCCTCGATCAGGATTTTGGCGGCGACGTCGAGGGTGACGGTCAGCGTCTCCGACACCAGGAACAGCATGACGAACTTCTGGCTCATGATCCGCAGCGACTTCTCCTTCCGCCGGTTGGCCGCCCCTGGGGGAGAACGACCACCAACCGTCAGGACCGGACCGGACCGGACCGAACGGGACCGAACCTTCACGAAATGCTCGTTCTCCCGTAAGTTAATGTCAACCCGTGGCCCGTTCCTACTAATGGGACGTTCATTTTTGAAGGTACACAAGCCTCCGTTCAAAATGAGCTGCCACCATTTTGTTTTCTGGAAACTCCTCATTGCTGGGCCAACGCCAGGCAGCTGCTCTGTGCAGCTCGAAGCACGTGGGCTTTGAACCAACAACTCTCCGGTTAGATACGGGCAGTTCAGATTCTCAAGGAGGCAAAGGAGACCGTGTCTTTTCCCCAACAGGCCCAGGACGAGACATCCGGGCCTGGGGCAAGTCGCCACTGCTTCCACCTGCGCACTCACACAGGAAGTCCCACGGCAACGAAGGTGGCAGCCGGCACCATGGCAACCACAGCCTCTACAAACAGACGGGCGGGAATCTGCGTGGCAAACCATTACTGACAAAAACGCCGGTCTGCAGCACGCGTGTAATCCGCTCGCTGGTGAGAAGAAAACTGGCTTTGTCTTCCTAAGATAGTCGCCACATTCGCCAACAAACCCTAAACAATCCATGACAAACAAACAAAAAAACAAGAGCGGCAGGCTTGCACTGCGATTCCCGTAGACTTTGTTCAGCAACAGACCGCTTTGCAGTGAAACCATAGCAACAGGAGGGACTCAGGAATTGTGTTCAGTAAACCTCAGACGAGGAGACAGCGAGCTCCATCATATTAAACATTAATGCTTCTCTCTAAACACTAAGCCAGAGTGACCTGAAGCCACGGTCACTGTCACGGTACAGTAGCTCCTCAGGGACACGAACCCTTTCGGGACAGCGTTTGTCTGGACGTCCGAAACGTCTGTAACTTTGAAAGCGAAGTGAACAAGCACCTACTCCAATTTCAATAATTTACCGGAATGGTTACTTTCATTACTTTCAGATGTGATGGCACACGCGCAGGAACTTGCATGTCGAATGCAAAAACCTGATGCATCTCAAACCGCTTCTGGGTTTCAATTGCGCTAATCAAGATGTCAGCTCACTTCCTCATTTTCTTAGTTTTACAGAGCTGTAGATAATAAATAACACACAAACACGAGACACCGTACTTCCTTACATAGTCTTAAATAGTTACCCTAACATTAGCTACCTTATGTGTTGTGGCCGATACCTCTAACAGTAACATTTTTCAGACGCAACCCCGCGTGTCGACAGTTTGTCTTTAAAAAGCGCGGCGGCACTGGGTCTCACCGGAGCCCGCGTCTGCGTCTGCGCTCTCCTCGGCCGGCTGCGCAGACGGCCTGCGCTTGCAGTCGCGCAGCTGCTCCATCTGCAGCCGGTAGCCCTGCTGCGCGCCCAGGCCCTGCAGACCGCGCAGCGTCTGCCGCAGCTGCTTGCGCCCGTGCCACAGGTAGTGGTTCTTCGCCACGCGGCTCACCAGCATCAGAGACTCCAGCACGTTCACAATGTCGTAGATCCGCCTCCGCTCTACGCCTGCAGTGCACAGCAGAGAGAGAGAGGGGGAGGGAGAGAGAGTGAGAGAGAGAGCGGGAGGGAGAGAGAGAGAGAGAGAGAGAGAGAGAGAGAGAGAGAGAGAGAGAGAGAGAGAGAGAGAGAGAGAGGACTCAAATATTAACACTGCATGCTTTTATTCCTGAGTGTATCTTTTCATAAAACCAAAGGTCAAATTTTTGTGGTTCGACAGTAGTGCGGTCGAGAAGCCTTTGCCAACAAGACCCCGTCAGCAGCCTACACGGCACTGAAACTCCAGAAATATCCCAAGTCATGTTCCTTTCCAAGAGTAAATACTTAATTAAGCAGATATTACCAAGATTAAAAGACAGGCAGTGATCTCCCCTCACAATGCAAAACTAGCAGCAGCAAGTGCATACTAGTAAGTGTATTAGAATGAATTAATATTTTTTAAATGAGCCTAGTATGGCTTCAAGGTTTGCTCAGGGTCCTGTGACTGTACAGTACAGTGATACTCGTATGTCAGGAAGGTGACAGAAGAAGCTCAAAGCAGCAGCCACACAACAGATCCATTTGTCCTTTCAGGCAGGCAAACTGGGGTATCCATAGCAACCTTCCAAGCCCTAATGGCCGGTGAAGAGGAGCTCATAAAGCTAAAATGCATTACTGTTGGTGCGATCCATTCGATTACAGACGCCCCGCTTTAAAATTAGAAAAGGGATGAGGCTCAGGCACTACGTTACGAAGACCGTTTCAAAGAGCAGCAACTTTAGCCCAAAACATCTTAATTATCAAGCAGAAAACAATTGAAACCTGGAAAGACAAGATGAAATGATTTACATAAATAAGACACGTGAACTATGCTAAACATGAGTTAGCACTGAGTTATTCTAAAGGTATGCTGGGAGAATGGCAAGTATTACATGAGCATATACACTCTTCATTATGTGTGCCCAGAAAACTACCTCTTACTGTGCAACATGAATCCCAAGAAGTTAAGAGCCATTCTGATCGAAACATTGTTGTATAACAAGGTTGCTTTGGGCTTAAAAATAAAGGGTGAAAGCTAAGGCTTGCATTCATGTCTGACAGAGGCCAGCAGGATTCAGTGATCCTCCAGGAGGAGGATCAGCCCGTCCCCCGGATCTTACCCAGGCTGGAGGCCACCTCGTCCAGGGAGATGCTGGTCATCTCGGACGCCGCCGGGTAGTCTGGGTAGAGCGAGAGGAACTTCTGGCACAGCAGGCCCAGGCTCTTCTGCTTCCTGCTTCCTTTCTGCTTCTCGAACTCGTCTACGCCGTCGTCCGCCGCGTCGAACTGAGGCAGAGACACGTCGAAAACCGTCAACCGACGGGAACGGGGAACAGATGGTGGGACGGCTGTCACCAGTCTGATCAAACGCACCATAAATCATTCAGGTATTCTCTGGGTTTTCAACAGGGGCTCCATGGACCCCTGCGGGTCTTTGAATGGTACTGTATAGGGGGTCCCTGGCCTGACTTGATATGCAATTACTATACGTCAATTTGCAATTTATTTAATTTTTTTAACTTATGATGGGGGTCCCCAGGAGCCTGGGTGGGGGTCCCTGGATCAAAACCGGTTGAACACCCCCTGATGTATCAAATTAACAAACACATTAAACAACTTTAGATCTGCCATTCACGGCAGCTGAATGTTTATACGTAGAGCGTGGGATAAAGAAACTAAAATGGACGTTGAATTCTGATGGTTGCTAACTGGAAAAATAATTCAGGAGCACATCTACGAATTGGGATACTTTTACTTTTACAGGGCTTAGTGCAGTCACGCGAAAACCGCGTCCCGTCAGAGACGGCACTGCACACTACCTGTCCCGGGTCCTCCGGCGTCGCCGCCTCCTCCTCTTCCTCGCGCCCGTTCTCAATGGGCCGGAACAGGATCTTCTTCATCTCGCGGTCCCGGATGTCGGGGCTGATGGCGCTGATCAGCACCTTCAGGTTGGTGGTGGGGGTCCAGGGCTCGGGCAGGGCCCGGTCCGGGGGCTTGATGGGGGTGACGTTGGCCCGCTCTGGGGTCAGGCCCTTCCTGCCGCCCAGTGCCACCGAGCCCGGGTCACTCTTGTGCGGTGTCACCTTCCAGCGCTCCGCAAAGATGTTCTCCTGTAATGGCGTAAGGGGGGGGGGGGCTGTTACTCTGAGCTGCACATACTGATGCACGCCATTACAGTGAAAAAAAACTGCTGCATTTTCAAAGCTGACGAAGTTATCAAATGCCCACATCCTCTGAGTCCACCTACTAAAAGACACACGACACCTAAATATAAAAATATACACTGATCACACCCAAATTACTACTGGAGTCACAGCCAGTACACTGAAAATACACATACTGGCAAAAGGTTCTTTTAAGAATGGAAATCAGACAAGTTGCGTATTTTTTGAATGATTTAAACTTAACCTTCAGTTGTCAGGCACATCCACGTTCTAATACTTGTATATTCAGGACCAATACATTAGCCAACTAGCCCATTCATTGTATTAGCTAGTTGAAATGCTCACCTTCTGATCAAGACTTCCCTCCTCGTCATCCATGTCCCTTGTACTCTTTCTTGACGTTACACTCTTGAGATCCCGTAAAGTTAAACATTCAGTGTCCATCTATAATACCTACAAAAATACATTTTAATTAAGCATAAAAAATATCAACCAAGACTCGTAGCGTAGATGCTGCATTATGTTAAAAGGTACGAGCTAGCAAATAAATACGAAAATAAAGTAACGTAAACAAGATCAAAGGTTACCTAGCAACAATTTTTTTACTATAGGAACATAGCTAACTAATTAGCTGTCACATAGTGTACTTCTGCTATATTATTTTAGTCCTGCGAATATCTGCGGTCAGTTGATTTTGGCGCAAAGACCATACTCGCTTGGTACAAACTCCGCCTTAACTGGCTGAATCAAGGCAACGTCCCACGGTTCGCTGGAAGGCTATATTACTAGCTAGTTAGCCGCCTTGTAGATTAAAACATGTCTAACGTAATTATTCTAAAATTTACTGATGATAAGCAATAACTTCCTGCAGTGTGACAAAATTTGTGAAAGTTAGCTAGCACTATCTAGTTTGCTAACCAAACTGAGAGGTTACTTGGCGAACTAAGTTAGCTAATTATAGTAGCTAGTTCGCCGCCCACGGATATCCAACTATTTCTAGTCAGGCTTCCACTATTCTTGTACTAAAAAGACAATGATCACTGTATACACATTAACAAGTTCTGTGAACCAAGATGTACAAAATATAACAGTTTGCTAGCAAGTCAACGTTAGAAAGTTCACTTACCTTGGTTAGTTATTTTTCCTTAGCTATTCTGATACAATATCTATATATTGCAATTACAGTAACTAACGTTAGGCAGCTAAAGAATCTACGGTTTGTGGTAGGTTATTCGTTTCTTCCAATTAACATGTTCTCTCTTCCTCTCTGTGAATAAAAGAGAACTTAAAAAATGCCAACTTATTGCCAGGTCCCAATCCGTCTGCTAATGCATGCAATGGCATTACTTTACTACTGATCAGAAGTTAGAAGAACACCCGCTAAAGATTGTTTTCTGGCGCTCTGAAGCGTTTCAGTTCATCCAGCCAATCAGTCTTTACAAGTCTGAATGCGTAATAATGTCCTAGCCAATGAACGCTCAACAGTCCCACGCCTCCAGAAGTGTGTTGGCGGGGGAGTCGGCGCGGTCCTGGAAGTGCCTGTGGCCGCTCTGGCTGCTCATTATTTGAGCGCTGTGGCGTTGCCCAGCACCGAGAAACCTACTTAATTAATATAGCTAATCACTTGGTCTTTGTTGTTAGGTGTTAAGACCGCGGACGACAGCGGTTCAATCTAATTAACTGTGAGGCAAAACAGATGGAGGAGTTCTGCGGTCGATTTCTGGCGCTGACACCGCGCGAAAAGGAGACTATAATTTGAGGTGTGTTTAGCCCGGGACCCCTCCCTCAGTGGCTATCCCAGGTCGGGTATAGTTATTGTTACATAATAGATCTTATTGCAGCGACATTGCCGCCAAATGTATTTGGTACCGTTTAATGCTGAGTAAAGCATAAATGCTTCGTTGTTCACATCACGTATTGGCTACATCTATTTTACCTTTGCAGACTCTTACTATAGATGAATTGAATACACTAACCCGCTATATCTAATTGCTACTATAACATACTATATGCCCACTTAAAATATGGGGACAGGATTGAAGAATAGTAAACATAATCTCATCGTGTATTATTAGAATATAAAAGTAGTCTGTCCTTGAATACTTTTTACTTATTATAGCGTGGTATCTGCCCCAAATCGCCCGACCAGTTCAAGTGATTATAATTTAAACTCAGTTTCTTGTGTAGAATGACTAGTTGCCTTCACCTCACGGGCAAGTTGTAACTGCATTTAAAGCATGAATAACACTAATTTTCTCACTGTCAATAGCGGCGGCTTTCCCTTAATGGGCACCTGAAACCTTATTCTTCCTGCCAGCGTTTGATCGTAACAGATGCGCGATAAATGCGCCCCCATCAAGCTATGAAATAAATACACATTTCGCCTTGCTCAGTAGGCAGTTCATTCCGGTGCATTTCGAACGTTCAGAGAAAGGCTTTATTCAAACCGAAACGGGACTGAGCCGAAATAATATGTGATTCAAGAATGTTGGAGGTGAAAGAGAATCGAATCCGTTATTATCCCCTTTATGCAAATTGTCTGTGGACAATTTTAACTTGTTCCAATGCAATTGATGGTAGGCTATCGATATTCAATCTAGACGTTCGGGTGAAAAACCGGCTAGATTTAGTTTAAATGTAAATGTTTTTTTAGACGGCTAGAACATAGCCAGGGTATATCTGGGTAAAACATTTGCCAAATTAGGGCTAAATTGAGCTATCCTAGTTCGTTTATGCGCTCACGGGGGAATGTTGCAAAACGTGGCAAATCGTTCAGTGGGTGAACTTCCTGTCAAGTAGCCTAGACGGAACGTTCGAAATGAGAACGTTCTTCCTATTGAATAATCCCTAAATTCACTCTCAACGGTTTGATTCCTTTTTCAGCAGTCCTCCGTGGATGTTCGGCGGGTGACAGCGTGTCCTAATGTTAGCTTTACTAGTTTGCGGGACAGTGTCGTTCTCAGATGTCAAGCCCGCCCCTCGTAGGAAGGATGTAGGAAAACCTGGCCAACGACGGACTGCGGTGGGATTAATCCACTACGAGGTAAACAGTATGGAATTGTAGTATAAACCGTAGTATAAACGCTGTGCACTATCACCGTCTCAATAGCCATAACTGCAAAATAATGCAACTGCACGCTCAGGTTAGTCTGTGTTAAAACTTTCATGTAATATCTTGGTTCATATGATATATCCCTTACGAAAAAATCACTTTGAAAAACCACGTGTGTGAAAACCACATGAAAAAACTCAACATGTGAAGAGTACACTTGTGAACTACAGATATAATCCCACATGAGTGTCGCAAAAGGAAACCTGTGCTATTTCAATTCATGTTTTGTGAAAACTAGTCCATATATTTGTAAAAAGTCAGTTTGTGTTAAATTCACGCGAAAATCTGAATTTCACATTTCGTAAGGGATTAATACATTCATTAACAGTAATGCTGTTTTGGATTTGTGTGTATTCACACCACGACTGTAAGCTGGAATCATGATTCTTCAGTAAGAGCTGATTGGAAGGCGGAGAGAGAGAGACGATTGGCTGCGAGGCTTGTCCCTGGCTATGGATCCAGTCCCTCGGTGACTCTTGGCTTCCATGTTTCCATGGTGACACAGATGGGCCAAACATTGGCGCGTCAGTGAACCTGCAATTCAAACAGCTTCTCCGAAAACCACAGCAGCTGCCCACAGCAGACAATCTGCAAAGGTAAACTCAGGGGTAAACACAGTGTTTTTACAGGAACGTTGACACTGCCATCTGCCGCAAGTCAAGTCAATGAGTACAGTGCCCCAGTGTGTCATTTTGAGCATTCATTAAAAGGCACTGTACTCTTTATTTATGCAACCTGATATTTAGTGTGTATTTCACTGATGTTGCATGTGCATACAGTCATCAATAGTAGATAGATTTCCAGTCGATGGCTACCTGTAGAATTTGCATTGACCAACATACCACACGCACACACACACGCACAGATGTTTGGCTTGAATTCAACCTGTGCTGTTCTCACACGATTCTGTGTAACTAACACACCATAGTCAGGCTATCAGCTCAGACATATAAATCTTCCCCAAGTATATGCTCCTCATAAGGCCAAAATCACTGTTTTCGTTAGCATTTTTTTGCTAGCTACTGTTGTACTGCGGTGCGTCGCAGGCACCTCTCAGAGGTGGCATGGATACAGTGTTTAGGGTTTGGGAGGGGGCCAGTCACGTGTTAAAAGGCTTTATTGACTCAGTGTGGCTCGGGGTGAATGGGGGCTGCCGGGTAATCCGTCACCCTGACACAAAGGGACACGACGCTTCCCTCATTGTCCTCCGTGCCGACAGACAGGACGAGCGAGCTAGCAGCCGTTTTCAGCGTGGAGAGAGGCAAGTCGAGACTGGATGAATTTCTGCCCCGCTCGCACCAGTCAGCCGAAGCCGGTTAAGGCTGAGGAGGCATTAAGGCTGGGGAAGGGTAATCCCCGCTGATTCATGTGTAAGTCTGTCTTCCGACTGCTTTCCGCTGACTCAGCACAGAGTGTGAAATTGGCGGGGGTAAAAATCAAAAGAAAAAAGGCTGGTAAAATCACCTCTAACTTCAAAAACAAATAGTTTTTGCTGGTTATTGAGGCACTGCAACATTTTTTTTTTTTTTAAACCTACAACCTGGTTATACAGTTGGATTTTCACTGACGCCAAATACTGTTGGCTTTTGACAGTTGGCTTTTTATTTTTAGAGTTCAGATTTAAGTGCCTTGCTCAAGGGTACAGACCCCACAAGGGAATGAAACCTACAACCTTAGAGCTTCAGGCCCTGATCCCAAACCGTTAAGCTTCATTAGCACCTGTTCTAGAAGCACCCATCCTTGTGCATACCAAATACTGAGTGATCTCAGTATCAAAAAAAGAAATATTTTCTGTGCAACTGAATCATAGATTAAGATAATTTTCCCATTTTTGAGCATACAAATAATTTCTGTTACCTATACTGTATTTATTTTATTCAGCATTTGTTCCTCATCTTTAAGGAGGGTGATCATCATTTTGGAGGCCACTGGATATTTATATATAATCCTAACCAAAAATACATGTGGAACACCATTCATCATGTGTTTGTGTGGTACGTATAGTGAAAACTAGTCTGTGCCTGTCACCTTCAAATCTGGCTCTAGCTGGGCATACACACAGACAGTCCTTTTTATAGATAGAAGAATCGTTTTATCAGCGAGAGCTACTGTCTAGCCTGGACTGCAAAGCTCTCTGTTACAGTGCAAATGCCTTGTTAACACTGAGAAAAGCTGAAGTGGGCTTTCGTTTTGATTCAGTGGAGGATTGCCTTGAGAGTACGGAATAATTTAGCTTGTGGGAGTGGGGACACTTGTCATCCTGTTTGCGTATCTCTGCTTGTGTGTGAGCTGCAGTACCCCGCACTCAACCTCAAATGTCTTACATTCGTGGGGTTACGAGAGAAGTGAAAAGGTTAATCATGAGATTAAATCATGATCAGTTATATTTATTCATAACTGAGCGTGTGGATTTCACCTTGTACTATGTTTAACTGATGCTAATATCCAAGTTACATCATTTTTAATCAAATTGACCTAGCATTCGACATACATGTTCGTACCATTTTGTTTTTATTAACACAGACTGATGTTAAACATATCCGAAGATTCACTGTGGCCAGTTAAGTGTAAATTAGTTTATTTTTGAGCAGTGGGATATGTGATATATGGAAGCTCTTCATATAGCATGTACTGATAAGCATTTTGACATGAGCGACCTGGCAAATTTTGTATGAAAACCAGTCTCTGTAAGCTATATTATATTTTATTATATTTATGTATGCTTTTGATAAAGGGATGTTTCATAAATAAATGAGTTGTTCGCCTATGGGTGAATCTACCTGAATGTGCACAACTGCAACATTCACATAATGAGGGGATGCTTCTGTTTAATGTGCCACTTTCTGAGACCTGTCTTTCTAAAGCACAGAGCAATAGTGGCATTACCCAAGCCTTTGGACACCCAAAGCCCTGTTCGTCCCATTGGCTCGCAACCTCGTGACCTGTGGAATTTGACCTTTTGGTTGGCCACAGCTGGGCTGCTGTGATGTAATCTCATCTGGGAGTCAAAACTCTGTCGCACATAATCATATCTGTGTGATAGAAACCAGGGCCTTAAAGTTCTATCCCTGGTGTAAACCAGGACTCGTCCACCACTTTTTACTCAAAACCAATTTGTTTTATTTTGGTTTTTTTTCTTGTGCCTTTTGCAAAGACAGAGAGCACAGCAAGACAACAAAGACTGCAGTGAGTTTCTGCTCTGAGGTGAACGTCAGCGATCCGCTCTCGCTCGATAGCGGCTGCTGCTCAGCACGCTGTACGGCTGACGCTGGATCTGAGGCCTTCGATGAAACGGCTCATAGAGCCTGCAGTCTATTTCATGACCGATTTACTCCCGGGAAAAAAAAGTTTTCCCTGTGAACTTAAAGATGCAAAGCGCCCTTTTTTATTGCATGTCACACGTTTAGCACGACCTCACTGGCATTAAAAAGCGTTTGGGTATTCTGTCAGAGACGGGTGACTGAAATGCTTGACAGTTATTTACGTTGTAGATACAGACTAATGTATCTGGTCATGCCGTACAGGGACCTGTTCTGTTTGTTTCCTTCCTGTTGGAGGAGGTCGGTGTGGGTGGGTGTTGAATGAGATTGACAGCATAGTTTATTATGCTAAAAGTGAAGCTATAGATGAGCACTTCTTCATTGTTTTTGGTTGATTTGGTGGCCAGGTTGTGAAACAGGCAGTTTGGAGATTCTAGCAGGAGACCTGGGAATGCCCTACTCTACAATGAATAACATGGAGTTTTCAATGACTGTCTTAAGTCAGGGCCTAAGTTTAACATCTTTTCTGAAGGTCAGCAGTTCCTACAGCAGTGTTCTTTCACAGCACTGAGGGAAGACTGCCCCCTACTGGCCGACCAGTACAAACCTCACAGGTCTCACATCCGCATAATAACCTAAACCCCACATGCTTAGCTTCCGCCATGCGAGTGAGTAAGTGAGGAGATATTACAACGTGCAGGGCCATTAGCTCTTTCTTTGAAAATAATCGAAAATATAACGTTAACGGGGGGATAATTTAGGAGAGATATCCTAATCTAGCCTTCCATAGGTTCTGCTGAAGCTTCCCCAGCTTCAGTCCGTTTTTGTCCTCCCCACAATGCAGTTCTAATTGCTGGAGTTTAAATCATTTCCTGGAGCGCACTGCATATCAGCACTGCATTTTATCACTTTGTAACGGGAAAGTGCTGCATTAGTATCTGCAGAACACTTATGAACTAATGGGAGCCATAGCATGCTTTGCGGTTAATAATATCCGCTCATATGTCAACATGCTATCAAAACGGAGCTTCCTTCTGGACCAACTGGCTGCAGGTCCTTGCACGGCAACAGTGGAGTTTAATATTTTTTTGTATTAATGGAGAATTACTTTTCAATGTGACCTTTTGCCACCGTCGTCACCACTAAAATTTCAGCTGGCCGATCTCTGGAAGAAAGACATTCATACAGCTATCATTTGAACTGTGCAGCTTTAGAAGTCAACAGATGCAGCATATCTGATTCTGAGTAATCCACGTTTCACAACTTTGGGGCCTAATGAAAAAAAGGCTGCCTCTCCCCTTCATTTAAGCTTTATCTTTTTAATGCTAAACAGGCCAGCAGTATAAGAGGGGGGAGCATTTGGGTTATAAGTCAGTAATTGGGATTTTGGGGCTATGCCATCTGGTGTTTCAAAAAGCAAGTAAAAACTTGCTTTTGAAACTCTCAATGGTATTCTCTAAAAGAACTCTCGCTCTCTCTCTCTCTCTCTCTCTCTACCATTGGTTCACGCTGTCAAGCATGACATGCTCACTAATTTTTCACAGAAAATTTGGACCTTTATAAGTACTGAATTTGCCTTCAAGCTCTAGGAGATTATATACGCATTAAAGTTATGATGTCAGACAGTTATTCAGTTGTTTGAAAGAACTGCAATTTTCTAGTGCTACAGGCATAACGGCATGTCATTTACACGGCACTAAGACAAAGTATGACTGTGCTTTGCTGTGTTGTTTGTCATGAATATCGTGTTAATTGATAAGTCATTTGTTCCCCCTCCCCTTTCCTCCCTGGTCAGAGCTGAGGAAGACGTAGGAACGTCCAAACATTGCCTTTTACCCTCCTTCTCTTCATGTTCATGCAGAATGTCATTAAGGAGAGGGAGGTTTCATACAGCTTTAAAATTTTCAAAGGAGAGAACTGCACGAGTGTTTGTTTATGTCTCCCCAAACACTTTCCCTTGGTTTTAATTTTCTCCCGCGACTGCTCCGGGTGCTTATTAAGTGCAGCCGCGGTCTCCGCCAGCTGTAGCTGCGGGAGGAGCAGCAGTCCTAATGGTCCCGGGGCCTCGGCCAAGCCGCAGATTTGATTTATTAATGTGGCCGTCGCGTGCTTTTCCCCTCACAGGGGGGGAGAGAAACGTGGCTGGAGAATCTGCCCCCACAGGTCCAAAGCGTGACTGTGCGGCGTGCTCCCTCCGGAGGAGCTGGGGCAGGTGGGGCGGATCGCTGCTGCGCGGGTCATGGGGGGGGGCGGGGGGGCAGGTGGGGGGGAGGTGTGGCGGTCTCCTGGGCGAGGAGTTGGCGGGATTGTGGGGACCCCCAGGTCCAGATAAACTGCCGCGGAGGCTGTCTACAGCGGCGGGGGGGTGGGGGGGGGCGTGTTGTTTGTCAGGGGGGGCAGGAGGAGGGGTCAGGAATCACACGCTGAACAGATTGCGAGATGGAGCCGGAGCTGAAGGGAGAGGCCTCAGCCTGCTGAGGGAGAGCACAGCTTTCCCATGCAGGGTCTCTGAACTCCGAAAATCAGCCAGCTTCGCCAGTTCAGCTCTCTTGACCCGTTAACAAATAGCACTGTTTCTGGAGTATGTTTTCAGTCCTATCCTAACAAAGCACACCTCATTCGACAGTTAGAGATCTTTGTTGAGCTGCTAAGCAGTAGAATCAGGTGTGCTATTTTATGGTGAAATGAAAACCTACAGGATGGTAGATCTCCAGGAACAGGGTTGAGAACCAGTGGACTGAAGGGGCCAGTGATGACAGGCAGATGCTGCTGTACCTCCCCCTGCTGAAAGGCTTGTACACTGCGATTCTCCTCTCTGTTTTTTTTTTTTTTTCAGTTGTTTACCTGAGTCACCGCCTGCTGCCTACGTTATTTTTTATAAAGTGAACAATAGGTGTATCAGGGGCTGCATAGAAATGCACAACTAATTATGTTCATACATTATTCTTCTCTAAAAATCCATCGGTCTGTGGGTGTGTAGATAATGTCTCCTTCCCGGTTTAAATATGAATGTATCCCTCTGTCAACCGAAAGCTTGCACAGTGGACATTTCTATGGAAACATAGCATATATCCAAATGCTGATTCGTAATTACTGAAAGTCACAAAGGGGATCAGGAGGGCTTACCAGTGAGAGGATTCGTTCGCTCACCGTGTGCACAGGTAGTAATGTGTAGAGCGCAGAGCCCATTCACTGTGTCTTCTCTGTGTTTTTATAAATATATCTCTATCACCCTTTAGTCAGTGTATTACTGCTATTACCCATAATCCAGCAGAATGTGGTGATCTGCTGTAAGCTGTGGTGTGCTATTGTGGTTGTCTGTGGTGTTTCCGGTTTGCTCAAGGCCTGATGATGTCATGCAGCTGCAGTTAAGCCCAGTCTGTTACAGAGTCCTGGCTGTCTGTCTGGAACCTAGCTGCAACTAAAGACAGGCTGAGTTCTGCCTGGGGGTGAGGTTATATTCAGACAAAGAGTCAGGTCTGGTCCAGGCTCAATTATTTTATCTGCCTTTCTCGTTTTTATAATTCAATAAAATGCACCATTTCATTCATTCAGAAAAAAAAAAAATCCTGCAATTGGCCTTCATCCCCGTTACAACAGCTACAGAAGTAAGCTTCAGGTGAAGAGCTATTATAGTCAGAGTACTTTAACCCAAAAGCACCACTACACTGTATTGCCCGGAGGGACATGTTTGGAGATTCAGCCAAGTTAAGCTGAATATTTAATAAAAACACTAATGTGGATTTAGTAATATGCATTTGCATTAGTACCATGGAAACAGAATTGCAAATGATGGTCACTGGAGACTCTTACTAATTTTTTCCTGGAACAATATTTTCAAGGTGTGAAAAAAAAAATAAAAGACCTATAACCAGAAAAAAAATTAATTAGGTTTTGTAAATTGTGTTTAGCAAACATGGAAGACGGTGACATTTTGAAGCTCACGGTTAAATGAAAGGACAACCAATAGCTTTAAAGACAAAGCCACAATTGTGCCTTCTGTCAGTTCAGGTCCGTTATGGAGGAAATCCATTGGGAAATGGGGAGAAGGCTCTGGTTTGGTTCGGGTTTTGGGACAGAGCTGGCTGGCTGAGCTCCATGTTGAGTTTTCACTGACTGTGTGCCTATTCCCTTGGACTTCTAAGAGACTGTACTTGCGTGCAGTAATTATACCGGCCACTAGGTGGCTCTCTTGGCCCTCATGCACGGCCACTCACCAGTATCTGGCGTGACTCATTTGCTTGCTCAGCCACAGCACAGTAATTTGGTGCTGGAATGAAAAATGCCCCAGTGAGCTGTAGCATTTTGAATTCTTATGAGCAAGCTTTATATAAAAGATCATTCCATCTTTATGAAAATGTGTTGTTTTTTTCATTTTTTTTTTTTCATTTATGACATGCTTCAATCTGGGCAAACTCAGTCAGATATGAATTACTTTCCACACAATACCCTTTTGTTTTAGTGCTTTGCATTAAATCAAACATGTTAAACGACACGGCCAGTTATTGGCCTTCTTTTGTGTGAGGCAATGACCGGAATGACACAAAAAATTTAAGCCATATAATCCCCCAACGATGCTTCTCCTTCCCCTGGAATCACCCGGCTGTTCCGTGAGGCACTTTCTTAAAGGTCAATGGATTTAACCGTGAAGTGGCGTCTATTTGACCCAGCTCAGCAATTACCCTATTGGCAGGCCATCATTTCAGCCCGTCTTCCACTTCTCCTGAACATCTTGATCTGTGTTGACTCTGAGTGTGGAAGCTGAGTTAATCGTGGAGCGGTATTTTCCAATAAGGTCAGTAATGACGTGGTAATACAGAATTAAGACTGGACCACGTGCGTTTTCCTCCCCTAACCTACAGTGCAGAATGCTCATAAAAGCAGTGGTGTGGGTTGTGGCATGACATTAACGTTTGCTTGGCTTGACAGATCTTAGTGTTGGGCCTTAAGGATCTCGCCCGTTTAAGTGGCTGTATTTGTACTGAAACATGTGAGGCAAAGGATCTTGCTGCATGGGGAATCCAGGTCCCCGTCCGGGATTTGAACCCGTGACCCTCAGGTACCACAGCTCCACGCTCAGTTCAGCACCTCATGAGGGTGTGTTAAACGGTAGTTATCTGGTATTCCAAGGTGACCACAGAGCTCCTGCTGGGACCCCCTTTCTGGGGGTGGGGGGGGTCGGAAGGGGGGGCAAGGGGGGCAAATCTCCTGGGCACAGCGGGGGCTTTATCTGTGCCTTCTGATCACCGGAGCCCATGACTGCATGTATTTCTGAAAAATGCCCCTAACACAGCATGGCGGAGGGGGGGGGGGGGTGGCGGGAGAGGGGGGGGGGGGAGCAAAGTTAGCACTAAGCTTGGCATGCTGGGAACTCCTCTTGCTGTGATGTGACCGGTGGGTGCCCCATACACCACTGCAACCCCCCCCGCTTTCTTCGCCCTCTTTCAGTTGCTGCTGTACCTGGCATGGTTGCCATAGAGATGCCTCAGGTAGCGGCTACCCCCCCCCCCCCCCACCACCACCTTGTGAAAAATTAACGGACCTCGGGGGATGTTCTGGAATCCGCGAGCGGGAGGAAGGGCCGTTGCGTTCGGTTCTGCCCCCCAGAGGTGCCCCCGGGGACCAGACTGGACGCCCCAGGGACCAGCTAAGATGGAGGGGAGCTGATAAGAGCAGGCCCTTGATGCATAGTGTGGAAATACACCATTAAAAGATAGATTTCCCCCTCTTGTTCCTGTTGGTAGCCTTATCGCGTGTTCTCATCCCGCTCAGAATCTGATGGTAGAATCTCCGAAGGCTCATATAAGTCTAGCCTTGCGCACGGAGAATAATTCTGATTCTCCTCCTGGCGTCTCCTCCAACAGACATCGCGCGATTGGCTCGTTAGGCCGAAGAGGACGCTGGGGTGTCTGCTGTGGAACGTTTCCAGGTCACAGGGTTTCAGACTGAACGCTGATATATCTTTGAGGCATCTCGGTAATTCGCTAGGAAACCCTCCGGCGTATTGACAACGTATGGATCAGACATTTAAGATGCTCAAATTGTCTGGGAAGAGGTGTGTGTGTGTGCTGGGAAAATTGCACCGCTTATTCCAAACTGCAGTAATGCTGCACTTGTACAACATGCAGCAATTTCCACATAAAATAAGCGTTTGCTGTAATACCCGTTCACCAGTAATGCTGGTGTGGTGCTTTTTCAGCGTAGTGGCCAGTTGTCTTTACAATTGAAGTACATTCATACACACTGAATACCGAATCAGACTATTAAGTTACTGGAGCCCTGAGAGGTAGTTTCTAATGTTCCATAAATATAAGACTGTGTGCAATGCAATATTATACTTGATAACGGATGAGGATGCTATGTGGAAAAACACTGTCTAAAAGTCGCTCTGGATAAGAGCGTCTGCTAAATGCCTGTTAAAAAAAAAAAGGAAAAATGGATGCACATCATTGCAAGGGTGTAATCAGTGAAATAACCTCCATCATTCTTTGCAACTTTAGAGTTATATTTATGCTTTTTTAATGCATTTCCTCCATTCTCCCAAATTAGGAATGTCCAGTTGTATTATATGCAGTTGGGCTCTTGCTTTCATCTCTGTAGCCGACATGGGAGAGTGTAGACCAGCGTTTCCCAACCTTTCCCTTCCGCTGCACACTTTCCAAATTTACAGAATCTCATGGGACACCACTCTCAAAAGCATAAAAAATAAACACCCTGCAGCCCCCCTCCACACGACGTACTGACGTTGATGTGACGTGCCAACAGTAGGCCTAAATGTTCTTTCTTTTGGGGTTTTAATTAAGCGATATGCATTTTAATGACATTTATTTTGGCTTTTGTGGATGGGATTTGTTCATTTAAGTTTTTTTTTTTTTTAATTAATTTGAACATAAAAATTTTATTTTTTTTGAAGGATTTTTCACGTGGCACACCTGACCTCGCCTGACGGCACACCAGAGTGCTGCGGCACACCGGTTGGGAGGCGCTGGTGTAGACAAACACACTGTCTTCCCGAGCATGTGAGTGAGCAGACGCACACTCTCTTCATGAGCATGTGAGAGAGTGGACCAACACTTACTCTCATCAGCACGTGATGTTGTTTCATATCCATTTATACAGCTGGATATATACTGAATTAAGCAATTCAATTAGATACCTCCCTGGTGGAAATTCTCGCTACCAGCCTAAGATGGAACCTAGCCGAAACCAGCTTCTGCTCCAGCTGGACACCATCTGGAATTTGGTGATGGTCTGGTGTCTGATCCAAGCTGGCCCACCAGCTGAACATGGTCTTGCCAGCATGGTTGCCATCTCAGCCATCTTGTTGCCAGCTTGACCATCACCATGCCAGCTTTCAAACCAGCTGGATCCGCTTCCAGGCAGGCTGGAGCCAAGCTGGATTTTCCAACAGGGCTTGCCTAACGGGTACAACGGCATCGTCCTAGCTGGGAACTGAACCCAGGACACAAGCCCAGCTCATTAACCATCACACTATACTTCTGCTGCTGTGTTACGTGGAATACAGTACGCCGCAAGGAATGCACTGACGTTCTGAGGGCTATATTGTAATGTAGGCTAGCGGCCCGACCGATCCAAACATCTGAAACGCATTTTTAGCATTCCCGTGGATTGCTCAATCATTGACCTAGCCCTGCCGAACGCACAAATAAAAGAAAGTTGTCTGCGTGTTGCGGGCTTCATTGTGTGATGTAAGTAGCCAGGATTTTAATCGATAGCCACTGCCCACTAGCAGCTGTACATGCATTGCGTGTAAATGCGCTTCCTGTAGCCCCGCCTTCTATGGTATGCCATTACGTAGTACGCATCTGACAGCAGTGACAGGAAAATGAATATAAAAGAACCAGCGCACCTACACGCATTTAACAAACCCGTATTTTATACTATTTGACAGGCGTAGTGCTGTTCTCTCACTTTTATGGTGTCTCCCATTCAAGTAGTTTGCATTGATTAACTCCATACAGGTGCAGTGCCTAAGTGGCTAAACAGCTTGCATGTCAAATAGTCAAACTGAAGTAAAATATATCTATTTTTTTTGCATCTGTGTTATGTGTTCATGCATTCATGTACGCAACACATTTATAATTGCACCAAAACAGCACATTACGAGAGTGTTTGAGTTTAAAACTGGTCTGGGTTGATTTACAATGAAAACGCATAATTAACCACCAAACTTGCAGGGCACCGAATGTTTCTATATTGACATGCACCCCATTGCAGCGCCAAACTCGTGTCGACGCAAATTGGTTTACTGCAGACCACGAAACTACCAGACCTGGAACAGGTGACAAATATTCTGTCTGCGGAATATACACGGAAATTCTTCTATAAATATCTACCGGCATACAGGGATACTTTATGAAATGTAAGTTCTGTAAATGAACGTGGAGGCCAGATGCATCTGCCAAAACAAATTAATATTAAGTAATAATAATATGTATTTAATGTCATTCATTAGTGAACAGTCTGATATTCATTTAGACAGACGAATCTTTCTCTGAACTACTGGTTCAGAAAAAGAGCATTCTCTCTCATTTGAACTCCCAATTCTTTCGGTGTACCCAAAACTCAGTTCTGTGCCACTGCAATAAATCCTTTGTGACAAGATTTTTTTATTTAAAAAAAGGCTTACTTATTCAATTAAAATGCTTAAGTCAACCATTGAATTCCCATTCAAATGAAAATTGCGCGCGATTCAGTGATTGTGTCACATTCCCGTGTAATCCAATTAGCCTTGCACCTTGCATTCGTCGAGAGCCAAATTCATTTGCATAAACCATCGGCACTTCTCCAAAATCAAATTTGGGGATTATTGGAGAGGGGTCCCTGTTTTTTTAACAACTGTATGGCTGGAATAGGCAGAGAAATTACGATAGCCTGTCAACCGAACCCATTCAATTCAGCACTGATCAAACAAATCACACAGGGGCATAGATGTCAGGCTGTTCTCATGTCTGCAGATATACGTGCGTGTCAGATTACTGTGGACTTGTGGCTCAACATTATGAAGCAGGCGAAAGCATATACATTCCATCTGTGACTGTATCCGCACGTGCATGATTGACTAAACTGCACAAAATGTCTTATGGAGAGATGGAGACATTTCCAATGAAATAAAAACACTCTGACGCACAAACTTCACCACTAAGTAAATACCTTAAAATAATCAATTTCACAGAGGGTGCTTAAAGTCAAAATACAGGGGCCAGATGACGAATTATGTTTTATTTATTTAGCCTCCAAGGCCTTACCAATAAGTGGCATGCTCTGGGAAACTGACACGGTGTCATTTTTGTCGTTGTACATTTTTGTTAATTAACTCCGCTAAATGCCCCAGGTAGACACGTGTGCTTTCCACTGAAGTGGAGGGAAGTATATTCTGCCTGTTTAAAAATGTCACCTTCTCCAGTCAATTACGATACCCCGCAGGTAGTATTAGGTATAGATGTGGAATATCTCTCTCTCTCTCTCTCTCTCTCTCACTCTCTGTGTCTCTGTGATATCATAAGTCAGCTCCTATAGAATGTGATGTTATAAGTTAGATCCTGAAATATGTGATGTTACTCAGACAATGGTTCAGAGCTTCAGAGTGGCTGGTCACCTTTCCCTGACCGTAGACAATGGCTAATTCAGTTTCTTCTCAAGAGTCACAAATTTAATGACTGAAGACCTTCTCCCTCAGTCTGTCTATTGTCACCTTCTCCTGATGGCTGCCATGCTGAAGTTTTGCCTTTGTGTTTGGCCTTGAAAAAGGGACTTTGCCTCCTGAACATATGAACAGTTAACACAAGACAACTGTGTTGACCCATTCCTTTTAAAGCAGCGTGATCCATCTTGCCAGGATGTGCTTTTAAACATTCTCTAGTCTATTCAGCTGCAAGTCTAGGCAGGGCCTTCACCAAAATGATTGCTTACTTTCAAAATTCTCGCAGGTGTTTAAACAAGGCTTTGATGGAAAGAAAGAAAAAAAAAACCCCATAGCAAATATCCAAGTTATGAGAGTTGATTCATTACTTGAGTTCAAATCCTGGGCAGGGAACTGCTGTTATACCCTTCAGCAAAGTGAAGTGAAACTTAACCCAATTTGCTTGAGTAAATAACCAGCTGTATAAAGGCACATAACAAAATATGAGCGACGCAATTCGCGTCAGATCAGAAAAATGATACAAGAATTTCAAAAGCTTTATATGATCCCATATAGTTCCTTGCATTTTGAAATATTAACTTATAAGTCTGTTCACCTAGTCACAGGTTTACAGACAGTTTGTAAAAAAAAGGACCATGTATTAACGCAGAATGTACCAATATCAAAATTTTAGCAGATACCGATAACCGGAAAACATTTTCCTGTCTTGGCCGATAACCCATAATTATCAATAGTTCACGTCTATTCATTTGGTTTGTATAAGAAATATGTTCATACCATAGTCTAGAGCAGGGGTCCTCAATCTCATCCAGAGAGGGCCGGTGTGGGTGCAGGCTTTTGTTCCAACCAAGCAGTGATGATTCTACAACACACCTGATTCTGCTAATCAAGGTCCTTAGCAAAGACACTAGTGGTTGATTGTTCGAGCCAGGTGTGTTATTTGCTTGGTTGGAATCAAAGCCTGCACCCACACCGGCCTTTTTTGGGTAATATTGAGGACCCCTGGTCTAGAGTTTGACATGCTGTAAATGATGAGACATCAAAATCACATCCTGAGAGGAAAAAAAATCTCTGTACTTTCCCAACATTTGGACCTGGCCAAAACCGTGAACCATTGCTTTGCCTCAAAGTTTCTTGCTGGGTCTTTGAAAGCCTATTCTCACACAGATAGTGCTCACACGGGCATTTAAAACCGAACGCTTGCATCTTTTCAGAAGAGAGTGCTGATTTGTGCTGCAGCCTTGCACCATGGGGAGAAAAAAATCCACAAAATCGCTGCATGAGAAGAAAAAAAAGCCTGGCTGAAACAATTTGACCACCTTTGCAGAAAAAAAAAATCCTGATAGAACAGCTTTGGCCGAGAGCATGCAGCGAAGAGCTTCTTCCAGAGAGGATTATCAGAACAGCGGAAGGGAAGGGATGTGTCGTACAAAAAAAAAGAGCACAATCTTTTTTTAAAAACATTTATCTGGAGAGGCAGGGATTGTATGGAGTCAGAGAGAAAGTAAAAGCGCCAGGTCTGAAATCAACTCAAGGGATTATTTCACATTATCCTGCCGTGCGCCACTTGAATTTTTCTGGAATATAACAAATTAGAACGTCAGTAAAAGAGCTGTGATTATATTTGCGTCGGGCTAGCCATTATTACAATCATTTGTGTGGTAGTCTGAGTGGGACCGGTATGAGCAGGATCCGATTTAAATTTCCTAAGACACTTATAACAGGGCGTAGAGAAGTCAGAGATACACCGTTCAAGCGGGTAATCAAACTCTCGTCAAAACGCAGCGGGAGACGTTGCTTCCAGTACAGACTCTAAGCCCTACTGAAATCCAACAAGCCTGCTATTAAATAAGCTATTTAACAATAAGAGACAAAAAAATTAGATTTTCACGACTTAAAAAATGGAATGATGTTCTGTTTTTTTTTTGTTGTTTTTTTTGTGGGGACATCAAACTGTATGCATGCAGCTGGCCAATCAGCTAGAGCACACGACCCATACCTAGCAAAGACACTGATTGGTTACTTGCCTAAGAGGCAGGAACTTTGGCCTTCCCACTTTCAGACTGGATTCTGTGCGAGGGATGGAAATAGATTTCCCACACATTTGCAAAGAGGTGAATGTCATCCATGGGTGTAAAAATGGGTGAGATGTGATTCGCTCAGGTGTATTGTTGTGTGTGTGTTATAATCAGTGATGTCCTGTGGGTGAGAAACACAGGCGTTTGGCTGAGAACGTACTGTTATACTTATTTATCTGAAGCCTTTCGGTGAGCCACGCCTAGGAAACAAAAGTTTGGCCTGGAAGAGGAATGTAGACATGATTTTGAACAGTGGACCACCGCATTGGTGTTGAGAGAGGAATAGCACTATCCACATTGCCATAGTTTTGACATACTTTCCTCCTTGTAGTTCTAATTCCTGTGACAAAAAAGCTCATTGAAGATCTGAACAGAACTGGGGCTTTATATTTCACAATATTGCACAAGCAAATGACATCAACTTTATGGCCAAATGTTCCTTTCTGTTTATTGAATTATTTTGGCATGTCTCAAAAATATAAAGTAACTTCAAAACAACATTAGTCGTCTGTTGGTACCTTACACTGAAACTCCTCGTAGTCCATAACAGAACTCCCCCACCCCCACACACCCCCACACTAACTCTACAGTTTCGTAATATTGCAGAGCAATGACTTAATGTGATAACTCTCCCCTCAGCGATACTATATTGCAATCTTCCTATTAAGATTCAAGAAGAGCCGCTGTGCTTTGGTGCTTTATCCTAGGGTGCTGTTGTGTTGTACATTAACTGCTATAAAGACCAACAAGTTGCTCTTCATGATTCCAATTTGTTATTCGTTGCATGGACTTACATAACGTAAATGTTTCTGGAAGCACGAGGAATGCATTCACACAGTCCTGGCTGCTGAGTCCCGTGTATGTTTGGTAGGGACATTCGTGCGGATTGGCCGTGTATTTTGGAGGGAACAGAACTCCTGCATTTGAACAGATAGAACAGCAGACGCTGTTATACAGAGCGAGTTACTCGACTTTTACATTGCGTCCATTTATACAGCTGTATGTATATACAGATGCAATGCAGGTTAAGTACCTTGCTTAGTGTCCTACCCAGGAATAGAGCCTGTGACCGTTTGGTTACAAGGCCAGTTCCTTTCCCATTTTACTACACTGCTACCTATGATGTGTGACACATCTAGAGCACTTGCGGTTGTCCTGCTATGTATACTGTATACACGCCGCTACATTACATTACAGGTTACCAGGCCAGTTCCTTACCCATTGTACTATACACTGCCGTATATATGCAGTTGTATGAAGTGGAAGGGTGTTTTTACATGATATCTCCTGGCTGTCAGTTATTCCAGTGCTTCTCATTTCTCTCTCTCTCTCTCTCTCTCTCTCTCTCTCTCTCTCTCTCTCTCCCGCTCCTGGCTGGCTGTAGCCTCATTATTTTCGCTGTCGTGCGCACTCCAGACGCTACGCGTCTGTTTGCCCGCAAAACACATCCTGCGATGAGCGCGCTCTGTTTTTTTTTGTTTTCCGAGGACAGATCCCTGGAATCGCTTTCCAGGTAGTTTTTTCCTGAGCTAATCTCGTTTGAATCTACCTGCTTGGCGGGGGCCCAGGTCGAGCCCACCCTGACTGCCTGTTTTTAGCAACGGAGCCCCACGTGAGCAGCGTGTTATTTTTATTTATGCTGAAGTTGTTACGCGGAGGATTTTTTTTCTTTTTCCTTTAATTGCAGGAGGGAAGCGCTGCGTCGCCTTCTCGGTAGACGTATGCTCCTGGGTGTGTCGCAGGCTGCTTACGTGTCATTGGTATTCTGCTCTGGCTTTTCTAATGCCATGAAAGTCACCCAAGTAAATAACAGAGTCCCCGGGTTCATTAGAGAAAGTGCCCACCCATCAGCGAAGAGAGGCCTGGTGGTAGTGGATGTGGGTATTTTGTGTTTTTAAAATTTTTAAAGTGGTGTTTCATCGAATGTTGATGTTTGTCTTGGGTATTATCATTGGGCACTTAAATATCAGCGGGGGAATTAACTTCTTGGAAAAACTGGAGAAAAAAAAATTAAAATGAAACAGTTCGGAGGTTTGATGTAAAAAAAAAAAAGGTGAACCAAGCGTGCAGCTTTTAAAGCAGATTTTTTGCATGATGGAAAATGAATTAAATGAAGCAATGATTTCTGGAGTGTCGGGTAAATGAATTCAGATGGTGCTCTTTCGAGAAAAAACTAAAAAAAAAACGTGGGTTTGATGGACTGCATTAGCCAAGAAATGCTAACAAAGTCAGCATTTCAGAGGTTCAATAAAATTATTTTCCGCGGGTTGAACTTTGTCATAGAATCACTCGGGGTATCGGGAATCAGTATTAAACTGTTGTTCTTTTTTGGACGCAGGGTTTTTTTTCCGCTCGAGTTCTCTCCATCAGTTCCTTTATTGCTTCTGATTATTCTCCTTCATCCCGAGTTCCCCCTACTGTTCTCTGAAGTGCCCCTGATTGAAAACCTCTGCTTTGAGCCGAACGGCGAAGGATGTCACGGGGGGTTCAGACTTCAAAGGCTGATTGGATGAGATTTTGAGAAGGGGCCGCTAACTCGCGACGTACGTCGCAGCCCCGTAGAGCTGAACAAAAGCAATTTAAGAATATGCGAGTGCCTAATAGTACTTTTGAAGAGAGAGAGAAAAAAATGCGTTTTTGAAAACAACTTCATATATTGGAGAAAGCAAAAGGCCTTCCGTAAATGCCACTCAAAGCATTTTCTGGATAAATAAAAAAAGTGAAAGTAATAAACAAAATTTCCAATTTTAAAAGACTGCTGAAAAGGGGCATAAAGGAGAATACAACGAAGACACAGATTTAAAAGAAAGGTTAAAAAAGCTAGATTGGAAAAGTAAATTAAAAAGTGTGACAGTCCTGATACTTTTCAGGCAAGGCAAGATGATCCAGGGCTTCATGATGTGCACAAAGCTGAACAATAGAATCAATAAAATATACCCATAATGCAACTTACAGCCAATGCAGTTAGACCAGGACCAGGTAATCTGTCACTTCATGGACATTAATTTGGAGGCGAAAGCTCTCCTCATTCTGTTCTGATACACTAATAACAGGCATAAACTGTCTTCTTCAGTTTTCAAAATTGATTCTAGGATCTTCCCTGTATCCTCAGCCAATTCAGTGGGCAGAGAGAGAGAGAGAGAGAGAGTTTAAAACCCCCTGCATCATATTTCATTGGCTGCGAGTCAATCCTGCGCCAGCCTGGCGTTTGTGGACCGGGGGAGAGCAGAGGGCCATGGAACACGAAGTGCGCTGCGCTTGGCCCGAGCCCCGGGAAGTCAACGGCGAAATCAAAGCAATCACTCACCCGGCGATGCAACAGCAACGGGAGAAGGGGCGAGAGCGGGTCCCTGTTAGGACACAACGGTCCGTCTGGATCTGCTGTGTTATCTGTCTGACAGGACCGCTCATCTCCGCTATTACTGCCAGTGTGTTCTGAGCTCTCCTCACGTCAGTTTACGAGACGTCAGTCCTTCAGTATTCTGCGCACGTCCTTCGCTGGGATACAGGACTTTTTCGTAGAGGGTGCGACCTCTTGTGATTTAACACGTTGTTTCAATGGTTTGTCTTGTACTTGTGAAGAAACAGCCATGTATGCTGGAACAGTGACTTCAAAAATGGTTAGACTACCTCAAGTGCACCCCAAAGGAGAGAAAGATTTATGAATTAAATGTAATTTATTCTAACTATTTTAGTTAGGATATGTGAAAACAGTCCGCCATTTTTCATTGGTACAAAGTTCCTTCTGATGTCATTTAATTGTCCTGTCACATGATTAAATCCCTGACGTCACCATTGCCACGTGTTTGGACCTCAGCTTTCCCTTCTGTTTGAAAAAAAAACAACAAAAAAAACACCGACAAGTGCGAACACTATTGGTTGCCTTGGTTACCTTCATTGACGGACACGTTCGCGGTTCAAACGCCCTTTATTTCCTAACCGCACGTTTGCTCTGTCCTGGTTCTGGTCCGCTCGTTCGTTCTTTTTTGTTCTGTTGCCAGGTACTGGCATGGACAGCAGTGCTATTCCCAGTGTGTCGCAGGTAATACAGGCACATCCCCTCGTCGTTCACACTAGCGCAAAAATCCAATCAGAGGGGGTCGCTGGTGCATGATGGACTAACAACCCTCCCACGTGAGTTGAGGACAGTTTTTCAATTGCGGTCTTTGCGATCGTTGTTCCCTGTGGACAGTTATGACAATCGCATTCTGGCGCTGGATCTGCGGCGTGTCGAAATAAAAACAGTTCTGGATACGGTCGATGGAAGTGTTTCGCAGTGGGTCGGGGGGGGGGGGGGGGGGGGCATCAGATGCGATTGCAACAGCCCCTGTTCTGCTTCTCCCGCCAACGTTATTTATGTGCCACTTGCAATTTGAAACAGATGTCCCACAGTGCATCTGTCCGTTCATCAATATTTAATGATTGCGTTTGCCACATTTTGATAGGCTCAGCGTGTGAGTATTGAGGAAAGAGCCGGAGGACCCTTGCCTCGGGTTCAGGAGAGGGACTCGGAAAGGTCAGCTCTCAGCGGAAATTCATTACATTCAGTCCGAGGGGTAGGCCTTGATCCACCCCTCTGGCTGAGTACGTTTTCAGCATCGTCATGTGCAGATTGCTCTTGGTGGGAACTGAGCTTTATGAGCTGAGATCCAGAGAAAGTGCGTATTTTAAAGGGAAATGTGCAAACGTCCTGCAGCTGATATGCCGGGGCGAGGGGGGGGGGGGGGGGCTGTTATCAATTTACTGCTTTCAAGCATAAATCCAGTTTTTTTTTATTGTGTTCACCTGTTAAACATGCATACCTTCTGTTCTCATGGGAGGGCCGTGTGTAGGGCAGGGAGATTTCAGAGCCTTCTGAAGCCTTCTCTCTCTCTCTCTCTCTCTCTCTCTCTCCCCTCTTTCGTTCAAAAGCAGCAACTGTGGTACTGTGAACCTCCTCTTTCACATCGCCGTGGAAAGCCACTCAAACAGAAAAGGACACGTTCAAGGACGACGACGTGAAATGGATTTTTTTTAAAAAGAAGAACTTGCTGTGGTATGACCTTATGATTATAAACATATTGCAAAGGTAGACCTGTGTGCTGCGTAACTTATATTGCCTGGATCATTTTTTTAAAAACTACTTTTTCTCCCTTTTGTCTATCCAGTTTGGACTGGCCTCTGGCCCCTCTCGAGCCTCTGTCACACCTCTTGAACCACCGCCGAACAACTGCAGAAGCCTCCTCTTCTTCATCTTACAGTGATGTTTGTACGGGAGAGCTTGCAGGTTACGATAAAATAAGATAGAATACACTTTATTGAACCATGTGGGGTAATTTGTCCTCTGTATTTGACCCATCCTTAGTTACTTAGGAGCAGTGGGCAGCCACAGTGCAGCGCCCGGGGACCAACACCAGTTCTGAGGCCAGTGCCTTGGGTCAAGGGCAAAGGCAGGAGAATACCTAACCTGTCATGCAATGATGGGAGGAGCTAAGTATCTCTCACTTGAAGACATCCGGAGGCCTGTGAATGCCTGGCTCGTGCAGCATTACCCTGGCTGGGCAAAGAACTTAAGAGCTTTATACCGGTCTAGACTAGGCAGCTTGCTTCCTTTCTCTGTGGAGAATGACATCACAATCAAAGTCTCCTCCCACAGTGTTCCGAGTTCCAAAGTTCCAACGAGAGGTGGGACGAAAGGAAATTTGAACGATTTTGGTTTGCTGGTTCCGTTTAAATTGTGTACATCACATCTCGGAAATTTCACTGCCTTTATGAACATTTTAAAAGCTACCTCCACCCCCCAGGAAAAATAAATAAGTAATAAAAATAAATAAAACACCCCAAGGCTGTTCAGTGACAGGGAGTACGAGCCTCAGTAACACTTTATTGGTCTGGTTATGAATACTTTAATAGGTTTTAATAACTGCAGTATACATTTTTAGATAAATTGTTGATTTGTAGTCTAATGGTGCTGTGCTGACATACACGCAACACAGCAACAATGCATTTTATTTATATTGAGCTGTGCTTATAAATTATGAATTTAAAATGCAGAGATTGATGAATGCTTGGACGAAATGTCACAGATGTTTTTTTAATGATGAATAATGTAGTTGTTAATGCTTTATTAAGCTTAAACAGCTGGACCATATCGACACCATTACCAGAGCCACCGAACCGCTTCTCAGCGTAGCCGTTCGGCTTTGCTACTGCTACCTTAGCCTTAGAACTACGGCTCGTATATATCAGCAGAGGAGGCCCACCTGCTCGCTCAGCATGCTTGCTCGCTCGCGCTCTGTTGATGGTGGAGACGCGTTCGCCCCGTCCCGCTCCACGCTGAGGTCGCGTCGGGGAGCCGCGACACGGTTCAGCGACGTGCCGAAATGGCGGGAGACCGATGTTCGGAGAGTCGGCGACCCGTTTTCCGACAGGGAGTCCGAGGCCTGCGAGCACGCGCCCGTCGATGTTGTTCGGAGGAGCCCGTCAGCGGCTGCTGAGAGAGCATCGACGGGTGCGCACCGCTGGGAAAGGGACCGGAACTTTGAGGGCTTATTTGAGGATCTGTGCGATGGGAAGAGCGGGAACTTCCTTGAATCGCGTCTGGGGCAATTTTGTAAAAAAAGAAAAGCAACAAAGAAAACGAGGTGTGACATCACACACTTCTTTTATCTCCCTGTGTTTAGCTGTAACTCAATTTTATTTGCAGGCCTGGGATGATCTTGATCTAAAAACATTGAGTTTTTGGCCCTTTGGTCTTCCTCGGAAGTATTATTCTGATGAAGGGCAAGAACATATCTCTATTAAATTAGAGCTTAATGTAGATATTTTAACCCCAAATGAAAGAGTGTTGTGCTTTCCGCTCTGAAGATCCAAGTAGATTTTAAATTGCACCTGACCACTGACCTTTTCCCCCTAGCTTGGAACTATTTAATGCCAGAAAAAAAATCATTTTGCTCCTTTTCTATCTCCAAAAGAAATTCTTTAGAGAGAAATGGCCCCTTTAATCGCCTCTACAGAGTTAAAACCTACGAGACTAGTTAAATGACATATTTACCAGTTGGTTACCTAAAAGAGAAACTGCAGGTTTCAGGGACAACATGTTCATTTATGTAATGGGCCTCTTGCTTTTTTTTTGTTCCGTCCTGGGCAATACTATAACCCAGCCCGTAATCTCCTCTTAACAGGGACAAGCACTGAATGCCTTGGAGCTGGAACAACAACAACTTAAATTATGGTGGTTGCCACGTATTTACTCCCAGTTCGGGAGATAATCTCTGGCAATCTTTCACAAATTAGCTTTGTTACACACATTTTCCGGGAAGCCCAGTCAGGCTGGACCGTGGATAATAAGCTTGAGACGCTGATAAGACCGCGCTTGGAAACCACCCAGAGCTTTCCTGTTAGAGAAGATCCCCGCTATATTGCACATTCACACGTTTTTAATGACTCTGAGCTGCCGGTCAACCAGTGTAACAATTCTACAATTGTATTACAATGGAAAGAAAGGATTGTGGTTTTTTGCAAATATTACTATGAAGAGAGATATTGTTATATATTCCTGAAATACACATGCTTTCTTCTACATTCTTCTGAACATTGAATGGCTATGAATGCTTATTAATGTTGTGAATGCTGTTATAATAAGCAATGAGTCATGCATTTATGACATAATATGCAGCATGTTTCATAATAGGCATGCCACCTAAGAGTTACCCCGGTAATTTTAGCTTCAGTGTAAAGTTAGCTTTGAATCTGTGCATTCCAATGTCAATATTGCGGTGACTGCTTGGCATGTGGGTGGGTGATTGCTGATTGGATACGCAGTTTGTCCTGATCCACGTGCTCGGTGAAGACAATAACATGTTGTCAGTGCAGTCCTGGATGATTGGCACAGAAAGGAGATGCACTGGAAAACAGGGATATGAGCTCTGCAATTAGGGCACCGCAGGCAGTAACTGAAGTCAATGGTCTGACTGTTAATGCAGACAGAGGAACTGAGGAGCAGCGCACCTTCCTGTCTACGCAGAGGATGCATCACGACGGCAGAATTATCTCTAAAATCTGGTCTAACATGTCTGAGAGATCTATCGTGGAGTCTGCCTCGTTGAAGACGTCGTCCTGTCCAGCACGAGTCATGTGACGCGTGGGCAAGCGTATCTGAGACGCATGAAACGCCTGAAACCTGGTTTAGCACGTCTGGGACGTAACGTCCACTCAAGCACCTCTGAGACACACATCAGGTCTAGCGTTTCTGAGACATCTATCAGCAGGTTTGTTCATCTTGTTCACCGGTATTGGCTGATTGTTAAAAACGCAGAAGAAAAGTGCACTATTATAGGACAATAACTGCTATCGGTCTCCTTACATTGATATGTAATTAAAGCAGATTGACAGCAGTTTATTGTCGTGCAATAAGTGTACGTTTTGTTCTACATTTCTATGCTCCCTCAGCCATCTGGCGTTGGGGCGAATAACCAAATCAGACTTCACTGATCTGGTCAGGAGAGGTTGGATGACACAGTCAGCAGCTTACAACGCGAGAGGAGGAGGTTTCTGCAGTCGTTTTTTTAGGGCCCCATCAGACCCACGACATTGACAGACGTCTGGAGATAACGGACAAGCTACAGCCCAACTCCCCACCACAAGGGCCCAGGGACCATTGATTCTGCTATTAAGTCCGGAGTAACATGAGTGAATCGATTATTCATTGGACCAACTGAACGCAAATCCTTCCCCTTGCTCCTGAGGAACGGAACGACCAGTCCAGTTGTGTACTGTCAACTAGGGCTCTTGAGGCCTGGAATTAAGGCTTCCTTTCCAAATGTATTTATTTATTTGTTTATTTATTTTTTTGGAGATAAATCTTACAGATTTCCTAACAGTTATGATTTCATGTTCCTGGCCTTGGTGAATAGTGGATTTGCACCCATTTATTGAAGGGGCAGTGAGTTTTATTCCAGTCCAACATGTCAGGCTTATTCACATGTGTCAGAATTGAGGAACTTCAGGGAAGTGAGGAGATACCTGGCTGATAGAGACTGTACTCACAGTCTCAGTGTGTTACAGTTAATCCAGGTCACAGAGACGCAGTCACAGTCAGAGATTCCCTGGCCACCTGTTTGCAGGCTCAAGCAAACAAAAACATCTCTGAGGGTAAAAATTAATGTTCGCTCCCTTGGTGATATTCTGTAGAATGCATTTAATCAATTAAACACTTGATTGAAGCGCTCCCTTGGTTGTCAATACAAGACAAGGAACCGAATCTCATCATCGTATTCTCAAGATTACAAAAAGTGATTGTTTTATTAATTTCCCAAGACAGCCACATGAATGGTGTCTAATTATTCATGTCGTGAATAAACACGACCACCCAGTCGTTTCTAATGATTACAGTTTGAGAAATGAATAATGGTGCAGATCAAGAGAAGAAGAAATATACGGAGGTTCTGAAAGACATCCCATCATGGTTTATGTCAAAACAGAGCTGGACAATAGAAACCAAAATGGCAGGTGGCAGGCTGGTCTGCACTGGAATTACATTAAATGAATTACGTCGAAGAGAAATATGACCTTAAAATGTGACACTAGAAACAATATTGAACATTGACCGAGATGCAACAAAATTAAATATAAATCAATCAATTAATCTCTCCTGTAATTAGGTGTTTGGCAACAGTTTAGACTTCACGGCGAGTAGGAAATCCTGGGTATACAGAAGTATCGGCAACAGATGAAAAATGATCCATGCCGTGTTTCTGCAGAATACACGCACATGCGCATTTCATGTATATGCGTGTTTACATCACGTTACATTTATTTGGCAGACGTTTTTTATCCAACGCAACGTACAGAAAGTGCAGACCGAAGATCATTGGAACAACCAGAAAACACAAGTCCGATAAGGTACAATACTCATTATGTAACAGTCATTCATAGCCCGCCATGAACCCCATTAAGTCCAGTTCATACAATAAGCATAGGATGTTTAGAAAACGGGTAAGGTCAATCCCGAGGATTTTAGTCTTTAACAGTGTTTTTAAACTCTACATTGTTAGGATAGGGTCGCCTACTCACTTCAAACACACGTTTTGTTTATATTTTGTTTCTTTGATTTGGCACGCACTGCGTCATTAACAGCACGCAGCAGCCTTCGCCTCACCAGAAGGTTCAAAAGACCGGCCGATAGGAAGGGACCGGGTTCAACTGAGTTTCTTTGGGCAGCAAAATTTGAAGAACCAAACGGCCGGAGATATGTTTGTATTGCGCTGTTTGGGACAAAATGTTATGAAAATAGAGGCCTACATAAGGGTTTGCGTGGCTGACGGCCTTTTGGAGGGGTAGCCCCTCGGGTGATCCAATTTTGTTACCGTTTTTTCTGTGTCCGGATACCGTCTGTTTGTGGGAAGGACTCTTCGAGGAACACCTGCCGACTCTTTTCCGTCAGTGTGCTGCCTCGCCATTGCCTGCATTTTTAATTTATTTTTTGATTATTTGTTTATTTGACTTTTCACGAAATCTAATTAAGGCAAATGAGAAATAATATATGCCTAACTGCACTGACCAGGGGGCCTGGAGGCAGTGCTGGTCCAGCCCTACATGGACCTCTTCCTCTCCACCGGTAAGAGGAGAGGGGAGGGGAGGGGGAGGGGAGGGCATACATGCACTTAAAAGAGAACACTTTACACCGGCCAATTCAAGTCACATTAAAAATCATAAGCAATACAAACTAATGAGAGAAAACAACATGTCTGGTTCGGGAAAAGTCAGATTTGGAGATCTGGACTTGATCTGGATCTGGGCTGTGACACGTCGAGTACAGAATCAGCTGTCCCTTCTTGAAGAACTCACGGACCGTGAGCAACTCTGAGCGGTGAGCTTACTTTGATTAGGTGCTTAGACAGATGGAGTGGATATTAACGGAGCTCTACATCATGTTGATTGACAGCTATAATGGGCTCAGCGGATGAGTCGAACACATTGCATGAGTGAGTCTGTACTCCGCATCTGTACAGCTTTTATTGAAAATAAGAAATGAATGTATGAATGAATAATGGCACCAATGTCATTTAAGGTTTTCTTTCTTCTGTTTGATATTGGACAAACTGGTTTCCCATACTGAACGACATGCAGTGAAAGTCAGACTCTGCTAAATGCCACACACTTTGTGCAGTGCTTTAACTGCAGTCTTGAAAGGGTTTTGTATTCAGTTCATTTAATACACTTTTATACATCAAATCTGTCCCTACTGCAATCCATAAAACATTTCTAAAATCATTTCAATGTGTTTCAGTGCTTAATTTAAGTCAATGAACGGTTCACACGCCTGGTTTTAAAGGCCTAAACTCGGTTCTTTTGGAAAGGAAACCACAAAAATAAACAAACAAATAAATAAGCAGCAAATAAATATTTGGTCTTCCATGACTGGAGTTGTGTATCCTTGCATTCAATATTTTGCAGTCAGAATGTGTGGGCTGCATAACATGAAAACAAAACCTTTGTTGGTGTGAACATTTGAAAGTAACATTTTCTTTTTTGGACGCAATGCAAAACCATTGGGATTTTAAGGAGATTCCATTCTATCTCACTATTGAATTGTTTTCACAGGTTTAAAGTGGCAACTAAAGCCACGCATCTCTAAGCGAATTTTTTTTTAACACAACGCCGTTGGTAATGATCCCGCACTTGCAAAAATCGGCGACATGATTCGGGGTGTAACAGCGCCGCGCGCTGCGCAGGGCTACAGCTGCACGCGGCGAGCAGGCGGTCTGCGTTCCGGGGTTGAGCACTTCATTCAGCGCGGCTCGCGGTCTATCCGGGAATAGATGAGCTCAGTGCACGGACTGGAAGAAGCGACTGCCGCCGCCGTCTCTGGAGTCCGCATTTTTGCTTATGTTCGTGGATACTGATTTTTTTTCTTTCACCCGCCTCCCCCGACATTGGCTTTATCTGGAAATTGCATCTATTCCGGAGAATACGTCGCTGCAGAACACTGCTGTTTAGTAGGTGTCTTTTCTATATTTTGGGATTTCCTGTCTTAGTGTCTCTGTAGCTTATGCTTTTTTTCCAAGCAAGATTGACCAGATGTTGTAGTTGCATCTTTGCACGAATTGACTGAAAATGCAAAGGAGAATTGCAAACACCTGTGCCATTGACCATGCGTGCCATCTTCGGGGGCTGAGGATCCAGTGGGAAGGGCTTTTTACCTTTGGAAAATTATATACGGCCAATCTTGTGTACCAGTCGTCACATTTTTAGATATTGGTATTCTATCTCATATAGCGTGGAGCACGTGCGCTTTTTTTGGTGGCGTTGCACTCTTTCAGTGGAAAGCTGAATGAATGATTGCATTAAAATATTGTATCACCTGAACCGCTGAGACTGAACAGGTAAACATTCCAGTTAAATGCACGCAAAGCTTTCTGGATCTACAACAGGCAGAGCGGCGAGTGTGAAACAATTTAACGTATTTTAGAATTGTGTGGGTTCAAATGCATGCGAAATCGATTTCTTGTTTTTTCACGCTGCTTGTTGTTGCCTACGCAACTCCATGCACTATTTTATCTATGGTCCTTTAGAGAACAATAGTGTTAAAATGCGTCTTTGATTAACTACTGGCACGAGATTTTTTTTTTGTTACAGTGCGATGCCAGTGATGCGCATTGTCACTGTCTGGTGTCACCTAGAGTGAGAAAAATCGCAAGACGCCACAGAAGGCGAAGGAACTCCTCACACGTAACCTCCTCCTTCGCGAGCGCGAGGTCTCTGTGACGCTCAAAACTCACTGGCGTTAATGTGTGCGAAGGTTTGCAAAATAACTATCCGACACCTCTCGAACATGTGAAAAATGGTCCGGGTTCCCTTCCTGACTCGGCGGTGTTCGCGGTGCTGTTTTATTTTAATACGCCGTGTCTGCAACTGGATATGACGCCTGTGCAAGTGACATTTTCAAGTTTACGTGCAAGTGTATAAGAGAGCCTATATCTGCTTCAAATGAATTAATTTACGTATGCCCGAGTGTCATTCATTACCTCTCATTGATCCGTTGACCCAGTGAAGAATTGGTCGGCGAGTTAAGGGCTTAGTTCAGACAGATACCGTGCATGTACGGAACGATATGGATTACACGCTCTTTACACGTAGTAATCTGCCTATGAGCAGTCCTTAGTCAGTAAATAGTTGTTCAAAGAGAATCTAGCATTTCCGATCCTGTTTTCTTAATTGATTTCTTACTGACCTTTAGAATGCTTTTTTGACTAACAGATAAGGTCTGTTTGCCAAGTCATTGAAACGAGCCCAAAATCATCCATCTATATGGAAGAGGTGTGTGGTTTCCCTCCCTGTAGGAGACCTTGTACACCTTGGTCTGGAGAATGACATTTTTATAAGATTTGTCTCTTTGGTTTATCATGTAAATTAATTTAACTTGATTACAAGTACCCCCTCCCACACGTAGAAAAGTTGAAAACCTCTAGTCAGTCATAGCAGCCGGCGTTCTGTTACAGCAAACTGATTCTGATTGAAATTCAATTGGCAGCAGCTGAAAGGTAGATAAGATTACTCCAGGATCATTGTCATTGTAGTCCTGCTTTCAGCCAGTGAACTTGGCCATCAGACCGGGGGTAGTGAACCCTGACTGATTTGACAACCTCTCCCTCTGTTTGCCTGTACCTCCTCCCCTCTTCTCTCCCCAAAAAGAAAATGTCAACGCTCCATTTTCTTTACCTCTTCATTTATCTAGGTCTCTGTTCCCATCAGTTGTTCTTTTAACCAATTTCGTTTTTTCTTTCACCGTTTTCCCCCTCTCACGCCCACCTGTTTCCAACATGTTTTTTTTATTTATTCTTTATTCTGTCCATCCTCTTCTTTACCCCACTCTGTGTAGAGAGGTCTCAGTTGTTCACCCTGCACTGGGCTCAAAGCATGGTGCTTTAACTTCAATCACTGTATCTGTGTCGTCAAGCTGCAGTGTCAGCTATTGATTCCTGTGACATGGGCCCTGCTTTAATCAGCACACTTGCCTACTATTGAGTACACAACTTGTATGCAATGTGTATATTCAGTAGTAGGCAAGTATGCTGATTTGGACACAGCCATGTAGTCTTCACCTGACTCTGATCTCCCTCCCCTAAACCAGCCAGTGCCCAATTGTGTGCCACGGTGGGCCAAGAGGTTTCATTCCACCCAATCAGTACACCTGCTGATTCCACTAATGAACACACCTTCAAACAGAGAGTAAGGAACAAATGAGTGAAACAGCAGGTGCAGTGATTGGTTGCTATGAAAACCTGCGTACTCTTAGCCCTCCAAGGCCCACAGCTGGACACCACTGGCCCAAACCAAACCACAGTGGGCTCGAGTGATTCCACAATCTTTGTTTAACCGGACATTGTGATGTCATAAACGGTCATCAGGCAGTCATAGCATCAGTACTTCAATAGAAGGATCGACTCTCAGACTCTCATTGAGAGCTGAATGTAAGACTCCTGTTCAATGAGGGCCTAACTGTTGTCAATTGTGACATCACTCATGGGCAGGGGTACTATCCATGGGGCATGGTGCTTATGAAACTTGATCAGAAGGTTGCGGGTTCCAATCTTAAATGGAGAACTTGTGCAAAGGCACCAAACCTAAGTGGCTTCATTAATAATCTACTCGTATAAACATGTCACATAAATATATAAAAAAGTAACACATCTGTCAAATGAAGACTAATGTAATTCTCTCTGCAGTAAGGATGTCTGGAGAGCAAATATTATTATTCTAATTTATGCCTTCTGAGCAGTGTGACTGTATAAATTGCTTATAATTTTTTGGCTTTTGTAATGCATTTCTAACATGTTTGGATTATCTTATAGAGATGATGTATAAATGGTTTGAAATCTCACTTAGAGGTGTCGGTTTGTGTCAGATTTAATTCAGACATGTTTTATGCACGTGCTATCGAGCAGGGGCAGCCCTTTCTAGCATTGATAAATTATTTTGTGATTGGAGAAATCTGTTTTGATTAATGATGTCTGGAGTGCTAGCTGGATGGAAGCCATTGGCCACTCTATTGCATTAGCATGGAACTGACTTTGTGATTTAATTGCTGTGTCGTACATATTAATAAGTTTGTCCTTGCCTCTCTCCAGTGTTGCCAAGTTCGCTTACAAAACATGACTTTGGACTTCTTTTTTCCCCCAAAGTCGCTTCAAAAAAAAAAAAAGAAGTCGCAGGTTTGCGGTTTTTTGGGCTTATATAACAAAATATGGCCACTTATTTTGAAGTATAAAAAATGACCCCTTTGTCCCCCGTCCCCCGTCCCCCGCATTCATGGTTACTATGGCGTAATGGCACAAGCTAATGTGTAAATGTAGATATCAGCTATTCCCCCTGGTTTTCAGCTGCCCCCCGCCCCCCCCCCCCCCCAGTTCTCACTTGCTCTTTCGTTTATTTTGGGGTTGTTTCTGACTACAGAGTCGCCTGTTTGTCTTGCGAAAGCTGGTGCCTACGCTGCTCCTCCTCTCTGGTTGCATGATGCAAGCACTTTAGTCTTATTGGAGAAATACCAATATTCAAACTTCACCACCAGCCAGCTTTGTCACTTGTAGGAAATTTAAGGCCCAGATTTGATATTGCTGAAGTACACCTTGCCTTTAACCTTGACAACCTTGACAAAAAAATAATGTAAGTGTTCTATTATTCATTGCTTGCATGATATCAGTCCAGAGGTCGATGAAATTGATTAAAAAGGGTTTGCATTGGGATAGAAACAACTTTTTTTTTGTTTTTTGTTTTCAGAGTTATGGCTCAAAGCATCATGTGGCAAGGCTGAAATTTGGACCCACTTCTAAAACAGTGAATTTTATACCAGAAATGCTTTGGCATTGGACGCCTGGCTGAGATTGATTCTGTGCTTGTCTTTGAAACTCTGTTTTTTGCTCCTGGGGGAAAAAAAAGTATCCAATTCAATTAACTCCCCTGCCTGTTTTAAACGTGGGTGGAAAAAGTTAAGTTTAGTTCTGAAGGTGCAAACGGACAAACAGAATGGTGGAGCTTTTCTTAAAGGTGATTTTGGGCTCTTTTGAGGTCAGACAAGAAGCAGGGAATGGAAGCCCGGAGGGGGGTTGTGGGGGTATTGAGTAAAACCCAGAACAGCTCTTTTTACTCCAGTTCATATTCCAGATTTGGGAGGGTTCTGGCTTTTACTCAGTGCAGCTATCCAGCTAACTCTGTAATCTTTGGGGGGTATTTCATGAAGACGGGATTACTGAGTTAGCCAGATAACTGCACAGTGTAAAACCTGGGAACAGCTCTTTCTACTTCAGTCCATGTTCCATATTTGGGAGGGTTCCGGGTTTTACTTGCTGCAGTTATCCAGCTAACTCTGTAATCCTGCTTTGTGAAACAGGGCCCCAGGAGAGCCTCGTCACTGCGAGAGAGCCGCGTTCACTTGACTTGCAGACCCGCTCTTTCATGCCCGTAAGTGGGGTTGTCATGGCGGATAATGTGCTGCACCTCAGCCTTCCGACCCCACGCCCCGATGATCACACTGAAACCAAGAGGAAAAAATCCCTGGGGAAAGCCATTGTTGAGGTTCTTTGATCTCTGTATGCCTGGCTCCAATTGGTGCTTGAAGTGCATTTTGGACTGCAATTAACCTCCAGTTAATTTGAATTCTGCTACAGAAAAGGGGCCAGTATTTGTTTGGCGGAATCTATATTAGCCGTTTATTTATTGCAAGGAACATGGACAGGGTACTGAATGTTTTCCTTGAAGTCGGACTGTTTGTTGGTCAGCCGTGTCTCAGGGATTTTAAGTAAAGACAAAATTACAATGGTGACTAAAAATATCTTACCATACCATGGGAGGGTTTTTCGTCATTTGTCTCTCTTTTGGAATTTCCGACTGTACAAACTCCAAAATAAATAAATAAATAAATAAATTGTCCACATTGACCTGTATTGCGGGTTCAGGCGGATCGATGTTGAGTGATGATATGAACACTTTTCCACTCGTGATAGATCAGCGTTTTGTGCTCACTGAATCACCGGGGGGCGCTGGTGTGCGTTGGAACGCTGTCATCCCCATAGGCTGAAACCCTATAGGGTGACTCCAGAGCCAATCGTGGATCAGTTAGCTCTGGCGCAGTCCAGCTTCGATACCGTGCTGTGGGGCCCATCCCACGCTCTAGATCAGTGATCTTCATTCCTGGTCCTGGTGAGCCAAAGGGTCTGCTGGGTTTTCTTACTCACTACATAATTGATCAATTAAAGCAGTTGATTACACAGGTAAGTCACCTCACCTGCTTCCTTGGGTTTGAATTGGTTTCTGATATTAAGGTGAAAACAGAATCCAGCAGACCCTGCGGCTCTTCAGGACCAGGAATCAAGATCACTGCGCTAGATCAGTGCTTTAACAGGATGAGCCACTCAGCACGCCCGGTGAGGTCGCATTTGACTGTGGCAGGAAATGACAGTTGTTTGTGGCGTTTTTGTTTCCAGTGAATAATAGCTTTCTGGTTCTCAGGCAGGCCAGAGCACGAAATAAAGAGCCAGGCCTCTTCCAACGTGCTATTCCAATCACAGGCGGCGTCCGACCACCTGGGAACGGCTATTTGGTGTGAATGAGCAAACGCGCATCCTGATGATGTGATGGGAGAGACTGATAGCCTAATCATAGCAGACCTGACCGGAGCAGTGTGTTCTGAAAGGGAAATTGTGCTCAGTTGGAGAACGGAGTATTACATTTAGGCTTGGTTCTTTGCATTGACCGGAGGGGTGTGTGTGTGTGTGTGTCTGTCTGTGTGTGTGTCTGTGTCTGTGTCTGTCTGTGTCTGTGTCTGTGTCTGTGTCTGTGTGGAACCAGGTAGGGCAGTAGTGATCTGACCTGGTCAGGTGTGCCGTAATGTTAAACCGACCCCCCCAATTTAGCCTTCTGCCCTCTTTCTGCCTCTGTCTGGGGGGGGGGGGGGGGGTACTGCGCCTCCAAATTGTGTCATGTCACCTGCTTGCCCCTCCTCCTCTCTGCATGCACTGAACAGCCAATGAGAGAGCATCGCTCTCTGTGCACTGAATCACTCCGGGTTCAGAATGGAACAGAAGCCTTGAGTGTCCATAAAGCGTAATGGAGGCTTCCTTCAGCTCCTGCCTTTTAATACCAACACATAGATCAGCAAACCGCAACATGAACGCAACGTTGACACAGCGAGCGCTCCTGCTGCCATCAATACTCATTGCTCATCTAGAGAGTGACGTTCCCGTCTTTAAACCTGAAAGAGCGGGGGTGGGGAAAAATGGATTCTTGAAGCAGTTTTCTTTTTTCATTTATGTATTTTTTTTTCTGACGAGTGGCACATATGAACTTATGAGGAAATGGCAGCCGGTGCACTGAAGGATCAAACGTAAAGGGTTCGAATAGCTTTGACTGCCACTGTCTTTGTGCCCTGATTTATGAACTGTTTTTCCAGTTTTTTTGACAAAACTGCCACAGGTTGTTATACACTTTTGTGATAGTCAACACACAATCCTGTACCAGTGTCTTCAAAGTGAGGGGAATATTGCAATGGTAAAAAGCTGTCTAGCGATCTAGACTTTGTGCGGTTGTGGGCTAAATGTCAGCATCTGATCTCACTTTCTTCAAAAAAGTTGTTTGTTTGTTTGTGCTATTGTATGTGGTGTAATGTAGAGATGGAATGCACAGGCAAAAGGTGTTTGTGCCAACAGGGCAAGCAAAGAGCTTTCCTTTCCAGAACAATCTTTGCGGCATCCATTGTAGTAATACAGGAAGAAATAATGCTTGCCAATACCCCAGGCCTTTGCATAACAGGAAGTAAAAAAACCAAAACAAAAACAAATGTCCTGTAGTCCAGGCTGAATAGGCTGTTGCAGAGGGGCGTTGCTGTTGTGCCACAATGTGGGTCCCACAGTGGTGTGCCAACAGAAGCTAGAGATCAGTGCTGGCTGAAATCGTTTCATCTTCAATTCAGTTTGTAAAGGGGCGTGGCTGTTGAAGATTGGCACAATGTGGGTCCCACAGTGGTGTGCCAATGGAAGAAGCTGGTGTTCAGTGATGGATGAAATCATTTAATCTTAGCTCAGTTTGTAAAGGGGCGTGGCTGTTGAAGATTGCCGCTATGTGGGTCCCACAGTGGTGTGCCAATGGAAGAAGCTGGTGTTCAGTGATGGATGAAATCATTTAATCTTAGCTCAGTATGTAAAGGGGCGTGGCTGTTGAAGATTGCCACTATGTGGGTCCCACAGTGGTGTGCCAATGGAAGAAGCTGGTGTTCAGTGATGGATGAAATCATTTAATCTTAGCTCAGTTTGTAAAGGGGCGTGGCTGTTGAAGATTGCCACTATGTGGGTCCCACAGTGGTGTGCCAATGGAAGAAGCTCGAGATCAGTGCTGGATGAAACAGTTTAATCTTCGTTCAGTCTGTAAACTGCTGAGGCGTTCCTGAAGCCCAAGAGCGAAACTAACTGCTCCTTTTGCAGCCCGGTAGCAAAAAAACGATTTTTAAAGTAAATTAGACATTTTGTAAAGAGGACGATGACCTAAAGTGAAATATAGACCAGCACCCAAGGGATGAAAATGGGGGGGGGGGGGGGATGATCCCTATTTATAGTGAGGGTTCTGTGAAGTAGCTCAAGCTCAGCTAAAATTTCTGCTTTAAGGGGAGCAGAGTGTGAAGCATGGAAATATTAACATGATGTGCTCTTTGAGAATAAAACTGCTTGTCATTATTCAGTAGCCTGGGATACTTGCCTGTATTTCTGGGAAATTGGGATATTGCACACTAAAGTTTTCTGGATTTGTACTGCTGTATTTTACCATTTAAATCTATAAATCAACAGGTGGCGCTGAGCTTGAATTTATTCTATTCAGTATTTTTCAATTCGATAGCATTTTTCTGGCCATCACTGTTATTTATTGTGCCATTGACACAATTAGCTTCTTAATTGTTAACAGAAAACTGACTCTATGGATTCTCCTCCATTCAATTAGATTGCAGCCACTTTCCTTAACGTGTTCCAATTGGAAAGCATTTCAAACGCAATTAGAAGCACGGAGCCTAATTGAACTTGTCCTTTAACAGCTCCGTTCAGATGACATTGAAGAGAAGGCAGACCGGTATAGGTTGACCTACAGTCAAGTCAAAAGCCAATTTAAGTATGTGTGACAAGTGCCATTAAATCAAACGAGACTTTTTTGAGGGGTTCAGTCAAAGTGGTCTTCCAGCCCAAGAACTCGCCTTAATGCTTGTAAAGATTGAAAATCGAAGAAGTGGGGAAAAGGTGCCATCTGAACACTTCTGTACCCATGCTGGTGACAGGAGCTATTTGAGGAACTGCAAATAATTTATTTGCCCATCACCAACCACCATACACAGCTGGTTTGATTTCTCTTGGTAAAATATAACAAACGTAAATAAAAAAAATGTTATATGAACTGAGGAATGTCACATTTCTGCAGTTTTATAGGGTTAATGCAAACAACTTTTAATCTTTTAATTTTTTCACACTGCTCTCTAGTGATGGGGGGATATGATATGCAAATGAGTTGTTTATTACGTGAATTGGGCTAACATTGGTCTATATGTGAAAGTAAGAATGAATTATTGGATAATTATTTCAGCACAGTAGTGCGAGGTCCTTGGTTCGAATCCTGGCCAGGGGCTTTCCGAAGGTCAGCATGTTCTCGGTTTGTGCACCCGCAGGGACCTGGTCTGACCAGTAGTGGCCGCTAGAGAGCGATGAGACCATTGAAACTAGCTGGCTCACCGCCCTGCTCGTTCCCCTGGCAAGGCTGAGCCAATGGTTGCCTTGCCAATGCGAGCAACGGCACGACCGGGAACTTGAACACGCTCAGTCTCGCTTTTCGGATGGAGCAGCTTTACAGTGTGAGCCCCCCGGAGGTCCCGTGAGACGGGGTTCTGTGACGTGCCCTCGGGAGTTTGGCGGTTGCCCGCCAGCTCTCAGGTAGCGGACGGTGCCGCCGTCGCGCCCATTCAAAATGCATCCGTCTTCATGAAGCTCCAAAAGTGCCATGCATTTATAATGTACATTATGCACGAGGGACCATTCATCAGTTCCTTGAAAGACGGTCAGGATGTTTCTCTGCAGACTAGTAAGTTTTCTCTCATCAATATTCATGTAGGATTGGCTGTGTAAAATCAGGGGGGGGGGGTTGGGGGGGGGGAATTCACTGCCTGAGAAATTGAGGGAAAGCAGATCTCTTGGCAGTGAGTTGTTATTTGCACAGTAAGAAGGGGAGTTCCACGCTGTGCTTTGTGTCAATCAAATGATCCTTTTGAATGATGTTATTAATACGGGTGCCACAGAAGAGTCAAATATCAAAATAGACGTGCGAATCCCAAGTATATGATTTTGAGACTGGTAAATGGTAAATGGACTGCATTTATATAGCACTTTTATCCAAAGCGCTTTACAATTGATGCCTCTCATTCACCCATTCACACTCACACTCACACACCAACGGTGAAGGGCTGCCATGCAAGGGACCAATCAGCTCGTTGGGAGCAATTAGGGGTTAGGTGTCTTGCTCAGGTACACTTCAGCACGCCCAGGGTGGGGGATCGAACCGGCAACCCTCCGACTGCCAGACAACCGCTCTTACCTCCTGAGCTATGTCGCCCCCATGAGACCCTGGTATAATCACAATAAAGCGTGGCACATCTTGAGATTTGGAGTGCCCAAGCTGCAGTGTAATTTTTCATCTCAAGCGAAGGTACAACACCCGAGACTTCTCAACCTGAAAAGGGTCTTTGAACTAATCCATCCGCTCTCGTCAGGCTTGCAAATTGGTCTCCTAAAGGTGTTCCGTTGTACCCTTTTTGCAACTCCTGGATTTCTATTGTCCGATTTTATTTTCATCAGAAAGAGGCGAACAGTCCACATTAATTTCGCCTGGAAGTCACCTTTAGGTATGACAGCTATTCAGTGAGGCAGCGTAGACGCGATGGTGGAGAACGCACTGAGCTGCAATTCGGCTCCTCGAGATCTCAAACCGCGACCTCAAAAAAACGGAGCGTGCTATTGCTAAATTTATTTTTGCTGGATTTTATTTTTGAGAATCGTTAAGGGAGGGCATAATTGTATTCACTTGTACGCCGCTGAATAACTTATCTTTTCGGAAAAGTAAAATAACTTGTTGAAATCTTTTTCTCGGAGCATCTGCATTAGCATGGCAAGGACATAACATTCCAAATATTCCACGTTTTTTTAGCGTGCAGTGTAGCTCATTAGCTCTGTTGTTTGTTCTATGCAGCCTTTATCATATCCAGGGTGTGGATCATTTTGGAGGGTGCCGTGTGTGTCTGGACATCTCGTTATGAACTGAGGGGAATTATTTCTCGCCAGAGGCCCGATGGGCTCATTACCTGCGAAATGCCACTTAGCAAACGTGCGATAGCCAAAGCAGCGCTTTTACGAGGGGCTGCTTTACTACCTGCCTGTGGGAGCCTCAGACACCACCTGAAATACAGATAGAGAGAGGGAGGGACAGAGAGAGGGAGTGAGAGGAGGAGGGGAGGGGGTGGAGGGAGAGAGGGAGGGGGAGGGACAGAGAGAGGGAGTGAGAGGAGGAGGGGGGGGGAGGGAGAGAGGGAGGGGGAGGGACAGAGAGAGGGAGTGAGAGGAGGGAGGGGGGGAGGGAGAGAGGGAGTAAGTGAGGGAGGGAGAGGGACAGAGAGTGGGAGGGAGAAAGGGAGAGGGAGAGAGGGAGGGAGAGGGAGAGAGGCAGGTAGAGAGGCAGGGAGAGAGAGAGAGGGAGAGAGGCAGGGAGAGAGATGGGGAAAGAGAGAGAGGGAGAGGGAGGGAGAGAGAGATTGGAAGAGAGCGAGAGGGATACAGAGGGAGAGAGGGAGAGAGAGAGAGCATAGTAGAGACGTGTGAGATATGCATCGCTGGACACCGAGGGAGGAAACGCAGGACCGTCCGCAGCAGCCTGTGAGGATTTAGCACTTTTCCCTTTGAGGATGCAGGGTGCAGAATGCAGGATGCAGGGTGCAGGATGCAGGATGCAGGATGCAGGATGCAGGATGCAGGATGCAGGATGCAGAATGCAGGATGCAGGATGCAGGATGCAGAATGCAGGATGCAGGATGCAGGATGCAGGAGTTAGTCTCGCGAAGCAGATGCTTAAACTGCTGAAAGCAGCAGAGGTAAAGATATTCTGCACAGCAAGAAAAAAAACCCTCCTCCTCCTCGCCAGAGCCCTGCAAGATGCCGCTTGGCCAGACATTTTTAAGAGTAATTAACTGGAGGAAAACAATAGCATGTGCCTGAAAGGCCCCTCATCCCGTCCGCTGTCTCGCTGTTCTGCTGGACCTGCTCTTCGGAGTCATCGCTCATCCCATACAGACTGCTTTGCTTTGCCCCCCCCCCCCCCCCCCCATAGCGCCACCTCACTGGGTTTGAAATGAAATGGCTGCATTTTTATAGTTCTTTGGTCTCTGGAGAGGACGCGTTCCATCACAGTTTCCACCACAGTGTGTGTGGTAGTTCCAAACTACGCGCTGGAGCCGGGAGCCCCCCCCCCCCCCCCCGCCCCCTCCTTTTAGGTACAGCCAAAGGCAGCAATCACCTGAAAGTTGCACTTTTTGGGGGCTGGTATGTAAAACAATCTCCGCTTGCACACCTGCTACTCTCCGCTTACACACCTGCTACTCTCCGCTTACGCACCTGCTACTCTCCGCTTACGCACCTGCTACTCTCCGCTTACACACCTGCTACTCTCCGCTTGCGCACCTGCTACTCTCCGCTTACGCACCTGCTACTCTCCGCTTACACACCTGCTACTCTCCGCTTACACACCTGCTACTCTCCGCTTGCGCACCTGCTACTCTCCGCTTACACACCTGCTACTCTCTCAAAGGTGCGAACAGCTTTTCTCCGCGCACGTGTTCGCGACCTCCGACCTCATCCCTCCGAGACGGCGGCGGCGGCGGTGGCGGTGATGGCGGCGGGGGGACGGGTGTCGTTCGCGCCTCCTTTCGCTCGACTAAAAGCGGCGTCTTCGCGGGAAGGCGCTTATTTATGCAGGCGTGGCGGGAGGCGCCGTTAGCCTGGAGACGGCTGATTTCTGTGGCGCGATGCGTAAGAGAGAGAGAGCCGCGGAGTCGGGTGACACTGCCACTCGTCCCTCTAACCAAAGGAAGTCGTCGGGAGAGGGAGGGGCCTCACGTTGGGCAGCTCTTGATTTTTCACCCGAAAAAGCAGATTAAATTGGGTTCACCCCCCCCCCCAGCTCCGTCATCCAAACAGCGAACGGAGAAGCGTTTGATTTTTTGTGTGTTACCGGGCTGCATACTGCATGATGGACATTGGTTCTTGCACACGGGAGGTCAACGGGGGAAGCGGGCCTACTACATACTACAAGAAAGAGACCCCCCCTCCCCCCCCCCCCCTCCCCCGGGAGCCACTTTCATCAGAAAAACACGGAAAGACGTTTTTCATCCTCCAGAAGAAAAGGACGCCGCGGAGGCCGTACCTGCGGCCTGTTTCCACGGCAAAGCCGGTCGCCTGCGATCTGTCACCAGCGGATTTACCGCTTCGGCTGAGCGGCTGTGGGACGAACGCGGAACAACAGGCTCCACATCTGTTGCCTGTAGCCTTCAATCAGGCCCAGCTGCTCTCCCAGGGTTTGGGGGGGGTGGGCGGGCGGGAAACACACCCACAGTTAGATTGATAACGGAATCTGTATTTCAGTCGTAAGAATAATACAGCAGAGAATATAGTCCTGATGAGCGGGTTGCACTTCCCTACCAGGCTGTTATTACATACATACACACATATATACCTGTCCATCAAGGAGACTGCGCTGACGTGGTTTATACAGTTCCAGAAAGTGATATTTGAAGGCTGGATGTGTCGTTGGAAGAAAAAGTACTGAAATAGGCATGTCTAAGGTTTCTGAAAGCATTTTAAGTGGGAGCAGAGACACTGTGTTTGGGCTACCCAATGCTGGGGAGTACCCCGAGCACGCCACCCCCAAACAGTCTCCGCCCTCCACTGTGGTTCAGGATCCTGGTTCAGGAGTTTTTGGAGCGTTCTTCACTATGACTGAGCCCCGTCCCCCCCCGCCCCCCGCCCCCCGCACTCCTCCCCCGTCCCCCCCGCCCCCCACCTGCCTCTGCCAGCGACCGCAGCCAAACCTCTCGCCCGTTTCTTCGCAGCCGCGTTTGCCCTGCCAGCCGTTCCCATTGGCACGCGGGGCTGGGGCCCCATCTGCGACGGGATGTTTGTAACCATGGCCACAAGGTGCCCATCAGCGAGCGCCTGTGTTTACCAGCCGGGCCCCGCCGTTTGGAAGCTCGGGGGGACGCTGGGCGCGTAAAACGCTTCGCCTCTTCGTCTGTTTCCACGGCGCCGCTGTGCTCGTCTTCACCGATGCTCGGAAACGCTCGTCTCCCCCCAGGACGGTTTCCCGCCCCGGGGCGGTAAGGAGGGGGCTGCGTTTCCCCGCTAAATTCCTCCCGGTCCTCCCCTTTGTAGTTCGTCCTGGGAGGCTCGAGTCCCGCAAATTCCTAACGCTTTGGCTCTGTGATTTTTAAAAATCCTTATCCTGGTATCTAGGAGAGGAAAAAAACGCCGTGCGGAGAATTACCTGTTTGTAGGTGGACCAGCGCAGCAGTGCTGACATTTAGGAGCTGTCTGTCTGAGGCGATTTGGGCGACTTCAAAGATCCTGGATTATTGAATTACGCTGCTGTTTTTCCATGCAATCAACGATGTAGTGTGAGACAAATTCTCCCACTTTTTTACAGCACTTTTTGTGCGGTTTAACGACTTCTAAGCAAATTTAATAAACATGCTGGAAAATTATTCTAACAATTTAAATTTGGTGCCAGGTACAGTATATCTCAGGTGGTGAAATGGAGCACAGTGAGATTTTATTTTATTTTTTGGAGAAGTTCCCCTACTTGCATGACCTTGCGACAGGTAATTCAAAAAAATCCATGCAGGTTGGGGAACTTTTTAAAAAATTCTATGGCCACATATATTGCTCTGAGTAGCATTCCAAACTTATCTATCATTATCTACAATGAGATTGTGTCACAATACCAGCTTCCAATAGGCTTATTAAAATAGTGATTAGACAAACTGTAGGAATGTCCAGGGCTAATAGAACTGATTTGGATCCGGTGAATGGATACTTCATGGTCTGTCTCATCCCTGTCTGTTTTTAATAATGCTTTTTTCCCCATGTTCAGACACTTCCATTGGATACCCTGCAATTATAAAAAGAAAAAGAAAAGAAAATCTCATACAGGGAGGATGCCGGCTAATCAATCTCAATATTATACAGTATAAGTATAATGCGCTGTGTGCAGGCTTTTGAATAGCTGTGTGGGCTTCCGTAAGATGAAAAGGGTATTGTGAAGAGCGATAACCAATCAAATGGCTGGAGGAAAACAGGAGGTTGTGACAGGTAAATAATATCTCTGTCCATATGGCAGACAGTTTTTATTGCTCGGTAATTAAAAGTTGGCTGACAGAATGTGATAAAGCAAACAGCCGTGCATAATTATGAATTTTAATTAGCGGGAGTCATCATTGTGAATGCTACATTTTAATAATATACAAGTCCTTTTAAAGTGTTTTTTAAGCGTTGTTTTTTGGAGGCTGATTTGTGCAGAGTATTTACATTAGCACATTTATTTATATGTTTTAAATGTTTTCCCCCTGAGGTGAAATTCTTTTACTTGTGGTAGTAAATAGAAAATAATTTCTTTGTTATCTGGGCGTCAGTGGTTTTTTATTTATTTATTTTTTTTAAGCTCTTCCCGTCCTGCTATTCTCTTATTTCCCGAATTAGGAGTGCCCAGACGTACCATTGGCTCGTGCTGCTGCTGCAGTGTCCTCTGTGAATTTGGGGCAGTTCATATTAGCGCAGCTGGAGCAGGTGTGCACGGCCGGCCCCCAACTGACCAGAGTGCAAAATAAACAGGCCAGTTGGGTCATTTCAGATTTTCATCGCAGAAGCAAACTGCGGGCAGGCGTTTCTCCGTGTGCTGCTCGGAGTGAACGGGTCACAGTTTAACAGCACCCGGGGATTCACTGACAATAGCCAAAGTAGCAATGGACCAAGGCAGCAGACAGTACATGGGGTTTTTAAGGGGCAGTTTCGTTTGTAGCCTGCTAGGCTAAGTACTGAGGGTTCAGATTTGATGTGAGGAGTTATGGGTAGCCAGTGGAGGAGCTTGGGAATTTTTCAGGAGGCTGTAAACCAGGCGAGCAGCATCATTCTGGATTAACTACCGACCCCTGATAGCAAAGACGAGGGAGGCTAGCGAGGAGAGAGTTGCAGTAGTCAAGGTGAGAGAGGCCCAGAGCCAGAAACTGGGTTGAGTAGGTTTGGATGGATTGAGATGAATGGACGGATTCTCCTGATGTTGTGGAGGAAGAATCTGTACGTCTGGCTCGCCAGCGCAGTGTTACATCGGCACTGATGGGAGAGCAGTGTCCTTCCGTCCAGGTCCAGGTCTTTCAGGGCTGGTCACATAGTTTTAATGGGCTTTCTGTGGTGAAATGTGTCAATTTGAGATTGCATGCATTTATGCTGATGGTGACCTGTTATTATGTTTTGGGCACTGGCTACAATGCATCTCCGGAATACAGTCAGGAATACTGGAAGTATCTGCCAATAGTTTTTATTTTTTTATATTGGGAACATGTTCCTTTACCGGTGAAGTGCCTCTCTAGTTAGGGGAAAGGTGATGACAGCAAAGTTCTATCCCAATTATTAAATTTTTTTAAAAATATCCTTGGGCAGTACTATCTTTGCTTTTCTTTTGAAACTGTCTGTCATTAAATTACACACTATCCATGTTCTCCCTATTAAAATAAGAAGCTCTTAATGTCTTTCAGCTAATTTAATTGACTGGATTTCAAGGGACAAAGATTTGACGGATTCATCTCACACAATTGTCCATTATTTGATTAATTATCCACAGTGTAAAAGTGCTTAATTGCAGTTAATGGCAATTAACCGGCAAGGAGGAGATTAGCGAAATGGATGAACCTGCAATCATATTCAGGCCCAGAAACGCTGTTGATCACACGCAGGATAGAAAACATTAAGCACTGCAGCAGGCAGTTTGCAAGCTATACCCACGGAGCTTCGGATCATTTTAAAGTGAACTCAAGTGTGATCCAGGGCTGCAATGAGGGGAGGTAACGCATAATTGCCCATTCAGAACCAAAGCGCTTCTGCGCCCTCTAAATCTGAACACCGTGTACTTTGAAAAAGGATCTTCTCAAATCGTTTGTTTTGTCAACCCTAATTACCATCATGTATTTTTTATGCCCGCCCCCCCCCCCCCGCCCCACACCACACTTAACAGGGGTTGCTGCTCGCATCATTATGTTCGTTGTTGCTGAGTTGAGCTCACTAGACTTAAAAAAAACAACAAAAAAAAAAAACAAAACGATTTGCCCTGCTGTGGGACGTCTTCCTGAGACCAAGAGGAGTGTGAATTCCGTTAAACAAGCTAGTTAACCCAGAGCCAGAGTTTTCGGGGGTTGGTGTGTGAATGGGACTCTGCTGAACAGCCCTGCTGTTTAAAAGTAGAGCTGCTCAAGGATTCAAAAGGGAACCAAAACACATTTGCAGGCTTTTAACTGCACAGGTTAATAAGGCTGTGCTTTTCCCAAGAGCAGCACAAAGACTGGCGTGACAGTGTGGGGAAAACTGATCTCTACTGGATAAAATACGTGATGTTTTTGTCTACAGTCCTTCGTCAGATCTGTTGAAGGTTCGTAAACGAAAAAGTCATGTATTTTATCCAATAGACCAGAAATGTATTTTCCATATGAGAGTGTCGCACCTCTCCTTACCTTTATTAGTACTTTAGATTTAGATTTTTAGATAGATCATTCTTCTTCTGTAGATAATGTGATGAAATTATTATTATTGATGCCATTGAACCTTGCTGTTGATGGATATTGTCATTTATAATGACTGTAACTTTGACCGTAAGACACAGCTACATGCATTCGCTCAGAGAGCACCTTGCGTGGAGGACTAAGCCTGGGTAATGCTGTGAATCCAGTCCCAGCATGCCATTCTGCCTGTGTGTCAATCTGAACCCTTTTACTGTATATAAAAAAAACTCAGCTTGGGTGTTTTTTTTTCTCTGTAATGTAAGGAGGAATTGAGCAACAATGAGTTTTACTCTTGCCTCTCAGTTCCCACGGTGTCCCACATTGCTTCTTCTGAAACATCTCTGATTGTTTGTGCACGGTAAATTAAGAGATATTAATATTACATTCATATTAAACTCACCAACTGCATGTGCTTACATGCAAGTGTACTACAGCTCGTATTTATTGAATGAAAAATGCACATTTATTATTAACCAGATTTCTATAAGGAATACGCTTAGATACGATTCAGATTAAATATAAATGAGATTAATGGTCTCGCTGACGATATGAAGAAGACCAAAAGCAACGAGTTCATTCTATCGTTTTCAGATGCAGCAGGCACCAGAACTTCCCTGGAGCATCTGCTAAAAATAATATGCAGTAGATGAAGCAACACTCCTGCAGCCAAGCATTATTTTTACGCTTGACCGAGCCATGGTGATTGCTCATTGCTGTCAAAAAGTGTGTGCCTTCATATAACTGGGACTGTTGGCTCTTTCTTTTTAGTTTCTTTTAATTAAATTTCCACCCCAGCGATAGTCCCGATCGCTCAAGGACGTTAGTGTCGTACTTGCTTTGCCAAGCACACCTGCTTTTGCAAACCTTCGACAGAAAACCAATATCTTGCTTTCTTTCGAAGCCTCAAACGTGTATATGTAATTTACAGTGGTCAACCGTTTTTTCTACTGGGTAATCTGGAATTTTGAGTTTGCTGGCATCAAATGGATGATGGAATTGAAATGGGTCCCTGAACTTAGTGCGCTGATAGACCTTTGTGTTACACATAGCAAACCAAATTCACATTAGTGCAAATTCACATTTAAATCCCTGGAATTAAAAACAAAAGACAGCTCAGTCAGGGCACAATAATGCTTTTTTGTTTTATGCAGACAAAATTTTTTACTTTATAATATCAAGTAATTGACTATTTATACAGGTACATATACAAGATATTGTGATTGCACTGGCTTTGGGTTCCCAGCTCCTGAAAAATCAGCTTGTGCTTTTACCTTTGAGAAACACATATCGGTCAACCACTAGTGCCTATCCACATACTTTCAGAATATTTTTATTTTAAAATTTGCAACTTTCAATTACTGTCCTTTCTAAATAAAATGTACATCAGATGGGATGTCTCGCCTTGGGACAAGATCGATTTGGTTTAGTTTTTTTCTGTTTTGTTTCTTTTTTTTTGTTCATTTTTTAAATAAAGATTATATGCACCAAAATAATTATCACATTGTAGACACGAAGCTGTAGGATCTGTAAGGTGTGAAGCTGTAGGATCTGTCACCTGTGTCGTGGGTGAGAGAGGTGTCACTAGTTGTTATGCAGGGCGCATTGCGCGCTAGTCTGTGTGGAAAGGTTGAAAGACTGAACAGATGTGAATGAACATAGCAGCAGGTTCAGGGCGATTTCAAGAAGATTTATTGTCACACCAGATCCATTTGGAATATATGAATCATCTGATCTGGCCTTATTAACGTCAAAATGGCGGGTTAAGGGTAGAAGGCACTGGAATGACCTCATCAAACCTCAGTGGGTCATCACGGTCAATCAATACAATTCTGAGACTGTAGAGTAGAGTCCAAGAGTCCAAGCAGTTTATAATCTGTAAAGATAATCAAAGAAGACTTGACGAAAATCATCAGACATGGGCAGAAACCTGGTAAATCGCATTCAGTGGAGATGAATTTTGAAGTCCTTAATGTGGGAATTAGAAATGTAACAGTGGATTTGGAAGGGAAAAATTTTGAATCCTTTCAACAATATAAAGATTAGCTAGAAGCTGAAAAACTTTATCAAAGTATTGTCCTGTGTCAGTTGAGAGCAGTAAGAAGACCAAAAGGATTGTGGGATATGTAGCCAAAAGTATTGAGTATAAATCTGAGTGCAGTTTGGGACCATACTATAAGAATGATATGTAATGTACAAGGAAGGGCAACTAAATTGCCTCCTGATATGAAATCTAAAGGTTTGGTGGAAAGTAACTTAAATCTTCCTGCAGGAACTAAAAGAGATTTTTTCGGGTGTTGCCGGGGAGTAGAGCAGATTCAGAGCTTGGAGGAAAATCTGCTGTCCCCAGTTTGAGTTCCCACACACTGAATTATTATTTCCTTGGCTTGAAATACTCTTTAATCTCTTTAATGAAGTGGATAATCCATTTCCGGGGTGTAAAAATTGCACAGAAATGACCAAACGTTTAACCGTTTAACCATTTAGACCATGACAATTGGATGAAAAATCCCATATGAAGTGCCGGTCTTTGGGTGGTGTCTTTATTAGTAAGCCGAATGCATGAATTTTGAGCTACTGAGTCTCTGTTGAGCTTTGCTCACACTTACGAGTTTGGCTGGTAAAAATGATAAATAAAAAAATAAGGGGTTCAAATGACTGTGATTAGGCCACTTTTGGCCTCACAAAAGAAAGATAACTAAATTGCCAAATCAAATTGACATTGTCTGCGTGCATTTCCCCAGCAGTCAATTATATTTCAATTTTCATTTGAATATTAATATAATTTGGGTCTCTTGCCACTCTGTAGTGAAAACTACAGCCATGAGTACTGATGTACGTTAAAGAGAAAGCTGTTCCTCTGGAGGGAAGAAAACAAACAAAAAAAACAAAACAATAAATATTAGAATGAAGTCAATCCATAGTACTGAAATATGGTCAGAGCACTCATACTGTCAGCTGGCAGAGCTGCTAGAGCAGGGGATAACTAACCCTGTTCCTGGAGATCTACCATCCTGTAGGTTTTTATTTCATCCCTAACTTGGCACACCTGACTAATTATCAGCTGAACAAGCTCTCTAGCTGCTGAATGAGGTATGGCTTTGTTAGGGATGGAGCGATATTACATGATGTTAGTGAACCTCAGCAGAGTATGGTGTAGGAGAACTGGAATTGTCAAAATATTTTCTACTGTAAAGAAATGCTTTAATGAGTTCAGCGTTTCTCTTTCTGCAGATGACAGGTTATGAGACGACCATCAGCTGTAGCACAACAATATGGGGTGTTCTCCGACAGTTAATTGTGGTTTCCCCGCTCACAATCGGCATCAAGTTATTTCAGGACTTTATAATCCGCCTGAGTGCTGGCAGAAAAAAGTAGTTAAATTGTTTTGACAAAAGAAGTGTTTTGGATGGAAAATAACATGTTTCAGTGATGATATTTACAAAAATATTGTTTATTTTTATTGAATCCTCCTTGTACTGTAGCATAGTTTCAGCAGAGTAGAATATATGTGCCTAAAGTTGGTAGGAACTACTTTTTTATGGTATCCCAAACTACCCTTGGAAGTAACAGCTTCAGGGCTGCTCCTGTGGAAAGCAGTTTTACCAGCTGAGTCACCTGGACTTTCATAAGGAATAAAAATGTAACCATTCTTTCCTTTTCTGTCTATAAAACTGTTCACTCAGCCATGAACAGGTGAATCTCGGGAGGGGGGGGTGAAACTGAGAGAAGTCCAAAAATCAAACACCTGTGTTTGCCAGTACAAAGAACCTATCAGAGTCCTGATCCTCCTCTACGGGGCGATGTGAAACCCTGTCTCCAGGTCCTGGGAGATCCGGAGGTTCGCAGGTAATGGAAAAACAGCTCTGACGCGGTTCTGCTCTTTATTTCTCGCACCGTTGAGCCAATCACAGAGAAATGGCTGCTTTCGCAGAAACAAATGTCAGAAAGAAATTGGTGAGGCGTAGCTTACTTACTCCGGTTGTCAGCCAATTTAGACCCGCCGCTGCTCAACAAAGCCTTTCGAAAAGGTCAAGACCAAAAGGACAACGAGGACATGAAATCAAAGGGAATTGTGGGTCGGAGGAACGGAGCGCTCCGTTCCCCTGCCGAGATTAAACAGAGCGCCGCTCTCCCCCGTGTCACGGAGGTTAAAAACTTTCCGCGTCCTTGTTCCGGCTTGTACCGCGCGCGGTAGCGAGGGGGTCGGAGGTCGTTGGAGGCAGGGCTGCGGGTTAACCACAGTCATGTGACCAAGGGCGTCGCCATGGCTACCGTGAGAAACGGCCTTCCATCCATCAGTCAGCTCCCCCAGCTGAGCAAAATCACTTGCTCGTCACGTGACCATCGGTGATTTACGCGGTGACGCCTCATTGGTGATGTATAGCGGCATTACCGCCGGACCTGGCACCCAGAAGCACTGGCTTCTGGGACGGTTTATGCGGGGGGTAGTTTTCCACCATCATTCCGAGCTCATAGCTCTGTTAGTGAAAGACCTTGGGCCTTGTGTCAAGTGGAAACATGTAAGGAAGGGGTTGCATCATTAAGGGTCAAGATTAGCATCCAATATGATTTGTGCCCCACATTTGTCATGAGAGACATTTGCTGGGATTATGTGCAATGAATACTACTATATATATTGCCATTAACACAAAAATACAGCCTTACATACTTTGCAAGGGGGTAGTTTTCTACTCGTGCAGTTAACTTAAAACATCGTAATTTAAAGAGAGCTGGAGAACCTGCCACACTGATACGGTCCTGGGACAGTGTTGGGATGCCTTGGCCAGCCCACGTGTTCAATACAGGCCTTCTTGTATTCAAAAAAACAAACCAAAAAAAACATCATATCTTCAATATGTAGAACGTGAGAGAGCTCCCCTGTAATGCTGTAGAACAGGCTGTAAGAGATATGTGCTGTATGTATGTAAATGGCGCTCAGCTCTGCGGAACACACATGTTCAGTTACTGTAAAGCCACCAGCTGGAAGCCAGGAAGATTATCGACTAACCATGGGAAGCGAAGGGAAGCCGGGCTTGACCTTTGGCTCGATTGGAAGTGAAGTGGTGGTGTAGCTGCCGTACAAACGGAAGTGCCTCAATCGCTGAGCGTCCGGTTCTGACCACTGTGGTTAACCATGGGATCTGGAGCCGGCCGCCCCTCAGTCAGTACACGCCATGAAACGCATCGACATGGTGTTTGCATGAGTGAACTGGGTGGGGGGGGTTTGGGGGGTGGGGTAATAGAGGGATTGCCTGCAGTCGTATTTTTGCCTTGCCAGCTGTTCTGGAGGCCCTGTATGTAAGCGCTCACGGAGCCTTGTGAAACACAGACGGACGGAAATTGGATTCTTCTGAACGCACGACTCTGATGGGATTGCGCTCTCGAGAGGTTCGGGTTTGAGAGCGTATTGTTGTTTAGCCTGGTGGTTGCTCGGGTGGGGGGGGGGGGGGGGGTTGAGTGGTGAGTGGTTCTGGGGCGACTCGAGTGGCCTGACCATCATCCATAAGCCCTAATGGAAAAAAAGACGTTTGTCAAAATGCTGTCAGTGTTAGTCTTACTCGCCTCGGTCAGATTGTCCACTGGGTGTTTCAGCGGCTTGGCGGTGGGCCTGGCATTGTACCAGTGTAGATCTGCCTGGCATCTGGCCTGCTGCCACCCTCATGACTAGGGGTGGGCGTGGGCAGCAGTGTAGTAAAATGGGTAAGGAACTTATCTTGTAACCTAAAGGTCACAGGTTTGATTCCCGGGTTGCACACTGCTGTTGTACCCTTGAGCAAGGTACTTTACCTGCATTGCTTCAGTATACGTCCAGCTGTATAAGTGGATGCAATGTAAATGCTGCGTAAAAGTTGTGCAAGTCGCTCTGGATAAGAGCATTTGCTAAATGCAATGTAATGACGTATGGCATTGAAACAACGTCACTATTGCTTTTGGTTCTTGATAAGACGGCCAGACGTCGCCATTGGTTGTCGACAAGACAGCCAATCAGCAGCGAGGCCTTGCAGCTTCCATGTGACTGACAAAAGACACATCACGTGATCACACGGAAACTCTATGACCTTACTGCTGTTGATAGGCTGTTTTATAAACACCCAGTGGATATCAGTGGGGATGTTTTTTTCCCCAGAAGCATTTCAAGCAGCCTCTGAAGGTCGGATGTTTACTACCGCGAGGGATATAATTAAAGAAAAAAAAGATGAAAAGAAAGGCAGTACATCACATGGTGGTGATAACAGTTATTGCATTTGATAATTACCCATAACTCTCTGTTGGTCCCAACGGAAATTACGGGCAATCAATGAAGAGGCTGGCCTTCTTGAATTCCTAACGCAAGAAGAGGAGATCCACAAGTTTCCTTTCCTCTGAAACTCTTTCTCGAGACAAATCGTCTCTCTCCTCAGCACCTCTCCGTCTTTTAAGAAACACAAAGGTGCCAGATACTCACTGGATGTTTTTTTTTTTTTTTTTGTCAATGTAAGGAATCCTCATATGTGACTTGAGTGACCAACATTTCTTTGCTTGCTGGGCAATCAATTCAATTTAATGTTGAATCGGGTGAGCAACAGAAATGAACCACTTTATTAAGAGATCAGTGCCCTCCTACCATCCACAGTATATAGCATGATACATAAATTTACAGTATAAAATATGTGCCTTTTTTAATATGCAGTGACAGATGATTCTTACAGTCACACTATCACAATTATTTTTGTCTTGTACCTGACAAAAGTCATTTTTACATAATTTAAATTTTTCACAAGTTTTCATCGATGCGATGGTCACTCGATGTCACAGCAGTTATGCCATTTTGCAGCTTCGCAAGATCTCCGAGTTTTCCTGGGCCGGATTAAAAAAAACAACACACAAATGCAGCCAATAAACTACACCAACTACACAGGTATACAACGCTGGACACATTTCCTGTGTTGTAAAGGGTCCCGGTATGGTTCGTTTTAAACCCAGCAAGACCCCTGTGCATCCCCCTGTCTTCTGTCCTATAAACCCGACCTAACCGCCTCACCGTTCCCGGCTGGTCTGCTCCTCTCTGACCGCCCTAAATCAGCCGCTGATTGGATTGTCACGTTTCCCGTGTCGGGGAGCACGAGCGGGCGGAATAAAACGCTAGCTAGCCGTGCTACGTTCGTCTCCCCTGTCGGCCTGTCGTTTTTTATTTTCACACACAATCCCTTCCTCTCAGTGTGTCGTCTTCCTTGTGCCGGCCGGCCGAGATTTCCCTCCCTCCCTCCATCCCTCTGCGGGAGGATGAAAATGGTTTATCTCTCCCTCCCCCGGCCGCTGACCGGCCCGGATCAATACGGATCTCTGGCCTGCGGAGTCCCTCCAGCCTCCCATTACCTACGTGTCTTAAGCGCTTTTTATGGTCGCACCAGAGAGCCGTCTGGGCGAGGAGGGAAAGAAAAAAAAAAAACGCCTCCCACAAAGTGGAAGAGCTGGCCTGCGGACAGGGGATATAAAGCATCGAGTCCGGCCCAGCGTAATGTGTTTGTTTATTTATTTTTATTTCTTACCCCCGCCCCATCGTGCTGTTTCTATGGAGACGTAACGAGACGCGCTGTAACTTGGTAGACCATCGTGTCATTACACGTCAAACCGGGAGGCTTTAGCTGCGGCGGCTGACTGACTGACAGGCCGCTGCTCGGCGTGAGCGCGTCTGGTGGCGTTTGATTGACAGGGTGCCAGGAGCGACGCTACGGCAAGAGTCTGCGGAGTCCGCGCGGACGGCGCTCGAGTGTCGCCTGCGTCTCGGAGTTGGTCGCCTGCCACGACGCGGATATTAAGACGGGTCAGTCCTCCAAAGACAAGGTCTTTCAGGAGGAGCTGCGTATAAATAAACTTCTGTGATATAGCGGAGCCCCTTACAGTAAGTCTCTGAAATCTGAGAGCCGCTGCCCCTGTCCGTTCGGGACGGTGCTGGAAGGGGGCGTACCTTTTTCTCGGAAAGAGACGGGTTTTGGGCAGACCTGCGCGTCCTGCGGTTGGATTCATGAAGGACGGCACCACGGTCTCTACGGAGACGGTGTGATGGGGTTATTATTGGCTGTCGCTGCAGCCAGGGTGTCATCTCCCGGCTCTGGTCTGTTAGGCCAGGGCCTGATGAATAGCAGAGGCTCTAATAGAATCAGGGGCATCCCAGCTGCCCCAGACACCTCGTCGCCATGGCGCCTTCTTCACTGTACACGGGTGATTTTTTTAAAAAGTGGCAGTGCCAGTCATTAGGTTGGCTTTGCTCTCTGCCCAGGGGACCTGTGTGGCAAAGCCTTATTTTAATGGGCACCACTGTGGGTGAAAGATGTGTAGCTGTACGGAGCGGTACGAGATCACAGTAGTTCCTGCTGTTCCTGCGCTTTTGAGTTTCCTGTGTCCCACCGTGATCAGTCAAAATTTGAACTCAAATCTCTACCTGTGTAGGTGGGGTCAGAAAATTGGAGACACAGGACATAACTGGGGCCTTGGAACCCTCTCTGCTGCAGTGCTCCTACTCCCTCTTCAGTGACTCACTAAAACCTGATGCAGTTCTTATACTCTCCTGGATTCAGTATTGGAGATGAGTGCGTGACTGTCTGTGCAACTCTGTGTGTGTATATGAAAATGGTTCTAAATCTGAGCTGTGCCCATTACACAATATGAGCAGTGGCACACCGCCTTTTTACTCGGAAATCCTTACACAGGAGAGTCTCTCACGGAAAGCTCTCTAATTTGAGAAATGAGAAATTGGCACTTGGCTGGTTGGAGCTGTGAGCATTCTGTTGCAAGAAATGCGTGCTACAGTGGCAGTCGTATTACTATTTCCAAATTTTTCCTGGTTTTCAGTTTTTAGTGTGGGCGTGCCAGCATATTAAATGCTTTATCTTTCCCTCCCTTTGTCTGCTAAATTTGTGATGGAGACACATTTTACTATTTCAAGGCTTGAATACAGATTTGTGGAAAAAATAGACATCCTCTTAGTTTGCATTAGGACTTCTATCCAGAGATAGGCTTTCATTTGATTTGAATTGATGTGAAATAAATGATTTCATTAAACTGTGAAGGTACTGTGGCCTGTCCTCTATAAGTGGTTTGAACAAGATAAACATAATCTTTTATAAAGTTATTCACAGAAGGTGTGTGCTCAGAAGAAGGTTCAAGGTTTGTGCTGGGTTTTTACTTTCTTAATTACTGTGTGGATGATGTTTACTATAGACTCATAACTTGTTGAAAGTCCTCAACTTGTTTAAATTCTGTAAAGAACCTTCCTCCTCCTTGTTGAGTGAAGATGTAGGAGTGACTGGAGTGTGCCCCCCCCCCCCCTATTCTAGAGGGAGGACTGTGTCCTACTGGCCTGGGCTACCCACCCCACATGGACTACCTGCTACTCTCAGGAGGTCTCCCTAAAATGCAAACCAGGCATGACCTTCAGCAGTTAGCTTTAGCTATTGGGGGGGGGGGGGGGTTTGGACGCTCAGGTGAAAACCCGACTACATCTGCTTTGAACATTGAAAGTTTTCTAGCCAACTAGGATTATATACCTGGGGAGAACTTCAGCTGAATTGGGGGTAACCTGAGCTGTTCTAGTCCGTTTGAGGTCGACTCATCTCTCAGCCTAGATTCCACCCCTCCAGATGGGGTCTAGATTCTGGCTTTTTCTCGCTGAAGGGGTTCAGCAGCACTTTTTGGGGTGCTGATGGGGGTGCTCTTCGCCTTTGGAGTATTTTCAGATGAGCTCTGGGCATCTGCCGTCAGCACCTCTCTTAAAAAGTCTGAACACTACTGAACACACCCCGGCACCACATACAGTAACACTACATAACTACTTAACAAACGCAGATGGAGAGAGCGAGTGCATAATTTTATTCTTCAAGCTTTGCCAAGAGGTTATAAATATGTGCAGCTGAACGCATGCGTTTGGGATGTTTTCAAATCCTAAAGCTGTCGTGTCAAAAGGCCCGCTCTGTATATTTGGAAATTATGTCAACGAGTTTGAATCTAACCGTCTGCCGCCTGTGACTCCTGAACAGATTTTACATTACGCTACAGGCGTTTAGCAGACGCTCTTATCCAGAGCGACTTACACAACTTTTACACAGCATTTACATTGCACCAGCTCCTTACCCATTATACTACACTACCGCTCGTGCTTATTCATTAGTTTGGCCTCTTATCCTGTGGGTTGCATGGATACAGTCAGAATGTGCGTAACTTCAACACTTCTGCTAACTAATGCGCTAACTTCTTTGTGTGAAGCCTGACGCTGTCAGACGGTGCTGAAAGACGAGACGTGTCTTTGTCGTTTTGATGATCGCTTTTCCACAGTACGCGCGTCTTCAAGATTTGAATTAGCTTTGCGGTCCTTGTTTTGTACATTGTGCAGAGATTTATTTCCCGCCCATTTATAAATGTTTCATAAAATGACAGTTGGACTGAACAATGTTTTTTTTTTTTTTTTTTTTTTTTGTCTTGCAGTAGCTATCTGCCCCAGATTATGATGTCGGCTGTGCTTCCCAGAGTTCTTTGTATCCGCTTCCAGCCGATGCATTCTTTAGAAAAAATGACAAAGGTTTCCATACAGCAGCTTATTAATATTTTTTTTTTTTTTCTGGAAGAGTTGCATGGAGCTGTTTTGGCATTTTTTAAGCCAGCTGCGCACTGGTTTTTCATGTCCGCCATTTGTCTCGTAATAAATTAAAACATAAAAACCTCGCGGTGGTATTTTATCTCGTTTCCCCGCCAGAGTGCTAGAAGCTGTTTCTACCAGGCTATTGCCGTAAACATAATGCTGAGCTGCCAAAATGTCATTTTAGCTTTTTTTTTTTTTCCATTTTTTGAAAGCGACTTGCAGTAGCAACAAAAGTGAACTGTGGAAGCGTGTCAGTCGTGGAAAAACGACTAAAAGATAAATACAGCAATTAAGACCATTATAGGTGTTTTCCTGTTTTCTTCCATAATCTCCAACATGTTTCCTAACCCAGAGAGAAGATTTGAGAAGAAAAATAAAAGAAATATTATTTTAATGATTGCGACGTGTCTTGCAGCGGCTGTTTCTACGTTTCGTGTTTTGAATTTGAATAAATTGAGTTATCTTTGCACGCGCTGCCTGCGGATCTGAAATAATGGCGGCAGCTGGCTGCGCGCCGCGAGCTGCTTTTTGGGGAGAGACTGCGGCATGAGGAGGCAAGTCTGGCGCTCTTTGTACCACGCAATCTGCTTTCCTGGAAATCAGGTCCTCAGGTGAGGGGGGAAACCAAGGGGAAAACATTCGAGAGCAGCAGCGGCAGCAGCAGTGGCGGCAGCAGCGCAGAAGGCACGGGCTTGTAGGGCTCGAGGAGGCGTCTTAGCACACAGAGATAATTGCTGACCCAAGGGGGGAGCGGGGAAATTCGGATTTCCCGTGGTTTCCGAGCCACACCCACCCTTTCGCAGCTGAAAATGCCTGTAATGTAATGCAAACTGGAGGTCCTCCCGCTCATTTGTGCCTTGGTGCCTGTTTGGTTGGGGCTCTGGCCTGGAAACACGGGCCAGTGGTTTTAGAGGGGTCCAGAGAATTCGTTCCTTCCAACAGGGGTGAACTGGGGGAAGGTCTGACCTTCCCGCAGAGGCTGTGTGGACTGGAGAGTGGTGACAGGGAGAAGGGGGGTTGTTGGCTTATTTATTGCGTTTCTGTGGCAACCCCCCACCGCCCACCGCCCCATCGTGGCAGTAATTATTTGATCGTCTGCCCTGACCTCTCCTGTAAAAGGGGCTCGGCTCTGGGTTATTAAAAACCCATCACCGCGCTCTCCGCGGTGACAGGTTCCCATATGCCAATGGGGCGGCCTACTCGAGTACATCTGGCGTGACTGGCGGCAGAGACGCTGTGCGGGTGCATTGCTAAGCTGCTCGTTTGCTAATGGCCAGCGCCAGCTTTATTTTGCTCTGCATTAGAACCTGCAGCATTAGCCGCCATGACAGGTGGACCAGACCATAGCCAAGCAACTGAAACGAAACTGCAGTGAAATGCTATGTTAGATAAACGAGGGAACTCTTTGTCACTTTCAATTTTTACTGTTTCTGATAGAGAGGTATTAACTGTTTTTGGGCATGAATGTTTCAGGGTGTACACTGCCATATCAAACCGACAAAAGTAGACATTTAGGGCCAGAGTTAAAAAGGAAACGATAAACGTTTTCTCTGTTGCAGTTACAGATATCGACACAATTTAAAAGACTGGTCTGAAATACACAACCAAAGAAATGGAAATTAATTATTTGCAATTCTGTGGTTGGAGGTACCCATGAAGTCCAGGTTTTCAGGCTTCAATAACTAGATGTGGGGCAACTTTTCATATCGCGTGTGATAGGAAAAATCTAAAATTCGCCAGGACAAAGCATCCAGCACCTTGGACAGTGAACTATAAGACGTGGATTGTGAAATTCCTCAAACTGTAGGCTACTTTGAAAAGATCCGGGTGCCAGGATATTGAATGATTCTGAGCAACTTTAATGTAGCTGGCAAGGAATTTGGTATTGGAGCGCGTGGCTCAAGTTCCCCTCTTAAATCCTTCAGTATTTAAAATTGAAGAAATTCCAATTAAAAAAAATTAAATTCTTATTATTGTGTGACTGTGCAATCTGGCAGTACTGCTTCCCTCTACTGCTGCTGAGTGAACTGAAAGTGGGTAATTACTGACTGAAAATCCCTCTTCCGCCTGGTTCTGTTTTTGCCTGTTTTGTCCTCTGGGTCTTTGCCTGGCCCTGACTGTGGCCATCTTTGGGAGAGAGAACATTCCTCACAGAATGCTAGCAAGGCTAAGTAAGCACTCCGCAAATTTACACTTGCTTTAAGGAGATTTTTTTTTTTAAATTTCTATCCACAGGCAAAACACGCTTCAGTGCATTAGACTGAATGCTTAATTGACCCAATTTACAAAATCTCCACTGTGTTTTAGAGCTGAAGCCGGTTTCATTTTTACCGTGTGTCTAAAGGAAGATTACAGAGTGACAGAATGCCGGGATGTTGCATCCTGATAGTGGTTTAGACATGTTATGACAGTTTATTACATCCCTTGTAGATAATGTGACCTTATAGTGACTGCTTTTGCTTTCAAAAATGCAGTCATAATCCTTTAGTAATTCTCGCCCTTAACTTTTCGAACTATGCAAACACGTAATGTATACTTTTAATAAATTAAATGGAATATATTCATTGAATTTATGCAGAATTTGATGAATATTTGACAGCATACATGCTAAACGTGATTAAATGATGCACATCAGTGGTGCCCATGATTTGGCGATAGTACGTGGGCTGACAAAAGGGGTTTAAGCAAAACAACCACACCAAAAAGGTGTTTGATATTGTAAGAAAACGTTTAAAAAACAATTCAATACACGTATATCCTTTGCTATTCATCTCACTCAGGATAAATTAACACCGTAGACGAATATCTTCTGAGCGAATATATTGTTTTTTTGTTTTGTGACAGATAGTCACAACATGTTTATTTTTTTTTATGTTTGCGGCCCTGCCAGCCGAGTCCAGTTAAATGTGTTTGGGGTTTGGCGGGCCGACCCTGCTCACCGCTCGCCTGTAAACACGCGCACAGATTCATCATCCGCGTCGTCTCCGGCAGCCCCTGCGTTCTTCTGCGGCTTCTGCAGCCCCCTGGGAATCACCTCAGCACTCTGCTTTGTCTGCGCACAGAGATGCAGGTTATGAGGATGCCTTGTGCCTCTGCTATGCCTTGTGCCTCTGCTCTGTCAGGGTGAGTTTTATTTTCTGAACTAGATTCAGCTCAGATTGTTTCATGGCTTGGTTTATGTAATATGCATATACAATAATCATGTAAATGATTCTGGGCTCCTTTTTATAACACCTTAACAAAAGAGTTATTACTGTTGAATAACCATCGTGAGCTGTTTGTGTAGTGCTGCTGTGAATACCTTCATTGGATTTATAACCTATGGCATAAATGTGGAAAAACAAGTATCGCCTGCGTATATATTCATGAGACTAAGCCCTCCCCATCCACGCTTAACTGCAGAAATGTGAACCAATCAGATTACAGGGCTGCCTATTTTATAGTCCCGAGTGCGCTGCCTCTTCACCTGCTCGAGCACGCCGAACATGGCAGGATGGAGTGTTGAAATCATGCTGTTTGCACAGGGTGTCGCTTCAGGGGAATTCGACTCCTTGTGGCCTTTGTTGGGCGAGTTATGAGGCGATAAAGGCCAGCCCAAGCACAGGTGAAGAGTTTGCAGCATGCGTTGAAAGGAGGTGTCAATCACAATTTTTAATGCTAGGGGTTCACTTCAACGGCATTTTCTCAGAGCATCACCATGTTTTTCATTCATTCATTCATTCATTCATTCATTCATTCATTCATTTATTTATTCATTTATTTATTTACCGTTGGCCATCTGATGATCGCGATTACGATCAACCCATGGACAGTTTCCCCAGAGTGTATATCATCGATTGTGATACAACAGCTCGATGCTTATTTTGAAATTATGAAATGAAATTAAATATCTAATTTCTCCCTCCCTCACAAGCACATCATTCACCAGCTGAGGATTTGGTGTTCCGAGTCGCATACGCAAAAACGCGTCACGCAAACTTAGCATTTCACCGCTTTGGTTTGCCGGCGGGCTGCTGTCTGGCGGCGAGCGTTGTTCTCGTCCGTTGTACGGAGGGAGACGGGCTTGGCCTCCAGAGGAGTGATCTGTGTGAGAGGTCAGAGAGGCTGTCGGACAATCGGAGCGCGTGTGTGTATACGCGCAACAAACCGAATCTTCAGCATACAAATTTCAGCGGTAATACTGCGGCTCTCGTGCAGGCATATGAATCCGCCAATGAACTACAAAAGCCAGAATTCCCAAGGGGCCCGGTCGGCGAAGAAGCTCGCTGTAAGCGCGGGCTGGAACCTGCAACCCACAGGGGGGAAATGTGTTAAAAAGAAAGAAGAGAAGAAAAAAAAACTGAAATAAAATGCAACTCTTTTTAAATCTAGACCCATCCACATTATTCTCGGGGTGCTTGGTAGTCTGTTGAGCGTTTCACTCACATCAGGAAGGCCTACAGACTGCCTCCTGAGTTGCAGAGGTGTTGATACACATTAGTTTGTGTTACTGACGATACTTTTTTTTTTTTTTTTGTTTGGTCGTTGCCGTCTGCGCGTATGAGCCCTCGTTGCATGTAAAACGTGCGCACGTTCGATGCTGCGATCTCCGCTGACGTTCCATTCTCGTAAACCGTAACGATCTCGCTACTACAGAGACAAGTACTTTAAGCATCGCATTATTGACCTGCTTACACGTGCCTGTTCAGAGTAACCAATGCAGCTATTCATTTATACAAATTAGTACTTACTGAAACCGTTAAGTAACTTGCCCAAGGGAGGAACAGGAATGTCCCACCAATGAGTCCTGTTCTACAACAGATGCACATAATTAATGGGGGGTTTAGCTGTGGTCTTCGAAGCATGTTAGTTAAAGTATAATGCAACATAATATCTAATAAATGTAACTGAAAATTATTCCTATATGTACACCGTGCATCCCTAGGTAAACACAGAGCTTCAGTACTGCTAATAACATAGTGTTCCATTAGATTGATCATAAAATAACCTTATATTTACCTTATCATTACCCAGCATTAGAGAATTGAAATGTCATTGTACTGGTTCACTCAGGGGGAAAAGGAAATCTCTACACACTGTTGGTGATGGTGTTTGATGAGGGGTGAGGCTTTCTGTCTTGGATTATCTGGGATGTGGTGAATTACAGTACATTCTGTGTAGGCTGTGTGTCTGAATTTTCCCTGTGGGTTGGCTGTGGGATTCGGACAGTTCTACGATGGCAAAATGTGTATCTAGATCTGATGTGATCCTTGAGTTTTGTGCCAATCGCTTGGAGGTTTGGCCTTTATTTTGTTGACAATGAAATGAGGCGTCAGGAGATGTAACCGAGCTAACTAAGTGTTGTCTGTTTGAAACTTTTGTATTTTTGTATCATCATAGAATGAGTGAATGCTCCAACTGAGTTTGTCCCTGCTTTAGCCTCCCTGACCTTTCAGTTGAAAGGAGAAAGTCGACACTTTTCAACAAATGTCAAAGTTTTTAAAACTTACCTTTTAAAAATCCTGGCTGCACTGGTCTTCACAGACCATATTGACGGAGTTTACAATGCACTACGGGGGCTTGGGGACAAGAGAAAACACTTAAAATGGCGGCATCCACTGCATTAAGAGTAGCACTGTGTTCATACAGGGCACCAGTTTGCTGGCACCGTCGGCAAGGGACATTTCATGTTTGATCCCATGGCAGCCAGCGTGAACTCTGAACTCTGAACTCTGACTGACATGACAATATAAAACTCTCTAGCAAAACACTCGCTCTTAAAAGACTGAAACGCAATGGAGGTCTGTTACTCACTCTTAGTTACTTTAAGCAACTAGTGAATTTTAGTAACTGTAGTTACTTTATCTGTTTTTTTTCTCTTCTGATTAATTAAGCCTATCATTACACACCTGTGTTTGCCTTATTTCATTATACCTACCATTACTAGCCTATCACTTTTCATTGTTTTTTAGCAGTCCTTAGTTTATGGTAAAGAGCTTGTGTTTTAAATTGAAGACTGCACTGGTTCTACATTTTATTCTCTCTCTTTAAGCAGGGAAGCAAATTGTGTTTCCTGATGTTGCTCCATTTACCAAAAGCTCCCCCCCCACCTCTTCCTGTTAATTTGTAATTTTGTACCTCTGCATTGGGTTCGCCCTAGCTGTCTGACCTGAGTGTGAATGGCATCATTTTTCAAGCATTTTGAGCACCTCGTCTGTCATTTTAATTTAAAATTTACTGGCTGTGGTTCACAGAATCAAATTTTTCTTTATTTGCCATTTTTTGCACTCTCCCTGCACAATTCCCTCTCCCTCTCAAATATTTGCTGTAGCCCTGCCCTCGATTCAATAGCGAGAGCCAGTGTTATCGTCAACTCGAGGACTCTGATCCTTTTGTGTTAATTCCCCTTTTTGTGTCGATTGTTGGTTTGTTTGTAATGTTGTGGGTCTTTTTGTCCAAGACAGATTCCCTTTCGCAGGGGAAATATACGCTATTCTGTGAATCATTATGTCATGTTGCAGGAGTCTGGTTAGACTGTTGTTGATAGAGAATTAAACTTGCCATAAAAAGACTAAAAATTAATATAAATATAGAAATCAATACATTTTTGTTTTCTTTGTGCATTCATATATATTCATTTTGTCTACATTTTTTTCATATTTAAATTTTTTTATTTCCCTTTTTTTCCTTCAGTTTAATAATTATAGCCATCCATTATCTATACCCACTTATCCTGGTCAGGGTTGTGGGGGGTGCTGGAGCCTATCTCAGTGTACATTGGGACACTTATAGCGTAGAGTTCACGGTTTGACTTTATGAAATGTCAAGTAATAACGTAGTCAACTGCCAAAATATGTGCCTAATTAGAAAGGTGGCGAGTAGGTTAGGTTGAGCATGGAATTGATCTGACAGATGCGCGCACATGCCCATCGCTTCGTGAAGGTACGTCCGCCGTTAAGCTCCCCAGTGATTTATCAGTGTGAGCCGTTAGCAGTGGCAGTGTTAGTATTTAAGCCTCATCAGGTGAAGATGGTCACCTGATGGCACCTGTGTAAACCTGACACATCAGCAAAAGCCTTCATTGTGTAATTATCCATGTTCGGTGTCAGACGGGCAGCCGTGCCAATAATTAATGGAATGGATATATATGTGGTTCCTTCTGGTGTAAGATCATTAAGCCTCTTATTAATGGACAACACATTTATTGTAAATTCAGCTAATTTTATCGTCATCTCTATGGCTAATTACGTTGCCGGGTGTCACTTTCGTGCAAACATCTGGCGTTTTGCTGTGCCAACTTATCCTTTGATCGTTTCCGTAATTCTGCAGTTCCTCGGTGCTTTTCCTAAATTATGGTCGTGTCGTATTTCTTATTTTCAGATGTCTTCATTATCTTTTTAATTACTGTGGCTGTTTCATCCGTCTTTGTCTTGATTGTCACGTTCCCCTCTTCCCTTCAGGAGATTTTTAGTTTCGTCCTTTAGGTGCTCATCAGAGCGTGCTCACCTTTTCCCCCGTCTTTTCGAGTTCCTTTTCAAGTTGCAACGGAAATTCTTTCATTTGTTCAGTATCCGCTGGTCCACCAGTGTGTGTTGTGGTGAAACACAGATTAAGAATTCTTATTATTGTAATTGGTTTATTACTCACTGCAGTAATGTAGTGCGTTTTCATTCACGTGTCTCTCTGAATATTGAACACTGCTTTGTTCGACTTTGTGCGATCCATCCAAAATTACAGTACAACATTATATTCATTCTGTTTTACCCTTGAGCTCCGTTCTGCATGCATTTACTGCTTTCTGTTTATCACTTAATCATGATCTTCTTTTAAAGTGCCTCTTGATGCCTTAATGATTAGTGCTATATTAGTATTTACTGCATTGTACATGTCTTATTGAAAAGATATCCTTATAAGTGTAAAATATAACATTCAACTTTTTACTTTCGGAAAACCTTACTTGAATTTTTGCCTTTGTCGTTCTATTTACCATTCAAAAATGGCTCATTTCTGTCTCACTGCTTTTTTTGCTGACTGGTCTATGATGTCATGAGTCTAGAGCAAAGGCTTCTGGGTATCTTAATGATCAATAGTGCTACTGTAAGTTGATGAAGTCTGAAACTAGTGAAGTGTAACCATATGTAGGTTCATACTGGGGAATCTGATAGTATCCCTCTCACCACCTTGTCTTGGGCAGGAATATCTGGACATCCCAATAAACCTTTGTGGTTGGTCTTGTCACCATACCCCCCCCCCCCCCCATGCGTCTGTCCCCCGTTCCCAGCAGTGATGGAGTAACTGGCTGTGGTAGTGCTCAGATTTGCTATCAGGGGTCTCTGGGTATAATCAAGGAGGCTTTTGGAAAAATGGAACATGCTATTATGTCTGGACTCACTAGAGAAGTGAACGGGGACCATTGTGTGACAGGAGCTGAGATCACAGGAAACAGGAAATGGGATCTGTGAGATGGGAGATCAAAGCCAGCTGGACGAGCAGATGGGGCACTGGGTGTAATTGTCTAACAGTCTTGCGCGGTTCTGTGGAGGTAAAAGAGATGCTACCGGACAGGAGTCAGGACTGCAGGATTCAAGCAGCCTACGCTACAGCCATCACTTAACGAAAGATTACCAGGATGAATCACCAAACAAAATGAGAGGTATAAATATGAACATAAAGCAAGCGTACACCAATGACATTTAAAGGGGAGGAGGTATACATTATATATGACTAACATATCATGCACGTGATTATACAGCAAACAGAACGAGAGAAAGTGCGACAGTCAGCAAACACTATGCATATCCAAATGGATCATATAAAAAAAAAAAAGTTAGCTTTGTTTGCTGCCCTAGACAAGGACGTCCCGTATGCAAATAAATGATCATGAATAGGCGAGATAGCACTAGATATAATGACTCCCCCGCATTTGCATATCTGTTTATAAACGGATGTTTGCTGATTACTTTGCTCAAGGATACAGCGCCACTTCACCATAGGGGATTTGAACTTGCCATTTTTTGATTTGGCTACGAGTCAAATCTCCTAATCTCTACCTCACTCTGATGCAATTAGCCATCTGCATAATTCGGTATCTGTGGTCCGCATACATGTGCACCCAGCAATGGGATTTCCTCACACAATCCCAATATGAATTAAAGTGGCAGTAACACGGATATTTTGGGAAGAAATTGAAAGAAAATAAGTTATTTAAAACATTTTTGTGTCGGCAAATGTCCACAATTTTACTTGTGCTTGCTGGCTACTCTTTTTAAGCTTTTGGAAAATTAATATTTGTCTATGTATATTTAATAACATTTATATTATACAATTAAGGTATGTATACTTTGACTGAGTGAAGTTAATTTTTAAAATCTCTATTAAGAGCTGCAAAATTTGTACAATACTTGTTCACGTGTGTAATATGGATGGGAAACTACGTTTCATTCCAAAGACATTGTACATGCCTAAGTGCTATAGCCTAGCTTTGTTGGCTTGAGTGTCAGTGAGTTAGCCTTGATTGATTATTTTAAACCTGAGTCCTTGACTCAAAATAAGTCCATTTTTTAAAATCCATCTTAATTTAATTGTTGCTGGGAGACAGTGGACGTTGCTACGAGCAGCAGGGATTCCTTGAAGGATGTTTAGACTGTCATAGCCCGGAATTTTCCGGCTGGTTGTCTGATGGAGCTGAACAGAGCTGTCTCTATCTTTGTCTCTCTTGTGTACCCGCTTCCTTGATTTCTCCGTCCAATCACGTCCCAGTATGACAAACATGTGACTTCTGAGAGTGGGGGGAGGGGCTTTGTTATACAACTCTTATGTGGGGAAAACGTGCGGGCAGTGCCTCTAATAAAGAATCAATGACGGGCTCAGTTTGTCTGTTAATCCGACACATTACTGTCCACCCTCGAGAAAAGGTGCACACACAGGTGGGTATTGATCTGTAATTCTCTGTACCCTCTCTGCACCTGTTTAAAACAAAACAAAACAGGAATGAAATGTTCCGTCTTAGCTGCAGACATCACGTGGCTGACCTTTACTTGATGTTTCTTTTTTTTAGTCCGATGAAAAACATTTGCTCAGGAACTCTAAAACTCTACGATACCTGCTCTGCTCAAGTAATATGCTACTTTTTGAAGTCCTAGAAATTCTACTGAGCAAGGGAAAGTGGCTTGTAAGTATGCTGCACCCAAAACCCGGAATAATCGTCTGGTCCGTCTTGGACAGGGCATGCAAATACTATTTTTAATTTAAACATTTAGTTTTTATATCACTACAGAGAGCAACCACTGTCAATGATCTATTTACCTATCTGTTTGCCTATGGCTTGCCTATGTGTGGCATGGTCTTTTATTTGCCCTGTTATGTGATTGTTACTCTGTGTTCATGTGAGTGCCCCCCCCCCCCCCCGCCCCCTTAAAAACAGAGGTATCAACCTCAGTGGGATATCCTGATTGTGACTGACTTAATGATAAGTAAAATGAAAATAAATGAGTCCTGTATCTCTTGTCCGTTATCGTGCCTACCAGGCCATGCCTAACACCCCCTTCCCCGCCAGGCCTTGGCAAACGCAGTGCTCGTCCATTCAAATGCTACCTCTGTCACGCCAGGTTTGGCTCAGCAGGGTACACGCCCAAATCTTCTCCCATGCAGCCAACCCCCCCCCTCCCCCACCTCCGTCCCGCTGCACAGAAGCACGTTGACCTGGCTCACAGTCGGGAATCCCGTTCAGAAAAAGACGGCCTCCGGCTGCTCTCGCCATATCTTCGAAAGCCGTGGACGTGCAGCGCAACAGTGCTCTGTCGCGCCACCGCCCCCCCTCCCCCGAGTTTAAACACAGTGTTAAACACACAGTTAAATCTCAGTGTTCTAGAACTCCACTGCTTTCAATTACCAGTAGTGATTGTGACATCAGCATTAGAATGTTCAGGTAAAGAACATTCCAATCACAAATGGCATTTGTGATCTCACGTCTTAAAGCTGTGACAACCAACCCTTAGAGTTCTGTGTGGGAGGGACGAACGCAGACAGGCTAATTCAACAGGCGGCCCGTTGTCGAATGTACAAACATTTCGCGCCACCCTCCCGCCCGCCTGCCCACCCGCCCGCCCACACGCCCACCTCCACCTGGCCTCTGGTAGGAGGCAGACGGTGGAAATGGGAACTGTCTCGTTACCGGCCGCCTCCCTCGTGCCCCTCCTCCCCCACCGCTCCCCTCTGCGCCTCCTCCTCGTCGGACCTCCTTTGGGGCGACGGCGCATCATGATCTGTCACTCCCACTGAGTGCCGGGAAATGCCATCCCTTCTCCTCCTCGCTAATGAAGCCAGCGCCGACCGTGAGCCACCCTCTCCTTTCACACCATTGGCTGGCCACCCACCCCGAGTCACTGGGGGCCAATCATTTCCTTTGAGTCTGAATGGCATCGCTTCAAACCTGAAAGCACCAGGCAGCCCCAGGAAAACAGCTTTATGTGTGAAACATTCATTTCAGGTGTTTTTTTTTCCCGCTCTTTTTGACTACTGTCATAGCTTGCGATTGCATTTTCCTTCCTTAAGCTCCTTAAGAATTTACACTTGATGTTTAAACGCAGCTCCCCTACAACCAGTCAGTTTAGCTGGCTGTAGCTTCAATGTCCAAATTAAGTGAAATTACTAAAACTCTGTTTGACAGCCCATGTTTGGCATGCACCTTGCAGTCTGGCTGAATCGGGCCGCTCTTTGAATCTGAATGAATTGAGCAGTGTCAGGCCGCAGTTTATAAATACTTGGAGACACAAAGCAACAGTCCAATTTAATAATCCTTGGCTGCTTCCCAACCTACTATGTCTGGTACCCACTTTAAAAGTCTTGGCCAAATGAGTATTTGGGTCAGTTACAGTTTGTGGTTTCAGCCATGTTTGATCTAGCACATGTTTCAGAGGACTTGCGTGTTAGCGTGTGCCCAAAAATTGACAGCGATGGGTTGGTCCTAGAATTATTATTTGGCTTTGGCCAATTTTGGGGGGGAAAAAATTATTTTTAATTGTTTTTCTCAAGTGTCTTTGTGTGGAGGCAGTGAAGAGCGTGAGGTTACAGAAGGGTCATCGGCTCATGTACAAAAGAATGACGGTCTCTGTCTTTGTCGGTTTATTAACTGGAAGTCGAGAGCGATCAACGGCAAAACAGGAAGTCGAGAGCGATCAACGGCGAACAGGAAGTCGAGAGCGGTCAACGGCGAAACAGGAAGTCGAGAGCGGTTAACCGGTGAACAGGAAGTCGAGTGATCAACGGCGAAACAGGAAGTCGAGAGCGGTTAACCGGTGAACAGGAAGTCGAGTGATCAACGGCTGAACCTCACGGTGGTGCAGAGAGGCCATTTGCCCTCGCCACCGCTTCAGGAGGTTAACCGTGTTTGCGTGGCCCGGCGTTTGCCCCGCGGAAATTGAATCTCTGAATTTCGAACCGGAGTTAAAAAGGGGCAGAAGGTGAAGCGGCTCCCCGGGTGCTATCAGTTTCAGCGAGCGGAGCGTCTGACGGGTCATCTAATCAACGCGTCTGAGTGGCGTGAAGCGGAAGCTATTTCCGCCCCGCCAGACCTGTGCCATCGCCCGGGTAACAGGTGCGCTCTGCATAGTGACATCACTGGGAACCTCACTCATGTTTCTAGGGAAAATGGCACAACGGAGCTCGGAGAATAAGCTGAAACGTTCGTACATTTATAAGGCGCTAAAGGAAAGTTCTGCAGAATAAAATGTATCGACTTATTTATGCATTGCAACTCATAAAATTCACGTTTCGGTTGGTATTTTCTCTGCGTTAAAAAAAAAAAATTATTTACTTATTGTTCAACATTCAATAATATTATGCCGGTGTAATCAAGGTATTCATTGAGCAATGGCTAATTGTAACAAAGCAGCCAATCAGCCACTGTGGGGATGATCTGTAATGGCATTGTGCTGATGTATACAATGAAATACTAGCTCTTAATAATCCACAACAGATTGGTACGAATGATAGTTTTGCCCGCATTCACAATGAGCGGGTAAATACTGATCAATACACAACAGTGAGCAGTCTGTCAGTATTTATTAGACCTCTCTTTACTCTCCCAGCATCACCCTGGGGTTTTTGGGCTGAGAGAGAATGCAGTCGCCCCCCCCCCCCTTTTTTTTCTGTCCGTCTTTCCCGTGTCTCCGATTCTCATTCCCGCCCACACCCCCTCGCCGGCTTCGACCTTGAATTTCGCACGCCCATGATGGCGCAATCAGGCTAATCTGCTCTACTGTACGTCAGCGGTCGGCACAAGATGTGGGGAGGTGTGAAGCGGAATCCTCAGCTGGAAAACACCAGGTTTCTGGTACCCTGCTTGTCCAAAGGTATCCTGTCTGGTTCTAATGATACCTCCCACCACCTCACCACCCCCCATCACCACCACCACCACCACGTGAATGCTTTAATTTACCCACTCTGTATTTTTTCTCTCTGGATTCCTTAGTACTCTATTTCAGTCATTTGGGCTGCAACGTCAGTGGTGATGATAGAAGCGGAGGTGGGGGGCGGGGGGCTGGGGGGGTGGGGTTGGGGTTGCGGGTTAGATGGTGACCCGGTTCGCGTTTTCCGTGATTCAGTTGTCTTCTGCATCGTTTAACCATTTCATTGGAGGTAAGCTGCGTGTGTACCTTGAACCCCTGGAACCTTGATTCCATTGAGGTGATGTATTTTGATCTGACAAACATCTGCCAATCTCAAGCATCCCCCCATGGAATTCCGGAGACGTACGCTCCTTCCCGGCTCGCTGCTTTCAGGGACCAGCGCGAGGGTCTTGACTGGATCTTTTTTACTGTCCTACGGTGTCAGCCCTGTGCTCTGACAAGATGCTATCAGTTCTTTTGTACAAGCGTGTTGCTTAACACCCAAGTGCATTGAGCTTTATGTGGATAACTCCCAGAATGCTGTGCAAACCCCCCCCCCCCCATCTCAGGCATGCTGAGAGGGTAACTGTGTACAGGATATGGACTCTGATCAAACAGATAAAGGGCCTGCACATTGTTCTGGGCAGGTTCGTGCAGCTGGAAGTCATAGGCTGTGGGCACGGGGTTCGAGCCCTGCACTGCATCCTTCACTGCATCATTCAGACTTAGCGAGACGAGGTGCTGTAGCGTCATGAGTTTCACCGCTGATGGATGACTGGAAAAAAGCTCTGTTTTTGATTCCGAGTCTGCGTCAGGTTGGCTGCGTTTCGAGAGAAATTGGCATGATGGAGATGACACTGTACTGAGGGTGATACAGAATGACCGTGTACTGAGTGATACAACAACAATCCTAAAATACTGATATTGAGATAATGATACTGAGAGTGCTGCCTGGTGTCTTTGTAGTCTTTCAAGAAACAGGGATTCAAGTGATCAATGCATCCAGCAGTTTGTCTGCACATGCCAATTATTTGAATCACTGTTTCTTGAAGACTGAGTAATTATTTTTTTGTCAAACAGAAGAGCTCCCAGGTCAGTGGGGAGTGATATTGACATCTAACTGTCGGTGGAAGCAGGCTCTGATTTTTACACAGAGGTCAGGATCGGAAATGGCATTGGGAAAATGGCTTGCTCTGTGCACAGTCAGCTGTTGCTAGCCAAGCCCATCAAGCTCTTTCAGTAAGTCAGAATAGTAAAGTACCCTTGGGTCATGATGTTTAGTGTTGTTCTAAAAATGTATCCAGGTTTCTTCTCTCTATCGGAGAGAATTGTGATGAAGTGGTAATGTCAGTGAAGTGTGTTGGATCACAGCGCAATCAGACTCACCGGGAAGCGATTCTCTGAGATTTCCAACCGTCCTCGAAGCTGAACTTAAGTGCCGCCTGAACTTTATTGTGAACTGCAATCACGATCCGTCAGGAGGCCGATCATTTAATCAACAATGCTGAGCGTAAATTACTGGCTGCTCCCCCAGCCTCCCACGGTGGGCTCATGAATCTGTGCTGTTATGACTGCTATGCCTGAGCCGCAGAAGCCTTTCCACCAACATGGAGGTCTGTGCGAAAAACTGATTCGGTGTGAAATCAACTCTGACAGAGTAGATTGTGCCATTCCTGGACTTCTACAAGTCCTGTTAGAGTTGATTTAACACTGAAAATTTTTTTTGCTGGGTAACCACAGGGACCCGCTTGCCCCCAACCGCCCACCCCTGCAAAGCATGTTACCATGACAGCCTGTGAGATCAAAAAAGAAATGCATTTGGGCAGGGCTGCCCAACCCTGTTTCTGGAGGTCTACCTGTCCTGTAGGCTATCAACACAGCATGCCTCATTCAGCAGCTAGAAATCTCATTGAGCTGCTGATCAGTAGAATCAGGGGTGCCAAATTGGGGTTGAAATGAAAAGCTACAGGGTGGCGGATGTCCAGGAGCAGGATTTCGGCGGCCCTGCGGCAGGGCGAGCGAGTGAGGAATGAAGGTGAAGGGGAAGTGTGACGTGCCCCGCTCCTGTTCGGGAGGTGAAAGACCCAGCTCACCTGCACAGGTAATCGGAACGGACGGGATCGTTACGCGACAGCCCCAGACTGCGCTCCGTCTCTTTGCCCTCGGCTCTGTGCGGGGCAGCCCCGGTGGGCTGTCATGTGCATTTTTCTTCACAGCGCAGATCGATTACCATCGAGCTCGCAGTCACGTCTGCAATAATGCCGTTCTCTGGTCAGCAGTATAATGGGGGCGGTGGCTGGTCGGAATCCGGAACCCCCTCGTGGAAAAGGGGCGGGGCCTCTCGTCCTCCCGTGGGAGCGTGGGTATGAGGATAAAAGCAGACAGGTGGAGACTGGGGGGGGGGGGGGGGGGTCTCACCTGCGCGAGAAGGTTCCGCTGGCTGTCACAGGTCCGGAATGCCATTCCAACGGACCAGAGTCTGCCGATGTGAACCCACTCAACGAGACGGAAATATTAGCGTCTGCAGAGACAAGCATTGCTGTGGATGGGAAGCCAGTGTATTGGGGTCAATTTATGATCCATAAATTGGAGTGACTGGGGAAGAAAAAAATGCTTTGACTATAGTATCATTGAATTTATCCACATTCATTTTAGTGGAAGATGAGCTGTAGTTTATTTACAGTAGTATACTGTAGCGTGATCACAGTAGTATACTGTAGTGTAATCACAGTGGTACACTGTAGTGTGATCACAGTGGTATACTGTAGTGTGATCACAGTAGTATACTGTAGTGTGATCACAGTAGTATACTGTAGTTTAATCACAGTAGTATACTGTAGTGTGATCACAGTAGTATACTGTAGTGTGATCACAGTAGTATACTGTAGTGTAATCACAGTGGTATATTGTAGTGTCTTCACAGTAGGATACTGTAGTGTAATCACAGTAGTATACTGTAGTGTGATCACAGTAGTATACTGTAGTGTAATCACAGTGGTATACTGTAGTGTGATCACAGTAGTATACTGTAGTTTAATCACAGTAGTATACTGTAGTGTGAGGAATGTCTGTAAAATTATTAACAAGTTCTCTTCTGCTGTTGGGAACGTCTGAGTAACACCGTTTTTTATTGTCACTGCAGACTTGGATCAGACTGGCCATTGTCTGATCAAGATATTTTTATTCCGGGCGATGTTCACGTTTGCGCTGCAATGAGCGAATTGAAGAAGATCTTTCATGTATGGCAGTGTAATTAAGGTCCATTTCAAGCCGTGCTTTTAGGCGGTCTCACTTGCAGAGCTGGAAATGGATACACTTTCATCCCTGGCTTCATGCGAATATCGGTTAATTAGTTAATTTGAAACCAATTAACATTTGTGCGCTACATCAGAAATCAAACGCTTGCTTGTTTGTGCTGGCTTGTAATTTATGTGTGTATGTCCATGTAATTAATAATTAAACCACAGCAAAATCTGAAGGGAGTAACAATTTGATGTGTGTGTGTGTGTGTATGTGTGTGTGTGTGTGTTTGTGCAAAAGTAATATTTTGGTAATTGAGTCGTCCATTCATGCCCTTCAGATATGAGTACAGCACACTTGAATATTCACATTCAAGCATCCATTAACAGCTCTCGAGCTAATGGATAATTGTGCACAACAAGATGTCCATTATAAACCGCACTAAGAAGGGAAGTAGGGCTGTAATTAACGATGAGTTTTTTTTTAATGATAAACATTGCATGTAAGCACATTCATATGTCGGTGAGGAACATGCATAAGAGCACATTTATTTAGAAAAGCATTAGAGCACATTTGCGTCCTTGTGGTAGATTTGTCTCACCTGTACCCAGACAAACACAAACAACAAAGAAAACCCTTTTTGAAAAAGGTAAGGGGGGAAAAAAACAAAACGGGAAGAAACTAATTTCATAAATCACTCTGTCGATTCACAACACATTTCAACATTTCAGGCCGGGCCCTCTGCAGGTGAATTCCTCCACTCCGGGGCGACCAAATTTTCCGAGCGGTCACAGGGGAACCAATTAGCGCTGCGTAGATGCCACGGTCTCATGCATAGTTTATGGGCGAGGATGAATGCGGGGCAATTCTCCTTCATAAGTCCATTTAGATGCTGGTCCTGCGAACGCTGAAGGCCCCCTTTAAGTGTGCGTGCCCATTACAGGGCTAGACGTGTGAGGAGCAGTAGTCTTTGGCCATTACGCTGTCAGCAGTCATTCTGTGGGTAATGTCTGAATTACCACTGGCAGTGTTCTGCTATTTATTTCCCCATTACAGATCTGTGGAAAACGTTAAGGAAAAAAAAGAAAAGTCACGTCAGCAAAATGCTTATACCCTCTCGTTATTCCCGCTGTGGAAATGGGACGGGAAATAAACGTGGGCATCCTTTTTAAAAAAAATTTTTATTTACGCCATTGTGGAGTTGTGCTAGCCTTGTTATTGTTCTTGAGCTGTGTGAGCACATGTATTTCTGTTGGTGATAGATGTTGTTGCCGTTAGAACACGGGCTGACCTAATGTCTGAATATAAGCGCTGAATTTCAATTTATGATCCCGTGCGTTTCTTTCTTATGTGTTCTGGGGGCTTTCATTAGAGATCTAATTTATGGGATTTGTTTTTTGAATTACTCTACAGGATGTGTAGGGTTCACAGATTAATTCTCATATGAAAGGTCAGCGCTGTAATTCTGAACATGTTTGTAGGAACGCGGGGATATAATGGAAAATTAACCGTAAAGATAATGAGGCAGTGACCAAGGCAACGGACATCTACTGTACGGCACCCCCCCTAGTCTAGTCCACGACGTTCTTCAAATTAATAAACCTTTCCTGCAGTGAACAGAGCCTACACGCGCACACGCACATGCATGCACAAGTACACACGCACGCGCGTACATGCATGCACGTATGCACACATGCACCCGCACACAAATGCACAGGCATGTGCGTGCACGCACACACACATGCACACGCATGTGCGTGCATGCACACACACACATGCGCACACGCACCCGCACATACACACACATGCACACGCGCACACACACACACACACACATATATATATATATATATATATATTTGCCCTTGCAAAATTATGCATATTCATCCTGGGGCTTGAACTCTAGCAAGTACAGTACAAAGACATTCTGGCCAAAACCCGGCATCACCTGCCAAGAAGCTCAAAGTTGGCTGCAAATGGATTGTTCCACAAGACAAAGATCCCAAGCATTTCTCAACATCAAAAAAAAGTAGTAGTATTATTCTGTACGTCTGTTAGTGATATTCCCATTTCTGGTAGGATATGGTTGGATTTAAAAAAAAAATAGAATAAATGCGATTTGTAATCTTATTTTTTTATTTATTGGTATGCTACTTTGGTCCTTGTGGTTTTAGAGAGAATGTCTAAACGTCCTAGATGTTAAAGCATGAGATAAGCAACGGAATGAAAGCAAAAATGTGAATGTTTCATTTCCAGTGTTCACTGTGTCCTTGACTCTGATCAGATTTTTGAACACATTTTCTCTCTTTGTTTTTCCAAAGTCTTTGCAGCTCAGTCTGCTTTGAAAAAGTCCAAGGTTTCTCTGATGGGCACGATTGTGTGTGTGTGTGTGTGTGTGTGTGTGCGTGCGCGTGTGTGTGAGTATGTGTGTGTGCATGCATACATGTGTGACTATGTATGCATGTGCATGCATGCAGGCGTGTGTGTGTGTGCGTGCGTATGTGTGCATGTGTGCCCGCTTGTGTGAGTAAGTGTGTGTGTGTGTGTGTGTGTGTGCGTGTTGAGTTGGAAGCTCTCTGTAGCTCTTGAAATCTAGGAATAATAGCTCACACCTTCAGCTCTCTCCTGCCCCTCCACCTTGTCCTCTAAAGCACTTTTCTGAGAGCTTGTGGTGGCCCTGTGTTTAGCCTGGTTTCAGATGGCAGAGAGTAAAATCTTTAAATCAATTTTAAAAGAGTTAAAATAAATGTAATCTTTCACGTTTTTATTGATTAGAAATGGGTCTGATTGCTAGTATGTGCTGAAGGTATTGGCTTTGAACCAATAATTTTTCCAGGCTGTCTTACAACCTGTCACTATTCAGCTGTGTGTGAATTGAATGTGTTAAAACTGAAGGCTTAGTATTGAATCTGAAGCGGAGGGAACTTTATTGATGCATTATTTTCTAGCCGAGTAGCGAATAACATTACCAATGCTGGGGCGTTGGATCACCATAAATCAAAAAGGCAAGTGTAATGTAATGTGGCAATATCATGCCTGCCATATAAAAGAAATTTGAATTGCAGGGTAAAGAAAAAAAAATTAAATATACTTAAAGCATTTATGTTTTATGCATTTCAGTTTCTTTTTTTCCATTTGTGCGCTCCCGGTCTTTCTGTCTGGCTGGCGGCATCTCGGGGCCTTGCCGTATTTCATGCCATCGGTGTGTCCTTTCCGTGACATGGACAAGTAATTTAGGATGGGTGATCATGCATGACAATTTAATTAGCTCGCTTATTAATCCGGTGCGCCCCTGGTTGGGATTTGCGCTGACGGGGACCCCCAGCCGTTACCGACACGTCGTTTTGACCGACTTTGAGGAGCCTGCTGGAAACCAACTGATCATTTTCTAACCAGAAGTTTTTATTTACATTTTTTTTTTTTTTTTAAAGAAAAATGCTGATCCAGGCTCCAGCTCTTCCCAAAATCACCCAGAGGTGTAACACCATGCACCGCCAGGCACCGCCAGGTGCAGTTTGGTTAATAATCTTCGCATTATAATTATCGCTGGTTGTTCTGCAGTTAAAGGGCATAATTATTTCATTGTTAAATTCATATTTAAAAAATAATAATAATTTCTTAAAAAATAGTTCACATTTTCCTGAAAAACAGTGTTATGTTGTATGTTTCGTGAAGAACGCCCAAATTAATGTGAAGCGTACGAGTAGCAGAAAGAAAGGTGGCAGGGGAGAGGGAGATGCTTCAAAGGGCTGTCTCTGCTTCAACACTGGCGCCTTGATTCCTCTGGGTTTGCTGCCATTCAAAACTACACAGCCGATGGGGGAGGGGTAGAAAGGGGGGGTGGAAGTGTGTGTTGGGGGGGGAGCGGGGGGGTTCGGGGGTGAAATCTGTCACCCAAGATGAGAGCGGAGGAGCCCATCTTGCATTCCCAACCGGGAGGTAATTATTCCCCCCCCCCCCCCCCAAACGCCCTCGCCCGCTCCCAGCATGCCATGGAGAGATTCCTACCCGTCTCCCCGCCCAAATCTGTCTCTGGGAAGTGAAGGGCGCGAAGGCTGTTCTGTTGGCCAACTCTCATAAAATTGATGCGATTCATTATTGATTTGCAAAGCTTCCTGAGTGGCGGCTGGAAATGGGGGGTGGGGGGGTAATCTAGAAGGGCTTTAAGGCCAAAAGGGGTTTTTTTCTTGCTCGCGCTATAAGGAACTGGTTCGAAACGGCTTCAGGCCCAAATTGAATTAGATCCCTGTGCAGAAAAAGGGTAATATTTATGCTTGTCTCAGAATTATGTTTTTTTTTTAAATATTAAAAAAAATATATATTTTTTAAAGTGAAACTTTGCAGGTCACAGCAGCCATTTAGAATTCTGTGTGATATTTTGCAGTTTTCTGATATTTTATGTCTGTGAGGAATGTAGTATTCAACAAATAAAGATGTTTTCTCCTGCCCATGACCACTGCTGTGGTGTTGTAATGTAGAGTAAATAGGGTCTGCTGTTGGCAGGAAAACAAAAAAATCTTCAGGTTCAGCTTGCTGGTGAAAATTGTTGTGTTCCATTTGAACAGTAATTAACAAGCCATTGTGCAGATCTAATTGCTCTGTTTGTTTAAGGAAAACTCCAAACAAGCTGGTCTGGCTTTGATGTATCAAAGGAGTGTAGTAGAATATTTACTGTGTGCAAATCTGTTTGACGTAGTATTTGCTGGTTTTTATTTTTATTTTTTTTGGCACAGGGCAATGAGATAGAAACAGCAGCTTCTCTTATCATGTTCCTGTGAGAAATGCTTAGAAAAGATGAATGTTCTGTACACTACAGGTGGCCTGCTACACCTGGAATAAGAATGTGATTAGTTGCCTTAAAAGGGGACCTTTTTTTAGCTCAATAAGCTAGTTATATCTCTTATTGTACTGAGCTCCTAGTCTTTAGGATTTAAACATTTCAGATTTAATCTGCAAAATCTACAAAATCAATTGATTTTAAGTTCAGGAAATCTGTGTATTTGTTATCTTTTATTCGTGCATTCGGCAGGGCTGGGTCAATGATTGAGCAAACCTCTGGAATGTTAAAAATGAGATATTCAGACTGGTAGGGTGGTGCATAACAGTACAGCCCTCAGAAAAGTCAGAGAATTCTTTGCAGTGTGCTGTAAAATGCCATCATATTGAACGTATGACGAGCTACATTAGGTTAAATTTTTGCCTCTGCAATAAACGTACACAACACAGATCAATGAAATTGATTTGGTCCCAGGTCTAAATTGTTCTGTCTGGTGTGACTCTGAAGGACTGGGGGAACACAAAAGGATTTTGAGGGAACCCTTTTCATTTTTATCTTGTGATCAATATTCTCTTCATTCCAATATCAGCTGCAAAACGGCTCTTTTTAGCATACTCATGTAACAGGCTTTTCTCAGTGTAAGGCTTCACTCGCAGAGCGTCTGGGCATTTAAATAACCCTTCTCTCTCCTCATGAATGTTTTATTTCCCATGTAGTATTATAGCTTTAATTACCTCCACTTCCTACCGGCTCTGCTGGGTATTAATCTCCCCGTGCGTTTATAATCCCAGGGTCAATGGACTCTCACGCAGGAAATGCCGGATCATGCACAGCTCGCAGTACGAGTGGGGGATGCCAGTTCAAATCCACTAGGGTGGTCGCTTAGTGTAATCTGCTGCGGGAAAAAGGCGCTTGTGAACTCTCAGATTAATGGCTGTGCTACAGATTCACAGCGCTCAGATGAATGGCTGCGTTTTCAGTTTTCGGTTAATGAATTATAAGCACAGCCTTTCACTGAGCAGGAGAAAATATTACCTGGTAATGGCGAATACTGTCTAACCTAAGCACAGGTACTGTATCTTTTTTCCCCTAAAAGCAACTGCTTGCCTTGTTTACTTTGATAGGTGGGCTGTGTATAATGTTTTAAAATACATTTTATATTTTTTTACTCAGCTGTGCAGGGGTGTCTGAGTGAGGAGTTTAAATTCTTCACCCTTATTGACCTCGTTCTCTTCCCCCCCTGAGTGTGACAGAGCGTCCCGCTGGGCTGATCTACACCTTGCGGTTCCAAGTTCTACACGGATGGTAACATTTTACTGCACGGTGCGGGGAAAAAGAAGTCTTGCTTGTTTGTATGAGGCCTCAGGAGACAAAAGCAAACAGACCTGCCTTCCCCTTGCAGTCAGTGGACCAGAGCAGTGTAGTGATTTTAGGGCAGTGATTCATTGAGTGGGGGGGGTGGGGGTGGGGGGGGGGGGATCGGTGTCAGGTCAGTACAGTTCAGAGCTCCCCGGTGTGGGTGAAGTTCTTAAGTAGCGATTTTTCAAACTTTTCTCTCACCTGCAGACGCACTGGTCGCCACGGTTTTTGGAAGGGTCCGAAGCCAAAGTATTTTTCAGAAAAATATGGGAGATTTGAGTGTTATTTTCACTGCTGCTGCTGAAGGCTGCCCAGAATAATACAACAGTATGTTTTACAAGAACATTAATGGAAAACAGCCCAAAATAATGAAAGAGTTTGAAAGAAAAGGGAGATTTGATATGATAATAACTCCTGCTTGATTCCTACCCAGTGTATGCAATTTTACAATCTTACAAGTTTACCTTTCCACATTGCTAAAATTCACTTAATAACAGGGGCATTAATTTCTGAATCGTTCAGAATATACAAAAAATAAAATAAAAAAACCATTATGTGCCCATCAAGGACTGCGCTGCGCAGATGTAAAAAACGAAAAACAATTCTGGTCTTAATGGTTCTCTCTGCTTCAGTATACGTAACTCTAGCCGTGTGTATTCCTGGCACAGAGCATTGTCAGAAGAGCTGTAAAAAAATAAATTAAATAAAAATAGACGCGCTACGCAACAGCGGCCCTCCCCAAGTCTTCCCCAGTCGTTCCAGCGGTCTCTCTGGAGATGGGGCGGGAGGGGTTAGCGGGTGGGGGGGGAAGGGAGTGGGGGGGTTAGGGTTAGCGGGATGGGGGGGGATTAGGGTTAGCGGGACGGAGGGGGAAGGGAGTGGGGGGGTTAGGGTTAGCGGGATGGGGGGAATTAGGGTTAGGGGGATGGGGGTGGACGGGGGGGGAAGGGAGTGGGGGGGTTAGGGTTAGTGGGATGGGGGGGATTAGGGTTAGGGGGATGGGGGTGGACGGGGGGGAAGGGAGTGGGGGGGTTAGGGTTAGCGGGATGGGGGGCGGCGGGGGGAGGGAGTGGGGGGGTTAGGGTTAGCGGGGGGGGGTTAGCGGGATGGGGGGGCAGGGGGGGAAGGGAGTGGGGGGGTTAGGGTTAGTGGGGGGGGTTAGCGGGATGGGGGGGCAGGGGGAGGAAGGGAGTGGAGGGGTTAGGGTTAGTGGGATGGGGGGGGTGCGGGTGGCGGGGGGGGTTAGGGTTAGTGGGATGAGGGGTGGGGCAGGCGGGGGGGTTAGGGTTAGTGGGATGGGGGGGGGGGGGGGGACCAGCTCTCCTGCGCGTCAGCCAACGCCGTAATTCATCTGTAAGGAAACTCGCTAAGCACCCTGGGGGATTCTTGTCCGCTGAATCAGAATTCATCAAGTGGAAACCCTCAACGTGCGTCTGCTAGCTGTATCTCGTATCTAGTTTATAACGAGGAAAATTGACGCAATTAAAGGTATTAGCGCCGGCTAGGGACCCTGAAAGGAAACTAAAAAACCGACAGTGCAGGTATTTATCCTGTTTGAATACATCAGGAGCATGATGTGTTTATCCACCTGTGGGCTGACTGCATGCGTTTGATAGACTAAGCTACTGATGTTTTCGCCAAGAGTCAAGTTGGGTAGCAGCTTGGGCTTGTATACTGGTCCCAGTTACTCCTAGCCTGGGTATGATGTGATGTGCTGGTGAAACTTTACCTGCAATCAGAAGGTTGCAGGTTTGAACTGCGCACCTCTACAGTAATAACCCAGCTGTAGGAACAGATAATATGCAAAAAAAAAAAAAAGAAGCACCCTCTGCCAGCCGTGGATATGAACATCTGCTGTGCACATAAATAAATAAGGCCAGTGTCCGTAAGGTCTAACCCCCTTAAAATAACTGTTTCAGAGCATCAGTGCATGGGTCTGTGGAGGAAACTGGTCTGTGCTTCGCAGGTGCTGAAAACAGTATATCATGGGCCTCGCTGTACAGAGAGTCCTGGGACAGGTACAGCCGGTTTAGGAGAGGAGCTGAGCTGCAGCCACTCTTCTTGCGATTTTATGAGGTGTACCTCTGTGCTACTTTAGTTTAGGAATATCTTCCCTTTGTCACCTGGTACCCCATGCAGTATCTTTAAAGGGCAGCTAACAAGATTCATTGTGAAAATGAGGACTTTAAACAAGCAAACCAATCCCAGTCAGTTTAACGTAGTCCTGATTTTGAAATGCGACATACATTTTATGCGACATACATCTACAGATCTGGAAATCTGCTGTGGTGCTTCTCTTCTTGTGTTAGGGTACAGCATCCCTCCCCCCATGGAAAGCACACTCCCCCAAAAGACTCATTTCAGAGCCCCTGGCTATTTTACTACAGGCCACAGAGTACTTACAGGAGAGATAACATTAAACAGATGACAGGCATATTTCTGTGTGACAACTGATTGGCTGATTGGCTCCTGGCACACTGCTGGGTGAAGATAAAGCACCGGTGAGTTAGGAAACCCCAGGCATTGTAAACCTAACATACCCCTCTTAGGACAAAGCCGACTGCATCCGGCTATAGGTGAACCCGTAGACGTTCATTTAATGACACAGTCAGGACAGTCGGGCCTTGGATGGATTTTAAGGCTGCGGACCCAAGCCTGCGCTCGTAGCAAGCCGATTCATCGCCTTGGGGGCCCGAAGCGGCTTGTTTTAAAGGCTGTGTTAATGACACAATGGATGATTTAATGAATAAATGACAGGAACGGATGATGAAGATGAACTGAAGATGAGGCCAGGAGGAAGCACAGGGAAACATGTCCTCCACTACATAATTAAATGTCCTTTGTGCTATAATTGAATCCATTATCTCTCAGCCAATCAAAGTCTGCGTATTATCACACGCGTCATTGATGTGGGTGATCTAATAGGGCTTTAAACCTCATGGCAAGAACCTGGAATGAAAGCTAAACGTTCAGTACAGACGTTTTTGACTCCTGCTGCTATGTCTTTGTTTCCTCACTGATGGAGAAAGTTCAAAAGATTTTAGCAAGCAAAAAAAACCAAAACAAAACAAAAAAAACTTCAGTGCTTTGCTATACCTCTGATTTTAAAAAGCCATCTAGGGGTTTTGTCTGAAGTGAATGTACCCACAGGACGGATTAGGCGGGAAAACGAAGACCAAGCATTCAGCAGTCGCTCGTATATGTGTGAGTTAGGGTTGCCAAGCCTTCCACTTCCCATAATTCCATTGTGAAATACCCTTACACTGTTGTCGATGGTGGATACACTCATTAGATACAATTGTGCTTGGACATAATCTTATGTTAGAACTAAGTAAATGTTCTGCTAAGGTAAATAATTGTATGTTTTTTTTTTTTGAAGATACCTTTTTGTATTTTTGTGGTTATGTTGTCTGACAGATGCACAAAACCATTATAGCAAATGACACAGCTGCTGTTCCATCTTTTGAAAGTGCACGGGGTTACATTTAAGTGCTCAGGAGATGGACAGCAATTTTCTTCCCCCCCCCCCCACTTGAAATTTTTTCAGAGTCACCCGGCACGCCGAGTGTGGCTCACCTCTAGTGGAGTGAAATAAAAATTGGCGTGGAAATGGAAAAGCTGTTTGCCTAAGCAGCTGAGATCTGAATTAAGATGCCACCGCCATCAGCTGAGAGAGGTGGAAACCCACGGAGCCCCAACGCATAATTGATTCCAGGAAGGAAATGGAATATTTGCCGTGGAAACCGCTCAAAAATGTTTTTTTTTTTTTAAAAATCGTGTCCGTTCCTACGGTTAGGGCCTTGTTTGCCTGTGTGGTCTGCATCAATTCCAGAACAGCCTCGGGGGGCTGAGTTACCTCAGTACATGTGTAAATAACACACTCGCTTCTGCGAACAGGGGATTTGTGGTCCATCGGAGGATGGGGGGTAATTCGCTCCGGTGTGTGAGACAGACACGGTTAATTCCTGCCATTGTCCACAGAGATTTTGAATACTGAGGCTTTTGTTCTGGCTGCTCGTTAGCGCTCAGTGTAAATGGGACAAGCGGTGTGGGTGAAGATGCTGGAACGTTTGTGTTCTTTTTCTTTAATCTGCGAACGAGTTGAACTTTCCCATAGATACCGCATTGTGTTTCATTTCACAGAAGCAAATTGTAAACACGGTAATCATTACGTTGAAGTGAACAGGTGTGAGAGGGACAAAGTGTAGCCATTATCTTTTCAAATTTACCAATGTTTTACCCGCCTCTTTCTGAGTTGACTCTTTGCATCATCTGTTGCCACCTGCATCCACTGAGGGAGCACGGAGGATAAGTGTACGCATCACTACACCACGCTTGCGCTGGACTCTGAGCCTGTTTTACGCACTGTAAACCCCCATAGGGCGCTACAGGAGAGCTGGACCCCATTAGACGAAAGGGCCATCTATCACGCGGGACGGCTCGTAGTCTTTAGGCACCTGGTGGTGAGTGCTTGGGATGGTGTTTTCGCGGTCATAACCGGAGAGTCCGTGGGAGACTCAGGGCTACCCTGCCCTGGTGTGACAAAGCCAGGAGTGTGTCCTGTCTGTTTCATGCCACTCGCCTACTTCACAACTCTGCTTGAACCCGGAAGTAATTCGGCACCTTCACTGATAGCCATTTCCTTTTATGGCTTTTCACCACTCTGTAGGGCACTCTCAATCTAGGACTGATCTTATCACTTATGTCCTTCTATCTTGTTCCTCTAGAACATTCATGCTCTTGAGGAACAAGATAGTCCGGCACCTATATTGCACTTGTATCGTTATCTTGATGTTGTAGCTCACTGTCATTGCCTCCTAGTTTGACTTAGCATAATTGTCTGACCTAGCCTATGCTATTACTGTGTGAGCTGGACTCAACGTGTTCATGGCTATGGATAACTGTTGTGTGTAGTACCTTATCGGACCTGTGTTTTGTAGTGGTTCCAGTGACCTTCGGTATACACTTACTGTATGTCGCTTTGGATAAAAGCGTCTGCCAAATACATGGAATGGAATGTAGTGACAAGGTGTCTGGCCTCAACACCAGCACAGCAATTTTACAGTGCGGTCATTGTGGAGGCTGGCATAGTTTCATCATATAGAATGGAATAAAGAACAATTTTTTTCCATCTCCCAGCATCGCTTATAGTAATGCATTTAAGGAGGTGCCATGTTAGAGTAGAGGCTTTGATCCAGTGGTTGTATTATGGGTCTTTGTGCAAGCCAGATTTACTGATTCCCTTAATAATGTATGTATATAACCTGCACTGTTTCATTGAGATTCACAAGGCAATCAAAGTGACTTATAACAACTGCGCCAGATTGTGGGGAAACAAGGAGAGGTGCGGAGACCATCGTGCATTACAGCTGCTGATTAAGGAAATGACCTTCGAATTCAGAGCGCATAAACACTTCCAAACGCGGTGAAAGCGTAAATATTCATTCAGACGGACCGAAAACTGCTTTTCAAAGCATTTTTATGGCTTTTTTTCTTCTTCTTTTAACAGCAGTAAATTTTGCACGTTAACTTTCCCTGTGTGCACTCAGTTAACATAGGAATGAATTGAGATGGAGGTCGGGTTGCCCTTTCGAAATGCTCACCGTCTAATAATCGGTCAAGCTGACTGTGGAGCGCCCCTCACCACAGTGTTGTACTGAAGAAGATGGGTGCAAATGTAAGTGTTCAGTACTGGCTGGATTGTGTTGGGAAGTGAAGGATGTGATTGTAAGTGTTCAGTACTGGCTTGGTTGTGTAGAGAAGTGGAGGATGTGGTTGTACGTGTTCAGTACTGGCCTTACTGTGTAGAGAAGCGGAGGATGTAATTGTAAGTGCTCTCTCTCTCTCTATCTCTCACTCTCTCTCACTCTCTTTGTTCAGCGTGGTGTGTGTCAGCTGAAAGGCTGGATCCTCTGCCTGCTCTCCCCTCCTCCTATCTGCTGACTGGGAGGAGAGGGGAGGTGTCTGTGTGTGTGTTTGATGTTGACTAGTGTGAGCGTGTGCATGTGTGTGCACATGTGGGTGTGTCTGTGCGTGTGCTTCTCTGTGTGCGCGCGTGCCTGCGTGTCTGTCAGTGTGCATGCACATGCGTGTGTGTGTGCGTGTGTGCATGCGCGTGTGTGTGGATCCCCTCCAGGGACAGGCCTGTTCATTATTCTTCCTAAGAGGACCATTAAAATTTCATCAGCGCGGCGCATATTCCTCTCCGAGCGGGTGGGGGAAGTTGTGTGTTGGGGGGGGGGGGGGGGGTTGGGGCGAAGGGGTGAGGGGGGGGGGTGTTTCTGTGCCTATCGCTCTTGCCCGAGGTGCGCTCTGTGGAGGAGTGCACTGGCAGGGATTGCTGGAGTAACGAAAGCTAACCCCCACCTCCGCGTACCCCCCTCCCCCCTACCCCCCCCCCCCCCCCACCTCCGCGTACCCCCCCACCCCCACCCCCCCCGGGCGCGTCTCTCCCCGATGCTATCGCTCTGTCGCTATCGCGTGGCGGTGCTCTGCTCTGCCTGAGACAGAGAGCTCTTCTCACGTGAGGGGTTCATAAGGCGCAAGTGGATTTCCGCGATAAACATCTCTCTGGGTTCACTGAGGAAGACACCTGCCGGAGTCCTGCTGTACAGCGCGTGTGAGAACAAGCTGTGTGTGTGTGTGTGTGTGTCTGTGTCTGTGTGTGTGTGTGTGTGTGTGTGTGTGTACGTAGCAGACCAATACTTTGTGAATTTAGCACCAGTCTTGATGGGTGAAGTATAAGGACATTTTCTTTTGCATTATGATTGTTTTCTCTGAACTGTAATGGACTTCATTTGTCAAAAAAACTTTTCCCATTATTTTGCCTGAGGGCTGCTGAGCTTTTTTTTTTTTTTAAATATAAAATTGCCATGAAAATACAAAATGTTTTCCTCTGATCTGAAACTATGTCTGGAAAAAAGAAAAAACATACATTCTTCTTTCAGACTGTGCTTTGCTCCACTTCCAGCTGTTTGATATATTTTCCCCATCTCACAAAACCTACCTGGCGCTTCTTAAATATCAGTTTTCATGGCTTGGTTCTGCTTTTCTTCTTATCAGCCGGTCTGCAGGGTGCCTCCTGCAAGAGGCTGGTAGCAGGCACTGCATCTAATTGAACAAAAAGGACTGACTTGTCTGCCCTTGAATGTAATCAAACGCATGCTCCGCATTGCTTCACTGCCTCACAGATGAGTCTGGCTCTTAACAGGGGCCAAATCTAGAACTTTCTGACAGTCAGTAGCTGCCGATTGCTGCGCCCGTCTGATATTTCAATGGCGCTCTCTTTCTTGTCACCACCATTTTTTATGCGGTGCTTTTGTGGCATGCGTTTGTATTCTGACTCCAGGCTTCATGCACTGATGCAAATAAATACACTGGAAGCATAATTCAATGAGCATTATAGTAATTACAGGCACTAACTATGTCAAAGTGCCACATACGTATGACCTCAGTATTTATGAGGTACACACCAGCTGAATCTGACACAGTACGCATGCACGCGCGCACACACACACACACACGCGCACACACACACACAGGCACAGACACACAGACATACATGCACATGCACACATATACACACACAGGCACAGACATACACGCACACACGTACACACATGCACACACACACTGACGTGCAGTGAAGTACTATTCCGGAGTCGCACGCTTGAATCTGTGATTGATTGTATCTGCAGATCCCATGTGTGCAGTGTTAGCGGAGGGAGTGGGGAGGGGGGGAGGGGGGGGACGGAGGGAGTGAGAGAGGGGGAGACGGAGGGGACGTAAATCGCAGGCGGCGTAGTGGAACTTCCTGGCTGACCTTCTATGCTCAGAGCCGGTTCAGACCCGAGCAAACGAGCACAGAGACCCCAGGGTCCCTGCCCCGCAGGCCATCCTATCGTCTGCAGAGCTGACTTGGATGAATTGGCGGGTTGGGGGATTGGGGGGGTGGGGGCGATGGTGATACTCCCGTCTGTAGACTTAAGGCTAGCTGTGGGGCCTCACCCCTGCGCACGGTGTAGTGTGATGTCTTTTCAGGAATCTGATTAAAAAACTTCAAAAGTTTTAATTGATGTTACATTATCGTTCTTATCTTTTGACTGAGGTCTTAGTCATTTATAGAGATTAATTTAATGTTTTTTTAAATTTTGCGTTTTGTAAATGACATGGGTTTTCATCGTTCATTTCATTTGCCTGTAAGGTCGGCACTCTTGGGGGAAAAAGAGGGCACCGATCCCTCAGTGTGTCTTTGAGCACTACATTAAATAAAGGCTGATTTTCACGGCGCCGCATGAACGCCACACAACACCAGGTCACTGAGCTTTCCCCATAAACCTGTAGGTCTCTGCGGGCCTTTATTTGTGAGCCCGTCCTCCAGGCGACCGCTAATTGGAGCCCCGCTTCGTTAACATGTGCTGCCTTAAACAGGGCACTTAATCAGGGAGCCCAGATGCACACTACTGACCTTTAAATTGGCTTAATCGCTCCATTGGCATCTTTTCGCTTTGTTGCTCATGACAACGTGTGCTGTGGCTGCGCTGGCCTGCTGTCTGAGTGTTTCCCGAACCTTTTTCCTTCCGCGACTCAGTTCCCAAACTTACAGAATCTCCTGGCGCGCCCCTGTCAGTCAGCCAGCGATGTGCTGACGTTGATGTGACATGTCAACAGTTAGGCCTAAATGTACTTTTGGGGGTTTTTAATGAAGTGATATGCATTTTAATGGCATTTTATTTTAGATTTTGTGAAGGGGATTTAATCATTTAAGTTCAAAAAAAAAAAAAAAATTCATTTGAACTTTTAAGTGTTTTTGAAAGGATTTTTCACACTGTATACCTGACCTGTCCTGATGGCACACCAGGTTGGGAAACGCTGGGTTAAGTAGCAGAGTACATTTAACAAGTTACCTACCCTGAAACTGAGCTGGTGACCATGTGTGTGAAACCCTGGTGTACAGACCTACAGGCCCTAGAATGAACTTGTTATGCAGATGACACACAACTCTTCTTTTCGTTCCCCCCCTCGGCCACACAGGTCAATGATAAGATCTCTTCCTGCCTGGCTGACATCTCCACCTGGATGGCTAGCCACCATCTGAAGCTCAACCTCAACAAAACTGAGCTGCTCTTCTTCCCGTGCAAGACCTCCTTACTTCGTGAGCTCTCAATCACGGTTGATGGCACCACAGTGACTGCCTCTCACTCTGCCAAGAGCTTGGGGGTGGTCCTGGATGACCAACTGGACCTCAAGGAGCACATCAAGGCAACATCACGGTCCTGCAGATTCCTTCTGTACAACATCAGAAGGATTCGACCATACCTGACGACGCACTCCACCCAGCTGCTCGTCCAGGCTACGGTGACCTCTCGCCTTGATTACTGCAACTCTCTCCTTGCAAGCCTGCCAGCTTGTGCCATACAGCCACTTCAGATGATTCAGAATGCCGCTGCCCGACTCATCTACAACCTTCCCAAATTCTCCCATGTCACTCCTCTGCTGCGATCACTCTGCTGCGTCGCCGCCAGGATCCGGTTCAAAACCCTGACCCTTGCCTACACTGCTGCCAACAGGACAGCCCCCATCTACTTGCAGGACATGATTCGCTTCTACGTGCCTGCTCGACCACTCCGCTCCGCGGAAGCAGGGCGCCTAGTAACCCCTCCCACCCGCCCAAAGGGATCACAGAGCTTCTCCACCCTAGCTCCCCAGTGGTGGAACGAACTTCCCGTCCCTCTCCGAACCTCCCCCTCACTACCCATCTTCCGCCGTGGCCTGAAGACTCATCTCTTCAGACTATACCTAGATTAACCACCACCATGCTGTATATTTCACTCTTTAATTAAACCCCCCCCCCCCCCCCCCTTTTCATGTCACTTGTATTTGTCTTTGTCCTAATACTGTAGCTTATTCTTCTGCCTAGTTGGCTTTGCAGAGGTTAGGTTAGAATAGTGTTCAGTGTGTGAACTGTGTTCTTAGCTAGAAATAGCTGTACAAATTAAGTATTATACCTTTCTGAACTTGTGTTCAGCAGTTGCCTACGACCATGATATGCACTTTTTGTACGTCGCTTTGGATAAAAGCGTCTGCGAAATAAATGTAATGTAATGTAATGAACTTGGAAGAGAAAGTGTTAATGTCCTCTGTATCATGTGTAATTAACAAGAACTCAATTACCTGTCCCATGGTTGAGTGCTGATATTTCCTAGTAACAGGACAATAATGAGTAGACTGACTGGGGCTTCACCTGAGGACAGAGAGCATCAACAAATGTGCAGCCAAAATGCTGTAGCATTACTCAGTCTTTCTAACTGAGCCCCATACTAGGGAGGAACATCAGAGACCGTTCTTGGAGTGTTTGTTGAAATTGCTTTTCACAGTTAGTGAACTTTGGAATATCTTGGGTTTCGTATAATGGGACAGAACCTTTCTCCAACCTCCTGGAGGCACAGTATTTAAATGAGACATAAATTGAAGTGAAATTCTGAAACCTTAGGTATTGGTGACTGCTGTGGTTTAATGCCTGCATATATCTTCGCTAATGAAACGCATAAATAAGGTATTCTGACAGTGCGAGGACAGGTCATAAATCAGAGTAGCAATGCGATGACCCTCCTGTGACCTTTGACCCCCCCAGTCAGGTCAGTTTAGAGAGAAGACCAGAGATTTAGTAGCTGCTGGTTAAATGGTAGAGCACCATGACCCCCCCCCCCCACTCTTTAACAGCTCATGGCATCAAAAACAGATTTCATAGCATAAAATATATTGTCGGTATTTTAGGTATTCCTTTAAACGGGCTTTTCAGACACCAGTGCATTCCCCATGTTAGCCTGTAATGAGATTCTATCTTTAATCCCAACTCGACGTTATGGGATTACGCGCGGCATACTGGGCAGGTGGTGAGGAATGAAGATCTGTGTGTGTGTGTGTGTGTGTGTGTGTATGTGTGTGTGTGTGTGTGTGTGTGTGTGTATATATGTGTGTGTGTGTGTGTGTGTGTGTATGTGCAGTGGCGGTGTAGTGTGGGAGTTGTGATCTCAGTGTAACTCTGTCATTGCGCTTCTGCGGTCTCGGCAAACGGAAGCGGATTTTGAGCCGTCGCGTCTCCGCTGATGGGCCGGACGGCGGGAGAAGAGGATTGTGGGACGGCATGTTGTAATGCGTTGCCGGGGGGACGACACGGCTGTTCGTCACGGCGACGGGGCCCGGCGAGACGAGCGCTGAGCGAGTGAACGAGCGCGTGGGGGAATCCGGATCTGCTCCGTTGAGACGGGCTCGGGACGAGGAAGGGATGGGGCGAGGGGGGCGGGGGGGTGGCTAGGCCTGGGCCCGGGCCCGACTCCAAACCGTGTAAGCCGATCCCTTTTTGAGCTCCGCAAAACGCCATGACTGTGTGGCCATGCCTCTGGGTGTGTAGACCCTACAGTACTCCCGTTTGGTGTCCCTGGTTTCACTTTGCCATATAAGACCGCTGTGCCATCGCCAATATGGATGTCCAAGCAAAGAAACGTATGAGCTCAGTGTTTTAGGAAAGGTCAGAACATGCAGGCAAACACCCCCGCTTTTCATTAGGAGAGAGATGGAACAGTGCAAAGTCCCTATTGTGAATTTATTTATTTATTTATCTTTTAGCCCCAAGGGTGGGTGGGTGGGGGAAGGGGGGGGGGGGTGTGTTTCCAAGGGGGGGGGGGGTTACTATATTTTGGTAGGGAGGAAGGGGGGAAGTTTTACTGTATTTGTCCCATGTTTGTTTTCTTATGAAAAAAACAAAAAACAAATGATCACAAAAACAGGATGGAAAATGGAAAAAATGACCCCGTTTTGTTGTGTTTGATTAAACGAGCGTTCGGCTGGACCGCGGGTGTACCCTCTGCTCCCATTTGCTGATTACCGCATCACGCTTTACCTGCAGCCCCTAGCTAGTTTCCCCGTCAGTTACCGTGACAACAGGGAAGCCGGGGTCATTTTTGGCTTTGTGAGTGTGTGTTTTTTTTTTTTTTTTTTTTTTTTTTTCTTGCAGGCAGTACCAATCAGGCCCTCATTAAGAGAGATTTGCTGAAAATCCTTTTAGGGCCCCTTTGCGAGGAAGTGGAAGGCGCACGATGGCTGAGAATGAACTTGAGAGCGCCGCCATTATCCGCTGTTTGCTTCGATTTTTCCCCCCTTTTTTGCTGCAGAGCGCTACGTGCAATATTGTGATCGCTTCTTTCCTCTGTGTCATGACACAGCCTGTGGTTTCTTGTAGTCTTCCAGTGTGCTGATATTATTACCGGACTGTTTTGTCGCTTTGTGTCTTCACACAGTACATGTTTCTGCCTCCTACCGCACCGTTTTTAAAAATTTTTTTTTAAACCTCAATTCATTTCATTTAGTGCGGTTAAGGATTTTCTTAAGAAAAGGTCTGAAGAATAACCTAACGCTCCTCGTATTGTACAAAGCCTTGGAAAATGTACAAAGAAAGAAGTTCCACTTAAAGTGGACGGTACACGAGGACAGAGGTGTATCTCTTTATTATCGAAGCGTGAAGGTTTTGGAGCAGGTTGCTGAATTGGTTCTGCTGGGATTAAGACGGGCCCACAGTGCCGGTCGGTCAGCGTAGCAGGTCGGGCCAATTAGTGAGAGGGGCAGACTGGGTCCACAGCAGAAAGGGTCTGGTGTGAGGCTGCCTTCCTCCCTGTGGGCACCACCTATGGTGCACAGAGTTCTATGGTTATTTCAGGACCTCCACCCCCGCCCCCCCCCACTCCCCCCCCCCAACCCCCCAATCCTCAGCATCAGTCTACTTTCAGCATTGACTCTGACTCTGTCATATTTACCCAGATCCCACATCATGCTGCTGTCAAAAAATGCCTCTCAGAACACGCCCGTGTTTGTGTGACATACGGTTGACTGTACCGGTCTGTGTGTGTCTGTGTTTGTTTGTGTTAACGCTTCTGTTGCCTTTCCTGTTCGCCTCTCTTGTCTGTCACGGCTTGCCGCAATCGTGGTCTCTCTGTTGTCTCTGCTCGGATTCCTCACCATGGTAACCCTCCCCTGCCCGTGTTCCGAAGCTTCCCAAGCCGAGCTGGTCTGCGCATAAATATTTTCGGATGCCGTGCTCCTCAGAGTTAGAGTTCTGAATAACGGGGTAAGGCCGAACGTAAGATTTGAAAACGGCAGTTGACGGTGTAACTGCCATTGACATTGAATCAGTGAATGAGCACGTTTAAAAGCCCCTTTCAGAGCTTGTGGCCATGAAAACTGAAAAAAGCTGTTTAAAATTGTGCTTTATTTATTAAAAACAGTACCTGAGCAACTAAGGTTGTTAAACATTTAGAGGGATGTTTTTTTTTTTATATTTCAGTTTTTGTGTTTTCTTTCAATTGGCACAGACAGTTTTTGTGTGTGCTGAAGGATGTTTGAAGCAGAAATTTATGATGACTTGCCAAGATTACAATGGTTGGTATGCAGGGACATCAACAAGATTGTGGATTAAAGGGAGAAGATCCACTTGAAGTAGCTCCAAGCAGCTTGTACAGCAGCATTTCAGTGTTCCTTAGGTAGCATTTACCAATAAGGCTAACCTTTTAAACCCGGTGTTAGTAAATACAGCATGTGCAGTATGCATGACATCTAATGAAATCTCTTTAATCACCATGAAACAAATCAGAATATACTGTAGCATCCCACCAAATACCAGAACTATTTATTCACGGTATTAAAATAAAGAAAGGTTTCAAAGAAGTTACGATTTGCCTTAAGGTCGACAATTAATGGTTTGCCATCAGCTATTCTAGGAAGCCTTAAGTTTTGCCCATATAACTGGCCTTTAAACAGGCTCCATGGTATGTATGATGTCACCAACTTAGTTTCATGACTCCATGATCTCCTTGTGTTTCTGCATTTTTACCCAGAATCCCTGTGTTAGAATTCATTACTTCACGGGCCATTTTAATAAACAATTTATTGTTCGCGAGATTACCCTAATATTTGTGTGTCTGCGTTAGAGGGGGAAACAGCTGACCTGTTTTCACTGCTGATTATATGATGATTATGCGTTAGCAGAATGTTTCACACCAGTATGGTCTGTGTTGAGCACATGCATGGTCCTGCAGAACAGAACTTACAAACACTTTTCAAATTCAGGGTAAATATTAGTCAGTTCAGTTTAGCCAGACACAATATAATACATGAGCTGTGATTGAGTTTAAATGAAATTTCATTTTTATTTCATTAATGAAACCAAAATGGAATTAATCCTCCATTAATGGAGAGCTTGAAAAGATGTTCATTCATGTTCCTTTCCGTCTAGCTGTGATGGCCCACTGTACGAACCCGCGTTTTGTTCTGAAGGGGTGTCTGATTTGTTTTGCGATTGTTGTGCCAGTGTGTGTGTGTGTGTGTGTGTGTTGCCGAACGGGCGGGGTGGAAGTGTCAGTGTGACCCCTGTTACGACTCATCAAGAGCGCTCCCGCAATTATGTCCTTTACAATGGAGGGGTCTCAGTCAGCGCGTGTCTGTGTGGAAAGAGGCAGCCCTGTCAGGTCGCCAGCACCCTTTGCTGAAAAAGCTGTTTGTTTTTCACGTTTCAAAGTGGAAGGCTTCACACAGACCAAGCACACACACAAAAACCTTTTATGAAACAATGATATTCAATGTCCTCCCATTTCAATCCCCCCCTCCCCCCAACACACACACACACACACACATGGTGCTGCCTGACAATGTCACTTCCTTTTTGTTTAGCAACTGTGCCATCTCTGTGCTTTATTCTATCTTCTTAGCCATTCTGTTTCAACTCCCTTCCTTCAAGTGCTTCCAGAGTAGGTCTAGTACAGAAGGGAAGCCCTGGGAATGAGTTTGGTGCTGTCCTCTAAACATTCTTAAAACCGTCTTAATAAAAATGGCTGTATCCTGGACTGGGTTGGCGATTGACAGGTCCAGTTATACATCTCAGTGACTGGTTCCATATATACTTTCGTTTGAGATTTATTTTCATACTTACTAAATACTGTATGTAGAAGTTACTACATATATATAAGCGAGTACGTATGTTGCTCTTTAAATATAGCCACCGCTTGCTAAAGCGAACGCAGTGTCCATCTGAGGAGACCCATTGCCATTCAAAGGGAGCGTGATGCATGAAGGCTTGTGCATGGAACCGAATGATAAATATGAGATGTTTACTCTCTGGCCTAGATAAGGATGTTTGCCTGGCAAACTGCGAAAAGAATCCGCAATCGGAGTATTGGAAACCGTGCAGTATCAGCTGCTGTTATTAATAGAAAGCGTATCTGCGTGGCATTTGAGCCGTGGTTCCCCCACGTTCGTCTTTTGTAATATTTGACAGAGGAAAATTAAATTGGCGCTCATGTAATATTCATGAGTCGCCAACTTCGTGCGTCTTCGCTTGGGGAGTGTCTCAAACGATATGCGTTTTCATGCGAGGGTAGAATTTCGTCTTGCGAGTCCCTAAAGGTTTGTGACTTCTATATGCTGTTCAAAGACAAAACAAAACAAACCACTAAAAAAAAATCCAGAGGGAGTACATTTCACGCTATTGGTAGCATTACATTACATTAGATAAGTATTCATTTTTGACTTCGCCCCTCCCCCCTTCCTTTCAAAAGTTATCTTAAATGGGTTATAATGAATATGAAATGCATTAATACAGATTATTACCAACTGTAGGATGTTTAGGTTAAGGGCCTTGCTCAAGGGGCAGTGCCCTGAATCACAGTTTGAAATGGTGGTAATAACTCTGTTTCCCATGATCCTTCAGTGCTGTGCAATTTCTTGCTGTTGGAAGCTGATGGATGTCTTTTGTCGAGCCCTGAATTCAAAGTCATTCGCTGAGGCATTTGTTTAAAATATATGTATTTAGTGCATTTGTAGATTATATTTAGCTGATTATTCTAGTTCAGTGGTAGCCAGCCCTGTTCCTGGAGATCTATCGTCCTTTTAAGTTTTCACTCCTGCCTTAACAAAGCACACCTCATTCAACAGCTATAGATCTACATTGAGCTGAAAATTAGTAGTCAGGTGTGCCAAATTAGGGTTGAAATGAAAACCTTCAGGAAGGTAGATATCCAGGAACAGTGGTTTGTTACCACCATTCTAGTTGAATGTCTTTGACTGAAGTTTTAATGCCTTGAAACCGGTTTGTAGAGTGTTTCTTTTATTAAATGTATTTAGTTGATCTCTACATCTGTACATCCCTGTGATCGTCTTCCCTTCCCTTCTCTTCTCTAAAAGGACTCTGCTTTCTGTTATCTTTCTCCTCTGTTCTGGTCCCATTATTCTTTGGTAGAATAAGCTCCCCACTACAGTCAGGACTGCAGAGTCGCTCTCTATCTTCCACAACAGACTGAAAACACATACCTACGCTGCATCTAGTCTCAAATAACTCTTTTAAAAAAAAAAAACATCATTGGTTTACCTTTTTATCAAGGCCTACCTCTACTGCCTCCAACACTTTCCCCTCAAAACCATTTGCTTCTTAAATAACTACTTTCTCAGTCTACTTCATGTTGCACCCACTGTGACAATGACCTTTATGCTGTAGATTTATGTATTTTTTCTGTTTCTTATTTCTACTGTTGGTGTTGACTCTGATGACATGACATCAGCTCTCTTCATTGTATAAACCTTTATATAGGCATTTATATGCATTTAAATTCTAGATAAGAGCATCTACTAAAAGCTTAAATGTAATGTATACCTAACTTTAACTTCATTTATATGCATTTAGCTGATGCCTGTTATTAGATGTCTTTGATCTCATTAGGTAAAAGTACTTAATTAGGATACTTTTATCTGAGGTTTTTAGAATCTTTAGCTTCTCTCTTCATCTGTCTTTATCTCTTGCAGTATTTTGTCAGATGCCTTTAGCCAGTGTCTTTATTTAGCGGTGTGTTTATTTAGATACCTTTATCAATTTTATTTTGTGTCTGCTCTCTTGAACTATCCATATGAAAGTCCCTTAAAATCCCTTTAATCCTGTTGAACTTCATGCTCCTCAACTCCTTGCGTTGTGAATGAGCAATTAGCTGTCCTTGTGTAAACTATACGTAACACGCGGAATCCAGAAAGAAACTGCCATTTGGGGGAAATACATTTATTTAACCCTCACCAACCCTCCAGATAATGCTGGCAGGTTGACATTTGTGGGATCGTTTTTTCATTCAGCGGTTAAGGCTCGCCTCCTACTGCCTGCTATCTGCAGTCCTTCTCCTCGATTGGCTGATTCGAAACTTGCTGACAGTTGCACACCCACAGGATGCGACAGTGGCAGCTGCTCATCGATTCCAGTGACGGGTCAGCGGAGGGCTGTGTAAATGCCAACTCGGAGGGAATTCTCGGGGCCTTGACAGAGCTGCATCGGCCAATGGCCGTATCAGAAAGCTGGAACATATGCAGCGCGAGGCAGATGCCTTATACTGAACTACAGAGTGCAGACGTACAGCATAGCATCTCATTCATGAGATTCCCCTGAAAGGGGGAGGAAGTCAGTGATTAATTGTCAATGGGAATTTGTCACGATAAGAAACGGTTTCCAGCTATGTCGCAAAACAGCTTTCTTGGCAGAATGTTGGCATGATTTCCACTGTTGTTTGTTTCGCTGAACTTGCAAGACCACTATTTACCACGCTTTCATACTCTATACTAGCAGCTCTGTGGCTTGAATCAATTCAGAATTTAAATAGCTGTGGTTGCTATGGGTATTCTGCATTAAATTTTCATTTTCCATTATATTACTGGTTCGATTATTTGCTTGTGGTGTAAATCAAATAAATCATTTTAAAGTCCCACATTTGTAGAAGCTTATTTTATCTTATTTCCACTATGAGTTATTTTAGATAACTAAAACTGTAGTTATTTAATCAGTCATCAATGGCTGTCAAAGATTATGTCAAGTCTATGGCAATATTACATTGTAATAACCTGCCAAAAGGCCACAGACATCCTCAGTGCAGCTACAGGCAGTGAGGTCATCAGTCCGAGCCTTGGAACCTTAGGATTTTCACAGAATATGGCTTCTGATCCGAGGACAACACAAACCTATTTACTGCAGGAAAAAAAAGAAACCTCATTCAACAAACAACAAAAGCATGTTTATTCATCTCCAAAAGAAAACATGCTGTTCTTTGATGTGCAAATACATTTGCGTCACAACCTTTGGGAATATAAATTTTCTAGAAAGTTAGATTTTAGATTTATTTTATTGTTGTGAATTTCTATAATGTTAATGATACAGTAATGTGTTTAAAGGCTGAGATGATCTGGGCTGTTCCAGTCTCTTAGATGTGTTTTCCCGTTGCAGATGTGAAGATCCTGATCCCGTGGATTGGATACAAACTTGACCATCTGGTAAAAGGTGAAGAAGAAGATTATTTCTGGGTGGAGATAATCCAGCTGGTGTTCCTGTAGGAATGTCATTTCTACAACCCCACTGATGATGTGCAGATTTGGGTAATCCCGGACGAGACCCCCTCCCCCTCCTCCCCCCTCCTTCCTCCACCCTCCCTTTGGTCTCTTTGGCTGTTCCATGGAGCCCTCGCGGTTTGAAGAAGGCGTGTCCCGGAGACACGACGCGGCAGGCCGCTTGTAGCCCTCTCTTCCTGCTTCCTCTGAGATTTGTCTTTTTTTTTTTTCTTTTTTTTCTTTGTGGAGTGATTTTTTAATTTTTTTATTTTTTTGGAGGAGGGATGGATTTACCCTCTGAGTCGAGCAAGCATGGCAGGAAGACGACGAGTCACAAGCTGGAAGATCAGAAGAAGGTAAGGCTGCAAGGATTCCCTTGGTTTTCATTGGATAGGAGGCTTGAGAACTAATCCAACCAAGCAAGAGTTAAGTGATAGGATTGGTGAAGTCATGGGCCTTCTGTTTCAAGTTGAAAGGCTGTGATTTGGATATTGCTTGTCACCACAATTGTGGCCATTTGATTGCCTGATTTTTATATGAGCTAGTGGTTAGAGATATACTATGAAACTATGCTATATAGATATCTTTGCTGTGTGTTTATAGGCCTAGAGACACAGGTGGGGTGTTATATCAGATCTTTTTATCTTGGCTGACTCCCTACAACACAGACACACAAGAGGATACATATTTATTCATTGGCTGAGCCACAAGCCTTTCATGTTAAAGGCTTTTGGAAAAAAAAAATCAAATATTAATCGCTGCACGAATGATACAACAGAGCAATGCAGATGAATAGAATTGCATCTCAGTCAGCAGCCTCACTGCTCTGTGTTTTACCAGCACTGTGAGTATCTTTGGAATGAGACCCCCCTGGCCAAACGACCTCATGATATCCTGTGACTTTAATGTTTTTTTTCTGAAGTAAATGAATTTCATTAATGGTTCGTCATCAAAATCATCCCTCCCGTGGTCTGCTCTTACAGGCTCTTCATTGCGATTCTGGCTAAAACAGCTCCAGATATACCTTTACCTTTACTTGAATAGTTGACTTAGAAAGGTGGCTGGTAGTCTGTGTACCTTCTGAACTTTTCCCTGGTAGTCTATCTGATTTGATGTATATTTTTTTTACTTCTAGGACCTCACAGTATCAGTCTGTTAGTTCGTTCTCCTTTTTCTGGGGGTGTGTATAACCGGTATCTGTGCCTCTTATCAGTGTCAGAGCTGCTCACAGAATGGGAGAAAAGGTGTGTGTTTGACAGAGAGACGAATGCCTGTGTAAGACGTGTTTATGCCCGAGAAATATGAGTGAGCTTGAGTTGAGGTATCTGTGTTGCAGAGAGAGAGAGAGCTAAAGAAAGAGGTGTGTGTGTGTGTGTGTGTGTGTGTGTGTGTGAGAGAGAGAGAGAGAGAGAGAGAGCGGGAGAAAGATTGAGTGAGAGCAAGAGAAAGGAAAAGATATAGAGTGAAAGAGTAAAGGAAAGCTGGTTAAGGAGATAGACAGGGCAATCAATCCATCCTGGAGGAGTTACAGTGAGGTTTGTTTTGGAGAACGCCCTGAATTTCCATCCGTCCTTTTTACTTATTAAAAAGTAATGCAGAGGGAATAGACACACGTAAATGAAACGCATATCACGGCAACGGGTTCAGGCTTCTGCCATTATCCATTTTAATGGGCTGTTATGAGTAGCACTGGAGAGCATTAGATCACAGAGGAACATTGAGAATCAATCTGAAGGTTATTTTCCTCGGCAACTTGTTTATTGTGGCTTCAGATTCCAGAGAAACATTTGAGAAAAATAATTATTTTTTAAACATTTTTTCTTAAACACCACTGCTTTTAGATCAAAGGTTCCCCATTATTGCAGCCACAGTGGGGTGGAATCTGTACGTACTGCACACCCCTGCTGACGATCCCCACACATTGAAGTCAAGACTGACATCCCAAAGACAGAGAGAACCTTATTCTTCAGATGAATGATGGATAAATGCTGCAATGCATCCTCTCTCTGGCCAGGCAGGCCAGTACAGTGCAGACTCAGGTAGAGGGCTCTATACTCACCAGCTTGGTGCCATTTTGGAAATGAGTTTTTCTGTTTTCATGTATTCATTTAATGCTGTTCCTCCACCTCCACATAGTAAGAATGATGCAGAAGAACAAACCACCATGTGGAGCTGATGTTAATGAGGCAAAGCCAAAGTTGACTGTGATGTCCTCTTGAGACACTTAACACCACCAGTCGGAAGGGTAATGTTTGGCAAAGGTCACCTTCCTGTTCAAGAGAAGCATAAGCGAAAGCACGTGGGAGAAAGCTGATGTTAAATATTAATGTGAAAGGGGGAATTATCCTGTGATACATTGCTTACAATTTGTGGAGTGCTGAGCTGTGAAAACTGTGCGTAATGTAGACGCGTATACAAACAGAGACATGAAGGTGTTTGAATAGTGGAGGGTTATGGTTGCTTCATAATGGTGTCAGGCACATTTGGGAGTACCTATGCCCAAAGCAGGCACGGTTGTTGTCAGTCTTTACTTAATGTTGCTCTGTGATCACCTTCATCCCATTCTAAAGCGTTTATTTCCTGCAGACAAGAGGTGTCTTAGAGGAAGATAACAGATCCTTCTAGTGGGAGTTGCCCATTGGTTTGAAGAGCATGACACTGACGTTATTCATGTCATGGTCTTCTCAGTCAACAGATCTGAACTCCAGTCGAGCATTTATGGGATAGTGTACAACAAGGACAGTATATTCCATTTCTTTTAACAGTCTGAGTTTATTAACTTTCTTGTCCAAAGGTATTTGTGTTATTCCTTCTGGAGAATTTCAGATGCTAGCAGACTACATGCCATACATTTCTCAATAAAATATAATATAAACTTTATGGTGTACTGCAGTCCAAAACACAAAGTAACAACAACCTAAAACAACATAAAAACTGTAGCTCTTTTGATGCCAGCATAGAAGGACATGTCTGACATCACTAAAACCTGTAATGCACTAACCTCTTTTCCCCAGTGTCGCCAAAACTTATTATGTAGATAATTACTTTGCAAAAGATTCGACACACCTGAGCCTCTTGTAATTATTATTGTAATTATTAGTGTAGTAGACAGTGGTTTGAGGGCTACTTGCTTATTCCTTATGTCTTCTGAGGACTCAGTGCTGGCCGCTTCCCTGAAACTATGCTCCTCTCTGTCTGTGAGGCCCTCTACTCTGCTCAGACCCCCCTCTTTTCTCTGATTCTCTTTGTCCTTTCTGCTGCAGTTCACACCGTTGGCCACTGTGTTCTCATATCTGCGGTGGGGATGTGTGGCATCGCCCTTGTTTGGATTGCTTCCCACCTCGCTAGACGTTCCTTCCAGGTCACTTGGGGTGGCAGAGTATAAACACTCCATGTCCTCTACAGCAGGGCTGCCAAACCCTGTTCCCTGAGAACTACCATCCTGTAGGTTTTCATTTCAACAGCAATTTAGCACACCTCATTCAACTAATTAGCAGCTCAATGAGATCTCTAGCTGTTGGATGAGGTGTGCTTTGTCGTACGGTTGAAATGAACGCCTACAGGATGGCAGATCCCCGGGAACTGGGTTGGGCAGCCCTGCTCTACAGGTGTCCCCCAGAGCTCTGTGCTTGGTCCCCTCCTCTTTGGTGAGACAGTCATCCAGATTCTTCTATGACATCAGGAGAATCCGCCCATTGCGCACCACCCCACTAGCTACTTGTGGCTGCTCTCGTCACATTTAGTGCTAGTGTGTGGCACAGTGGTGCAGTGGTTAGCACGCGGCCTCGCGAGAAGGAGGTTCCAGGTTCGAGATCCTCTCTGCATGGAGTTTGCATTTTTTCCCCTGTATTCTTCCTCTGGGTGCACCGGTTTCCTCCCACAATCCAAAGACAAAAGAGATGGAAATCTCAATGCAACAAATCGCTCTGCTAAATGAAGGTTAAATAAATAAACAGTGTAACTGAGCTACCAAGGGAACTGCCCCTTCTTACCTTGAGAAGAGCATCAGCCCGTACACACCAGCCAGAATATGCAGATCTCCGCTTGCACGTGCCGTCTCTCCTGGGACTGTAATCTCCCCCTCTGGAGAATCACCGCACTTTAAATTCCCTGATCTTTGCACTTGCGTTTGCATTGTAAAGTGGTGCCGGATAAGAGCCTCTGCTAAACAGCAGTAAAGTACAGGAATGGACTATAGAGCGGGGCGAGAGGGAAGTGTAGTGCTCCCATTGTTCACCGGGAACATAAATAAACACAACTCCCGGGGACTCCAGAGTTCTTCTGGGAGTCAGCGGGGCACCTGTAAATATTTAACGAGCAGCTCCGCGCCGAGAGGAAGCGTGACGCGTTCCGGGCGGGGTCGCAAGTCGGTCACGGAGTCGGCGGGCTTCGCGATCGCGAGGAACGGCCGGATTCGGCGTTCTGTGCGGCTCTGGCGTGGCACGGGCAGGCCAGGCTGCCTATCCCTGCAGGCGGCTTAAAAACCTGCTCGTTTTCAAGGTCACTCCAACTCATCATGCGCTGATTACCTGGACTGTAGTGGACCTAGGAGTAATTAACCTGAATGATTGGTCCAATTAAGAGATTAAGAGGGTTGGATATAGAACAATGAACAGGGAACTCCAAGATTGTTTTCTTTCTGTGATTGAAGAACAACCAGATCAGAGTTTTTTAAAATCTTTTCTAGATTCTGTCATTATTTGTCTTTCCTGATTGGATTCTGTCTGCATTGTCCTCTAGTGGTCCACTTATTTTTATAGTGGACCCTCCATTTTACCACTGTTCTGTAGCTTTCTCTTGAACATCTACTGCTCAACAACATGTCATTACTAGTGTGTGATGTTGGAGTATCAAACTGCCGTGACATACTATTTATAGACTTCCATATAGGCTATCAAATGTTGCTAAAGATGGGACAGTCTACTGTAGATTTCTCCACATCAGAACATTTTTAGACATGATCATCTACTTTGGAACTTTATCTTACACTGTACGATTGCTTGTAATTCAGGTGCACTTCTGGAGAAGGATATTTCAGTATGCATGCATCTGGTCCATTTTATGTTCAACTTGCAAATTATCAGAATAATTTGGCAAAATATTTCATTCTGAATTCCCAAATCTGTCATGAACCACGCAGAAGTGGTATCCAGCACAGATATTGATGAATAATTCATAGAACATGTGGCAATTACATGCTCCTGAGCAGCTCTTCAAGTTGTCTGGTCTTAGGAATATTCAAAAATTGTTAAATGAATTCAGTGCAGCCAAAAAAATCTTCACCATTTTAACAGTTTTAAAACACCATTTTGTGCGGACTGGTTTTATTTGTTGTCTGCTGCTTTACAGAGGGCTGGCTAATGGAGGATGGGCTCCCCCTCTATAGCTGGGTTCCTCTTGAGATTTCTTCCCACTGGGGAGTTTTTTTTTCTTGACACCATTTGAGGGTTTTGTCCCTACCAGGAGTTTTCTTAACTGATGTACTTGCATATTTGGGGGCTCAGGCCTGACGTTTACTCAGTTTGCTGTTTTTGCTCGGTCTCTTGCCTTACTACTCCATGAAGTGTCTTTGTGACAGTTCTCTATAAAAAGCGCTATTCAAATAAAATTTAATTGAATTCAATTGAATGCCATGGACTCGGTAGTCAGTACTTTGGTGAAGAGGGCTGGAATACCCCGGCTATGTGTTCCAGAGTTGGCACTCTGTTGGCACGGAGGTACATTTTTATCGCCAAGCAATGGGGGTTTCAGGGGAAGCGTCTGCACTTTTTTTTTTTTTTTTGCGGTGACTGAGAAGAGGGGTCAGCGAAAGTCAGATGGGCGAGGAATGTAGTGTGTGTTTGCCGCTTCACAGGCGTTCTAAAGAACATTTCTGAGGTGAGGGTATGGTCATTTAATGGGCTGTGTTTGCCGTATGTGCTGCTAAGGTCAGATGGAAGGGATTGCTGTATATTGGTTATGACTAAGGCTCTGATGGCCAGCAACACAAAGCTCTTTGGAGGGAGGTTCACTGCTTCTGAACCTGAAGCACTCAAGGAAAGAAGTACTGGCATAATATAAAAAAACTGGTAAACACTATAAAATGAATCTGTTCAAATATAGAGCCTCTAGAAGTAACTTGAAGTGTGTTTTCTTGCATTAGACCACAAGCCCCAAATTCTTTTTACCTGCCATTGTAAAGCCAGCAGGTCTAGTGAAAGTTCTCTCAATATCCAAAATGTTCTTCATCATGCACAAAAACTGCCTGGGTCAGTCGAAAACAGGGTAATGCATAAAACATATTTTTGAAAGTGAGCCGTCCCTTTAAGGTATGATGTCAGCTGTGTTGTGGGAATTTTTCTAATGACTTTCTTGTATGCAAACAGGACCAGGCAACAAAAAATAAGAAAACGATGATGTAGATTTGGGGATTCACTTGCTCTGGGCATGTTTCTGGCCGACAGTTTAACATTCAGTGCCTCTGGTGAGTGGTAAGGTCTTATGCCAGCATTGTTTGTGCTTGGCTTCACTTCCTTTCAGGGGAAAAGGCCCTATGAGATATTTAACTCAACCACGTTCTTTAAAATTGGAGCATACATTTCCTAACCACCTGTTAGTCTTGTGAGCTTCTTCACTGTTAACTGGCCAGACTGGTGCACTGCTCTCTCGTACTGTTGTCTACATGAATGATTTTCCACCCTCTTAGGTGCATGTAATGCATATGGACTCTAACGTGCATGTCTGAAGGGTAGCATGGATTCTATTTGTTAATACATGTAGTTCTGTTAAAAAAATTTTCTGTAATAAATTGCTTGGAAATGCAACCTGTCTTTTCCACGATTAATTTATTGTGGCCTGAAAAGCTTTTATGAGTAGCCTTCATTAATACCCTGCTTCTGTCCACACCACTGATTCGCTGAAGAATAATTGCCTCTAAAATAGCATTTTGCCTGTTTTGCATGAATTGTGCTTAGTGTTGTGTTCATGCAAGGCCCTCCAGGATATCTCCCAGGGGTCATTCGGGAAGAAGTTGCCGGAGTTTTGCTGGGGCAAGCTGAACGAGCTGACCAATGGGGAAGGGAGCATGGTACAGTAGATTAAGGATCGGCTCTACACCCAGGAGGCAGGCTGCTTCAACGTCATGTACACATATGGAAGAAAATGAGGTTCAAAAAGTTTTTTTTCAATGCCTCAAATTTTTTTTTTAAAGATTTAAGTTTATTGAAATTCAGTTTGTAGAAATTCAGGCTAATTTTTTGAATGAATTCAATTGCAAATGGCCTGCGATCTTGACCACGGCCCTCGCGGTGTGACACCTCAAATTTCACCAGACATCCTTCAGAAAACACAAACGAGAGACGGGATGCCTGTTCGCAAAAGGACAGCAAAGCTCTCTGATGCTCTCTCTGTGGTCCGGAGGAGGTTTTGATGGAGAGGAAGATTTTCTGCCTCTTTTTTTTTTTTGGTTGGAAAGGCAGTCAAGTCTCACTGGTGAGAAGAGAGACATGGAATTCCAGCATCTTGACCGTGTTTGTTTAGATAAGAAATGTAAGTACAGGGAATTCCTGGGCTATGCCACGGAATGTAAGTAAGGGAGGAGAGAGTGAGTGTTGTTTGATCCACATATGTTCCGGACATGCTTAGTCCTGGCATAGCTGGGTAGATAAGTGGGGCATTTTAGTGCAGACACCGTTCTGTCTTGTTGATCTGGCAGCTTTGGCATAACAGACCTTACGGGTAAGAAGATTTGCTCTCAGCAGCTGTTACATTAGTGGAAAATCTGATCTAAATTAGTCTCAATGCACTAGTTATTTATTTTTTATTATTTCAAGCATGGTTTAGAATTCTGGCATCGCATCAATATACACCCAAGAGTAGTCTGGGAAGGAGTGGTGTGAACATCTTAGTGCCTGCAATCCAGAGTTTGAGATACCTGTGAGTATTGACTCCTGGCAAAACAGGTGATTGAAGCTTCTGCTCTGTCAGTCATTAAAATGAGACTTGCTTTGGAACAAAGACCAGAAACTAATGGGTCTCCAGTGAATAACTGCATTAAAAAGATTACTGTTCCATTTTTAAAACATGTAGACACAAAATACTTGGCACACTGAGGTGGTTGTTTCAATTTTATGTGTTGAGTAAATATATATTTCTTTTGTATTTGTATTTCAAACGGTGTCACTTGTTTGCAGTGCTTACTGTAAAGGGCCCACTGTTTAAAAAGCTTTCCTGGCATTGAGTCAAAAGTAATTCCATTTAGGATTTCCCTTGAATCAACTTTTTTTTAATGCATTTTGTAGCAGTAAGGCAACTAAGTGTGGCTACTGGCTTCTGCATTGTTCCTAAGAATCAGCCTGACATTTTTGTTGGTACCTTTGTCAGGACTGTCATTTGACAAAAGGGTTATTGTGAAGACTTTCAGGCCTTGTCATTCTTTCTTTGAAGATCAACAGTTTTGGAACTTCTTGTGGTCCGGCGAAAAACTTGTGATGACACTCTCAGTTTTGGAATCAGAAACGCGCATGTAGACATAAGATGAACATATTCTGTCTGTGATGGAAATGTTGACTTTCTTTTTTTAACTTCCTTCTGTGTCTCTCTTTGTATTACCTGACAGCCTGTCAGGTAAAAAAACAACAAAAAATGCCACAGGTGATGATTTCTTAAGCATCTTCAAGTCAAAGTTCAGTAAAAGAGCAAGTGGAGTTGACAGAGCTACACCCATTGAGTGCCTGACAGACTGTACAGACCAAGTGCTCTGTATTTATCTGGAAGCTGTTTAAGATCTGTTTATTACCGTGTTAGCAGGTAATTAGCACAGATGTGGACTCATGTTCTCAGAAGACGCTTCTTTATTGATTTAATCAAAATGGCATCAGAGAAAGTCTAGCCAGTCTTGTCTTCTTAATAGGTTAGCTCTCCATTGGAAATGCCTCATTATATATTTTATTGGGGTCAGAGTACTTGGCTGTGTGGTTCTTCTCTGTAAGATTTTCTCGGGAACTGAGTATTTCATAGTGGAGTGGTGGTGTCATTAAAGCAATTCTACCCACAAGGCATTTAAGTAGCATGTGAGGGGAGCATTGAGTATGACGACGGATAGGATGGACTGTAGGTAGAAAATGGCTCCAGTTTCATTTTGTAGAGAAGAAAGGGGAGCCGAGCACTGAGCCCTGGGGGACTCCTACTGTGGAACTGGGAGATGGTGATTCAGAAAAGTCCCAGAGGTAGTAGACAAAGGAGCTCATGAGTGGCTGGTATTCTTGTCCCTGATAGGGTCAACAGGAGACCCCGACACTGTGGCTAAAACTGCAGTGAAGCCCTGAAGAATTGCATAAGAAAGAGGGAACTGCCTGTGTGGCAGCAGAGTACTTCTGTTCCATGAGAGAAGAGCCTTCTCCTTTAGAGTGTACCTCTTTGGAGCCCTGGAACCAGATTGTGGGGAGTCTAACAGGGTGTTCTGAAATGTGTATCTTTGTTTACAAAAATCATGTTTTGACTGTGTTTTGAAGAGAGTTTTTAAGTATAGGCATGTGACGTGCCGGATTTTTGACTCATGGAAGTTTTGACTCATGTCGGTGTGAAGTTGAGAAGTTGAAGTAGTATTTAAAGAAGAGGAGATAAATCAGATAAAATCAGTAGAGATAGATCCATAGGGATTGATAGATATTTTTCTGATTGAGGGTACAATTATTAGGATTCAATGGGGCAGGAGGTCTATTTCTGTGATGGCACAAGTCAATGATATTGGAGAAGGAGGAGTGGAAAGACAGAGTCAAATCAGTTGTGTAGTTTTACTGGTTGATTACACAATCTGAGATTTGGAAAAAGTTATTGACCTCAGTAAATTTGTTCACAAACAGCACTGTAAAGATGTCGGCAGTGGGAGAGACAGAGAGGAAGCTAAATGCTAATACTTCGCTAAAACGGATTGTGAGCGTAATAGCTGCAGGAAGAAAGCTGTTGTAGGAGGTTCTGTGGTGGAGAAATGTGGGAGTCCTGACAATCATAATTAAGTGTCTCTGGACATCCAGTTCATATACTGCATCTGCTAACAGAAGCAAGTTGCACTTTCGCTACATGGAGATGACGACTGGTATAAGCTTCACTACTTATCTCTGGGTTTTTGGTCCTGAGCAGTGCAGTCATTTTTCTGCATTGTTCTGATAGGCTGTCAAGTGTGTGCGTGCAAGGGAAGCATGTCTGAATAGTGTGAGTGAGTGAGTGCATGTGTGTACTGTTAAGAGACGGGGCTATTTAAGAACTACAGCTGTGAGAACCTGGATTTGTACTCCAGCTCTGTTGGGACTTAACTTGAGTAACGTGTGGCTCTTCGCTGATTCCCCACACCAGTCCTTCAGAGAGGACGGGACTGCGCGGGCTGCTGAATTATGGGACCGGTTGGCTCATTAATTACAAATGACAAAAACATCAGCGTTCTGTGTGAGAGTGCTGCTGGAAATTCCGACTTAAACCAGCCTAAACTGGTCAAGAGCTGGTTTAAGCTGGTTTTAGCTGGTTAACCAGGTCCTAGTAAGATTTATGGGTTTTTTTGTGTGTGCCATGCCTCAAGTGTGAACAAAGGCAGCTACATTCCTGGATAAATCATGCAAAACTTTATAATATTCTTACATTACTGCTTTTGTGTCTGACACAATTTCCTTAATAAATACTTTACTAAATATGTTCTCAACAATTGAATCCCGATCAACAATTCCTGCATAAATGTGAAATATTGCACAGAGAAGGTATTAGAGCTGCATTTTGTTGGGGGAAATTTGAACATTTGTCTTAGCAATGGAATAAACACTGTCACTGTTTTTTGCTGGCCATGGCTTTGTGTATTGTAAGAACGCCCTTTATATCATTGCCTCAGGAATTTCTGGTGTGCTATGCAATACTTCTCCCCAGGAAACATCTCTGTCAGCCTCTTCCAGTTTACAGTTGCTTTTTTATCCAGTGTATCAAGCTGGCTAGCGGCACATATTAATGGCAGATATAGCTAGCTATTATCTTAGCTAACAGAATTATACATTTTTCATCCATTTTATCGAAGAAAAAAAACTCCTTATAGAAGTATTGCTTTTTATCTGATAAACCATGATTTCACATGGGGGTGAAATAAACTCAGTCACGGTAAGGCCAACTAAGTCTGGGAACCAACCTTTTTTTAAGCTGTGTTCTGTAGAGAGATGACCTATCTGAGAGGTGGTAGAAGAAATCTTAAAGAGTGAGCGAGAGAGAGTTGGATTTGTAAATGCTGTGAACGCCTACATTTTTAATATTGTATCCATGCCCAATTATCACTTTCTTTAATAAGCAAACCTACTTGATTTTGTTTATTCACGCTGTAAAACTGCAAATATCTCAGTCGTAGAGATCTCAGATGAACAAAGGAAATTATGTACGTTTGTTTACCCAACACCCTCGGTGAGACTTAGCGCTTACTGCCTCACCCAGTGAAATGCTCGCGTTGTTGCCTCCTTGCGGTTGTGATGGGGGACGCGAGTCCCGCCACATCCCATAATTCTCAGTCCTACCTGAGCTTCCTGTTTACTGATGCTGTCATCGCCAATCTGCAGATCCATTATTAAAACCACACGCCCTTTCTCTTTCATTTGATTGCTTTGCCCTTTCTGTGAAACTCCTGCAGTTAATTATGAATGTAAGAGTCATTATTTAATTTCTAGGCTGACTAAATAAATAGCTGTACAAATTTGGAGAGTGTTAAATGACTTGCCTTTTGCATGTTTCCCATTTAAGGGCTGAATGTACTATGGACTACGACAGGTGATTTGCCTCAAGGGCCTGACAGCAGGATCCACCTAGATTTGAAGACACCTCAGACATTGCAAGAAAATATGATTCTTTCTTGGCGCTGTGCTACAGTGGTGATGGTAAATGTGTGTTAATACCACTACTAAGGCATTCCTTATTGGTCAAATAGAAGAATTTGAATTTTTTGCCAAGAATGAAGTACTTCAGTAATAATTATGACAGTGGTGACCAATCCTGGAGGTCTACCACCCTTTGGATTTTCACTCCAACCCTAAGAAAGCCACACCTTATTCAACGGCTAGAGCAGGGCTGCCCAGCTCTGTTCCTGGAGATCTACCGTCCTGTAGGTTTTCATTCCAACCCTAATTTGGCACAGCAGATTCTACTGAACAGCAGCTCAATGATATCTCTCACTGTTGAGTGAGGTGTTCTTTGTTAGGGATGGAGTGAAAGCCTACAGGAGAGTAGATTGGGGGGGAGATCAGCGGGGCACGAAATGACGATGTGTAATCGCCGAATTCTCACACAAGCTGGTGCCTCGCCAGGAGGTCAAAGTGTCTGGCTCATCAGAGAGAGGACTGTGCGTGGAACCCCACCGGAGCCGCCTGTGGGCTTATTCACCGGTCCTTTGCCCCATTGGTTGGTTTCCTCTCACCAGACAGGACCGTAGAGCGGATGACTAAAGAGGATGACTGCTGAAAAGCCTGTTGAGCATTCTGAAATCCGTAGCTGCTGCTATGTAACACATAATGTGATCAGGGGTTCAGCAGTGGAAAGTAGTTTTTTTTTTTTTTTTTTTTAAACCCAGAGGGAGGAAAGAAGATCATGTGCTGCATACTAGTTCGCAAAAGGTGACTAGAACTGCCTTTAAGATACAGTTTTCCCTCCGATTCAGCAAAAGAACAAGATTAACAATGGTCTAATTTTGCCAAGATATACAGTACAGTACAACTTGAAAGATTATTGGTGCTCATTCTTAATGTCAGCCAATAGGGTTTTAAACTTTTATGATACAGACAAAGCGCTTGCACAGTGTGTTTGTCCTCACCAATGTATTCAGAGAAAACATTTCCACTGCTGCATACATTTTTCATGCATTGTATGTATTCTGAGATATTTTGGTGTGCTCCAAAAGAGGGGAAAAAAATCCTATGCCTGAAACATGCATTAAATCCACTATATTTTCCTGTGTTTCATGTTTTCACCTCGAAGGTATTTCACAAAACACAGTAACATTCCGCATTGCCCCAACCTTTTTACTGCCACTCTGTTCCTTTCATTCCGTTACCTTTAGCCTATATTTTGGGAACAGATCTCTCACAAGGCTCCACTTCAACTGCTGCTTTTTAAGTGTGAAAGCGCTCATAAATTATATATCCGACTTTGTATTCTGACTATAAGCTTTCAGCTTCCAGTTGGCAACCAAATTTGATGCGACGCCGCAAATTTTAAAATCTGGGTCATCGGGACCACTTGTGTGTGTGTGACTGGCCTACCTCTGATCTCTAGTACACCCACCTTTTAAACTCCCACGGCAACCTGAGCACACTGATAAGCCTCATTCTTATTGTCAGAGCCACTGGCACCACTTTAAAGTGGGTGTGCTGTACGTTTCAATCCACAGCTTTCAACTGCCGAAACAGAGCTGAAGACCCACTCTAATCTGGGTCTAATGCCACACACTCGGAACAAACGGTGGTAAATAGTACTTTCTGGAAAATGTCTTAATTGCCAGTTTGAACGTCCGTTGTACCCTATTTAATTATCACTTACAAATATGTAAAGCCGTACTCTCAGCCATTTAAAAAATATCACTGGCTTATAACTCAGTCAGTCATCTGATAGGGAATCCATTTGTGTAAACAGGTGTTTGTGGGATGTGTAGAAGCAGTAGTGTGATTGGACCATTGCCGTGTACTTTAGCCCCTCTGCTCCGACGTCCAATCCTGTTGTTGTGGGCGGGCCAATCCAGCACGTACCCCCTATTGAAATGGCTTGATACACACAACGGAAATGTTGTATTTACTGAAGGAATATTTTTTCCTTTAATTTTTTTTGTCCCAGTTGGCAGAGAGATGCACTCCTGTTATGAGAGATCAGATCTGCCATCTGGCTGTATTTTAGTAATTGCTGTGCACTCCTTAAATATCTTCTGAAGATAACCAACCAGGCATAATTACACAGTCACAATGCAGATTGGAGTTAATAGGGCAAAATCTCTGTTTAGTCGATGTTTACACATGTTGCTCCTTTTCATTAGCGTTGCTCAAAATGGGTTTAATTTATTTCTGTATTAAAAAAATGATTGCGTACTGCTTTAAAGTCAGGACACTGTACGTATGTGTATATAAGCAAGTAATTATTTCTGGACCCAATGAATGCAGATGGTGTTAGCAGGAGGTGGCATATAAATGCAAAAAAACGCAAGCAAGTTTTGTAATTTAATCCAATTCAAAGAACTTTATTGGCATGAAAGTAGTAAAACAGTATTGCCAAGGCCATAGCGTTGATATACATGAATAAAATAAGATTTACAGTTCGACTGGTTACAACAGTGAGATGTAAGGATGGTTCATTTACAGTTACCCAGACTCCCTAGCTCTGTGACATATTTATATATACATTATTATGTACACATTTATGTATATATTACATTACAGTCACTTGGCAAATGCTCTTATCTAGAGCGTTGCATAGTAGCGACCATTGTTATGTGTTACTCTCAGTAATACAAAAATGCGGTAATGCCAAGAAGGCACGGAGGCCCATTTATAATCACCAAGTGTAATATTAACCTAGCAAACAGCAATGTGTATTGTAACAAAAGAATGCACCACTAGACCGATTACCCAATCTTCACCCCTATTATTATCCAAAAGGAAATCCAAAGAAGGGAAAAGAAAAAAGAAAGGCTATCTAAATGGTGGTCAGGGGAGCCGTTGTGCTTTCTGAAGAGGTGAGTTTATATTTAAATCGAGGAGTGAAAGCTGCAGTGTGTTCTACAGCAAACATCTATCAAAGGCAATAACTGTTCCAAAGCGTGCGCAATGCTCAGATGCTTTACAAATGAGAGCCCAGCACTCAGACGGAAACCAGGAGGAACAGCTTAATCTGCCTAGGAGGACAGGCGACATTTTGTGCCCCTCACACGAGAGTGATGTGCATGTAATTGTAGAAGAAACGAGTAGCCATTTATGAACAGTTATGAACCACCAACTGGCAGGAATATCACATCTTTTTAGATAAGATCTCATTTTAACAAATAAACTTTTCTCTCTTTTTTTTTTTTTTTTTTACATATTATCTCATGAATGTCTCTCCGGGCCCCATTTTCACTGCTTTTTAATGGCAGTGTAAAGCACTTGCGGTGATGGAGACGCAAGCAAATTTTGCTGTGTTCAAATATAGTTGGCAAATTTGGATTTAATGCCCCTGGTGGTCACGGTAACAGCTGCAGTGCTGTGAAAAAAAAGTTGGGCGTATAAATTTTCTGCAAGTGTGGTGAAGGCTGCATCCATTATGGCCGAATTAAATTTATGTCGCCTTTAAAAAAATCCGCGTGGATCTTCTTGTGGATATAGACCGTGGACTGCAGTGCGCTTGAAAATTGGGAGTGTGAAACAAACCAACCGTCACATGAGTATGTTTGACACTCAGTTTGCAAATAATCTCTGGTCAAGGCGAAAGCGAAAGTGTACTAGGTGTCAGAAACACCCTCAGACTCAAATACAGCTGCGATTCTTGGCCCTGCTGCGACGGCGTTTGTTTACTGGGAGTAAAAGCGCACCGATTACGTGATCCGTCCTGCCATCAGGGGAACGCGCCGGCTCTTATTGGCACCTCTGGAGTTCGCCCGGTGTATTTACAGCCCTGTGCATCACAACACAACGCCATTGATTCTGCTGCAGGCTGGAAGACAGACACCTGTGTAACGTTCTCGTCTTCACCGTTATCTGCTCTGTTGATTGAACATGAACGGTTTTGATGGAGAGCCGTGTACGCGTCAGAAGGACGTGCTGCGATACGCAGCAGCGGTCAGCTGATAAGGGGCGCGGTGTTTATACCGAGGTCAAAGGTCATGTATTTCTTTTTGAGAGTAAGAGCAGCCCTGTGATGAATGTGCTAACTCTGGACTGATGAGCAATGTTTGGGAAACCAGGTACCCTGGGACAAAAGGGTTTCCTCTTAGAAGCTGATGATGAATATTACTGTACTTGTGCCGGAAACTGCGGGTCTTGCCGGTTCACTTCCACACTGTAAACTTTAAAAGGGTTCTGTGAAGGACCAGTTGATTTGTTCAATGAAGAGTTCAAGACTACAGGCAAGGACGCAATGATGAGTGACAAACAGATCTGCTTAAACCAGGCTGTACTGCGGCCACACGGCTGATTGTTTATGTAAAGAAGAGTACTTAACATTCATCTGAACAAAAAAATCTTTTTTTTTATGTGATCAAAAATCAGAAATAGAAAAAATGCTTTTGTAAAGTTTAAATTAATACCACAAAATGAAAAGAGGGTGCTTCTCTTTTGAAATATGCCCTTTCAGCTAAACACATTTCATTCCTTAGCCTTCCTCAAGGAGATCACATCTCATACTGTTTATTGCCTTTAAAAAAAACAACAAAAAACAATGTTTCTGGCTTTTAAAAACGACTCCTTTTGGGCAGAATACTCATCAAGGGGAAGACATTTTGCCTGAAACTCTCAGTCCCTCTCGGGACGGTCTCAACAATCCAAGCAGCGGACGGCCTGCCCCCCCCCTCCCCCCTCGCCCGGTGCTGCTTTTTTTCATCCTTTGCGGTGATGGCGGACGGATTGATTGGACGCGGCCGATGAGAGCTAGACGAGAGAGAGAGAGAGAGAGTGAGCGAGAGTGAGCGAGAGAGCGAGAGAGAGAGAGGGAGAGAGCGAGAGAGAGAGCGAGAGAGAGAGCGAGATAGAGCGGGAATGGCAGATAACGCGTCTCCCCCATGTACCTGCCTGACTCCCCCGCCTGACCTGTGGCAGAGGAAGAGTTCTAATCCAGTCGCGCTCCCTCATCATCACCGCGCTCCTCAGGGCACTGACAGAGCTCATTAAACCCCCTGTCACCCCCGTGCGCCTCAGCGTTCGCCTGAGCAGTGATTCACCGGTGACATCCTTTTACATTTCCCAGCATGCCTGCCTCATCACAGGTTTCATCCGTGCGGGTTCCGCAACCTCAATGCACTGTTAAAAAAAAAAAAACACAAGAAAAACGATGTTTACGGTAAAACGTTTGTAAAAGTTTGAGTATAACTAGCAGTCTTTGAGTTTCCCATGCAGTCTTGTACAAAAGCTCTCACTAGAATGTAAAAACAAACACACACACACACACACACACACACACACACAAAACACTTAATATAAGTGCAAAATTTTGATTTTTGGGAGAATGTCCCTTTATAGTGTGACGTAAAGCCAAAACTTTCTAACATACCCTTTTTTAATTGGCATTGAAACGGGAAAAAGCTTGAGAAGGCATTTAATCTGTTGGGATTTTTTTGTCATTTCATTGCACAACTCCGGCAGAAAGTGAATTTGAATTTGGGGATGCACAAGTGAGTCATAATTGCACGAGTGAGTCATTTGGTTGATGGGAAGGAATTTTACATCTTCAAAATGACATTCTGATATCACACCTGTTTGATTTCCCATTGCAGGTAAAAAAAAACCTTAACCACTGAAATTGCACAAGCATAAATGAAAATCGTGATTAGCCTCTTTCGTTGATCAAAGATAATTTTAGATCTTTTTAAAAAAAAAAAAAATTATTTCACCTCTACCTCAGACATGCGAGAGATTTGAAGAACAGCCCGTAAAATGGGCGCTGTCAAAGTTAATGTAGGCGGTTTCGACACGGACAACTTTACGAGGCTCTGCTGCTGAAAGCGTTGGTGAGCAGTCTGCTCGCGCGATAAACCTGAGGAGGGAGGGGAGTCCGTGTAGAACTCCCCTCTCCTCTCATTCCTTGGGAAGCGGGGGAATTGGGTCATGGGATTAGCTCAATTAAAGGTGTTATTTAATGGTGGGAGGAGAAGGCTCTGCTGGACCTCGGAGAACACACACAGCGGACAGAAACTCCCGCTAAGTTTTATTTGCGGGAGTAAGCGTTTGCTGCAGTTTTCGTTTTTTTTTGGTTTTTTTTTTGCTGAGTTGGCTTTCACAGCCGCACTAATGTTCGGGCTGTCTGCCCTGTGGGGAGGGACCGAGATGATATTCGGCACGTGCGCTGTAATATCGCTCCTCAGACTTTTAGGTGGACCCCCGGCACAGCCCTCTGCGCACGTAGTCATACTGTAGGAGAGCGATCTGAAGTGAAAACATGCCGGTGTCACTATTTTGAAGTCTAATTAGCATGGAACGCAAAGGGGACATAGGGGTGGGTAAACACAGGAAATAGTGTATTTGGGTAATCATTGCATTGCATCACATTGCATTACAGGCATTTAGCAGACGCAACTTACACAACTTTTTACACAGCATTTACATCGCATCCATTTATACAGCTGAATATATACTGAAGCAATGCTAGTTAAGTACCTTGCTCAGGGGTACACCGGCAGTGTCCAACCCTGGAATCGAACCTGTGACCTTTAGGTTACAAGACCAGTTTCTTAGCCATAATACTGCACTGCCGTCACTCTTTGCTATTCTGCCTCAAGCGTACACCTTTAAGAGGGGGCCGTCCGGCTTAATAGAGTATTCATTGGCGGTTGTGGCGCTGTGAGATTGATGGTGGCTATAAAAATAATCCAGTCATCCTCAGTCACGGCATTTCTTTCTCAATGCATTATAAAGCAGGTAATATCATGCTTATGCAGGTTTTATGAATGCTTTATTAAGGTCTTATGCATGCATGCGTACACCACAGAGCATCAAAACATGTCTCCTTCATGCATCACGTGTTTCCCTGAACTGTGTAAGGAATAACAGATAACTGACTGATGTATGGACACAGGGACTGGACCCATAATTTCCTGTTAGCCTCACCTTTTTTAGTGACAAAAGGACAGACAAGCAGGCATTTTACAGGCTAATAGTTATAATAACATTTCAATGAAATGAATCAAATTTTTTTTCCGATTTTTCCGAGCGCACGTTGGCCCTCAGATTGTGACAACAGTTCATTTCATAAAGCGTAGTGTATTTTTAGACGCATCGGTGAACCGTTTCCTTCTTTATATCGACAAGGGCCCAAGGCCCCTGCGTGTTACATAAGAAGATTCTATTTCAGCGAAAATTCTATTTTGTGTCGGTCGGTCGATAGGCACCTCTCTCTCTCTCTCCCCCCACCTCCGTCTTCTCCGTTGCTGTGGCAACTCCCGCTTAGTTTTTTTTTGTGCAGGCGGCCGAATGCCGGTGTAAGAGCGCGGTGCCGTACGTCAGGCTGTCGCTGAAAAGGCCGGGGAGGGACGGCGTGCCCTCCGTCGCACGGAAGCGAGCCGCTTATCGCGATCAAACCGCGGGAAACGTTCCGGCGACACCCGTCACTCTTCGGTTTAGAAGACTCGTTGTGAAGCTTGCCGTGCCGTGCCGGTGTGGTGAAAGGAAGATGTATCGTGTAATCTTCGCCGGGAAGCACAATGCACGAAAAAAAGAAGGATGATAATGACAACCTTAGACAGCGATGGAGATGTTGGAATGTTCATCCGCATCCATAGCGTGGATGCATTTTTAATGTGGAACTGGAGGGAGAGACAGAGAAAAAGACTGATGAAACACAGAGGTGGGATTATATTTGCTGATGGTAATAGTTCTAGGATTAGGATTGGGATTAGGCTGGATTGGACTGCAGGAGATGAAGTTGTGGACACCTTTTGAATATTATTGGCAGAGATTGATCCTTTAAGCTCTTGAACCGCGCTGCTGAGTTTTGAGCGAGCACCTACAATTTAATCGTTTTAGCGCCTTTCAAATTCAAATCTGTTAATTCCAGATGATCCCAGTTTGCTTTCATCAGTGTGTCAGCAACATTGTATTTATTTAATTTAATATTGAGGATTAAATTAAATTCATTTGTTCTGTACCGTTTTACAAGTCTATGGCTAGCCCCTAGAAAAATCCCAGAAGAACCCAGAACACTCAATAAAATGATATATGCCTTTAATCATCGTGTTTTCACACCACAGAGCGAGTTTAATAATGTACTCTTTCATTTGCCTCTGAAAACACATTAGGCATAATTAACATCATTAAATCCCAAAATCTGCTACTTGTGATATTCTGTCCTTATTGTAACTAATCCAATATTCATGTCTGTGTTGCAGGGGATATACAGTGACTCATTTTCAGCATCTCTGTAAGCGTACAGACCCATTCACAAACAGTCAGGGATATGCCTTAATGGCGTTAATTTTTTAAAGCTCTTCTTTTTTCCTTTTTTTTTTTTTTACCCTTCTTTGGAATCAATTAGTGGCATGATGACTAATGGTGGATTAGATGTTCGAGCGTGTTGTCTCTTTTGTCTCCGTGTGTTGCCTTGGGGAAGGGAAATGGTGTTGTGTTGTGTGGCACCTCGTCTGTGTTAACTGTGCGAGTCCTTACCATGTGGCCCCCTGCTAAGCTTCTGAAGCAAAGACAGACAATTTAGCATTTTCAGACTCTAACAGACTCTTGGAAATTAGAAGAAATATATATATAAAAAACAAAACATCTTTTTTTCCGAAGACTTTACAAAGTCTGTGTCATTTAAACTGACCTGGTTAAAGCAGTGTTGAGGTGCGTGGGATCAGTTATATAACAAGCCAGTTGTGCCTTGAAGTCTTCCAATATCCAGTTTATCTAATCAGAGCAAAGTTGGGTCTAGATGGGTCTAGCTTGTTTCTGATTGGATAAATTCGATATGTTTTGACTGAGTGAAGTTTTATGACCAGCCCTGTTTGCCAGCTAGCATCTCCAATAGCACTTTTCTGATTTAGAAATGAATTTATGTTCAGTTTGAGCTGAAAAGCCATCAATAACCGCGCATCTTGGAACGATTGCCATGCTCCCAGAAACGTCCAATTTGCAACTGCGAGACTTCTTTTAAAAACAAAAACAAAATGAAGGCCAAACTGAAAGCAAAGTTAGGCCTTCTTCGGTCAAAGATTGCTGGTCTGCAGCTAACGAGCTAGCTAGCATTGTCCATACGCCTGACAGGACCGGCGTGTGCTAGCGCCGAGCCACCGTGCGGTAACGTACCTCCTGACAGTTGGAGCGAAGCGTTGCCGTGTGTCTGCAGAGCAGCACGCCGGAACCACCGCATAATGAAAATGCATTAATATACAATAACTGTTATTTCAAGTTAACCGAAGAGGGGCAAAAAAAAAAAAAGGGCTGTTTCATAAAGAGATTCCTCCCCTTGCTTGCCACACTGATATGAAGATCATTATGCATTATTCTTCCTCTTCTTCCAAATCATCCTGCCAAATAAGAGGGTAGCTTGTGCAAGTATTAGCATTTATGAGACAATTTCTGCGTTATTCCATTATTCAGTGAGTGCCCAGCATGCGGTATCAGTGACATTTTTTGCTGCGGTATAGCGACACTACTTGGTCTTGTGACACCTGAGCTTGGCATTGTGTTGTGGGTAAAATTTGGTGTCATGGTAACACTATTCGTAATAGAAACAGCAATTTGTTATAAAAGAATATACATTAAAATAGCTTTGGTTATTTTAAGCAATCAAAATACAAGCCATTTTGGAGAAGGGTAAAATTCCTGTTTCAAATCTTGATACCGGGCTGTCACGTTGTTATGGTTTCTGAGTGGTTTTGTCGGAAGGTGTGACTCTTCAGTGTTTCACAGACAATGGTACCTGTTCAGGTGGGAACAATACCTGTCAGTGCTACAGATTAGCAGAATATGCTGTTGCATGGAGACTCTAAAGTGTGTTCTGGGATGCAGTGCAGACATGGGAGCTGTAGGAGGGGAAGATGGAAAATAAAACTTAAGAAGGACCTTAGAAAGTGGATTAATGTTCCTTCCCTGTCCCGGTGGCAGTGTGGTATAATGGGTAGGCAACTGGTCTTGCAACCTAAAGGTCACAGGTTCGATTCCTGGGTACACAACTGTTGTACCCTTGAGCTGCCTGCTTCAGTATATATCCAGCTGTTTAAATGAATGCAATGTAATGCTGTGTAAAAGTTGTTTAAGTCGCTCTGGATAAGAGCGTCTGCTAAATGCCTGTAATGTAATGTAATGTAATGCTGTTCCTAGATGGCAAAGTTGCCACACAGCTGACCACAGTGATTCATGCTTTAGTCTCTGTTGTTCATTCAGGTGTCACGCTCTACCTTTGGATAACACCTGTCCACTGCACAGTAAAATGTCCAGTGTTAACTCAACTCTAACAGACTACATGTGAGTCCATTTGGTCCCATACAGTACACTGTCAGAAAGAAATTGTTCTTTTGCTTGTCTCCATGAGAGGAACCCTTTTTAGTTCTTTATGGAACCCTCTATGGTAGTTGTGAAAAGTGTGAACGCTCCCAGACTGAACCATTTTGCCTAAAAAAAGAACCCTTGAACAAGACAATCCCTTTATTTTGTTTTTTTGGTATATACCATCAGTGTTCTCGTCCTCTATATGGCCTCAATCTATAAGGGATTGGAGCCATACAGTCTGTCTTCCAGGTAGTGTTTTGGCTGCACCGCTGTGCTATCGAATGGGGGGAAATTAGGCTCATAACCCAGAACATTTCAGGTTTGAGGCCCTGGTGGGAGGCCAATGCTGTACCCTTGAGCAGTGTAATATAATAGATTTGGTCTGGTAATTACCCAGTAGTGTAAATTGAAGAAGGTATTATATTTGAAATGCAAGCAAATTAACACTTGAAATGGGTGTTATGTTAAGCACACAGGTAATTTAACGTGTTTTCCCACTCTGCCAGTAGATCTTAGAAAACAAATTAAATTTTTCTGCAAGTTGACCTTTGTGGAAAAATGAGCTCTAAACTTTTTTAAAGCCATTTTTCTCATTAAATGTGTGCCAGTTTTAAAGTTTTGAACAGCAGCTTTATGCTGAGGTGCTATTCTGTGGTAGGCAAGGAAACAGAACTTAAGGTTCCTTCTGAAACTGTGGTAACCAACCCTGTTCCTGGAGATCTACCATCCAGTAGGTTTTCACTCCAACCCTAGAAAAGCACGCCTCATTCAACAGCTAGAGATCTTTGAGCAAGCTGCTAATTGGTACTGTAGAAGTCAGGTATGCCAAAGTCAGGGTTGATATGAAAACCTGCAGGATGGAAGATCTCCAGGAACAGGGCTGGTCACCACCACCGTTCTGAGAGATGAAGCTGGATAGTGTCGTGGTGGCGTTTGCACTCTTCCAGAACGACCGTGGAACCGTCTATCGATTGACCCCGCGGCTCTGTTTTCTCAGCCGCAGTGTCTTTAAATGGAGCACGCTCTGTTGACTCCCAAGCATTGCTGCTTCTTTTTTTTTTTTTTTTTTTTTTAAAAAAAAAGGTCATCCAGTATTCCTCCTTGCTCTCTCAGTTCTCGTCTTCAGGCCATTTACACGCTCACTAACCGTCAATCTTGTTGCTGTTGACCTTTTGAGTGATTTCATTTCCGTCGGATAATGGAGGGCCTGCTTTGCGTTCGTCGAGCGCGCTCGGAGAGCCGGCTTGTTGTGCCCTCTCCATCACCGCGAGAGAATATTGTTTCTCCGGGGAGCCGAAAGGTTGACTTCGCATTTCCAGAAAAAAGGGGGGAGGGATGGAGGGGGGGTGGGTAACTGCTGGGCCTTTAAGTTGTGGAAAACGGGGTATTGGAACTTCCCGAAAAATGCGTTTTCTGTGCAGTCACTTATTTAGCTAAACTGTATGTTTTCTAATTAGTTTTTCTTTCTTGTGTTGGCGACTTGCCAACCTGTGAGATTTGTGATTTGTGTTTAACCACGGCTAATGTAATTAACCGTGGTTAAACATTTCAATTGTGTTTGCGGCGCTACAAATGGAATTCACTGGAACTTTTGTAAGCTGTGCTTAATAACGTTACGTTTTCAAACAACACCCAGCGTAAAGATGACCCAGAGGAGAAACATCTGGACTTGCCACATTTAATAATAAATAACAGGCGTTTTCGTTTATTTCCAGCATTTCTTTCATGCTTCGCAGGATACTTTTGAATTGGGCCGCAGTGGCCACAGTCATTTTGCTCAGTTTCATATGGGGCTTCACTAACTGTCTCTGTATGGAAATTGGATTCAGCTAAAGACACACTGGAGAAAACTTAAGCGACTAACTGCTGGCCCAGGGGTGAGATCCGTTGCCCCATATGGGTCTAATGTCCGTTGATTCAGCCTTTTAAAAAAAAAAAAAAAAAAAAAAAAAAAAAACTTTGCCAGAGAGAGGGGGGGCGGGTCTGACTGAAAATGTTTACGACCCACCGGCCTGCAGGATGAAGCAGAGGCTGACCCTGTTGTTGGGAGGCTGTGACAGGATGAGGTGGCATTGTAATTCAGAAGCTACCATTTTACCTTTCAGCCGTGGTGTGTTCTCAAGAAAAAAACGGGTGGATGGGAGGTTGATTCTGGAGCGCATTGACTTTAAAAGGAAGAGAACAGCCTGTGATAGAGCGAGTGAGCATTGTAAAACGGAAGCGATGAAGCAGTGCAGGTCAGGTACCTTGCTCAAGGGTACAACAGCCGTGTTCTACCCGGGAATTGAACCTGTGACCTTTAAGTTACCAGATCAGTTCCTTACCCATTATGCTCCACTGCCCCCCCGCCCATATTGAGGGTCTATTTTTATTTTCGGATTTTAAAAAAAAGGAACAATGGATGTATGCACCAAATTATCATTTAACTTCAAAGTAACTAAATGTCGAAACCTCTGTTTTTGAGAATATGTTGATTCCTCAGTAGGTTTTACACAAACACCAAGAATACAACAGGATAGCACGCTGTCAAACGCTGTGAAACGGCCTGTGAAAAATGAGTGGGTTTCTCGCTGGCGGACTGCATTCTCAGACGCGCGGTGCGTCTCCTGACCGTGACTGACAGGGTCTGATCACACGTTTTCCTCCAGGACTGAATTTCTGACCTGTCAGTCAAAACACACTTTAATACTGGGTCACACTAGGGAACCAGCAAGGTACCTTCTTCCCACTTACCTTCTGTGTTTTTTTTATTCATTCATTTTGAAATAGCAGAAGCACATGTAAACTTACACACGCGTACACACGCATACACACGCACACACACACACACACACACACACACAGGTGATCATATTGTGAAGGAAGTATGTTTCTGGAATATTTAATACTAAGCAGGGTTGAAAAGGGCCTTTTGTAATTATGATTTCATTACAATTCATAGCTTATTTTAGCCATTTCCTCCTTTTTCAAGAGGTCTGCTGGGGGTTTGAGAAGGGAGCCAAAATTGCTCCAAATTCAGACCTTTTGCCCTGGCACCCCACTCTGTGTGCTTTCATAGCACTGGTTGTGCCAGATTCAGGCCCAGCTCCATCACTGACTCAGAAACAACTGGCTCACAGACACGACTGGCCTCACAGACACAACTGGTTCCCAGGCACAACTGGCTCACAGACACGACTGGCTCACAGACACGACTGGCCTCACAGACACAACTGGTTCCCAGGCACAACTGGCTCACAGACACAACTGGCTCAGACACAACTGGCTCACAGACACAGCTGGCTCACAGGCACAACTGGCTCAGACACAACTGGCTCACAGACACAACTGGGTCACAGAAACGACTGGCTCACAGGCACAGCTGGCTTTCCTTTTGTTGCCACAGACCATTTTAACCACAGTTTTAACAGCCTTGTAGCACAAGCACTTGAGTTTTTATGAAGCATTGCTTGGGCTTTGGCTCGGTTACAGAAAGATTTTGTTTAGCGGTATTTTGGGAGGAGCCTTTTTATGGATTTTGCTTAGTCGACGATACAAAGCAAAATACACTGATCGTGTCCGTTTATCCTGCTGTAAGTGAACTGAAGCATATTGTGTTACTTTTAAGTATACTTCTCAAGGTTACAGTGGAAGCGCACCCCCCTCTGGGGTTTTGGTTCTGAAACGTCTGTTTATATTTTTACTTTGTTTCCCTTGGATTTTGAAATGCAAAGATTGCTGATGTGTGACTGTTAGAGCATAGCTCTGTGGTCAGCCCGAAATCCGCCCATGCATGCCCACCCCTTTTTAACAGCTATGTGTTCCCTCCGGGACTGCATTGCCTGAAAGCAGTGGGTCTGGTGGGCCACTTTTTCTGAACCAAACTGCAGAAATAAAAGCTCTACTTAAATAAAAGTTATTTTTCTGCTGGTGTGAAGGATGCCCGGGGTGAACCAATCAGAATGCGAACGCCGCAGTAATGGGCGCCATGTCTGCATTGTCATTCTCTGAACTGCCGGGGATTTTGGGAGTTGTGGTTTTTTGGGAAAATTCTGATTTTATTGGTCTCTGCTAATGAAATGAGTTTTTTTTTTTTTTTAAACAAAGTTTTCTTGTCTCACAAGACAGCAGGGCTTGCCTGTCTGCCTGCTAAGGAACTGGCCCTTATGTGTGTATGTACTGCATGGCAAACAGTCAACTCTGAATTGGTATTCATGATTTGACCAGGCGCCAAGAAAGGGACCTTGCTTGGGATTGTATTTTACGAACTTTGTTTCGGTACTGCTGTTGTACCCTTGAAAAAAATTGACCAGCTGTATACTTGGGTAATTTCAATACTATTAGCTCTGTGTTTTTGGAGTTCTCAGAATGGATCTGCAGAGGTCCATGAGGCTGACATAACACTGTCATACGCATGACATAACAGCTAACAGCTGTCACGAGACGACATGACAGATAACGTCAGTTCATGTCAAATGACATAAAACTGTCCTCACTTTTATTGGTAAATGTTATGACAGCTGTTATGTCATGTCTATTACAGCGTTATGTCAGCCTTATGTCTTATGTATAACCTTATGTCAGCCTTAACGAAGGATTCAAGTGAAGTGCTACCCATAGAACAACTGCAGTGACACTGTTGTGTCTCAAGTGTTGCTCATTCGGCAATCAGTGAAGAATCTGCTCCATTCCATTTCTGTTTGTGCTTCATTTGACATCAGTTACTAAGCCCAGTGTATTTATTCACTCTTCATTTCAAACCCTGCTTCCACAGTGTGAACCTGTTATCTGTGCCTAACCACCGAACGAATCGGCGTTTATTTTTCCACTCGTATCTGTCCATTTGCACACATGAATGCGTACGGTATTTGACAATGATACAGAAATGGTGCCACCATCAGCGTAGTCGCTAGTCGCTGAGGGCTAAATCATCCCTCTCAAACATGTTCAAACCCTAAAAACGACGTGTTCAGACGTTCTCTGAAAACCGTTCCCAGCTATTTCTATGGGCCCTAATTTGTGTTAGTCTCCACAGCGCCTGACATTTCGGCTTGTCCGGCCACTGGAACCACAGTGGAAATAAGCCTTTAGACTCGATTGTGCTATCAGCGATAGTGTAATGGATAGCAGTGTAATCGATTGATAGAGTAGTCATTACAACGTATACCTTCGGGGGTATGAGCGATTAGCAAAATAAAATGCTACCCCAACTGCTGCAGTGTTCTCTCGTAAGTAGCATACCTAAGTATATAGCCTTACAGGCTGGATGGATGGCATTGATTTTTCTCGCTATCGTTTTTAAAACGTATCGCTGTAACGCCTTGTATTAGTTCACGCCAGGCTTACAGTAGACACGGTGGATGGCGACTGCAGGCGGTAAGCATAAAAAATGTAACACCGCGCACCTGTGAGGGCATTCTGCAACAGATGGCGAATTGAACGCCGTTTTTTTTCCTTGAAAATGGACCCTGTGAAATGTTTACGGTCTGCCAGGGAGGAGAACACGCTCGCCAGATGGTCATGCCTTGTGGCCTTCCCACCTGAAGCTTGCAGGTTCAAATCCTGTGTGGGCCACTGTTGTTCTACGCTGTAAAATAAATGTTCCATAAAAAAGTGGTGAAAAGACGGGCAGCAGTTAACAGTGAAAAACCTTTTAATGAAGGGAAAGAATATATAAATCCTGTTGTTTTATTGGACGGCTCTTAATGAGTTATTGCCGTTATTCTACATGCCTTTGATAGTGTTTTTGAATAACCTCTGAAATACTTTTTTCAGGATTTTAACAATTTACTGTAAAATTGTTTTTTTTTTTTTACAGTGTAGGCCTAAGTTTAAGCAAGATACCTGCCCTGAGTTGTTTCAGCAAATATCCAAATTTAGTTTTTTCTTATTTTTATTAAACACTGACCAAATGTTCTTCTTCTGAACATATATTTGATTGACTAGTGTGTACGATGATACGATGTCTTATGGTATGGACTCAAGCAAAAGATTTATATATCATTATATCTGGCATTCCGATTGGAATGAGATTATACTCAAAGGCTGAAATCTGTACATTGCCCTGTTAGCCGTTTCAAGCTCACCAAAGCGCTCCGAGTTTGGATTAATATTCCATGTGTTGTGGCCTGAAACTGTCTGGTGAATATCACCCATCTTAATTTGCTCGGGAAAAAAAAAAGTCCCCCAGTGAAGTTCATTAGCAGAACAGCGGTATCGGGGATTAATGTGTCTCTGCAAATGAAGCTGTGCTCTCTTCAGTAATTAACCTCGTTGCTTAACTTACATTAAGACCTTGTTTCTTTATGTTGCCAAAGAATTATGATGATAAGGGTTGCCAGCTTATTGTTTGTGTGTGTGTGTGTGCGTGTGTGTGTTTGTGTGTTTGTGTGCCTGTGTGTGTGTGTTTCTTTCTGTGGTGTGTGTGTGTTTCTTTTTGTGTGTGTGTGTGTGTGTGTGTGTGTGTGTGTGTTTCTTTCTGTGCATGTGTGTGTGTTTCTTTGTGTGTGTGTGTGTGTTTCTTTTGTGTGTGTGTGTGTGTGTGTGTGTGTGTGTGTGTTTCTTTCTGTGCGTGTGTGTGTTTCTTTGTGTGTGTGTGTGTGTGTGTGTGTTTTTCTTTTGTGTGTGTGTGTGTGTGTGTGTGTGTGTGTTTCTTGGTGTGTGTGTGTGTGTGTGTGTTTCTTTGTGTGTGTGTGTGTGTGTTTCTTTGTGTGTGTGTGTGTGTGTGTTTCTTGGTGTGTGTGTGTGTGTGTGTGTGTGTGTTTCTTGGTGTGTGTGTGTGTGTGTGTGTGTGTGTCCATCTTCACTAATCCTCTTAGAACTTGTGAGGGCGGCCTATTCAGTCCAGTGAAAGAACACCCACTCAGGTGGTTCAGCTCTGGTCTTATACTCTTGGGCTCTCACACAGGAAGCGGGTTCCAGGTTCGAGCCCCAGCTGGATCCTCTGTGGAAAACGCCTTCAGCTAGAGGCTCCTGCTGTAACCTGTGGCATCACACATCAGGTTGTCTGATTGGCCGAATCCAAAATCCCTTCACGATGGTGATTCAAGAGGTCAGAGATGTTTGAGGCCTAAATAGACTGCTATTAGCCTTTTATATAGTTTGTGTCTGTGTCTTTATACATCATTGAATTGTGTTTATGTGTTTGTCTTATGTGCTTATCCACCATTTCAGTGAATCATGATATGTTTTGTGTTCAACTTTAAACAAAAAAAAGCAAAAGATTTTTGGAATCTTGAAAAAGATTTTTGAGTTATTACGTGAACAGAAAGCTTCATCCTTTATATACTGTCAGCGTTTCATGAATCTTAGAACTTAGTGTTTCTTTTCCATGACTTCCTGAAAAGTTGCCCATCTGGAGATACAGTACAGCTTTTTAAGGTCTCTGACAAAAGAATGCTAAATACTTAAAACCCTTAACTACAAAAGAAAAAGTTTCAAGTTTCAAATTTATTTCAAGGCTGCTTGAAATGAATCCATTCTTGGCGCCGCAGACAGTGTGAGGTACGCTGTGCGTACGCTGCAATCCTCGAGCGAACGCTCGGGAGCAAAGTGCAGTTTGGAGCGGAGGACGGTGCGTGCTTGTGCTGTTACTGAGCGTCAGGGCCGCTTTGCGATTCTCTCTGTCAGCCCACAGGCGCTGAACTCCAACCGCTTCAGCATCGCTGAGAGAGAGAGAGAGGAGGCTCAGAACGCTGAGAGGGAGATGAGAATCTGAAACCTTTATGTGTGTTAAACTGGCCAGAGGTACTTTGGGATTTATCATGCAGTACCCAACCCACGAATGATTCAGCAAGGCTTGATTTCAGCCACGGTAGTTTTCTCATGAATGATTAAAACCAATTCAGCTTAACAGCGATTGCCCTAAAAAAAAAACACCAGGGGAACTGTATCCTGTAATGGTTGATCTGGAGCAGTTAAACCGAACAGCATTCCCTGTTTAAGAAGGCCCTATAAAGTAATCACCCTCTGGGCGAAGCACCCTCATCTCAGTAAATATTTTAAACTGTTGACAGTTTATTGCCGCTCACTCGCCATTGGTTGCAATTCACAGTTTATTTAACACACGTTAATATGGGAACTATCTGGAATTTGTATTGAAAAGTGTGATGTTTTATATTGTTACGATTTAATATCATAATCAGCCCACAAGAAAGCAGCCATGAACAGAATCTGCGATCTGCTGTAGGTCCTTAACAGGGAAACTGGTTGATAACCGACTGACTGATATGTTGCTTTCCATGTAGACTAAGCTACTTCTCACAATTCCTGATTTTAAAGGACAATTTCCTTTATTTTCTGAATTCCTGCCTGAAATCCCATGAGGGATGCATGACACTCTGCAAGCTCTAAAACACTGTCTTTGATATCACAATATAAATTAATAATTTGAGCATTCCGGCATGGTCTGAAATTGCAATATACAATTATTAACGATCCCTCTGTTCATTCCTTCTGACAAAATCGATGCACGATTTAAACAAATATGTCATTTTCTCTCATAAAAGAGGTAAATCGCAGGTGGGTGCAAGAATAGCTCAGGAAGGCTATGCTCTCCATTGCATTGTACATCTGTTTTACCAATGTCCCTAGCTAGAATGACTTGCAGAATACAACTATTTATGTATAGATTGCACACTGTCCCTCACAAAATGTATATTCACTAAAGCAATTCAGGTTAAAACTTGCGTGAAGGTTAACTGCCTCACTTCACCTGTGGATTGAAAATATAATCTTGCGGGTAATGGCTGGATGGATCCGGAAATTCGTAAAGACTCAGCCGGCGCCCTGCACCTCCGTTTCCTGTTGCGCTGAGGTAATCGCCTGGTTTTAGTTCAGCACTAGGCCACAGTGTAAACCCATCAGGTGTTTCTCATTCTCTCGGTTTCGCGGAGAAGGGAAGAAGTGACATGTTCACATCCTCACCCCTGTCACCTTGGTTAATTTGAGTGTCAGCCCGACATGTTTTTTGCCAGTTTCATTTTGACTCTCGCCCCGCTCCTGCAATGTAATGTGAACGTTTCTTGACAGAGGGGGTACTGAGCAAACTTCTTTCCTGGTGGAAAGGGGTGCCTCCTGTGTACGCCGGTTCAATGTTACAAGCTTCTTGTGGAAAAAACATTGATTGTAGCTCCTGCTCTTGCCCATTATGGGTTTGTGCTCCCTGTCGGAATAGACAGACACCATTGCTAGACATGGGCGGGCCGGGGGATAATGCTTGACTGACAGGAATTTGGAATTTGCACACCCCCAATAAGGTTCACAGTCCCCAAGTTCTTTTTGTGTTTGAACCAACACGGGCCTTTCCTCCCAGAGCATGGCTGCACGTACCAACCTGGGAACACATCCAAATCTGGGCAGCCTTTGAGGTTCTGAACCACAGCAGGCCAAGTAATTGTTCTGAAAAGACAATAAAAACATTTACTGTATCCCGGTCCTAGCCTAGGATAATGTGCACCCAATAAAATGGCAGTTAGCCTGAGCCATAAAATCTACGTGTTATCAAGTTATTAAAAGTCCAGATAAAAACAGTGCTGGGCTAGTAAATACAACAAGTAAATTTAAATAAGTGCCTGAATTTAATCTAAACACAGCAGTGTGGTATAAAACAGACCTCACTTCTGGATTGGATCTCGCTCCATTAAGGGATCTTCTAACGATATTTTCTCTCTCAGAAATGGTCGGGAGGGTGGCGGCCATCTTTAATCTGTCCTGACCTAATCTTTGAGGCTGACGCGCAGGCCGGTCGCTTGGCTTCCGTCAAACTGCCGTCCGCGACTCTCGGCAGCTCGGAGGCAGCTAATTGCTTACGCGTCTCCGAGGCCGATGATCACAAAGTGCGGAGGAGAAAGAAAACCTGACGTCCTGTCAGAGCCGCGCAGCAGCGGCCTTCAGAGGGAGAGAGAGGTTTCCACGTCGCCGTCTTCTGAAGAGCGTTCTGCCTGATGGGCTTCACCTGAGGGAGCGAGTTCACTGATGTCCTCCGTCGAGACGAGCCGCTGCTTCTGTCAGCGATTTTGACTTAAAATAAGAGACGGCGAGGGCCTCCTCTGGTGGATGCTCTGGAGGGGCCTCAGTCAAACGCGCGTTTTTTATTTTTTTGTCAGAGAGGGTTTCTGCGCGGTTTCAAGAGACTCTGCGTTATCCGTACCTGCATGAGAACGCGTGTTGTTTCCTGCAGGCGACGGATGGAGGCGTATTCATAGGGGACCACAGGATGGAGGCATATTCATGGGACCACAGTTAGGTTGGTGCGCACACCCACTCAAAGTCCAACTAGGGTCATCCGCTGCGTGTCGACGTTTCATCCGCGACCTTCGGACAGCACCGGGCGGCGCAGGGCTTCGCGTGCGACGGCGTGCTGATGTACGAGGCTCACCCTCCCCCCACCCCCCTCCCTCGGGGAGAGCAGGACCCAGCGCTGCCCGGCGAGGACGACACTCCCCCACACGCGTCTGACGCCCCTCTCTCCCCACTGGACGTCGGCCGGAAGTAACCGTCTCTGGAGCGGCGCTAACGATAGCGGAAATGTGTGTGGGTTCCTTAAACAGGATTAGCAGTGTCTGCTGGGGTATTCCGTGCAGCTTATACACAGTTACCTTCTATGGTACTGCACCTACACTGTTCAACACTTCTATGGTTCAATTTCCAATTCTGTTTTGGCTCTGGCTAGGCATGTGGTAGAAGCAGCTACCAGGGGAGCCGATACTGTACATTCTAGATATGATTTCTTTGGTTATTCTCGCCGAGCTGTGCCGTAAGTTGCTGTCTGCCATTGGCTCTAGTGCACACCTCCGTACTGTTCTCAGTCTCGCTCTTCTGTCTCCTCCGAGGCCCGTTTCCTGCCAGAGATGTGTAAGAGAGGGCTGTTTCCAGAGCAGTTTCTTCTCACATCTGTTTGCTAGGAAACTGAAAAGAACAAATGAGAGGTTGAGAAACTGTACTACAGGGGAACAGAGCAAGTTGCCAAATCCAAGCACATTTAAACAACCCCCTACACTCACCAACCCAGTTACAGGAACAGCTATATTACCGTTTCAGTTAGGTCTATTGTCTTTTCCCCTTGTTTCAAATTTAATGCAAGTGATTTCCTAACAGCCAGAGCACCTGGCATTCTGGGAAACACACAGTTTTCTCCACCCATAAGTGGTTTACATGATTAAGCTGATATTTGCGGTGTTTTACTGCTTCCTGGCCTGGATTCATCAGGATTAAAACTCTCAGAAGGGCTGTTTGTTTTTTTTAAGTCTGCCAGTTAGTGTTTTCTTTTTTTTTAAGAAACTTTTATAGGCAGGACAGTGGCACCTGTTGGTGAGTTCTGGTACTGCATACTCTGGGAAAGCTGAGGGTTGAATTGTTCATTCATGTTGCTTTAGGACTTAAAGTAGAAACAGAGGTGACAGATTTCAGAAGCAGCTTAATTGATATACATTAGGCACAGCATCTGCTCATGCTGCAGTTTTTGGCTTGTTAAGTTCTACTCACGGAGGAATCCTGTGTAACGACTGTGTGTGTGTGTGTGTGTGTGTGTGTGTGTGTGTGTGTGTGAGAGAGTGTGTGTGTGCTTGTGTTTGTGTGAGAATATGAAGAAAGTCAGCGCAAGAAAGAGTGAGAAAATTCCTGTTCCAATCAGAGCTCTGCTGTGCATTTCAGAAGTGCATTTCATTTAACCGCAATGCATGCTGGGTCTGCTGGCTGGGCCAGGGCTGTGTAGGGTTCACATACACACTGTGGGTTCTGCATTCTAATGTATCAGGGGGTGACTTTGCGGAGCAGGAGAGGCAAACTGGGGTCACTGGGACCAGGTCTAGCTGAATTCTCTCTCTCTCTCTCTCTCTCTCTGTCTGTCTCTCCGTATCTCTGCTCTCTCTGATCTCTCTCTCTCTCTCTCTCTCTCTGCTCTCTCTCTCTGTCTCTGCTCTCTCCCATCACCTCTCACTCTCTCCCTCACTCTCTCTTTCTCATTCTCTCTCCCCCCCCCCTCGTCTCTTGTGTCTTGTCTGCATTCCAGCTCAGTGTTAGGTTGGGGTCACCGGGTTTGCTGTGGATTGGCTTCAGACTGCCTGGGGTCCTCTTCTGATTAATTTATAAACTAGAGCTTGTCTCATTTGTGGCAGACACACACACACACACACACACACACATCCTTTCTTTGGTTTTCAGGTGTGAAAAGACTACCTCTTCACTTACAACATACAGCAAATGAAGAAATATGAATACTTCAGCTTTGCTAAGAAAATGCACCATCAATAGACCTCAATGTCAGTTTAAGTCCTTGTGTGTCCAATCAAAAGATTTCCATGGGCTTGCATCATCTAAGAGAAGGATGATGATCACCTTTAAAGTTAGGCGGTCATATTTTTATTATGCTCAACTAAGTTCAGAACATCATATTTCTTGTTAGTTATGCTAGTTTATACAATATCACTGTAGTCCAAACTATAATCACACCATCATATAACTGCTAAGTTATGACGTTCTACCATTGCTTCATAGCATTCTCCTGTAAAGACATTTTTTTAATAGCCACTGGAGTCTGTCCTATAATAAGTAACACAAAACCCTGTGACTTGTAGGTGGTAAAATACATATTTCATTATTGTTGTGAATAATTGCATTGTGACAGAAATAAATGAAAGCCGGTAGCAGCAAGCATTACAAGCCTTTCCCTTTTCTTTGATCTCTGTGTACCAATCGGTGTGGGTGATGGAAAGGTCTAGAAGAACAGCCCACTGTCCTAATGAACTGGATAATCACAGGGAAGGAGTCAGACCATGGTGGCATGGTTCCTACTGGTTGCCAAAAAAAAAAAAAAAAAGAAATTATGCATATCTCATTGGACGATCCAGGAGGCACATTCCTCGATATTATTGCCCAAATCAGTGCAGAAAACGACCTTCTAAACACAGTCTGCTCTCAAAACCGTTAATATATAGAAAGATCAGTGTTTGTCTTCTCTGTGGCACTCTTTAATCCAGATGTGTTCAGTTGGACTCCACAGCGTGTTCAAGCTGGGCAATAATCACTTGCCCTGGGTTTTCCTTGTCCCTGTGTTTTAGGACCACACCAGAGATGTTCCTTTTTATTGATTTTTGTAAAGGGTTTAGTCCTGCAAGGCAAGCACAGGAATCCTCACTCCTTCCTCGATGTCGGCCACACAAAATGTCTGTTGTGGGCTTGCAAAGAAAGTTTGGTTTGAATTTTTGGTGTGTTGACTCTTGGAGGCCTCAAACGGATATCGATCGTTCAGTTTTGATCCTTCACTATTGATCCTTCTCTGAAAGGTGTTTCAGCTTGCTATCGACAACTTCTAACTTTTTAAAAAATCCCACAGTGTCGTCTGCGAGACACACATGAATGAGATTTTCGGTGCTGAGGTGAAGAATTGTTCTTTGCCCTTGAAGTGTCAAGCTTGCGTACTTAGAAAACAGTAACTTTGAATGATTTTGAAATGAATCTCACGACGAGGTCTGCTGCTTTTTATGTGCAGAAACCTTCAATGCTTTTCAATGAAGGATGAAATCAGATGTGAAATGTTTAAGTTTGGTTTTTGTGATTTCACGCAGAAACTGTAGACTATATTTTATGGTATATATAATTTTTAGATGAAGTGTAAAATATCATCTGTAATGTACATGGCAGTGACAATAATTAATGTTTTGTTTATGGAGCATGCGTTGTAAATTATATTTGTGTATGCTAAAATACATTCCTTAAATTTATTAATTCATCAACTACTCCAACAATGTCATTTCAACCTTGTTCTTGCGGTTAAGTGATGGTCCCTGGCAGATTTTTAGCCTTCTATTTCACATCATAAATCTCATTACACCGAAAGGCGTCATAACTCAGCTTTGTCCTAAAATGCAAGCTGCGCCACTTTTCGGCAATTATTGGTCTTTAATACAAAGTGGGGACAATCTATCAGTGTCATTTTCGAGACAAGTTACTACGCGTAGTAAAATGTACATTAGAAATTGATGTGGGGTATCTAACACATTTATGGACATCCTTGTGACTCATGAAGGGGTTTCCAGTATATGGAGTTGAAATTTTGGCAGCGGTTCTTGGTAGCGTTCCAGAGCCACTTGCCCAGCAGATGCTGTCACTTGTTCTCCTGGAGGGCGACAGGCACTCTGTGTATATCGGTTGTTTTTTATTTTAGCTGACTTTATGTTGCATGAGATGTAATTCTTCTTTGTCTTTTACTTTTCCTTTCCCTTGGACAGAAGTGGAAAATTCAGGCTTCCTCCCCAGTATTCTGTTCCAATCACATGGATTTGCTAATTAGCACAGTTCTTCAGCCAGGAGGGAGAGCTAATTAGTGACATCAGCTGGCTGAGTTCATGGGTGGAGGAAACACATGGCAGGACTTTTGCTTTCTGACCCCTGGACTTTCCACCTGTGTTCTTTGATGACTGTTTGCAGGGCAAGGTACACAGGCACACTGGCCCAGCGTGTTTCGCAGTGGATTGTCATGTGCTAACTTGTGTGTTTAAACGGCACCACACTGGCCCTGCCAAACATTGAATTTGCTCCTTTAAGACATGTATTTTGTACAGTATTTCTCGTGGACCTTAATAAAGAAGACCAGGTCAAAACTTAGTATATGGCTGGACCGGCCGACCAATGGTGTAACTTCATAACTCGGCCGACCAATGGTGTAACTTCATCATTCAGTGACTCAGTCACAGACATTCGCGTTTGTAGGGCTGGCCCTGCTGTTGCGGTCCAGCCAAAAAATAAATAAAACAGAGATGAACGTATCAATCAAATAGTGACTGATTTATTCATGCCCAAAACCCTTGAAAATAACTTTGCTGAGTCAGGAAATATAAACTCACTGATATTTCCTAGAAACAAACAAATTAAGTAATTTTTCATTCTTTTCATGAAGTGTACATTATTTACACCTGAGTGGAAGTTTGATTTATGAGTATATTGACCGACTCACCTGCCAGCTGTAAGAAAAGCAAAGAAAACATCCCAGTTTTTGCTTTCAAATACTTGCGTAGATTTTCCAATAAATTTCATTGATTTAAATGTAAAGAAAATGATAGATTATGTGTAAGGTGGAGCGTTGCGTCAGGAAAGGCAATATCAAATTCTAATATGCTTCACTGATATAATGAATTAAATCAAGGGATTGGTTAAAGATTCTTACCATGTCGTACGGTTAATTTAATTTGATTAATTAATGAAAGATAACGGTTCTTGCATATTACATCAGACGTGATTGAAAACGATAACGTTTACGGAGGTACCGCATAATAGAGTCTATTAATAATGAACGTACGAACGCAAGTACTGACTAAATATTCTTGCATTTAATGAGTACCGCGGTTCTGCAGCAGTATGCTATGGACTGTCGTTGCTAAACAATCAGTGTGACTTATTTTTGGACCTGCTGCGAATCTTGTACAATCACAGAGGAAATTAAGTTAATCCGTAATGCAAATTTCCTAATGTGGCACGTGCTTTATCAACCGCTTCCTTGCGAGAATTTAGTTTATATATAGAATTATGTGAAGCCGGGCCACCGCACAGTGTGAAGCAGCTCTGGAAATATTAAAACTCAACGCTTTCATTCGCTTTCCCTCTGTTGAAACATCGCATTTTCTTCATTAGTTCCCCTGCAATCACACAAAGCATTCTTAATGTCAGTCTCCCCTGGTTATGTGCTGAAATTCTTACTGCCAATTACCCACAGCAACACACAACACTAACCATTAGCTAACCCCCACAGTGTGTGTGTGTGTGCGCGCGCTGGTGTGTGTATGTGTATGTGTGTGCATGTGTGTGTGCGTGTTTGTACACATGCGTGTGTGTATGTGTATTCATGTGTGCATATGTGTACACATTTGTGTCTGTGTATGCGTGTATGTGTGTGTGTGTGTGTGTGTGTGTGCGTGTGTGTGCATTCTATTTACCTATCTATTTTCCCGTTACATCCAAGGGAAGCATTTAAATGAAGGTGAGTTCGGAAAGTGACTTGTGGATAAATAGAGAAAAAATGTATATTTTGGTCAAATGTGGGGAGAAAAAAAATCTTGATTAACTAACTGGAATTAATGCTGCACGCAGAACCCATATCATGTGACAGTAAATTAAATTTCGGCCAGAAAACACGTAAAAGACGCTCGTGTGTGGCATTTGACGGTAGAGTTGTAGTGTTCCGAGGAGCCGGGGATCCGTGCCTCGTCGTCTTCCTCGCCGGTCGATTGGGCGGGTGACCGGGTGAGTCCTCCCGCTGAGCCGCGGATGAAACGTCTTCCTCCAATTCGTCTCCGTGCCCGTCTGACAGCTGCGGCGCGATAAGAGAGCCAGCACTTGACATCGCTCGCTTCGGAGAAGGAGAAGAGCGCAGGCTTGTCTGCGCGCTGTCCCGACTCGCACAGCAAGCCAGGGGTCCGGTTATGAGAGCGGAGATCCGATTGGGCATGTCCAAACTGAGAGATAAGAGGGGGGTGGGGACCAAAAAAAAAAATGTGTTTGGAAACGGTGGAAATACATGAACAAAACATTCTACAAATTTCATTTTCATTTGACAAATTCCCTCTGCTTTTAAAAAGTTTATATACTCAATGTTCAGACTGTAAATAAGCCTATAGTGTATATGATCATAGTATTTAATTAGTAGTTAATTCATAATTAAAAGTCAGGTGCTGTGCTGTGTGCTATTTCAAGGTCATATACCAAGAGGAATATCTTCTCCCTGTTCTAAAAAGAATTATCACGAAATTTTCAATCATAGTTGCTAAAAATGAGAAAAATCAAAATAAGCTGAATTCACACGTCTGAACTGCAGTCGTATGACAGCTCTCAGCTTTCGCACAGCCTGTTTGATTTAGCTTTTAGGTGACGCATTCTTCTTTTGTTTTGACATTCTGCTCTCACCTGCGCGAAATTAATTTTCTCGGGCTGTTCCGCTCCGCGAAACAAATATCCCCGCTCTCTCCGCTTGCTCCCGGGGTCCCCGAAATGTGCGAATCTCCCGCAGGCCCGTCCGTCCGTCCGCTCCAGTTCCCGCAGTATGTGGCCTCGTTTCCTGACGGGATTCTGCCCGTCAGAAAAGCTCATAAGCCAGATTATCAGGATTTGTTGATATTAAAGCCTCATCAAATTTGCAAGCCATTATGTCTGTATTATCCTTGCACTTGTCAGACCTCTTCTGTGCTTTTTTTTTTTTGCGTGTGCTTTGGAGGAAATGACCACAAGGGGGTGCAATAGAGCGGAGGGCCCTGTCTTAGCTCAGCTGTGACAGCTGTCTCATTGTATTATCATTATTATTGGGGAGTCTGGCCTTGCTTTTCTGCCACAGACTCAATGTGACCATGGTTGAGTTTGTGGAGGTTTTCAGTTTTTGGTATTACCTTTTTTTTCCCTTATTGGTCATCAGCAGTGGGGTTGTCTTGACCACTGTCTGGTCAGATCCTGAAAAGCACAGTGATTTTAAAGTTTGAAATCTTTGTAATCTGTTCTTTTTTTCCTGGATGTTTTGTTTCTTATTTCCATAAATCATCTGTGTTTATTTTTTTTATTAAGGCATCCGTAAACCCTGTGCTTAGATCTTCGATTAGATCTTGACGAGAATGCCGTAAGACCCCGCGATTAGCACGTTAGGTTGTCCCTCCCAGCCCCTGTCCCGCTGAAAGTGAAAACTGGAGGGCACACGAACAAGATCCAAAAAAAAAAAAAAAAAAAAGGCTTGTAATTTGCCTGTCGGAGTTTGGCGATTGAGTTGCCATTTCTAATTACTCACGGCAGAGGCGGGGGGGGGGGGGGGGGGGGGGGAGGAGGGAGCCCCCCTGAGCGAAGGAGCTGAGACAATGCCGTTATTCTCAGACTGGAACAAGCGTTTACCGCGGCTTTGTGTCTTTCTGCTGCCGCTCCTCGGGGGCGAAGATTTGCAAGGAGGCTTTTCGGTGTTCTTGTGCGAAGCCAAAGCCGCGGATGTCGGCTGAGATTTATTCCGAGACGAGCCGGCCTGTGTGATCGCAGAAGTTTCTGGCACCGGCCTGGATGTGTTCATTATAAAGCTCTCCTCCGGGGCGGGTTTTCTCTTCTCTTTTTTTTTTTGCTGAAACGACTTGCAGCTTAACTCGTCTGAAGACAGTTGCGCGTGTCAGAATTTCTCCACGCTTGTATTTCAGCGAAAGCGACTTGAGGGCCATTGTGTGTGTCAGTATTTCTCTCGCTAGCTCTCGGTTAAACTGTTCTGCTAAGGACCCCAGCGTGTGTGTCTCCGCGTGTCTGCGGCTTCAGAGGAGACGTGCTAGGCCGCTCTCGTATTTGAGCACGTTAGGAGGTCGGCATCACATTCACTCCTCGCTGTGTCCAAACCTCCCAAAACACAGTGTGAAGGTCAGCTAGACCGCATCGACCCCTCTTCTTCTTTTTTTCTTTTGTTTTTTTTTTCCGCCAAAATATTTTCAAGTAAATCTCAGGCTAGAGAAATCTCCCCCACAGATCTCTCCTAAATTGTGTTGCCAAAACATTTTATTTTGCTATGTGGGGCATTGGCTCTCTGGGTGGCCTTTGTACTCACAAAGTGTCTTCCTGGTTCTAGGTTCTGAATTCCATCTCCAAGCCCTCTCTCTCTGCTCCAGGGGGTGTCCAATCACGTCTGATCTGGGTTGTTGTTGGTGCAGGTTTATGTTCTAGCCCGACACGAAGACGCATGATTCTACTTACCAAGGTCTTTGGTTGAGGGCCGTGATTGGTTAATCAGTTGAATCAGATGTTGTAGTGCTGGGCTGAAACAAAGACCTGCACTGACACCCGCCCTTTCCGGATCAGACTGGACACCCCTGTTCTGCTCTCTCCCTCTCTATTCCCCCTGTGGCTCTCTGGGAATCGGACTGCAGCTGGTCATTCCTGCTTTTGGCTCAGTTGTTTATCTCGAGAATACCCAAGAGCGATATCGCCAAGTAGGCACAGTTATAAATGGTGTTATATTCCGGAAATGTAATACAATATGTATTCTGTTGAAATAGGCCCGTTTATTTCTTGCACATCAATAATTGAACCCCTGACAGTTGCCATGCATCATGATTTTAGTGGCAGTTTTTTTTTCTTCTGCTGTGTATTGAAAAGCAGCACATTTGTTATTCTTTATTGATCCGACTGTGTGCTTGGTCAGTCTGACATCATATCCTCATCTCCACAACACTGCCCTTGAGGAATACACAATCATGATCTCATCTAGTCGCTCCAGAAACAAAGTGCGCGCACACACCCACACACACACATGAATGCACGCACACACAAACACGCACACACACACACACACGAATGCACGCACACACAAACACGCGCGCACACACACACATACACACACACACACACTATTAGACGACTAGTTTAGTCTCGACCCCAGACACTTCTGTCTGTAGAGCTTCTGGAAAAGTTATGGTTTGTGAGATTGGTTACCTGCGGTCATATTTCTCCTTCTAGTGTTATATCTGGGGAAAAGAATAATGTGAGTTAAGCTGATCTATCATTGATCTTAAATGGATACATGGTCATTTTCCATCGTTACCAATTTAAACATGCCGATCCCTTTCAATATTAATGATTCAATATTAAACTATACATTAAATCTCAAAATAGGCCTCCCTCATCAGACTATCCTACCCTTAACCTTACAATATCTGGGCTTGTTCAAATCATGTTCGCATGTCGGTTGGGGTCCAACGCGAGGCAAGATTTCAAGCTGTCTTAACCAATGACCAATAACATAACACTGCCAATGACATGCTAGAACAAATCAGACGACAGTTAGCCAATCTCGCAAACTGTAACTTTCCGAACTAATATAATCTCAGAATCATATTTTTTTTGCAAAGGCACACAATTCCAACACCTGCTCTATCTAGGCTGGTAATAAGATGGATGCATGTTTTCATCCTTGTAATCTCTGTACCTTGTGAGCGAGTATTCTGCAATGCAGGCCTGACATATTATGCCTGAAAATGTCCCCCGGCTGAAAATTTGACTGGAATCAGAGAACACCTGCATTCAAAGCTTTTAGATAAGATGAGCCAAAAGGTTAAACTATTTCAGCGCGTTGCCATCATCAGAGAAATTGAGTTTATATGCTGACGGAATTCTTATATACCAAACTCTGCAACTTAACTCCCAGCTATATATTTTATTTGTCATTTATTTAAACATAAAATAGAGAGGAATTTACATGTTAGCTCATCTCAGGATTGTTTTTATTAGAAGTATATATTATTATGATTGTTATTTATTATATGTATTTATTAAGTATGTACCTACTATTATGTCATGCCATGTTAAATAACCCAGCTATCCAAAGTATAATCCTTTTTTTAAAAGATTTGCAGTCAAATACCTATTTCTAGTATTTAAAATCTGACAACTCAAAGATCAAATGAACTGAAGGCCAATAAATGGAATAACACAGAAAGCTCTGAAGGATAGAAGGCCCAATAGGTGTTTAGTTGTTGCGCCAATGTGTTTATACACAGCAGATGTTGATTAAGCCATTGTGCCCAGCAAATCAGGATAATGAATTAAACTGAGAGATTTAGATGCTGAATGGTCCCTCCATCTTGGAACAGATGTCAGCTTCTGCTAGTAATTCACTGAGGACTGTAACCGGTCCTCCTCAGTACGTGCATAGTAGTTCATTTTTTTGCGAGCGATTATAGTTAACTAGCTCTTTCTCTCTCTCTTTAGTGCCTGTCAGTACTGGGCCCGCAGTGGGGCAGCAGTGTAGTGTAATGGGTAAGGAGTTGGTCTTGTAACCTAAAGGTCATGGGTTCGACTCCCAGGTAGGACACTGCACATGCCGTTGTACCCTTAAGCAAGAAACTTCACCTGAAATTCTTCAGTATACATGTGTAAAAAGTTGTGTAAATGGACTGCATTTAAGCTTTGGATAAGAGCATCCACTAAATGCTTGTAATGTAATGTAATGGTAGAAGGGATTTCCTCCAGAGATCAGGACAGCAGGATCGCTGGGCATTTTCTGATGCAGGCTGAAGATCCCATCTCTTCAGTGGCACAATTTCCTCATGTAATTACTGTAGGATTGTAATGGTGCGCCTCATGGTTTTATATGGGTGTTGGCTATTTGGATCTGATTCGTATTGTGGTTCTAGGCTGGCATGAGCTAATTTCGATTTAGTTCTGTATTGATGTTGCACTTAAGTTTGCTGGCCTGGGGAGGTTATTAGCAAAGTCTAGGCACTGTTGCTGTCTCGCTCTCCTGGTGAATGCTCTTGTGTTCTCTTTCATTGTCACCCTGAATCACAGGGTCTGTCAGGGCTCTCCATGGACCACATGGGCTCCTGATTTGAAAAATTGAGCAGCACCCTAATGCATCCCAGTTAATGGATGATGTGCTCCTAAATTATTTTTCCAGTAAACACACATGAATTTTCCAGAGCAAATGGTCCTGTAATGGGAGCACTGCAGGGCCATTTCTGCTGAATAAATGTATTGCGATCGGCACGTACAATAGGACGACGGAACAAAGCAGCACGCAATGTAAACCACCTACGGACGAGCGACACGAGATTGGACCAGGGCTTGCAGACACTAGAAATAATTATGGCGGAATCTCATGAAATGGATGCCTGTATAGGGAGCAGGTGAGAGATTTGTCACCGGGAGGGTGGGGGGGTGGGGGTGGTGATGATGGAGAATCCCGCTTGTCTTGTGAGGCTGAAAATAACCGCTCTCGATCTGCGGAGGAGCCTCATCACGGCACAGCTGCGCGTTTTCTGGGTCAGGTCTCGATGACTGAGCGTTTCCGAGGTGTCGTTTCCACGGCGGCGGCGGTGTTACTGTGGCGGCGGCGGCGGCTGCGTTTCCGCGGGCGCGATCACACCGCGAGGCGGACGGCTTGCACTGAGAGCTGTATAATTAGAGGTGCCGATGGTTTGACGGTTCACTCGGTGTGCTGTTGGGGTGCGTTCTGTGAGTTCTTTGAACGCAGCATATTGTGTCGTGAGTTTCTGTGAGACCCTGTGGATTGGATACTGTAGGTACTCTACATGCTGTCACTACTGTAGGCGGCCTCAGCGAACAGGCTGTAATTCACAGAAGTATTAATGCGATGGAAGTACTCGGGTGATTGTGAAATCTCGGCAAGCGTGAAATTATCTTTCAATCATCAGTGTTTCAATCTGCACGCCTGCTGACGCACACTTCTCTTTATTACAGTACTCGGGATGCTCTGTCTCTGTCCTCTTTAAATCAGTCTAACCCTAACCCTAACCCCCCCCCCCCCCAACACACACACACACACATCCTATTGGTAGAATGAAAATAATGAAACACCAGCATTTTGTCTGTGGTAAACTTGATTGGCTGCCCTGTGTCCAGACCAACGTCTGTAACCAATGAGGGGACAGTGAAGACCCCTGTCCATTGTGTGTGAGAACCAGCCATGGTCAAGAGAGGGGTGGCCTTACTGACAGTATGGCATTATCAGAGATGGGCGGGGTTGCCTGATTTATAATTTGTCAAAACCAGACAACGTGCGCAATCACCAACAAAGCCGGAACCATTGGCAGAACCAATGGAGGACCGGTGGGGGGTGGCGGTTCCCTTGGAACTGACATTGGACCCTGGGGTCCCATTTAAAAATTTGTTTGAGGCTACTGGTAAATTTCTCCCATCAAATTACGTCGTCCGGTCGGGACCACAAGGCGGACGTGTACAAATACTTTGGAAAACACGGGAATCACATGGTCTAATCCCGTCATTCCGGAATAGGAACGCTGTGGGATAGAAATGGGAATGCTGGGATTTTCTTTTCCGGGCTAAAGAAGCACGCGGGAGACCCAGCGAGCCGAAGCTCCTGAGCTCACACTAAAGAGCTCCCACACGGGGACCTCGACATTTTAATGGGGGTTTTTGTTGTTGTTGTTGTTTAATACTGGCCGTGGAAATGAGCTTTGGAATTTGAAAAACCAGGGAGGCTTATTTGTTTATGTGAATGAGGGAACATTGTAGAATGTACAGCCAAGGCTGCTTTGGCTGTGTGCAAATTGCCCTTGTGGTTGTTTCTCTGTGATGTTTTAATCTTGACTATTGCCATAAGATGAGACTGTATACCACACAACGTTTGTATCCATCACAGGGCATGTAATACTGCACAGAGGTTCATTATCGTGTAATAGATATCTGGGTTCTCTTGCAGGCACGACCCCAAGGTCAGTGCAGAGGCTGGCTTAATGGTGTCCCTGCAAGTGATCCAGAAACATCAATTGTTAAAGATTTATGATGTTTGAGTTGTGATGTGTTATTTCTGGTGCATATGGGTACATCTGATAGTCCCTGAAAAGCAGCCATGGGTTTAAACTGGTTTGATCAGGTTGCTGAAATTGACTTGCTCAAACTGATCAGATTGAAGGAAGTGTTGAATGGCTCATTGAAGGATTGCATGCATTTGCGTCAAGCATGTACACATTTACATTCAGTCCTAATGGCCGAGCCAAACTTTATGAAAGGTTGTTGTGTGCATTAAGGTCTCTTTCACGCATCACTGAAGTCACAGCAGATTTGCTGCTCAACCTCTGTTTTTATCTCCACATTTACAAACTGTTGGCTGCCTGTCCGTGACACTGAAACGCAATGAAGATGTCTCCAGATGTTCTTTTGACATGCGGTTCTGCAAAGTAGCTCATACGTAGCATTGCCTTTTGTCTCTATCCATTTTCTGTTGTTGTTCTGTTTGTCCTTATTTTACTTTACTTTTTTCCTCTTATTTTATTTTACTCCTTTTTTAAACCCCACCCCATCCCCCTCTTCATACCTCTTTTGACTCTTCCCCGGCCGCCATTGTAAATAAGATTCCAATCGGGTAAAAAAGGTTAAATAAAAATAGTAATAATAATAATAATTTGGTAAATGGTAAATGGACTGCATTTATATAGCGCTTTTATCCAAAGCGCTTTACAATTGATGCCTCACATTCACCAGAGCAATTAGGGGTTAGGTGTCTTGCTCAGGGACACTTCAACATGCCCAGGGTGGGGGATCGAACCGGCAACCCTCTGACTGCCAGACAACCGCTCTTACCTCCTGAGCTACGTCGCCCCCTAAATTTTAATGTGATGCTTGAGACATAGTTCCAAAATGGAGGAAAGACTCATGACTGCATACTTGAGTCCTGTATCAAACGGCTTCCTTCCTCTTTTTTCCTGACGTGTAAAGTGGTGCAGTAATTACAGAAGTATAATAGGGCTCTATGCTGTTTTATCAGTGTGTGTTTACTTGGTTTATTTCTGCACTTTGCAGAATTGAGCTTGGATTGTTTTTGTGTTTTATTTTTCTGAGCACACAGGTTGATTGCAGCTTGATGGAACAGGCGGGTGAGCTAGGTTAACAGGCAGAGGAGCATGCAGTCACAGGGTTTACTGTTCTGCACCCAGCCACTGTTGCTGCCGTAAACCTGTGTTTTTATTTGTGTTATTGACTCGGGGATCAAGGTGTTTTTGTTTTGGGGGCATTCGTGTTTCTTCACCGAACGGATATTTTTGAGACCAAACACGCGCGGCGGGCTGTTTGATCGAAAACGCGGAGCAAACTGTCGCGGTGTTTACTCAACACCAGCCGGGGGGGGGGGGGGCGAGACAGACCCAAACGTCTGGCCGCTTTTTACCAGCGATGACAGAAAAAACAAAATGATGAATGTTTTTTTATCATGTGCGCTGCGGCCGTCCGTGCAGCTGTCCCGCCTCTCGGTCCCGAGCAGCGCCTGAAAATGCCGCGTGGACTACGTCCGAGAAATGCCACCGTGGCGTGGTCATAATGGGAGAGTGGGTAAAATGGCCGTTATTATTTCTCCGGCTGAAAAAGACACTCGGGCTCCCAGGCGACCCGTCTCTTCATTAAATGAGGGTCAGCTCTTCTGCTGTCTTTTAAAATCTTGGCCACAGATGCTGCAATCATTTCCACCACCCCCGCCACCACCACCACCGTCTTTACTTAAAAGGCAATTTCAGAAATGCCAGTTTTCGGGGCGTCGTAGTCCCGCCTCTGGTTGCTATTACCGTCTGTTGTCACGGAAAATGATGTGGTTTGGTGGTGGTCATTGTAATGATATCACAGTAAATTGCCCCGAATCACAACAGTAGAACATGGAGCCTTAGAAAGAGTGGTGGAAAAAAGGACCCAGAAGCCAAACTTGAGTAAAAGTAAAGATATTTCACATTAAAAGTGAAAGTCACCCGCTCAGATTTTACTTTAGCACAATGGTGGTGCAGATGCTGTGCAGGCCAGCACTCGGCCTGGTTGGATTTCATCGCTCTGTCTCGCAGTGTTTTTGGATTGGTCATTAGATGCTCAATCACCAGAACTGGTCCTTGATCAGCTGTTGAGAGCGGATTATGATCAATATTGATTTAGGTCGAAAGCCTGATTTATTCTTCATTGCACCATGCCTGTTGCGAGGGTCGTGCGACGCAGTATAAATGAGTCTTAACGTAGCCCCTTATGGTCAGCAATGGGAAGTTTGCTATCAAGCAGAGCGTTACATTTTCTCCATACAATACAACATGTGTAGGGTACCCCCCCCCCCCCCCCCCGAGCAGTGTGGTTAAAGCAGTGCTATGGTGGCTTTAATAGCAAAGCATTACCTTGGGCGATGTAGCACTGGGTATAAGGAACATTACTGTGATAACATGATTATCCCCTCAGTATAATCCTGGCCTGCAATGACATTTAACAGGCGCAAGCAGAGCTTTAAACGGTGGATCTTGATTTCGGCTGAAAACCATATTTATTTATTTTTTCTTTTTCACATCCATTTATTGGGTGTAGCCACTGACATCTGTGTGTATCCGAAGCAGTCACTGATACCTTGGAGGTTTTGGAAGCTGACTGTCAGCCTTGAGAAGCTTGGAAGGAATAAGGGATGATTATCGTTGACCCTTAGTTTATAGTATTGCATATGCAATACAATACGCATAGCCATGGACACATACCCACACACACACACACACACACACACCCCTCTCTACTCATGCTTATTCCTGATTCACTGAGGCGAGGTGCTCGCTGTCTTTAAAAAGGACAGGGCAGCCCACCGAGGCGGCGGCGAACCCGCAGCCTCCCTGTTCACGGGTCCGGCGACGGCGACATACCCACTGTGCCGCGTGGCCCGGTGACATTTCCACGTGGTTTCATACGCCGTCATGGTTACCCGCGGACGTCTGGGCGCTGAAATTGCTGCATTAATCCTTGTCCAGATGGGACTGGAGCGCACGCAGCGTGTGCACCGGGGCTGAGGGGGAGTGCTGTGTGCGCCCCCTTTTGTCTCTGGGCCATCCGTAGCAGAGCCGATCGTATCAAGACATCGCAGCCGAGCCCGCTGTACTGCGTGTGACACACAGATCTCCTCTGTGCGGGAACACCTTACCCAAGAGTCTGAACTGCGTGTTCCTTTGAATGTCAAGTGCGCTGCAACAAGACCTTGTTAGCATTGCGAACCAGTATTTCTTTAGTAAAGTTTTTTTTCCATTTTAGGTAATTAGTATGAATTTGTACGTGGATGAAATGATAATTCTTTCCTGTGTGTTAACACTGGCATTAAGAAATGTGATGTGCCTTTATTACTGCCATATTCACACACACGCGATGGATAAGCCAGCTGCTGTTTAAACTGCCACTTTGCAGTTTGGTCCTGGCCTTCGCCATTCGTCTTCCTGTCGACATGAAAGATGAAGGAGACGGAACGCCGGGAGACGTCTCTATCCTCCACGCGGGGGTGAGCAGGAACGACGCACTCCGACGGTGCTTCATCAATGCTGAGCAGCACACGGCGAGGAGGAGGAGGAGGGGTCTCCATGGACACAGAGGCTTCCTCCTCTTCGGCCTGGCCAGGCTGTGGAATGCTGTCCAAGTGTGCCACTGTGGGACACATTCCGTATGGAACTTCAGAGCCACCCTATAAGGTGTGATGTCACAAACGTGTGATCGGAATGTTCTCATTGGAACATTCTGATGCTGATGTAACAATCACTACTGGTAATTGAAAGTGAATGAGTTCTAGAACATTGACTTACAATTTTGAAAGAAAAAAAAACACACATTCCAATAAACCCTACTCCTCTGAGGGTTAAAGGGATTTCGTTACATCACAGCCGTGGAGCTTTGAAGAAGGAGCCATGAGATCATGTATTGATTTTTGTGATGGGGGAGGGGGGTGGGGGGTGGATAGAGGTATGAATAACAAGCATTCAGCAACACGGTGAGTCACCCCTGCAATGCTTGGCCTGCTTGTGAAGGGGTGTGCTGTTAGATTTTGTTAGTGACCAGCCTGGAGGACACCTAAGTGGGCATTGTTGTCCCCATGGGTGTGGTCAGCTGCATTGATCATTTGATCATTTGATCGAACATACGGATTTGTAATAAGGAGAGCAGATTGTTCTGCCTGTTAGGCTCTCCATTGGCCTACAGACCACCCTGCCACTCAAGACCATGCCCCCCCCCATCCATGCAGGTGCCAGACCTGCAGACACCCTTGCTGAACACGTCATCCATTTTAGCGGACTACACTCAGTTATGGCGAGACAGTCATTGGGGATTTGCAGAAATGGGGGCTTGAGTGGGTGAGGGGAGAGAGGGCGGGAGAGAGGGAGAGAGGGGAGGAGAAGGGGGGAAAGGGAAAGTGACAGATGGTGGGAAGGGCGAGGGGGGGGATTGAGTGTCAGTCGTCCGGCGGTCGCCATAGCGAGGAGCAGGAGTCCCGATCGCGGCTCTTCCTCCCCTCTCCGCCGCTCTCCAGCCGCTCTCCAGCCGCTCTCTAGCCGCTCTCCAGCCGCTCTCCAGCACCCACGCGGGACGTCCCGTAGCCAGGCTGCCGCGGAGCCAACCGCGATCTTCCCGGGGTGGGGCGCACTCCCGTTCCGGTCAAGCCTCTCGTCCCAGGACCCCCCCTCGCGTCCCCGGCGTCGGGATGAAGTGGCTGGACGCGGTGCGCTCCCTGTTCACCGGGGGGTCCCGTAGCACCCCCGCCACGCCCTCGCCTAGTCCCAGCATGCACCACAAACGCGACGCTTCGGCCAAACAGGTAAGGGAAAGGGGGAGGGGTCAGGAAAGGGGCATAGGACAGCCAACGGTGTGCAAAATTATTAGATGTTCATTAAACGTGAATTTTACCGGGTTGTTTAGACCATTTTGTTATGGGGACCTGTCAGTTATTTGAATATTTGTAGTTGTAGTCATCTAATCTGGCAAGTGCAGTGGAATTTAATACGCTCGGGTCTTTTATGCCATTTTTAAAATATTTTTCAGTTGGACGAGGAGATGACTTTTTAAGAATCGGAATTCTGAATCACAAAATGTACATTTAAATCTGTAATTGTAATTGCATGGCCATTTCTCCAGAGCCTGAGAATTGGACTTAATGATATGAAATAAGCACAGTGCACAGTGATGTGGCGGTGAGTGTGGAGTTGGTGGAGGATGACACGTACCACACGTCATGTATGATATTATGGCTTTCTGAGCATCTCCCATCATCGCAGACAGGCTTCATTTATTAGTAAAGAAGGGGCCTCTGAGCACAAGACCAGCCCGACCTCATGCACGGGGTCGGCTGAGGACAGAGGCGGAGTTTTTCCTGCTTCTCTCTGCCAGAGAACGGGTGCACATGGATATAATATACACTGTGGTGGTCTTTGGGTGGAAAAAAAACAAAAAAAACAAAAGGCATTAAGAAAAACATTTAAATCGATGCTGTGCACCACAAAGATCACTTCCTTATGCAGGAATGTTTGTGAGTGTATGTGTATGTATGTGCACATGCATTAGGAGTGGATCCTGTGTATGCGTGTGTTTAAATGTATGCAGATGTGGTGGTGTAAAGATGTGTACAGTGTTTCTGTGTCTGTGTGTGTGATTGGGACCTGGCTGTGTGTGTGGAGAATAAGTTAGTGTTTCAGTCGTCTCTGTGGCCAAAGTTCTGCTGTGCTGGGGCCTTCTGTGGGTTGATGAGGGTCTGCCATGTGTTTCTGTAGATACGGGCTCCAGTAGAATGGAGCTTCACCAGCTCATGAATATTAATGTTGGTGATGTAGAACATTCCTGTAGAATGGAGTATGGAGCTCCACCAGCTCATGAATATTAATTTTGGTGATGTACAACATTCCTGTAGAATGGAGTATGGAGCATGGAGCTCCACCAGCTCATGAATATTAATGCTGGTGATGTAGAACATTCCTGGCGAATGGTGTATGGTGTATGGAGCTCCACTAGCTCATGAATATTAATACCAGTGATGTAGAATATTCCTGTAGAATGGAGTATAGAGCATGGAGTTCCACCAGATCATGAATATTAATGCTGGTGATGTAGAACATTCCTGTAGTATGGAGCGCATGGAGTTCCATTGGCTCATGAATAGTAATGCTGGTCATGTAGAACATTCCGGAAGGGGGGGGCGGGGGGCATGAAAGCAATTACACACCTGGGTCTTGTACTTAGCATCCTCTTGCTGCCCTGGGGGGTCTCTGGGAGGGGCAAATTGGAAGGGGGGCGGGGGCATGACCGGACCAGCTGCTCTCCTGTATGCCCACATCTGACAAAGCTGCTTAATTGAGTTTTTAGATATCCTCTCGTGAGCAGTAAAGGATGCTCACTGGCGCTTTGCATATTTAGAGCTCTGTTATTTAGACATTTAGAGCTTCAGATTTAGATGCTCCCATATGCTTTCTCATATGTGGTAGGAAAGCACTCTACAGGGACTTTATATTTAAAGGAAAATAAGGAAACGTGGGGTATTTTGAGTTGAATAATGGTGTGTGTGTGCGTGTGTGCATGTGCGGGGGGGGGGGGGGGGGGCACATCCTACAGCTGGTTCAGGGTTCATAGGTGCAACACTGTGGTTGTGAATGCTAATACTCTCCCTCCAGAATCAAAGGAGGATTTTTATTTTTTTTTAGTGTTAGGAGAGGCCCACAGCTGCCAATGGACACTCAAAATTGGGGAGAAAATCGGGGGGAAACGTGTAATTGCTTTTTTCGGAGAATAACTTCCACAAAGTTCCGCTCCAAATTCACAGCCTTCTTCTGTGTTTATTGTAAATGGAGACTGAGCCTGCGAATCAGGCGCCCGTCTGCCAGAACTGTATTAGATACACCGCTGGTGATTAATGGCTACACACGGCAAATGATATATCGCGTCTCCAAGTTTAACCCGACTGCTATTCCTCAAATGTTTGAGTAACATTAATTGACCCTTTTTTTGTTGCCAATGTGAGGACAGTGTAAATTAGGGGGGGGGTGGGGGGGGAATACGTAGCCTTCAGGAACTCGAGCAAATTTCCCTTAACCAACGTTCGAGAGAAGGGACAAGGCCGAGCGAAAGAAACACTCGTCGTCCTTTTACCGGCCGTAGCCTGAGCTGACTCCACTCGCGGTGCGAGGTGCTCATCTGCGTAAGTCACGACGCGGCGATTCTTCCTGTCCGCAGACGGGTCTGTTCAGTCACAAACTCGGGAGCTTGAAGGGTGAAGACGGCAGACAGCTAGCTACTCACGATTCCCCGAGCTGGAGCCCCCTCGCCCCCCCCTCTCCCCCTGAGCCGTTCCACAACACCAAACCCCGGCGTTTCCATCATAATCACGGCCTGTCGACAGCTCCAGAATGAGCTCGGCTCCTGCGTGACAGCGACCGCGCCGCGTGCGTTAACGCCCTGTTTAAAGATGAAAGCGCTGACTCGTCAGCCTCCCTGCGCGCGTTTTATTATCTGCGGCTGGATTTCTGTGGAAACGTGTTTAGTTGTCACGGCGCCCTCAGAAACGCAGGCCCGTTCAGCGGCGTTTGGAACGCGCCTGAGGTGCTTCCATGAGAATGTGCAACCCCCTTGAAAAAGTGTTTGGTTAGATGTTGAATTATCATTTTAATCAACTTAATTAGGGCCATTCGAGCCGATGTACGTCTTTCACAAGACCCTATCCCCCTGATTTCAAGGTGAAATTACTTTCATCTGTTTCAATGCAGGGTCCAATTAGTTTAATGAACTGTGCCACAATTGTAAGCTACTGCTTTGCTGACTATATAAAACAGCGTCCAACAGAAGTTTGATTGGAAGAGACAGATTAATGTTTCCGCAGATATTTTATTAATTTTGTAACTAAATGTATTTCAGAAATGGCAGTGGCATGGTCATTTCATAGTTGGCAGAGAAAGACAGTTTTTAATGTAGCATACCGACTCAGCATGTTGGGATATTAACATGGTTTTTAAAAAAAAGAGCACATTTCAGCATTTTTTTATGGCAAAATTTTCCCTTTGGCATTCTGGGTAATTATCCAAATTACCCAGAACTAATGTTAATAGACATTTACAGACCTGATTCTTTGCTATAATGACATTCATTAGTCAGGAATTTTCCCTTCCATTGAAAAATCACAAGGAAAGTGTAATATTATAGTCTTGCACACAGATATGTCTACTCTACAGTACCTGTAACTCAAAAATCATTTCAAAAGCAGTGGTTACTGAAATAGGATTTGAGTGGAATCAATACTGAGGCACTCGATCTTGAGTCCTCCCCCAACTGTCTGTCCTGATTTCGCTCTAGCTTAAATTTATTAACAGATTCTTAGCAGCTGTTGCAGAGCCCACGTAGAGTATCGTTTAGTTGAAATATGTTTTGCGCTCCATGGATTTGGGATTTTATTTCATCGCAAGACTCTTAAGTTGTAACTCTGCAGCTAGGCCTTCTGGGTAGTGCTTTATTTATTTGCAAAGCCCTTTCCCCAGTGTGACTCGGCTAGCGCACATTTCACAAACAGACCGTTTATACGCCTGGATGTTTTCTGAAGAATTTCAGGTTATAAGTGCCGCACTCAGAAGAGAAAAGGCAGTGCCTCACCAAGGGTTTGAGCCTCAGGATACACTCTTAAATTCAGAGTCAAGTTCCCTGACTGCTGCTCTACCACGTCTCTCGTACGAGTGTGAGATTCTCTGGGGAATGATCACTGAGCTTCGATAGCCACGTTCCTGCCTGCGCATGCACCTTTTCAAAGTGTTGGTGTCTCTTTGAGATTGCCTCATCCTTGACTGTTGCTTCCTTATCTTCTCCACCCCCCCAGCTGCACGCAAAGCACATCCCTTTGGGGAGAACGTTCCGGTAGTGGTGATGTCATGTCATGCTACAAGTGGATGTAGTTATGGACCTCCTCCCCCCCCAACGCACACGCGCACACACACATGCACACACACACGCACACACAGACACACACGCGCACACACAGACACACACCCACACACACACACACACACGCACACACGTGCACACACTGACACACACACCCACGCACACACGCCCCTCTCACACTCACTCAGGCGCTCTCCTCGGGGAGTCAGAAGGCGGTCCAGCACCAGCTTGCGTTTGCTCATTATCTCACCCTCCTCTGCGGGGGGGGGGGGGGGGGGGGCGAACCCTCATACACTCCACACCGGAGATGAGCTGTCCCAGGAGGCACTGGGGCGGGAGGCCTGTGGCCACTTTCGTGAGCGCTCCTCTACCCCGCTGTCATACAGATGCAAACGGGCTGACTGCATTTCATCACCCGTGCTCAAATTACAACCGCCCTGTTTTCATAACAATGGCAGCGCACTGTTCATCTAAACACGACTCCCCTCATTGGACGGGAGCGATGGCAGCGCACTGTTCCTCTAAACACGACTCCCCTCATTGGACGGGAACGATGGCAGCGCACTGTTCATCTAAACACGACTCCCCTCATTGGATGGGAGCGATGGCAGCGCACTGTTCATCTAAACACGACTCCCCTCATTGGACGGGAGCGATGGCAGCGCACTGTTCCTCTAAACACGACTCCCCTCATTGGACGGGAGTGAATCTGCTCTGCCATTACCACTGCATCCATTTTGGTTTTGTTTGGTTTTTCTGTTTTTTTTTGTTTTAGGCTGTACTGAATTGTTATTTGAGTGGACATTAAACCAGGAAAGGGGTTTTAAAAAGAAGCTTTTAAATGACTGACTATCCCATGAAGAACTAGCTAATTTCTGATTTTGTGGTAAATTCTGATGATGAAAAAACTCATGTAGATGCTTTATAAACGTACGCATAGAGAGAGAAATACAAAATATAGCGAAACTAAACATGGGACACATTCATCAAAATACATGAATGGTGGGTAACAAGATAGTAGATTTTATCAATGAAAAGATGCACTAATTGACTCTGCCTGGTCAGTACAGAATTGTGGGGCTCTTAGTGGATTCATCTGTGATCCCCCAAACCGCGGTATTCCATCATTCGTTCCTTCCCGTGGCCCTGGTGCCAGCTGAATTTTCATGTACTGTAGGATTCTCACAGTGCTTGCCAGACTCTGGGGGAACATCGCTGGCTCGATGGTCTCCCGTGGCGATACGGGAGTGGGGGGTGGGTGGGGGATTGGAGGGGCGGGGGGGTTTACATTACTCGCTGTTCAGCCGTTACCGCGTCTCCCGCGAAGGAACGGGCTTTAACGCTGGACCGATTCTCAAAGGCACAGCGGAGTAAATCATTGGCTGTAAATCATTGACCCTGTAGACGTTCCAGATCAGGAACAGGAAAGGAAACATGGTTTTTTTTTTTTTTTTTTTTGGTTTTTTTATGTGAGGGGAAATGGAACACTACCACAGATTGTGTCAAATCTGTCTGTTACCCTCCAGCTTATTCTGTTTCTTTGAGATTTTATTTGTTGTCTGAGAAAAAAAAAAAAGGAATGGAGCTTCAATAAAGTCCTTTGATCCCCTAGGGTTGCATACAGACCGTGGATTCATTTTCCCGCCTCAAATTTCATGTGCATGTAATCAGCCTCTCCTTTTATGGCTTCCGCATATTCCTGTGATGGAATTGAAACATTATTCATGAATAATTATTAAATTAATAAGGACATCTCTGAAAGGGATTTCTGAAATTGACCCTTTTACCTGAACTGGGAACAAGATTCGTCCAAGGCAAACATTCTTGAAACCTTTCTTTCAGTTTTTGAAAGTTTTCAAAGCCCATTATTTTTTAAAATTTATTTATTTTTATTTTTTTCTGATGTAATAATTAAAGTGAAGATGTGAGAAGGCAGATTTTCACACAGACGAACCCTGCTTAACTTTACCAGCCTATTAGTCAGGAGCTGAATCTTCTTTTGTTTGCGAATGAGGATGAATCCACTGGACATTAATTTATGGTGAAACTTTGTACTCTGTCTTCCTACCCTGGTGCGCTAGCTTCAATAGCTACAGCTGGCTGACTCAGAGTAAAAACACAATCCATTTTCTATTGCCTTACCAGACGTAAAGTTGCTGCAACATGATGTCACCGTTTGACTGCTGCCCAGACCTCATCTGCAGAGAGAGAGAGAAAGACAGTGATTTTCTTTTTTTGACAACGAGGCTTGTTTCCTATTATTATAAGTTCTGCCATGGTGACTCATCCCTTTCTTCCTTTCTTGTTTCATCTGCTCTGTTTCTTCAGTGTCAGTGTCAGTGTCAGTGTAGATGTGTTGCTGCTCATACCCTGCCTGTGATGAGGCAGTCAGCAGCGATGCTAGATCGTTGTTATGACATGAGTGAGCGCTGGGGGAAAAAAAAAAAAAGCTAATGTAAAACAGCGACCGGAACAAAGATGGCAGCCTGGTTCCATTTGAAATGTGCAAAAGTGGTATCAGAGACAGCTTTCATAGCTCAGGCTCAGTCATAGTCATGTGTCTGTTCCTGGCTGTAGAAGATGTCCCACACCGGGCAGTTCACCAGTATAACTGTAATCAGTACGAGAATGTTACTGTGCACTGCTTTTTGGAGCTTTGTCCATCACACAGGAACTCTCTCTGGTGGCTCCAGGATGTGTCAATCTCAGAAAGATGTTTTCCCAACAGCTCCACTGCCTCAACCAGACTTACCATGCAAGTGGGCTAAAAGTATGGGAATTACAAAGTAATCCACCCAAACTTCAAATTACCATTCAGTTTATTTTAGAGGTTTATTTTCTACTTTCAAATTATTTACTATTTATTTTATGTTGCTCACTTTCCTTTTGGGACATCCCATTCGCAGTGCTTTAAAAACTCAAGTCCTGAAGATCATGCTTGATTGTCAGCCAGAAAATCATGCCTTTTTAGTTTCTGACTTTCTGGGCACTTTGCAAAGTTTTATTTCAAAATGTCTTTGCTTTTTTCCATTTTGTACATTTGTTCCCACTGCAGAAGATGGAGAATGTCAATGCTACAGCCCCTCCAAGTCATAACTTTGGTAGTAGATCAGATTGACAGGCATGACCCCAAATTGAAATGCGTTTCTGTTTGAAGTAATTTCACAGTCGGATGGTCCTGGCTTGTGTTGTGAGGATTTTTTTTGGGGGGGGGGGGGAGTCAGGGGCTGCACCATTTTGAATGTAGACAGCTCCTGGGGATTAACCTGTCATCTTGCTCCAAGCAAGCTCCAGCCCCCTTCAGGTTTTTTTTGCCACTCCAATGCCTCAAACAGAATTCTGGCATGTCTCCACTTTAAGTCTTTCAGAATCGTCAAAGTTCTGCAAGGTGTAAAGGTCAAAGTTCATCACCGTAGCTGTTTTTCATCATTCTTCTCATCTTATTATGCCTGCTTGTTTTTATCCTCTCCATCCGACTAATTAACTTCTTCATTGGACTTTTCTTTCCTGACACATACAATGCGTTTGTGCATCTTGTGGATAACAGCGTAATTATCTTGGTTTGTGCTTCAGACATCCAACTGAACACTTTTCCAGAGCAAAGGTTGTTGCCCTTTAATGGTGATTTTAACAATAAACGTTATGTTTTGGGTGAAAGCTATAAATAGCTTGTTTTAATCAGACTTTTCAGGAGCACTAGCTAGTCTTATTGTTAGTGTTCTTTCACCTTGCCATACCGTTCACTATTTAAAGGCAAGCCAACAGCTAACACGCTAAAAACTTGTGGTTTATTCATTAAGCGGGACATAAAACATGCTTCTAGGCCGTGCGAGGCAAGAATAATTAGACCCCTGGAATCAGTCGGCCCTTGTGAATCGAGCCGCACTGCGTTTCCTGCGGAGGCCGTTCAGAGCCGGTCCGCGAGCTTGGGCTAATAACTCGCCCAGCAGCTCCAGGTTTTGATGACGCTGGCTAAATCAAAGGGCACCAGGTTTTTTTTTTATTACAGTTTTGCTGAGTGCTGCTGAGGTCGCGAAAAGGCCAGACTCACGGCTTCGACTGCTCGGGCTGAGCGGTGCGGTCTGTGATTCGTTTTGTAAATGATTGCCCTTCTCTGCTTCATCATTCACTGTTGTTTAGACCCCCCCGAAGACGCCCCCCCCACCCCTGCAATGAAGCTGCCCCTACAAATCGCGGGCATTCATTGAAATTTCAGGTTGCTAGATCGCTTTTTTACTTTATTTGTGAATTCATAATGTAATGCATGCTACTTTGCTGTTGCATATATCTTTATCTATTTTTTATTTTTTTAAAATAAAAATTGGCCCGGGCGTTGTACAGCATTGTGGGTAATATCGTGATAATGTTAATGCCTTGTGTTGACAGGGAGGTTATCTTCCCTGGATGTGGATGGCTGGTTTTGTGAACAGGAGAAGGACGTTCGTTTGTTCTTATTCTGTGCGGATTTTAGTCAGAAGAAGAAGACAGCCAGTATTCTTCACGCTTTTTGTCATATTTTTGGTGCTTCCCTGAAGTTTGTCGAAGCGCAGCTGATTTTCCGTGGAGGCTGGTGTGACCACAGACCTGAAGAACACGCTGGAAGGCACGACCAAAATTACACCGCAGAAAGAAATGTTTATTTTAAAAAAGTGGCTGAGTTGTGCAGGGCCAGGTTTGGAGTACAGGGCAGTGGGGTTCGAGGATGTCGAGCCCGGAACCCAACCTCACGGCTGCCAGCTGCCACAGAACATACCCACACAGGAAGAGGGGCTGCTCTGGGGGCTTGTAGAGCCATCCTCTGTGGCACTGTGTCCAAATTAACTGCCGTGGAATCAAGCCAACCCACAGGCTTGCATGCACCAGAATGACTTCTGACTGTTTGCAGTTTGATTGAGACGTCTGCCTGGCCAAACATAATTCTACCCAGAATTCAGCATGGGTGTAGATTTCAGTGCGTTGGCGGCAGCTTTTGTTAATAGCTTCATTTTGTTAATAGGTTTTGTACTAATTGACCATCATCTCTTAAATATAAGCCGAATGTACAGTAAGGTCTCCTGTGTCGTGGAAGAGCGTCTGGTTTGATTTAGTGCGAATTTCAGCCCCCGACTCTGACCTCCCTGCCCACCCAGCTTCTTAAATAACTGGATAATCTTTTCAGGAGATCCATTGCATTTTATAGGCTGCAGTAGGCAGTCCTAAAGCAGTCTCAGACACACAGATATGTGCTGTACATCACCGCTCTGTGTGCTGTACATCACCACTCTGTGTGCTGTACATCACCGCTCTGTGTGCTGTACATCACTGCTCTGTGTGCTGTACATCACCGCTCTGTGTGCTGTACATCACCACTCTGTGTGCTGTACATCACCGCTCTGTGTGCTGTACATCACCGCTCTGTGTGCTGTACATCACTGCTCTGTGTGCTGTACATCACCGCTCTGTGTGCTGTACATCACTGCTCTGTGTGCGTGAGATTACCTTCGCCTGTGATTTACAACACAGCCACAGAACGAAACTGACATGTCCTGTCTCCTCTGCCACTATAAAAACCTTCCTCTCTCTCTTCTAATATCTTAAGTTGCGTTTTGGCAAAATGTATCGGATGCCCACTCTCAGGTCATTAGTTAATTAAGCTGCGAGGGATTAAATCAGTAAATTATTTAAGGGAATCACTTTTGGTTGTGATTCAAGTTTTAGCTTGGTTGTGAAGCAACATGAAAAAAAAAATCAATTAGTTTTTTTATGATTTAATCTCCTGCTTTTACTTAACTAATGATCTGAGTGTAGGCTGCCATGTACGTTTTTTTTGTAAAGAGTTTTTATGAGGCTGATGTACCATTTTTGTGAAGCAGGGTGCAAAGTGAATATCTGAAGTTTTCTCAGTACTTTTTTTCCTTAAAAGAAAACGCCTCGGCGAAGCTTCACCATCCGAAGGAGACCAATCTTCACTTTTGCTGTCTAGTGGCACGCAAAAGAAATCTACGCCCAAGGCTGTCGATTTTCTGCTTCATTTCCACCCTTTCCTACAGGTACCTTTGCCACATGTGGCTCCCCTGCGAAGAAGGACAACCAATCCAGATAACTTTTGGCACACAAAAAAACGGTTATTTACTCAACTCTACTCAGTATTGTCCCTGTTTGACTCCCAAGTCTACAGTTACCGGGTGAATTTCAAATTTGCAGTATACTGTAGGTTCTGTGACATCACTGACCGGTCCATTCCATTTTCTGAGATGAAAGCTTGCAAAAATAAGGTTGAATAGCGGTTGAAATTGGTTCAGTTCTGTCTGAAGTATAAGTGCACTTTGATACTGTTTACTAATGTTGGCTTTCGTAATATAATCAATCGAAAATGCATTTTCATAAAATAACCTACTGCTGGGGATCTAGTTTACACGAAAAGCATAACACAGTGAAGAAATAAAGATTTTTTAATTTCCCTGACCCCCAGAGCTTTCAAACGGGGTAAAAATGAGCCCTTGATTAAGACAGATTTGTTGAATCCATTAGTAAGCTCTCTGCTTTCGGTTCAAGCTCTGTTTAGACTATTCGGGGGTCAGGGGAACATTGTGCATTGACTCAGCCTGAGCTTGCAGTTGCAAAAGAGCATTACAAAGGCCTTCTCACAGACAAAGTCCAGGACATTTAAGGGCCTTCTATTCTCCTTTAATAAGGGGACTTTGATCACAGAGGCTCCAGAAGAGGATGCCATTAAGCTTTCAACGTGCCTCGTCCAATAAGATCAAGAGTCCCCTCAATGATCACTCCATATATGGGCATAGTGTTTGCAGAATGAAGTGGTGATGAGCAGTCATGTCATATAAAGCCATACACTGAGATGGAAGTTCCATATTTTCAAAGCATCATAAGTGGGCTTGTTTAATGTATATAATCATCATCTTTATAGTAATCATGGTCATCACCCGCCACCATCATCCATAATTCACCATCACCCTTCATCTATTATCTGCCATGTTTACTCGTCATTCATCATCATCATCATTATCATCACCACCATAATTTCCATGGAGGCCAGATGGTGTAGGTTGCTCTCTTCTAGTACTCTAGTCTCCAGGAGTTTGTTTTGGTGCCCTCCATCTGTTAAGTAAATAAACCCTCTGGCCCAGAATCTCATTGGCCTTATTTTACTGCCAGAATGCTAATTCTTTTTCTTTTCAAGACAAAGATGGACAATGTGTTTCCATCAATCCCGTATATGCCATACTTTTCACACATCAACACATTTGCATATTTAAAATGGATCCATATTATTGTACTTCGTTTTAAGCACATGTTCTGCAGCCCTTCAACAGTAGATGGCTGTTTGTTATTTGCCTGTATTTTATGCTGATATTATGTATAGTTGTGTGTGATCTACCACAAATCGATACTGGACAAACCATCACTGTGCTGTTTTCTGTTCAGTCTTGTTCCGCAGTTCTCCCAGTCAGTCCTAGAAAATAAAGTGTTTAAAAGTGCTAAGATGGACCACTTGTGTCTGCCAAGTTGTACAACAGTTGCCTTCCCTCTACAAGTCGAGAGTGTGTACTCAACAGGGCCTTGGTGCCAAACAAGGTTCTAAAAACACACAGCCAGACACACACACACACACACACAGACACACACACACACACACACAGACACACGGTGGTTACTGTCACCAGGAGGAGTCTTGGAGCTCATAGATCAAACAGCAGGCTGCGTTGTTGTGAAGGATTTAGGGCTATGACGTAAATGTTTCAGTGGTTTTAGGCTTGAATCCTGCGTCCATTTAAGGATGTATGTTAGGTGAGTTAACCCAGGGAAGGTGCTTGGTTGGACAGGCAAGTCAATGTGATCTGGTTTGGAGGACATACTTTGTTCTTGGTATGTCCCAGCTGAACACATTTTGACTGTTTCTTCCTGACATATTAAAATAATGTCAAATCCATATTGGATGTATGTGTTAAATCCATTGCTGTACTCTACTCTACTAGAGATTTTCAGGCAGTTTTTCAGGCAGTGCTTAGCTAACATTGAAGCAGTGCTAGTTGTAAAAAATTGCTACATAAATAGGACAATTGAGTTGGATCCGCAAATGTGTGATGTGTTTAAATTACATTGCATTACCGGCATTGTATTACATTAAATGCCAGAGGTCTGGACAACATCGCCACAGGAGGTCTTTAAGAAAACAAAACCAAAAAAAGATGATAAACAAAAGACGACGCAGCATCTGGACATGACCGTTGGGCTTGATGCGCATCTGTGGAGAGGAGCGCAGCATCTGGACATGACCGTTGGGCTTGATGCGCATCTGTGGAGAGGAGCGCAGCATCTGGACATGACCATTGGGCTTGATGCGCATCTGTGGAGAGGAGCGCAGCATCTGGACATGACCGTTGGGCTTGATGCGCATCTGTGGAGAGGAGCGCAGCATCTGGACATGACCGTTGGGCTTGATGCGCATCTGTGGAGAGGAGCGCAGCATCTGGACATGACCGTTGGGCTTGATGCGCATCTGTGGAGAGGAGCGCAGCATCTGGACATGACCGTTGGGCTTGATGCGCATCTGTGGAGAGGAGCGCAGCATCTGGACATGACCGTTGGGCTTGATGCGCATCTGTGGAGAGGAGCGCAGCATCTGGACATGACCGTTGGGCTTGATGCGCATCTGTGGAGAGGAGCGCAGCCAGCCCCCCCATCCGTTCTCCCCGGAATTCGGCCAATATTAAGATGGCCTTCTTCTGGTGAAACTCGAAATTCGAACACAGCGGTGAATGACTGGGAGTGATTTTTGGCTGCTTGAAGGCCTTGGCTGTCACCTGTTTTTTGCTTCCCCACGGCATGCAGACAAAGCTGAGGGCACATTGGCTGGGCTCTCCAGGGCCGGTGCGTTGGGGTGTGTGTGTACGAAAAGTGGGTGGACGTTCTCGGCCACCATGATGTGACTCCCTGTGGATCGAGGCATAAGACTCGCTCCACTTCCAATAAGTTTGGTTTAAAAACAGAGGAGGGAAATTTAAAAAAAACAAAAACAAAAAAAAAAGTTGCAGGAGACCTTTGGTGTGTTTACTGTTTAGCTGCAAACCGCATACAACTGCATGGGACTGGTACTGAAGCACTGTCGTTTTTTGAACAGATAATGAGAGTGGGGGTGGGCCAGGGGGGGGCAGTACAGACATTGATTTACCGTTAATGGAGATCTGAGATGAGGCAGCAGTGTGGTCTGTAGGTCCAAATTAGGCCTGGCTGTGTTGTTTAGATCATTCTGTACTTGTACGTGTGTACTCCACAGAAAAAGGGCCACTTGCTTTAAAAGCTTTTTTACTCCACCTGCAAGGCAAACATATACTTGCGCTGCCTCACCCTTTTAAACATTCATGTATTACCTCATACATTTGCAGTCACTGCCAGAATGGAAGGAACAGTTATTGTGGATCACTTTGAACCGACAGCATACAATTATGTTGTGATGGCTGAATATGATATTTTATCATGAGAGCATTGAAATAGTTTTCAAATATTCAACTTCAGCAGGCATTTTACAACAGAAAACAACGTGGCTCACGACTCTGTGATGACATCACAACCAAAATAATGAACTTTTATCACACCACAAATAGCCTCAACCAGGTTACCCTAAGGGCCTTTGGAATATAATTAAAACACTGTGAAATTTAACTTATTAAAAAGATAATATGGATCAACATACATCCATCCATTATCTATACCCGCTTATCCTGGTCAGGGTCATGGGTTGGATCAACACACAGAATTTAGTAAATAAGCATACAGTATATCACGCCGTAAATCTTTAATTATATAATGACCCACTAACAACAAACAACTTGCTTGATCACGTGTGTTTTGTGTGTTTTAACTAAGACGAGTGCACAAGCATACTTCCAGTCAATGAGGATCATTGTTCAGTCAGTGCAAGTCTAGTGTGACCATTCATCATGACTGATCCTGTTTTACAGTGAATGCTTTTGTGTCTGTCTTCGAAATGAAGGGTTCTTTAATCTGTTGGAATGCACATCTGTTGAAGTACTGTAAACAACTTGATGGAAAAAGGCTGATGTGCTACTAGACATCTCTGTGGGCCTGGATTAGGTTTATTCACACTTTTCTTTAACTTTGAGTATCAAATTAGGGTTGAAATGAAAACCTACAGGATGGTAGATCTCCAGGAACAGGGTTGGTTATCACTGCTCTAACCGTTTCCTGCTTGAAGACCGAAGCGATGTAGTGCTGAGTCTGCTGATCTAGGAGGGGAATTCTGGGAAGTCTGTTGTCGCTGGAAGCGGTGTTGCTTCACCAGTAGAGGGCAGGTTTCCCTCTGGACCACAATAGAAAACCAGTGTCCCAGTGAAACGATGGCTACTGTGCGGAAGGATTTTCCATCAGATCTCCATTTTTCCACTAAACATCGCCACATGTCTTAGTAAATTGTGACTGTTTCTGCCTTTACCTGGTCTGTTGCTATTGCTTCTCTCTCAGACCAAAGACATTTCTATTTTTGTGTTTTGTGTTTTTTGTAAGCACTCAGAAAGCAGGTTAAATTGCCCTAAGAGTTTTGGAGGTCCCAATGTCACAGTATTGCAACACCCAATGATTATGCAAATCTCACAGCTTTGCTGGGACGTTCTGGCATCACGCTTCCCTTTGAACAGCATCACAACCCTTTTTGACATTTCGGGGGAAAGATGCGCAGTACACAGACCTTGATCTCACCCAGTTGGGTGCTGACTGCACCCCCGAGAGACTCATGCGCTCACTGTGGAAGCTCAAGTGTGTTCTACCATATACAAGATTTGATATTTGAGATGGTCCTTGATCTTCCCCGATCACCTAGATATCTCTTGGACATGGATCGGCCACACCAATCATGTTCTCATCAAAGTATACCTCCAGTCCCCGCCCCTGCCCGCCCATATATGGGTATTGTTTTTCAGGAGTCAGCTGTTTGCACAGTCACACCTGCCATACAGGGAGGGGCTATCCTCCCAACAAGGTCAACAGGTCCTAGTCCTCACCCCCAAACTTTCTCCTTCACTGCCGCTTGTCGCAGGCTTCAGTGATCTCCATAGTCTTGTTTTCAGGCCTGGCTTGCTCAGCTCAATTCTCAGTGTCACATTGACCCCTGCCTCTAGGACTGGGGTTGATGGCCTACTCACCGTTTCACACTCTTTTAGGTCACTGTCCATGCCTCTGTGTTTACTGTTCATTGTGGCAGGGCCTACTGTTTAGTCTAAAAAAGGAAGCCCACCACCATCACCTCCTCCCCTGCTGCTTGAATTTTAGCCAGAACAGCTGCGCAGATTAGGAAGTGAAGCGAAAGAGGCATCTTCCGTACAGTAACGTGGGTTGCCATACGGGTGCGTCGTGTGACCGCAGCAGCTGGAATGGAGCCCACCCCCCCCCCCCCCCCCCCACAGCTCTATGATCTCCTTTCATTGAAGTCAACCGCGATAGCGGCCTTCGCTGGCTAGCATCACGGAGCCGCGGGGTGGAAGCTCGTGGGTCGAACCCAAGCCGTTTGATGACTGACCTCGTGACAGGACGTGGCGTGTGGGGCCACTGAGACATCATGAGCGATGCCCGGAAACAGGAAACAGGAAATGGAGCCTTGTCTTCCTCACTTCCTCCAGACATGCAGAGCATCACTGCAGTTTCCTTGCAGGAAGCAGGAAGCTCCTTTCTTTCACTGTAGCGTTGTTGGCATTAGCTCTCCAACACGCACGGGCTGCAGCACAGCCTCATCATCATATGGAGAGTGACCGGCACACGGTCGATACTCTTTTTTTGTTTAAAGGTATGTTTAAAAAAACAGAACAAAAAAAAAAAAAACCAACCCAGTTTATATTGCTTCTGAAAGAGGAATTTTTCACGTTCTGTTCCTGGCCTCTGGCAAAGCAGGGCAGGTTGTTCCCACACTGAAACATAACGGCTGAATTAAACATTAGAAAACAGTCTGCGCTTTCATGGTCTCCAGAAGCTGCAAGGCATGCCATGTTTTCTAATATTCTCATGTTAATTATTCTCATTTTTCTCTTTCTCGCTCAATTTTCTTAATATATGCAATGCTGCTGTTGTATTGTAATACTTAAAAACTCAAACGCTTTGTTTACTTATTTTTTTAGTTTCTTTTTTTGTGTATCATAGACACACGGGTCTACCCTTGGGTCTGTGCAGGGAGGGTCAAAGATTAGCTGGTATTTACAAATCCATGGTGACTCAACACGTGCAGGCTTTTGTCTGTGTGTGATTCCTGTATGTGCAGAAGATAATGCCCTGTTGCCAGGTGACTGGATATCACCTTTGGGTTTTTGTATCTTCTGGGCTAATGTCGGTTGTCACTGCCACAGTTCAGATTTGATCTCAGCCGATAATCTACTCAACGCGTTTACCTTCCCAGAACGTTCTGTTCCTGTGTAGGAGATACTGAAACGGGGATGGAGAGAAGCCCAGCTCCTGGCGTCTCTGCTGACTGGGCCTCTCCACACCGCCCTACCTTGCCAAGAATGCTACGTTGGATGGTCACCGTGGTTTCTGTGGCCTTATCAAGTGGATGATACCACACAAATTACAAAGAAATGACGGCTGTTGTGAATTTAGCCGTTGTTGGATTACAGGCCAACATTCCTAAATGACTGCAGAGACCTCCTCCAGTCCTGTGTTACACCAGCGTTTTCTGGGGGTTTTCTGGGGGTTTGACCTCAGTTTAGCCATGGAGTGGGAATGGCTACATCCACTGGACATTCAGCATCATCATCATCCTCATTAATATGATCATCACAATCATCATTCTCCTTAATATGATTGTCATCATCGTCATCATTTTCTTCGTAACATACAGAACACAGTAAATGATACATGTTGAATATTACATGTTAGGAAGACTGTTCATTATGGCCCATTCTACTTAATAAAAATCCAACTACTTCCTGCAACATTGACCATTCAGCCCTATACTGTAATCTAGATGATTACATGCAATCTTGGCTAATTGCTTTTAAATGCCAGTGAAGGGGCAATTGCATTGATTGAGCTGGTTATGGGGCACTGTCTGTGGTTCAAGGGGATGCATCCGGGGTCTTTTAAGTGAAATTAAAAAAAGAAAATAGGCAGAAAAACTCTTTGTTCAGGTCTGCCATCACTGAGCAAAGTAATCAATTTAGTGTAGAGGGAGGCGGAAACTGTGCCTAAAGTATTGCAGTTGGCGCTGAAGTTGGCTGAGCACATATGGCTTTGGAACCTGTGTGTTTGTCCCAGATTCTCAGTTTTAATTCATTGCTTTCCTCTGTGTGTGTGGGGGACTCCAGTCTGGTGGGGTCCGTCCCCGTGCTTACACCGTTTTATCAATGCCTGAATGTTCGATGCTGTTTTTAGTAACTTTAGAAAGTTTTACCCATTCCTCACCTGGCGTTCTGGAGGTGAACCGGTTGATAACCGAAGGGTTCCGCTAAGATCTGCAGCCGCCTGGTTGTCGTGCCAACGGGAAAGCCTCCCTGTCTGAGCTGCAGGTTGACGGTTCCTTCAGTAGCGACGCCGGAATGTTTTCGACCCACGCCCCGAACGCTTCGCACCGAATGACCGTAGCCGCGACAAAATGGCTTTCTCGAGAATGTTGCTGGTGGAACAGCGTTAAAAATCCACGGTCACGTGGTCGTGAGGTCACAAAGCAAAGCTGAGGGGCTAAAAATATTGCTATCACAGGTTGCTCGCTATCTTGGACCAAACAAGAAAAGGCCGTTCCTTCTCTGAAGATGTTCACCCAAAGGACTCCTCGCTGACATGGACAGGGCTTCTGTACTTCAGAGGCTGAGTTCAGTTGTTATTATCGGTCAATCGTCCCAGCATGGCTGAAACTGAAAATAATATTTGAGAAAATTGTGACCGTTTACTGTTACGCACAGATTTTTTGCTCTCCTGAACAATCCAGGACGGTTGTTCCTTTGAGTTCGCTGAACTTACGATTCTGACAAAGTGGAGGTAAGCAAAGACATTGTTATTGCTGCTGGTGCCATCTGTTTGTTGCGCACTGAAAGCAGATTTGTGTTGCATTGTGGGAACTGGGCTTTCTTACTGGACGGTTGCAGGTTTCAGTGGGAGAAGTTCGCAGTTTTCAGATTTGAGTGGGCAGTCGGCTACAAGGAGTCAATCTATCATTAGTAGTTAGAAGTCTAATTTGTGTATTTATTGATTTTACAATGTACTTTAAATAGTCACATATTTTCAGTCAGTCCTAACAACATTGGCATTGCCTTACATGTACTTTTTAAATTATAATGTTTTAATATTGAAAAAAAATTACTGATGGTCTGTTTTCAATTGTATTTGGAGCGCATTCTAACCTGCACACCGTCAGTGTGTTATCACTGTTGACATGATGCAACAGTGATAGAATTTGTATGTAGATTGGCTCATTTGCATATGGTATGTAGTTCATGAGGATTTTGGCAGCCCTGATATTTTACCTCAAAATCTAAATTTTTCTAATCTTGTGACTCACCATGAGGATAGTTTTGCTGTAATTGATGTCATCTTAGGGACTGTTTTTTGCCCTTGCAGTGCTTTGCCACCTAATAAAATCCATACTATTAAAATTTGGGGATAATAGGATAATAAAATAAGATAATTACATGACTGACCTTTTCTGCTTGCACCTGTTGGAAAAAAACCACCATCGTATCAGATTGCTACGTAGTAGTCCACAGGCTAGATAAAAGTCTTGGAATCTGGACAGGTATCATCCAAAATAAGTAGGCTAGGCCTAAGTTTTGCACACTAAGGACATTAAAGGCCAATTAACTTACATAACTTTATAAATAACTTTTAAAATTACAGTTTTATGAACTGCTTAAATTAACAGCCTGAATTTGCTATGGTTCCTGGCAGTATAATAACCGCTTGCTCACGGAGAGAAGCGGTAACTACACAGTGACTGTTTGGTGGCCCCGTGATGTCATTCGCCTTCTAGGGAAAGCTGTTATAAGGGGGACATAGTGATGTCTCAAATTTAACACTACGCCCGGCATATCCATGTTCTGGGAAAAGGTAACGCAGAGTCAGGTCAGTTGTGTCACAGGTTACAGGTGTAACCTGCTGTATTTGTCACACCTGTAGCTTGAGTAAATGCATGCACTGCTCCGCCACCTTTGTTGCTGCACTTGGAAGGAACACACAGAGTCACATGTTCAAATGGAACACCAAATCCACATGCTTGTGCACACAGCCACGTGCGCGTGTCACATGCAATGCCCGATGGAAGCGGATAATCAGTTAATTTCTCACGGAGGACGTTTTCCTCCTAGAGGCACTTTCCTCCTAACTCTTTCCACTAGGTGGCGCCATTTAGACTTTCCCTGCGAAAACAAATGCAATGCAAAGTGTTCCTGAATGAGCGCATCTTCAAAGCAAATAAATGTAAAGGTATTGAAATGGGGTTAGCGTACCTTTCAGTTTCATCAGTCATATCTTACAAATGATAACTTTGGCTAAGCTGGTACACACAAAGAAGGAAAATATCCAAGAATATGGAAACAATACGTGACCGCACAGGAGAGAGACAGGCAGCGGGTGGGTGACCATTGAATGCCGGCCTTGCTGAACAAAACAACACGTTGGAGGGCTTATCTTTGGCCGTACCGAAATCCAGGGGTTTGTCCTGTTTGTGCTGGTATGGGATTATAAGCGGTTTGAAATGTACCTGCTCGGTGTGTCTGAAAATGTGTTACCCACTCCCAGTGTATCGATAAAGGTGTGACGTTCAAAGGAACTTGTGGATAAATAAGCTCAGTCACTCTCCTTCAATGCTGCAAGTGGTGTTGGAAGTCCATCCGCTGTCAATCACCGTTGTCAATCACTTCCAAGGACCAATCAAAAGACTTTGTTCTCCATCCACTGGTTAAAAGCCGTGAGCCGTTGATAGTGGGCATAAATTCTACCAACTCCAGACTTCATGAAGCTTCACACTATCGTTACTACATAAGTGTCTGTGCTCAAAATGCTACATTTCTTTGCAAAGTGCTCCTCAATCTTGGCAGTAGTTTTTTTTTTTTTTCCCTAGAGGATACGTCTCTTTACTTAACCGCTTGGGGTTATTTGATATTTGGGGAATCCATGAGGAGAAGTTCTGCCACCACTGCCTTGTGACCATTTCCTGTCTCTGTCCCTGCCTTGTGAATCATGTTTCCTTGGGACGACTGGAACAAGAAAGTAACAGACCCCAAAATGCACACAAAAATACTTTCCACACACCAAACTCTTTCTGGGAATACATTTTTTTCCCCAAAAGTTTGTTTTTTTTCCCCCTAATGTTGCTTCTTTTTTGGTTTTTTCCTGATGACTTGAGAGAGGGGACTGTCCTATCTGCAGCCAGGAAGGCAGTCAGTAACAGCTGCCAGTGATTTTGACAGTTTGAGCCAGCGTTTGTTTTTGAAGTGAGAGAGAATGTGAGAGAGCGAGAGCGTGAGTGAGACAGAGAGAGAGAGCTACACTAATATGCCCCCCCAGACAGCTTAGTTGTATTGTGAAGCTCTTTTGGAGTGGGAGGAGGAAGAGGGTGGGTGTGTGAGAGAGAGGGAGGGGGAGGGTGTGTGTGTATGTGAGAGAGAGAGAGGTACAGTAGGGTGTGTGTGTTGGGTGTGTGGTGTGTGATGTGTGTGTGGGTGTGTGTGTAAGACACAGAGAGGCGTACGGGGGTGTGTGTATGTGTGTGTGTAAGACACAGAAAGGCGTACGGGGGGGTGTTGGGGGTGTGTGTGTGTGAGAGAGAGAGAGGTGGAGGGGGTGTGTGTTGGGTGTGGTGTGTGTGTGTGTGTGTGTAAGACACAGATGCATACGGGGGGGATGTTGGGTGCATGTGTGCGTGGGGGGTGTTGGGGGTGTGTGTGTGCGGGGGGTGTTGGGGGTGTGTGTGTGTGTGTGCGCGTGGGGGGTGTTGGGGGTGTGTGTGTGTGTGGGGGGGGGGTGTTGGGGGTGTGTGTGTGTGTGTGGGGGGGGGGTGTTGGGGGGTGTGTGTGTGTGTGTGTGGGGGGGGGGAGGGGGTGTTGGGGGTGTGTGTGCATGGGGGGTGTTGGGGGTGTGTGTGTGTGTGTGGGGGGGGGATGTTGGGGGTGTGTGTGTGTGTGTGTGGGGGGGGGTGTTGGGGGTGTGTGTGTGTGTGTGGGGGGGGGGGGGGGTGTTGGGGGTGTGGAGCAGCGCAGGCTGCCTGCATGCCTCTCTCAGTGCCGGCTGTAGAATGACTCCGGCTCCTCTCCGCTCAAGGACTTCTCTGGGATCAGCGGCTCTCCCCCTCTCCTCCTCTCCTCCGGACACGGGGAGGGTCCGAGCTCTTTTGTTCGCCTCGCGCGCGGGACAGGGGGAGCGTGCTCTCCCCCCTCTGGCCTCGCCCCCGCCTCCCGCCTGCCGCTCCGGCGGCATGCCGGTTCTGGGGCTTTCCTCGAAGCTCCGACCGCCCGCCGCGGCTTCCGGAACCTTCCACCACCCGAGCGTCCCCTTCCCCGTCCCCAGCCTGCGGGGGCACCGTCCCGGGACGGCAGCCTCCAGGGGGGCGGGCCCTCCTCCTCCTCCTCCTGCGCAGTCTTGTCAGCTGTCACTCAGATCGCCCTGCGGGCACCAGGAGCGGGTATCCCCCCTCGGACGGGACGAGGAGTCGGAGGAGTGCAAGGTCAGCAAGGTCAGTTGCGGGGGCGGGGGGGGTGGATTATTGGCGTCGCCCCGCGTCTCTTTACCTTTGACCCCCCAGCGTGGGGACGTGCGTACTCGCCGCTGTCGCGTTAGTGTGAGCTGTTACAGACAGCACCTTGCGTTCATTAGCACAATGGGCGGTTGGGTAAACAGCTCTGGGGTAGAGTTCCTAGCCCCAGCTCGCTTTGTGCTGTTGATTTAGGCTGCGTTACACAAAAGCTTGTTTTGGCTTGGACTGTTTTACGGAAAAGTGCGTTGAGCAAATAGCAATTAGCAGCAGCAGGTGTCCTCTGTCCTTCTGACTTTGCTCACTTCTGAGGCTTCGCCCTGGCTGTGCCTCTGTCAATGTTTGCAGTTACACAAATATGGATGATCTCGGAAAGATGTGGTGCTCCAAATCTGGGCTTGATCTAAAACAAGCTTCTTTCCATATGTGTGTGTGTGCATGTATATGTGTGTGTGTGTGTGTGTGTGTGTGTGTGTGTGTGTGTGCGCGTGTGTGTGTGTGTGTCTGTGTCTGTGTGTGTTTGTATGTCTGTGTGTGTGTTTGTGTGTCCATGTACGTGTGCACGTGTGCACCTGTGTCTGTGTATGTGTTTACGTTTGTGTGTTTGCGTGTGTGTGTGTGTGTGTGTGTGTGTGTGTGTGTGTGTGTGTGTCTGTCCGTGGGCAGAACAGTGTACCATTTTCCTGAGAGGATAAAGATTTCTATCTGTGAAATGAACTCCGCTGTCTGTTTGGAAAGCAATGCATAGTAATCGCAGGTCCCCGTGGAGCCCCATTTGAAACGGACACGCTGTGAATTTCAGGAGTTCCCTCTTCCTCCCCCATAGAGCGCCCTCTCGGACAGGTCGCCAGCGTCATGCCCTCTCCTCCTGCCCTCAGGACCCGTGACCCGGCCCGCCTGGATCCGATATTTCAGACGGCACGCGGCTCGCCCCCCTTGCCCTTAAAGCTCTCCGGCGCACCAGACAGCAGACGCCGGCTCTCGCCGAGCTCCCTGAGAAGACAGTGTGACATTTCGCAGAATGTGTTGCAGGTCACAGAGCAGACGAGAGGAGGGGAGAGGGGGGAGGAGGGGAGAAGTTGTATTTTTTTAAACGTCCTAGCAAAGGACGCGTTTTCCGCACCTCGTGTTTCCTTGTGTTTCTGTGAGACGAAAAAAAAAACGAGTTTGGTCGGCTGGTGGCTAGTGCGGTCGTCTGTCTCGTCTTTGGCTCGCGAGAGAGTTCACCACCTTTTTTTCCCCTTTGTTTTTACATTTAAAAAAAAAACTGTTAACCAGCCCTGGAAGGAGGGCTGATTTTTTTTCCCCTAAGGGAGATGAGTGCAAGATCAAAGCTGGTCTCTGAATCGGACTCTGGACCGGTGTAGAGGGGTCCCTGAAGGTCAGAACATGTGCGTTTCATCGTACCCCTCCAGTCATGACCCTCTCGTTTACCCGATGTCAATTACAACGCTGCTCTTACGGGGCGTATTAGCGGACCGCGGCTCTCCTTTGAAGCGGGAAGTGAATCGGGGTACGCCCACGCCTCCCCCAGAATCCCCCCCGCGGGAGCTGGCTGTGCATCATCAGCTTTTGGCATCACGCCTCGCCCGTTTCGGTGGGACAGTCGCGGTCTCGAACCCGGGGACCGGGCTGCCGAACGTGCCTTCTGCACTCTCACCGAGCAAATGAGGGCGCTCCGTTACATCTCGGCCTGTTGGAGAGGATCGGCGATGACTCAGGGTCCAGAGAAAATAATTGGATTATTATTTCGCTTGTGTTCCAGTTCACCACCGAGCGGTCGATAGAGCCTTTATTGAAACTGTGAGTCAAACGGTTATTCAATGTACTCAGTGAATCATTATGACATAGTGAGGAGCGGAAGAAGGATGACAGTGCGATGTTCTTGTTCAGTGACACTTATCATGAATCAGAATCAGTGACTCATGAATCGGTGTGTTTTTTTAGTGAGTGTCTCCCTTTCATTTGTAACATCTCAGCCTCTTCCTTGCATCTTTAAGTGACACTCGATTGTAATCTTCATCCTCTGTGAAATTTGCCTGTGTGCGTTGTACCAGTCTGGCATTGTTTTGCTGTCATCAGTCTTGACGTTGCTCGTGCTTCGAAGGTTCATCTCCTCCACGCTCATCTGCAAGAGCATCGTTTAACGGTTTTGTGCTGAAAGTTCACCGCATAATTGTCTAATCAGTCACAAGTTTGTGCCGGTTGCCAAACTGTTGCCGAAGTGCTGAAATTCATGATGACGTGCGCTCACTTATTTGTCCGGGTTCATTAGAAGACTGACCTCACTGAAGTGTGGCCAGGGAGATGGCCAAACAAAGGCCATTGTTTTTGCGTGTGAAATATTGTGTGCTTGCTCATGACAATGTGGGTTTATTTATAACCAGAGGACAGTTAGTGTGCTCTGCAGAGGACCGAAAGCAAAATGAGCGCATCCAACGCTTAGCGCTTATGGGTGGGGGTTACCAGTACAGTACGCTAATCGAGTAGCGGTACAGTAGCCGATGTCCTGGAGCGTCGTGCTAATGCGTTGCTTGTGACTCCAGCATGTGAGCACGCTCATCGTGATCCTCAGCGAACACGGGATGCCGCGCGCTAATCGTTTTCACGCTAACTCGATTAGCCGGCGGCTAACGGGCAAAAGGGAACATTCAGAAACTATTTTTGGGTTGGGGTGGGTGCAGATTTAGCACGGCGGTCTGTTTCCTCTGTCTGTCCCCTCAGTTTCAGTGACTGCACCGCAGGAGCAGAAGTGTCTCTGGGATGCCTCTCCGGTCCGGTGGGTTGTGCGCGGTCGAGAAACATTTCGGTAAAATAACGGTGAACGGTAAACGGTGTGGGGGCAGCGGCCCTCGGGAGCTGGGAAGCGGCGGTAAGTCATTTATGTGCCTTTTGTCGGTGGAAGGGGAGGGGGGGGGGATTTTTCGCAGCGCACCTGAAGAAGCAGCTGCATCCTCCTCGGGGATTGTCCTCAGTCACTCCCCAGCGGGGTGGGGTGGGGGAGGGGGGGGGGGGCTTTGAGAGGCGAACCAGGCTTACGTTCCCTCGTCATCAGCTACCTTAGGGGGGCGAGTAATGCTGGTATGAAATGACATTCTTCTCCTGCTCTGATGGAGGACCTGTTTTTTTTTCTTTTCTTTTTTGACTGAAATTGAGTTTTTTTTCTTCAGTACGCACTCCCAGGCACACAGCCCTCTCTGAAAAGCCAGGGACGGAGATGGGCCAGGTGCCTGTGTCTAACACTGGGCTGTAATGTGGGTTGTAAAGAGCAGTAAATAAACTCTTGAATGCCTGTACCAAGATGTTATCAATGGTTATCAATGGTACAGATAACATCTCCCTTAGTGAGTGATACGTGGCTCCCTCTCTCTTAGCGTGTGCATAGCTTCATATGGAACATGGACATAGACCGTTTTGACAGTTTAAATTCATATATCATCGCCTACCCTTTTTCTCAGAGCTTCCCGCTAAGTGACTGCAGTGCTGGTGATGTGTCAGTAGGGGGCGGCTCTCTGATGTCACATCTCCTCCGCGTGTCTGCCGCGAGCATTCAGTGGAGCGGGTCGGAGCTCAGTGTCGGGGGGCGAAGAGTGGATCCACAGAAAAGGCGAAGGCCCAAAAACGGGAATAAAAGCAGCTGAGTGGGGCCGACGCCCGCTGTTCCCTGGCCCGCGGGGACGCGTGCGGGGGGGATCCCGTTAGCCCCCCCCCAGCAGCGGGAACCCCGGTATCGCCTCCACGCAGCCGATTTAGCCTTCAGACGCCCCGCCTCACGGCGGCGTCCCTGCAGCCGGGAGATAGGATTAGCGCCCAGCGCCAGCCCGTCACGGATAAACTGCGCCTACACGCCGTCTGCCTGGCACGCTTACCCAGAATCCCTTTCTTCTTAATGCGCATCCACTACGGCTACAAGGCAGGACTCTCCAGGAAACCGGTTTAACCTCCTCATGCCTTTTTATGTTCCTGGATCTCAGCTAAGATGATTAAAAAAGATTTTCAGCATTTTTTTTTCTTTCTTTTCAGGCAGAATTAGAATTGCGCCTGTCAGTCTTGTACCAGCTGAAGAACACTTTCTCCTCCGGTGAACTTGCGAATGGTTATTTTCCACACAGCCCATCATACTGTGCTACAGGAGAGAGCTAGCACTATTTGGAGTGCACATAACCGCGGAACCTGTGGGCGTTGCTAAATTCTGTGCTTTATTTCACTACCCTCGGCGGTGGCTTCGAGCCTTGTTGTTGCTAGCAGCGCACCTCCTGATGTACGCGCTGAGGTCCATGGCCAATCGGCCTCAAGATTCTGCCGAACTGAAATGTCCTATTCAGTTTCTGACCCACTTCCTGTTGCAATGAGCCAATCTGATTAACCCGTGAAGGTCAAGAAAGCCATTGCATCTCTCAGTCCTCTCTCTCTCGCGCGCCTGTTCGGTCTCATCGGTGGGGAACGGGGTGGCACTTCAAAAGCCCTCGGCCCTCAGCAGTAGATACAGACCTCGCCGTGTGTAAACAGAGTGTAAACACAGCGTTTCAGTTAGCAGCGTAGAGCATTTTGAAGCTGTGAAAACCGTTGGGGGTGTGCTATATCTTCCCGGTGGGGGTGGGGGTGGGGGTGGGGGGGTTCGGGAAGACATGTCCCAGCCATGGGTGGTCTGCTGGGGGGAAGTCCTTATGTGGAAAAAGAGCAGTCCTGGAGAGCAACACCAGGCTCCAGGCTCCTCCGGCATGTGGACTTGGTGGGGTGGGGTGGGGTGGGGGGATGTCTTCTTCTTTCGGGGTACCATTTTCAGACACAATGGTTCCTGTGCTGTCTGGAGAAAAAAAAAAAAAACAGGACCTGCTTTGCTACATTCCTGGATAGTAACTCTGAGCACCTAAGACATCTTTTTTTGTTAGCTGGGGGTGGTTGTGATAGCTGCTTCTTGAAGGTTACCTTCATCAGGCACTGTGGGCTCCCTGGGGACGACACTGATAGCTTCTTCCTGGAGGTTAAACATCTCCAGGGAGGCAGGGAGGTTTTCCTGTGCCGTCTGCAAACAGGGATAAGGGACAGATAAGGGAAAGCGTGTTCCGAACGTTATCTCCCTCGGACGAAGCTGCCCCGATTCCTCCCGCAGATATCTACTGATGCATCAGTCTGGTCTCACCTCCCGTTCAGTTCCATCTGATTAGCGTTTGAGGTGCGGGGCACGTACAGCCTCGCCTTCTAGTCCCTCTGTTAGCACGCGTGACGTGACCCCCCCCCCCCCCCCCCCCCCGCTGCTTGGTTATCGGTTTTGGGTTCAACAGGAGGAAAAACAACCCACAGCAAGCTGTAATTTAGGGTAGGGGGATTTGGGAAAACATCCTGTTTGTGCCGGGGGAACGGTTAGCGAGAGACCACAGCCCGCGTTTGGCGGCGCTTGCGCTGGCCGCGTGACGGCCGCGTTGAAAACGTGCTCAGCGAGCATCCCGCACGCGTCAAAAGGGCGTTGCCATTTACTGTACCCTGACCTTGTGTTGACCCGCTATCCATACGGGCAGTTATCTATCACTTAAAGAATGCCCTTTAGCTTCAGCGCATTGTGTGTGTGTGTGTGTGTGTGTGCGCGCTCCACACTTCTAGATTTGTAATCAAACTATTCATGCGTGGTTAAAGTACAGATTCTCATTCTTTGTTAAAGGGTATTTTTTTTAAATACATTTTTTGTTTCACCCTGTAGAAATGACAGTCCTTGCTGGGTTTATGCTAGTTCAAAGGTACCGCAATTAATCGGTCTGGGAAGAGAATGCTGGTCAGCCCACCTCGTTTGTTTCTCGTTTGATGACAAAAGAACAAAAGATTCAAAATAGCATGCAGGATGCTGACCCCGCACTCATTAGAATGGGAATGTGTACAGAGGACCTAGACTGAACAAGACTGCGGTCTTACTGGGATCCCCACTGACTTTTAATGTTCACTTCCGTCATTGCACATGTAGGATAACATCACCCTCATTCCTCAGAACGTCCAGCTGGTACTGGATTACAGCTCATGGCTACACGTGGATACATCCATGAATGATTTGGCAAAAGAGTTAGCAACACATTAAATGGTGACTGAAGCACCATTGTTTAGCCTAACTAGCACAGCTTAACTAGCTTAAATTGTTGCTAAGATGGGGGAGGGGGGGTTGAATTTGTCGGAAAGAACAGTAGCATTGATAAAGCTGCTTTCGCCTTCTGAATGCCGCACAATTAAAATGCCTTTCAGAAAAGCGTTTAACGTTTAAAACCCGAATTTGTGTGGCCTATCCAAAGCTGTGGCCCTGAACGACTGCACTGAGCGTTTGTACCTGCAGCCAGCTCTGTGTCCATCCTCTCTCATCCCTTTCACTCCGTTAAATACCCCCCCCCCCCCCTCTTGCCCCGCCACCGACCTCCAGGACCTACCCGTTTTGTCCTCTTTGAAGCCTGCTTTATAAATCAGGCCGGGCTCGGTACCTGCCCACTCTGTCACCCTCCCTGATTGCCACACAGTTTGGCCCGGTGCCCTCCCCCCGTCCGCCAGGGAACGTCTGAGTGACCACGGTGCAAGGCCTTGTGGGTAATTACAGAGCGCCCGAGAGCAGAACGGCTATCCGTCACACCTGGCCTCCGCTTGGGGGGGGGGGTGGGGGGGACGGTGTGTGAGTCAGGAGCGTCCCGTACTCTTCCAGCCGGTGAATCAGGACTTACGGGGTGCAGACCCGGACTGCATCGTAGGATTTACCGTCCCCCGGGTCCCCGGGGGGGGGGGGGGGGGGGGGCGGCGTTGATGGGGTTCCTACGTGAGGAAGATGCTCCGCGAAGAAACAGGCAGAAAAATGGCGGTCGTAAATTCATGCAGATGTTTCCACATCGGCCACATTTTGTCCAATTTTCTGAAATGATCAGCTACGCCTTACGGTGCACTGTGGGGCCCCCTCTCCCCAAGTGCATTGTGGGAATATTCGCTCTGTTTAGCGATGTCTCTGGTCACGGTGAATGTACTGTGAAAGTGTTGCGCTGAGAGCCGCTCTCCGCTAACGCTAACGCTTGCGTGTGAGTCCAAAGCGATTCTGAGGTCCAGGAGACAGTAATGGACTCCAGACACTCAGTGCACCTGTGAACAGAGGACTGCGGCTGTACTGAAATGATTATTTGTGTCTAGAGGCAGCAGAGGGAATAAAACGCAAAATTTCATTAGCAGACACAAGGGTACGTTTTGTAAACCCACACGCAGAAATAAACACACAGGTGGACAGATTAACCGTGTGTGCACACACTCTCACCCTCACCCCCCCTTCCTCTCCCCACACACACCCACCCACCCACACCCACACACCCACCCACACACACACGCACACATACACAGACACACAGACACAAACGCAAACCCAACTTTATTAGCATAAACAGTTCCATTTCAGTGCACAGTGCAGTCTGTTTGATGTTTGATCAGATGTATGAGAGACACTGTTGGAGAACGACTGTTTTTCTTAAAAGCATCTGTGGCTGACTCACAAATGTTTTGGATTATATTTATGTGTGTGTGTGTGTGTGTGTGTCTGCATCAGTGTCCACATACACACCCACACGTACACGCACACACACACACACACACTCACCCACACGTACACACACACACACACACACACACACCCCCACACCCACACGTACACGCGCACACACACACACACACACCCACACGTACACACACACACACATACACACACACACCACTGCATTTACAGCACTAGAGTCCATGTGGCCAGTGAAGTCCCCCCTCAGTGCCCAGCTCGGATGAGTAGCCTGAAGCTCAGCGCGGCATTGCTCTTTAGCACAATCCCCCGACACTCGCTGCTGCCGCTGGCTATTTCCGCCACCGTAACACCGCAGTTAATCTCTCCCCCATTAAAGGGCGCTAATACCGCCATTAAACGGGAGGCCTCCAATGGGCTCTGGACCCATTCCACCGAAACCGAGCATTAGCGCCGAAGTACGTCCAGCCGAAGCCGCGCTGCCCGACGCTGACGGGCGATACCCGCGTTAGCGGCCTGCTGGCACGGCGGTGCGGAACACGGGTAGGTCCGGCAGAACGACTCTGATTGGTCGATTATGCCGTTTTATCGGTCCAGTTCAGCTGCTTTCGTTTCCTTTTCCCTTTCGTCGTTGTGGCCGGGGGGAATAAACCCTGATTTGGAGTACACTGAGCAAAGTACTTTTCTTTTTTTTTTCGTCGTCGTCCGCGGGATCGTTTGCGGCTTGCGTCGAACGTTGTTTCCGCGGTGAGGAGGCTGTGCCGGATTTATTTTTATCGCCACACGCCGCGATCAGTTTCATACTCCTGCTGAGACTGCCCCGATATCCCTTTATTCCCAAGCCTTCCAGAGCACAGGCCCCATTTTGCAGACCCCGTCTGTGGAGGACCCCATTTTTGCAGACCCCGTCTGTGGAGGACCCCATTTTTGCAGACCCCCGAGTAGGAAAGTACGAAAGGGCTCTCAGGGGCAAGGCGTCTGCCAGGCTCTTGTGCAACTGAAAGGCCTTACGGTGGCGCCAGCGATGGCCAGGAGGCCTTCCCATGAGGCAGTGCGTCATCGCCCGAAGCGTCGCTCGAGAGGGTTGTGGTCTGCCACGTTGCGCAGAGGGTTCTGGGCTGCGTTGCGCAAGTAGAGGCCCTAATGGTCAGTAGAGGCAGATTGGTGGTAGTGAAGGCGGCAGTGTAGTATAATGAGTAAGGAGCTGGTCTTGTAACCTAAAGGACCTATATTCATGAATATAAAGAACTCATGCTTGTCCTGAAGTTGAGACCTCATTACTTGTTATGGCCGCACAACAGGCTTATGTTCGTCATATGTTTGTCTGCACCAGCAGCCTTGCAGCTGTTTCGCAACAGTAAATAACAGGCTTGATTTTTGAAAATTTTTATTTGTTTTTCTAATTGTTCATATCTCTCACCCTTCTGGGCACAGTGGGGTCTTGTTTCCCGGTCCTCAGAATGGAAGTGAATAGACAAAGTCAGGCTTTTTCTGTGCAGTGGAGTAGAGTAACTTTTGATTTACTGCACCTGGAAGACAGGCTTACGGGGTATCTGTGAACTTTCTGGCCTCGGACCAGCGAGGAGGAGACAGTTTGGCATTCTGGGTAGTTCTTGGATCTCTGCGGTGTGCTATGCTTGGTGTCTGAAACTCATTATGGTGAAGTGATTGGTGGTGGATGGTGGGGGTGGAGGAGGACCTGTGGGACTCTGAGTACTTAAAACCTGGATAGTTCTGAAAGTTGCACAATGTTTCATTCTAACGAGGGACAGATCATAGCATTGAAAGTGATAGATAGTGAAAGCAACTGCGGGTACCTGATGATGCAAGTTTTTACTTGTTAACAGGATATTGATTTTGGAAAGGATTGTGGTGGGATGGTTGAAATTCAAGCAAGAGGCATTGGCAGTCACTTAGTAAGTTCAAGAACTGGACAATTAGTGAAACTAAAGCCAGTGAGTTTGGCTGAAGCTACAAAGGGAAATGGGCCAGAGAACTGTGGGCAGGTTGTGGGATTTTGGAGTAAACCACTGGCAGGTATCCAGGAAAGATCATCTGTGTGTGTGCGTGTGTGTGCATGTTTGTGTGTGTGTGTGTGTGAGAGAGCATGTGTGTGTTTCTAAGAGAGCTTGTAAGCTTGTGAATTTGTGAAAGAAAATGAACTTGTGTGTGTGTTTGTTCATGTAAGAGTTTTCTTGTGTGTGTGTGTGAGAGAGAGAGAAAGAGAGAGAGGGGCAGAGAGAGAGCATTAGATGTGTTTATGTGTGTGTGATATTAGGTACAGCAAACAGTCTGTGGGAAAAACTGCTCTGCATTGTTTCCAAGTTCCTCTTTCGCCTGCTTTGGACCACATGGAGCAATTACAGTAATCCACACTGGGCAACATGATCGTACTGCCATACTCTCTCTGAGAGAAATTTATGTGCAGGCTTGGTTCTGGTCCGCTCTGCTTGAGAGTGTTATAACTCTGCTTAGCCCCTTTCATCAAGCAGTTTTCAGGGTTTTTAATTGTTTTGCAGAAGGCCACCGCCTCCCCCCACCAAAAGCTTTCATATCGAGGGGTCAAACTTCACAATAAAACAGACCTCTTCTGCTTGGGTGGAGTGACATGACTCCCTCATTTACTGTGGACCGTTGGACAAACTTCTGAGCGCCATTTTGAAAGATGTCATCCACTTATAAATATCTTATTATTTTGTGACAGCCTCAATACAGCGCGGAGTTATGTCAAAAGGGATAAAACCCATTAATTATGGAGTGAGAATGAACACATTTCTGTAACAAAACGATGCTGCAACTTCAGGGCGGTAAACAAAAAGCTTTGCTCTGCAGATGTGCTTGTTTAGCAAAAAGAGAGAGAGGCTTAACCACATCCTCTCTCTCACCGAGCAATCCCCCCTTTCAGTCCTGACATCTAGCTAGTCCAGCCTTGGTATTAAAATAATTGCACCTTGGTTGCCAATACCCTGGACCCCGGCCCAAACCACCCCCCATCCCCCCACATCCCCCCGGACTCCCCACTCCCCCAAGTCAGTTACTTAAACTTGAATTCTCTTAAAAACCCACCCTTGTGAGAGGTACAGTATGGAGGAGATATTGTCAAACATCAGGTTGCCAATTTGGCTCACCCCTATCTATAAAACATTGCAACATTTACAAAGGAAATGCACAGAGCAGCTGTCCAAGTCCAAGAACGAAAGAGCACGTTGAGCTCCATGTTTCTGAATGCTTTTTGGCCCTGGTTCCTTGTGTCAAAGCTTGACTTCCACACAATGATTACAAAGCACCATTTTACTGGGAAAGGTCTTTGATCACATATTTTTTTTTGCTCTGTCCAATTTAACATAATAACTTAATGGCTCAATCAAATAATTTTATTGGCTATGTATTTATTCCCCCCCCCCCCAGTGTATTTTTCAGATTATGGTGAAGTAAAATATTTATTGAGCTCTATATACTAAACTATAAAATGTGATGTAAAAATACAACCGTTTGAGATGACAATTTGAAACCTCTGCTTCAAAAAACAAATGTTTCGCCTCATGCCAAATATTTGAAAAAGATACTGACCTTTTTTTGGTCCAGGAAATCCATGTTGGCAGTGTGGGTCACTGTAGATTATGACTCATTATAATTAGATTAATACAGGTTAGCATTAGGGCAGAGTCTCTTATAACAAACATGACCTTCCAAAGACACTTCTGTAAAAATTGTCATTACCTTACTTCACCTCTATTTTTTACCATCTGTGTCTGTTACTTTTTATACCATAGTTATTTCTTCAATTAACCTCTTATAAAAGGGATTTTTTTCCTCGAACCTTCAACCCCTCATACGCTTTCATATTGTTCATTCTTGTATTCTGATTCACACATTCGGTGAACAGAACTTAGCAGTGACTAACAATGTCTGGTAAATGTTGATCCCAATAGCAATGGCAACAGTAGTGGGAAAAAAATATATTGTAATAGCGATATGAACAGTGTTACAGAAGATAAACAGTATGAGTATTCATTTAGAGAGCAAGTGTATCGTAGTTCAGAAGTGACATTTACCACATGATAATTATTCAAAGATATTTCCTGGTATGAATGCTGGATTTGCCCCTCTCCACATTGCAATACTTAATGAGGAAGTTCACCTCTTTCACATCGTGCCATCTCACTTGTAGGTAAATAAGCCATGCTAAGCTCCTGTGTTTGGCTGTTTGGAGCCATTTTCTCACTCTCACTATTTAAACAATTTCTGTATTTGACTCTGTGGTTTTTCGTGTGGAAATGGTGTGAGAATAGTTTCCGCTCTTGTTCTTGTCGGATATTTCTACCTCAATTTTAGGCCATTAAGCCATGATAAGCCACATTAAGCTGAATGGTTCCCTTTCAATTTGAGGAGTGTGGCTTGACTGATTTTTTTGGACTATCTTCATGATTTCTCACTTGGGATATTTCACCCTTACCCCCTTGTGACCAAATGATTAAATTTGTTCTTGGAGTTGTCCTTCTCTAAGCAGCAGTATTTTCTGTCAAGCAGACATGAATCATTAGCTTTGTTTATGCACCCCCCCCCCTTCAACATGGAGAGGAGGCTCCTGATTCTCTCTTGGCAGGTGGGAGATTTTTTTTATAATACGGCACGGCTCGATTTGGCTTGCCACCTGCCTTCCCAGCTCCAAATTTCAACCCCTTTTCTTGTGTCCAGTAGTTGGATGTCACAAAAAAAAAACAAGTCAAATTGCGAGGAGTTTGATAACTCAAAGATGAGTCACCTCAAATACTTGAATATAACCTGAATGCATGTGAAGCTGACTTTTTGGAAGAAAACCATGAAGTCAACGCAAGAGGATTCACAAGGTTTGAACTCCGGACGGTTCGGCGACTGGAAATGCGAACCCCATGACATCATCGATCTTTTTTTTGTCTGTTTATTCATGCAGATGTCGTCCTCAAAGGAGTCGGCCATTGCGGAAAGTAAACAGGAGAGTAAACAGGAGGAGAGGGTGAAAAAGGCCCAGTTTCGCCGGAGCTTTTGCAGAACAACAGGAAAAGCTCCGTACAGTCAGTCACGTTCGCAAGCGCACGCAGCCCCCTCTTGCTGTGGGTCCCCGAGCCAGCTTGGCACGGGTCAGCCTGTCTGGATTAAGAGGCGTTTTTTTTAATTTTTTATTTAAAGGAAAGGGTACCTGTGGATTTCCATAGCCTGCCGGGTTAGGTAAGTCGTGGTCTGGGCCAACTGCATAATGGCAGGCAGTATGAACAGATACAGGGCCACAATTCAGTTATTCACATTTTTTTTAACCCTTTGTGGTCCCCCAAGGAACAAGCAAGTGGGAGTTTACCATCGTGATCATCGTCACTATGAATTCTTTTTTTATTATTATTATTATTTTTTTTTAACCATTTTGAAACTGCCCTTAAAACAAGTGACAACAAAGCAATGTGGATGTACAAGTTGTTCCTCACCCACCACTTGTCCTGAGGGAGCACTGAGCAAATTGCTGTTGATTTTTTTTCCTCCATATCTCATTGGTCAAACTGGGATCCATTCACGAAGTGAAGGCATTGACCTTATCTCGCATTCTTGGCTCTGTAAAAGATTAGCCCAGGAACTCCCTCCTCTGCTTCAACTCAAGCCCCTTGGGGACCTTTTAAACAACTTGGTTGCAAACGCTAGAATTGACAAGCGGCCATTTTTAAAAAACAGTAGCTCCAAACAGTGATTGCTTGCTTTCTTGATGCTCGGTGACATGCAGAGGTGTGTAGCCTTTCTCACGCTAGATTGGCGGGTCTAGCATTTCACCTCATCTGGGTTAATTGCTTTTGGCTGTGTTCTCCCTGCGTGCGTGTCTCTGCTGTAAAGTTCCTGCGCGCGTTCAGACAGAGCGGCTCTCTGCTTGCGCGCAAGCAGGGCCCAGATAAATACTCAGGTTGTTATTTCAGTCCTCTGCTATCAGAGGGTCAATAGAGCCTTGATTTCAAGCCGCAAGTCAGTCGCGCGGTCGATTGCAGCCCTCATCTCGGTTTGTTATCCAGTTAGCGCATAATCAGGTACGTGAGAAAATCACAGCTCAGTGTTTAGATTTCTTTGTCAACATGTATTGTGTATTTTGGTAGTGAAATGTAGGGCTAAACTACCCATCAGATTTATACTGCCGTCTTGCTAGCGATAGCTAAGGACAGAGCCGAAAGGTTGCAGGTTCAATTCCCAGGTAGTACACGTACTGCCGTTGTACCCTTGAGCAAGGTGCTTAACCTGCATTGCTTCAGTATACATCCAGCTGTATAAATGGATGCAGTGTAAATGCTGTGTAAAAAGTTGTGCAATTCGCTCTGGATAAGAGTGTCTGCTAAATGCCTGTAATAATAATAATAATAATAATAATAATAATAATAATAATAATAATAATAATAATAAAATACCCGAAAGCTAAAGTGTAGGGGACTGGAATATGTGCATGGACATGCTGTAGGTGGCTGTGTGTGTGTGTGTATGTGTGTATGTATGAGAGCTAACAGAAGACCAGGGACAGATACCTCCATTCTTGCACTTTTACAGCTTGTAACCTTCCTGCCAGCAACCTGTCAGTAAAATAAACAGCATCGGGGGAACAGTGCTTGTTAGCCGGGGACAATAAGACCTGACAGCTCCAAGCTGAAATTACAGTCCACACATGGGAAGGTCCTGGAGCTTGAGTCTGATGTATAAAAAAAGAAACTCTTTTTTGTCTAACAGGGCATCTGTATTCTATGCTGGTCCTTACCGAGAGACAGAAGCCAAAAGAAAATAGTTTGCTCCTCTTTGTCTGTTCTGTGCTCTACATGCCAAGACAACAGAGGAGGTTTCAGATGAAGTGTCAAAGGCAGTCATTTAAAAGGACAGGAGCACTGATGAAATGCTAATTTGCAATGTGTTTGAGGGTAATGGGACTAGTTTCATATGAACAGGAGAATAAAGAGAAAATGAACCTTTTATGCATAGGACTAAAAATATTCACCCATGTGACCATTTTGGTAGTACATCTGAATTTTAACATCCGGTGTCCCTACCGACCCTCATAGTTCTGCAATGACTTGAAAGTTAAAATATGACTAATTATACAAATATGACCAACGGTTCTTTGGTCACAATCGAAGATTCAATTGCCATCCCTCCTTTTGTATAATGGTTTATTATTATTGTTATTATTATTATTGAAATAACGTTTTCTCAAGCTTCAACTTAAACCGAGCAGTGCTGGACCTTTTTGCGGGTGCGTTTGTCAATACCGAAGCGTGCCAAGACGGAACAGCGCTCGGGACACACACTTTTCGAACCTTTAATTAAAGCGGAAGACCGTGACAAATAAGCATCGGCACGCGAGCCAAGTTTTAACGGACCAGTGTACGTGACGCCGCCTCGCTGCTTCGGTTCTCGTGAGACTCCACAGAGCCGCGCTTCTTGCGGTCAGCGTTCGCAGCCTTCGCGCAGAGGCATCCAGAGTTCAGCTTGATTCAGCGCGTTCAATATCCGCGAGGAAAATTGATGATAATCGCACCGCTGGCCAACCCCCCTTTGATCTGTCCCTTGCCAAGTTTGGAAGCCGCGGTGTCCAGGAAAACAACACAGAAATGGCTTCCATGGCGATTTCACTCAGGTACCATTGAAAGCACACCGAGCTAGATGATCCCACTCGTCATTAGAAGACTAGCGTGTCTTATCAGCAGCTTACTAATGAAAGTTTATTATCATACACATAATTACGCATTCCTGGGAGGTCTTATACTGTGTGGGGCAGCAGTTACTTCATTGCTATTTTAAGTTGCTAGGGCTTTGCTTGTTTTTTTAATTTAATTTTTTAGATCAAGGGTGAAGGTAAATAGTGTGAACCATCCGTTAGCGCCCCTTTATGTAATGTGTGGTAATGCCTGATCAATTACTGTGCTGAGCTTAGCATAATCAATTATTGATAAACACGAGTCTTCTCTAATTGTAGCATGAGTTCAGTCCTCGGGAGAAAACGATTTGCCGGGGGATGGAGTGATTAAAATCACCATCAACAGAATTAAGCAGAGGAAGGACTTGGCGGATGGTGATCTGTGAAACAAGCCTGGCTAATACATTAGCGCCTACCTGTGTATCATGGTTCAAAGAGTACTAATTGGGCTGAACTTGCATACCTTCTGTTTAGTGAAAATTCAAGAGCAAATCTGGATAGAGGATTCGGTCAAGTACTGTAGATGGATCAATACAGAAAGATGAATTCAGAGTACTGCAAGATACTGTATGTAAAGTGCAGCGTGCATACATTTTTGGGCTTAGTCCAGTAGCAATCATGTGTGAATGAACTACAAGAGTAACCAATTTTCATCCCATTCACATTGCAGCTGCAGCATTGGCTGAGATGGAAAACCGAATTTAGGAGAACTTATCTTTTTATCGGAGGTGGAAAATACAGGTTCAGAAAGTACAAGTCCGTCCCAGTGTTCTGTTCCAATCACCCGAATTTGCTAATTAGCGCAGTTCATCAGCCGGGAGGCAGAATTACGGTAATTAGTGGCATCGGCGGGGCTGAGTTCACGGGTGGAAGAAACGCACGACGGGACGTTTACTTTCTGACCCCCTGGACTTTCCGCCTCTGATTTTTATCGATCCGCTCTGTAATTAATTGGCTGTTATCAGATCTTGTTTGCAAGCACATAATGTTTAATGGCTGTGATGTTAAAAGGTGTACGGGGAGCTGGAAAAAGCAGACGAAAGCGGGACCTGCTTCTGTTTCATTCTCCTCCTTACTCTTGTATTGACTTCTGCTTCGGTGCTATTGCCTGTTGGGTAATTACATAATATTAGAAAACCGTAACAAAGAACAAAAAAAAAAAAGAAATCTCTCATGCAATGTTCAGAGCTTACATAAATACAAATTCTTAACTGACAATATTTTTCCCATTGCACTTACACAGAAGTGATAATGAAATCTGTACAGTTTTAAAAATGTTACCTGTTATTTTCCAGCCTTACTTTGCACACGGACTCTTTGACAGAAGGAGCGGAATCTGTTTGATTATCCTGCTCTCGTTTTTTTCTGTTATCTTGAGTTTCTGTTCTTCTGCAGTTACGGTGTGATCTTTGCAGATAAAGCGAGGTCCACTGATGTCACATTTAAGCTGAGTCTGTCAGAACGGCTCTTTGATGCTGTCAGTGTTAAGGGCTCCAGTAACACTCCTCTTGCCTGACGAGCCAGTGGCAGAGCCGCTCAGATTGAATAATGGGCATTTTTCAGATTAACAGTGGCGCGTATGTGCTCAGCCGACTGCCTTTGTACTGGTGGCTGCAGTGATTTTGCTCTTCTTTTCATTATAGACACGGGGCTGTGCAGCTACTCTGTGTGTGTGTGTGTGTGTGTGTGTGTGTGTGTGTGTGTGTGTGTGTGTGTGTGTGTGTGTGTGTGTGTGTGTGTGTGTGCGCGCGTGCGTGTACGCGTGTGCATGCGAGCGTGTATGCGTGTGTGTGTGTGCGCGCGCGCGCGTGCGTGCGAGTGCATGCAAGCGTGTATGCGTGTGTGTGCCAGTATGTGTGCGTCTGTGCGTGCATGTGGTGTGTGCGTGTGTGTTAACTAGATATGGTGTCACAAGCCATGCTAACTCTTCAGCCTGCTTATTGAACTCATTGTAATGCTATGCTTACATATTTTTTCTCCCTGTAATTCAAACCCGGAAAACATAACAGTAAACATCTCCTGTTAAGTTGATATGAATATTACCATACTATCATTCATATTATGCAGTGCTGGTACTGATTGAAATATTTTAGAATGTACATTTCAGAGAGCTGTTCGCTTTGGGGATAAACAAAACAAAACAAGTGGTCTGTAGTGGTAAATATCAGTCTTTCGGAACTGACACCATGAAAATGAACAGAGATGACTGCCTTCTGGTGTTTCAGCAGAAAGACTGTTTACACTACATTTAGATAAACTGCTTATGTTTTGGAACACATAGTGTTGTTTAATATGACACCCCTGTGTCTGCATCATGCATGGATCAAAAAAATCAAAAAATGACTTTTGTGTAGTCTGTGTTGGCAAAAATCGAATCATTACTGCCGTATGCATTATTTTAGATATAAATTAAAACTATTATGATAGCTAAGTCCTCTGTAAAGATGCTTTCAGCAAAATATCGCAATTTGAATGGGTCAGGGCAATTTCCGTTTTTGCTTTGGTGCAAAATGGCTAAAAAATTGGAATAACTGCCGTCACAAGATTGACTGTGGCAGCTGTTGCTTTCAGGAAGGAAGATGGGGTTATCTTCAGGATGCTGTTAGCGGATGCTGTTGAATCACTGGGGGCGGGGCGGGGGGGGGGGTGGGGTGGGGTGGGGTGGGCGGGGGGCGAATCTGGGACGACTTCAACAGGAAGTCATCCCCTCGATTAGACTGAAGGCAGCGCTGGGTCTCCCTGATCTGTCAGACACACCAGGCAGATGTTTATCTGAGTGAACTTTCTCTGTTTTCAATTAGTCATGCCTTATCTCGGTAAGATAACGGGCGCTGTAATAACATTTAACAAAGCAGTGAGGGGAGATCTGTGAGAAGATGTGTTGTTTTGGGATGTTTAGACGTCAAGTTGATTGATTATTTAAGAGTGTTGTCGATTATGCAGGTGCAACATATTTGTCGTAAAACTTGAATGAAGTGTGTAATAGGATGAGCTGCACTGTTGGTTTATTTTGAATATGATATACCAGATATGTTCATTCAGCTACAGGCAAACAGTAAAATGTCCAGTGTTAATTCAATTCTAACAGAGTACGTGCGTATGTCCAATAGGGACCATATGTACTCTGTAAGAATTAACACTGGAATTTTTTTTCCTGTGCACCTGCAGTTTAGTTTTTAGGTAAGTGAAACACAAAAAATCTCTATCTCATGTTTTCTTTTGGCCTGATCTACCTGAAAAGGAGCAACAGTTATCTCTGCTGTTGAAATGAAGTTCACATGAAGATTGCAAAATGAAATCCAAAAGAACAAAAGGCAGAATCTCTGTCCATAAGAATGAAAGTCGAACCTCAGTAAATTAAGTGTGGTGTGGTGTGAGGCTAACAGAAAAACCGCAGTACAGGTTGGAAATGTATTTCACTTCAAGGGTTATGGAGCAGATCTCTCACAAGAGGCCTTGCATGTGAAGACACAGCAGACGGGCTTGCCCCCCCCCCCCCCCCCAGGCTACAGCCTTCTCATCAAACCCTCTCTCGCTGTCCTGAAGGGCATTCAACTTTTTATTCAGTCAAGCTTTTTCATTCTCGAAGGAGGAAACCTTTTTCTCAAAGGGTGAGGGAAGGCTTGCAAACCACAGTATTCTGTTGGTAACCCACCCTGCAAAATGTGCAAGAGCTCAATTTGAAGCTGAAGATTCCTGCCTTTATTTGAGAAGGCAAATTTAGCTTTTCATCAGCAAAGTCAGATAGAAGAGGCAATGCAAATTTGTTCAAACATTTAGCCTGATTTAATACCTTTTAAAAAAAATGGGAAGGGATGTCCGTTGTCCCTGTGAAACCTTTTTTTAGTTGTGAAAAATTATAGTTCCTAATTGCTATCATTTGATATATTAAGCTGTTTTTTTTTTGCGCTCAAAGCAGTCAGTAGTTGATTAATTACTCTCATGGACTAAAAGCTTAATTTTTGAAAAGGTTTTCCATAGAGATACAGTACTTGAAAATGGAAGAATTGTAAGATTAATCTCTCAAAGTGAGAAAATGTTGGCAGTCGACAAGAATCACAGTCTATGTACAGTGTTAACCTTTAACACCAACACAGTATGTGGCAGTGGTTTAGGGAATAATTCCACCCTGTCACTTCAGAAATATATAAATATAATATGAAAATATAAAATAGCTTGGTCAAATTGTAGAGCAGTTGCAGCAGTTACCTGGTCCAAATGTTTTATCGGTTTCTGTCAAGCATTTGGAGGGTATTTGTCCAAATACAGAACAGTGCTCCTGCCTGGACAGGAATGAATCACAGATAGACCTTCTTTATGGAGCACTGCTGGATGAAGTATTTAACAGCTACGCCTTGTATATTGTGAAAAGAAAAGAGTGAATTCAAACCCGCGTTAACCTTGAAACGGGACTTCGCCGTCCACCAGTGCGTTTAACGGTCCTAAATCAACAGACGGTACGCGCTGTTCTGAAACGTTTTCCTCCCTTTTTCCCGCTTGGGCCCTTTTTAAAAAAAAAAAGAAAAAAAAAGTTGCTCGCATTCTCATTCCGTCCTATCTTACGAGAGATCCCTGGGTGTTTTTTTTTGGAGCGCGGGCTCATTCCCAGCTTTTTATCGGGTTGCATGAACGGGGCCCTACACCTGCTAACCTCATCAGCTTGTCCCAGACACCCCGTCTGCTCCGCCCCCGGGTGGACGGGCCGTGTGATTGGCTGTCCGATGTCGGTGGAGCGTCATCCGTGGCGTTCTCAGGGACACGCAAAACAATGGCGGCTGAAACCCCGCCTGCGATCTCTCTGCAGAACAACCTCAGTCCCGCAAAAACAAGACCAGGTTAAAACCTAGTATACGGCTGGACCTAACACACGTGATCCGGCCGACCACTGGTGTAACTTCATCACTCAGTCACTCAGTCACAGACATTCGCGTTCGTAGGGCTGGCCCCGCTGGTGCGGTCCAGCCAAAAAGGCTTCAGCAGGTTTTGGTTGGGATTTGGAGATGACTCTCATGCGGCCTCAAACGTTGGAACGTTGCTTAAATTCTCCTTTGGAATACAAATGAACCCAAAGCTTTCCTGATGTGTTGTGCACATGAAAGGGTGAAATTATCTTTAATGAAATTTTCATTACGCGTGAACTTTCTTTGAGAACGGTTAATCATACCCCTGCTTTCTGAATGGGGTGACCGGGAGACTGGTTCGGTCGTGTCCGCCGTTGGTTGCTGTGGTCGCTTTTAAACCGCCCCGGTCATGTCTGTGTTTTCTCTGGGCAGAAGCGTTGCGTGTGTTTTCAGCTATGAACCATCAGAGAAATGACCATGTAAATTAGCCTCTGGCATGGAAGAGCGGCTTTGCCTTCCCACAACAGAATCTGAACAGACTGCGCTCGCCTTCGCTTACGGTCAGCATGCCCGCCTCGCTCAGTGAGGTCGTTATTCTCTTCGTTTTATAACCTCCGACATACGTACGGCACCTCTGTTCACACCGTGAGGTCGATAAGCAGCGGCGAGCGACTTGGCTGTTCTGCTCTGACGGACAGTTAGGCAAGGGAGCTCACTTATTTGGTCAGTCCTTGTCGGGGTTACCCATTTCAGACTGAATCTGCCCGTAGCTGACTGAACCCACATCTTCCACCAGCCATTTTAGTGGGAGGGGTCCTGAAGGGATTTCGGCGCTCACTGTCTGGTGTGAAATGTGTCACTGCTGTGCCATCTCCGCAGAACACACACAGTAACCTGGAGCCCTGGCGGACCCCAGCCTGGACCCCATAATCCAGTCTTCAGTACCACCCAAAAATGAACAGACGCTTGCGTCTTCTTTACTGTGAAATTCAGACCCATGATGCATTGCAGTAGCCCTAGGCGTAGCCGTAGCTCGGGCATAAACATGTTCCCAGGCGTCCGGGCGTAAATAATTGGACGGTAAGCGAGAGAGCGTGATTCTTTCAGGGATGAAAGATGATTTGTCTCTGCTGACGCTGAGGAGGGTGGATTTTGTGCCCAACGTGGTGATGCGATTTCAAAACATTTAGAGACTGCACCGTCAGCTTTTCTGTCGACTTACCGTGCATCACATGCAGTTTGGCTCCCTAAAGGACGAAGTAGGAAGATTTTTTAAAATTTACATTTCAAGCATAAATGTGTTCCAGGCTCAAAGGGAAAGTGCTAATGTGCTGTAAGGACTTGAGAGTAATGACACAACAATGAGAGCCAGAGGCTTCCTACAAAAAGGCTTTCTTGGGGGCAGGGAATTCTGGGTAAATTTTCAGATGAGCGCTGACCTCTGACCTATGAGCTAAATGAGCGGCTAGCCTCTGAAATAAATCAAATGGCTGAGATGTCTTTGATCACTGTACTGTGAATACTTATACAGTTTACCCCCAATGCACATAATTAGCCTCTAATTAAATTTTTAATATGAATGTAAGAGTTCAGGCTCACATCAAACGATTTATGACTTTGATCAACATTTTTTGTTCCCTGAATTTAAACGTTTTTTTTTTTTACTTGGCTGAAATTCAAATATTTATTAACAAATATATTCTACATAGATCACAGAACTTAAGTGGCTGATTAACTGCAGTATAAAAATTTTAATGTCTTTTCTTGTAAGATCCCAAAAGACCCCCCTCCCCCCTCAAAAATAAATAATAACAACATCCTTCCTTTTTAAATTCAGGATTCCAACTCAATGGCAAAAAAGTCTCACTGGCTATGGATGTTGTTTGGAGCATTGGTTTTCCTGAAATAGGCAGGAAGTATTTGAATGAGGTTGCAATATATAACCATGCGCCAACTGCAGTGCACATATTGCGCATAATGTGCATCCTTTTTGACATCACTTCCTGTTTGTCTCTTCCGTGATAACAGCTATCCTTCTATCGGTGAACTAATTTGACCAAACTACAACAGCATGTTGTGACTCAGTTGCCTTCCTCTGAGTCAGCTGAGCTCTGCGTTACTATTTATGGGAGCCTAGGGAAGTGCTCTCTGAAAATATCAGTATTTTGCCTGTTACTGTTTAACATTAGAACTAACAGGAATTCAGTGGTCTTATTTGTTAAGTGCCTGAAATTGAACACCCTACTGATCGTGTTTAAACGTTGGTATGTCCAACAATATACTTTCCCAGGGTTTTTATTTCAGATGGACAGGCTTGATGGATTTTTAAAAAAGAGTCTAACCGCTCCACCCCCGTTGGAGTTAGGGGGTCTCATCCCGTTGGAAAGATTGTGTATAATACTCGTCAATCACACCGGCCAGACCCATAATTACTCCTGTGACCTTTGACCTCAGGGAGGGACCCACCAATGTGAGGAGTCCATTAGAGAGATGTCATAAATAGTATCGTTTACCACGGGAGAGGCCTGCTAATCCATCTTAGCTGCTCTGTGTGTCTGGTGCACATCTGCGGTCTGTCCCCAGAAGATACATAGTCATTATAAATGTTAATAGACCTTTACAGATCTGTGGAGTAGCTTGAGCCTTTGACACTTTTCTGAAGGGGAACCTTTCAAGAAATGCGGCAGTGTAAGACCAGGATTTCGAACCCTGGTGAGTCGGTATCTGAAGAATAGCTCACCGGTTGGTTTTCGACCTGCCGGGTGAAGGGCAAAAACAACAGTGCAAGTTTTTTTTTTTTTTGGAAACTGGCAAGTGTCTGTTCTGAAAGTTTTCACCTGGTGAAAGAGTTTTTTGTTGTTTGTCTGTTTGTTTGTTTCTTTGAATGTTGCTTGTCTTACTGTTGTTTTTGGCTTTGCTAAGATTTGAAGTGAGAAGATTCATGGTCCTGGATTTTAAAGCAGGTAAACCATAGTCATTTTACCGGAGTAGTGAAGACACTGGGCTTGTTAGCCAGGTTTTGGGTCAGTGCCTTCTCCTTTCAGTCAGTTCAGGAAATGAATGAAAAAAAGTAATTTAATTAATTGAAAATTCCTCGTGGAACTTAATAATCATTGAACAAATTGAATTTTACTACTTTCCCAAATTGGCTCCATCCCTGTTGTAATGCAAGCAAAAGTTTGGCTGCCCATTCACATTTCCACTGCTTAAAAGAAATCGGCCCGGTCTTCTGATCGAATGACTTGGTCACATGACTCAGAAAGAGCGGGAAGTGGTGACGCATGGGCTTGTAATGATCCGGCCGTCGTTGACACGGTCTGACAGTTAACAAAAGAAAACAGAACGGAGGAAACGCCATTCTTCTCCTGATGACTCACCATGTGTCATCCACCAATGAAAGATGCGCACGCTTATGAGGCAGATGTTCTGTGCATCCAGATGGGGGAGAAACCGATTAAAATGTCACTTCATCATGTTAATATTTGGTTGGTTGAAGAAGTCATTTGACCCTGCTCGTAAATCAGCTGAGAATTTTCAATTGTCTTCTAGTGAATCTTTAAACACTGAGAGACTGGTATATGGAGCTTGTTATGGAATGCCATTTTATACCGGGCATATCCGGAATTCTGCAGATGATTGTTTCAGTAATGGGGAGTAGAGACCTTCACTTCCAGCCAGTAGAATTAAGAAGTGGTCATGGGGGGATGGTAGAGGGTCAGATGGTCCCTCAGTAATTACATTTGGGGAGCCCCACTAATGTTCACGAGGACGATCAGTGATGTGCTTACCGTTAAACTTCCATTAGACGCTGAATCTCTAACAAGAGCCGGTCTTTGATAATAGCTAAAATAAGTCACCCTGTCAACAGGGAAGCAGCTTGTCAACGTCCCAACGTAGCGCAGGTGACGCAGTTAGCTGCCGTACTGTTGTTACCCAGTGTAGTGGTACCAGAAGCAATACCAGAGACGGTTTCCCATTAAATTTAAACAAGATGCTGTAAAGCACCATCTTGTCTGGAAAATTAGAGGGAAACACAACACTGATTACCTCGGGATAGAACCTGGCGGAGTGTAAAACGGGTAAAAGAGCAAACGCACAGTCATTTGGCAGGAAAATATTCCACAGCCCTAACAACTGACACAGACAAGAGTGAGTTGTGAGTTTGTGCTGCTTTGCAGTGACACTCCCCGTATCTGCAGATAGATATGCTAGCCATGGGCTGTAAATACAGACTACGGTAAATCCATTTTCAGTTCCAGCCCACCCTTGCCCCCCATTGCGAAGGCAAATTGATGCCCGTGCTCGCCTCTGAATCCCTGGCACGGCAGTGCTGTCACACCCTGTTAGGCTTCCAGCCTTGAACTGTTTCAGTTCCGGTGCTTGATAAGCAGAGCGAAGGCGCCGTAAACATGCTAAGGATAAAATGTGAACTCCGCGGAAGTCGCCCGCGATAAGAGAGCGAACTCAACAAAGCGAAACGAAGTGTGTGTATTTTACCTTTATGAAGTGCGAGATAACATAAAGCTGTTTCTCAGGACAAATAACCTGATCATCATGAGCACTTAAGCACGTAATAAGTAGTCTGGGGTGACTGCCAACAGGCACAATGGAAGAAGCATAGAGCCTAGGCTATGAATGTTGTGTGTCTTTACCTCGTCCAGGCAGTGGTGAGTTGAAGATAAATTTTGGTGTTTAATCAGAAGCACAGGTGCCTACACACTGCCGGTTCATTGCAGGGAAAAAGCTGTTGTTAATCTTGCTGCGGATACACCCTCTAATCAAGACAGAAACAAACCAAGTGCTGGATTACTCTTTTGCATTTGAAAGATATGTGTGCCGGTGTGTTTAACAGAACGTGTTCCCAGCCCACCGTTCTGGTACGAGTATGAAAGAGAGTGGATGGGGTTGGCGGACGACACTGTGGAGGAGAGATACAGGTGGATTAACACTGCTCAGGTGTGTGTGCCATGCCAGTATGTTCTATAGCTCCCCCTACTGTACTCACCTGGACTATTACAGGTGTGTAGAAAGGTGTAGGCTACTGTACATCCACTAATACATTGTCAGTATTTGAGTCATCCAGCCTGCTATTTTAATTGTTGTTTGTTCTCAAACATGCATGTTGTCCTCGTCGTCGTCATTGAAAAATTGTATGAATGTATGTATTTGTGAACCTTAAACCATCATGTCATAGTTCATAAAACAAGAACCACTCTTTATACAATAGTCTGGTCTTGCTTTAATGTGCATTAGACTGAAGCATAACATTTGGGGAATGATGTAGATTAATTTCACTGCCTGCTTTAGCATGTTTAAAGTGGTGATGACCAATCCAAAGTGGATTTATTTATTTCTCAGTGAAGGAAAGAATATTTTATTTCACTCTTGATGCCAGTCTTGTGATTTTATGCCAATGAGGAGTACATTTTTGTCGCTTTGTTGTTTAACACGTGCCATTGGCTCATGCTTTGGACTGAAGCCCGCTTTATTGGTCCCAGGGAAAGGTCACCACCGCTGTCTCATCCAATAAAATCCTGGTTTGATCACAGGAAGCACTGAATTTTTTCACCCCATAAGAAGAACTTTGCTCATATTTGTCTCTGCCATCATTCCAGTATAATCAATATAGTCCCTGCTAATGTCAGCATGCATACATTGTTGTACATTTTGTGCTGTTCCTCAGACAAAAAAACAAACAAAAAAACTCTTTCTCCAACCAATCACAGAACTTTAAGGGCTGTAATGGATTAAGCTTTGGACCAATGAAAACCTACCCGTGACACCTTTAATATGACAACAGTGTGGAGCAGTTGCCATGGCAGTTAATTCAAAACCAGATGATTATTAACTCAACCGTCAAGCGTCCTGTAGGTTTCCACTCCAACCCTAACAAAGCACCCCTCGTTCAACAGCTAGAGATCTTGTTCAGCTGCTAATTAGTTGAATCAGATGTGCCAAATTATGGCTGAAATGAAAAACTTCAGGATGGTAGATCTCTAGGAACAGAGTTGGTTACCACTGCCCTAAAATGACATTCACCTAAACAGTGACACAGCATCTTTTCAGGAGAGTGTATATTTCTGATGAATGAAATCCCATCTCTACCATCGCAGTTAGATACAACAGCTCCCTCTGCTGGAGACTACTGGTACCTGCATGTGCTAAGGCTGGCTGAACAGCGTCACCAGAGGTGAAGCTTCAGACACAAGTCATTTTAAAAAGCTGACGGTACGAAATTAGATTGTTTAAACTCATTACTGTCCCTTGTATCGTATCTGGGCAATTATAGCTTTAAATTACTAGCAGAGGGGGTTTGAACAATATTGAGCTACTGTCTGACCTAACACCTTGGCTTATTCATATTGCTAATGATAAGCTGAATCATAAACGCAGCCACTAAAGTCATTATGTGGTAGGACCCTTGACCCGAGGGCAAATGGGGGATCCAGAGACACTGGTTATTGGTAATGTATTCCGGGCGGTATAATTGGTTTTTATTTAATCAATAATGAGCTGTATTCAAATGATTCATTCTAATGAAGAAAGAAAGCGTCAGCACTGAGGAACTCTCAGGCAGATTGTGCTAAGTGTTTTCACCTGGGGATGTGTGGGGTTGCCATGTTTGCCTTGTGTCTCTTGTCATGTTGCTTTGGATGCTGAAATGGGGAGGGAGGGGTGGAAGGGGAATGTTTAGTAGACGGCTCACACCTGGCAACCTTCTCTCCCACTTTGCTGCTCTCAGATTCTCTCAAATGGTGTGTGTTATTATTGCAATTGAAAGACTTATCGAATTTATCATCGTATTCCACTTCAATCTAGGCGTACTGCTTTTTACCATGGGGGGATGTTTAGGTAGGGTGTCAGTTAGGTTACTGGGAATAATTGTTTTCTGTTAGCTGCTGTCTGAACTTTCTGCTCTGTGTGTACTGTAGGCACAAGCTGTTTAAGGAGACGTGATAAGTGAGGTTGGATGTAGCTGTGCTGTTCGGATTCACTGGTTTTCAGTGTCTTATTTACTGAACCCCCACACTTAGCACTTTATCGCACATTCAGGGCCAGGCCTTTGCAGGGAGTGGGTGGGGGTATGGGTGTGGATGTGTGTGCCGGTGTGGGGGTGGACAGGGTTGTAAGCACTCACAGGAGTGGATTCAGTAAAGAGGGAGCAAGGGCTCACAATGGTCAGGCACAAAGCTCTGGCAGATGGAGACTAGCTTGGAGCAGCTCCAAGAACTTTACAGGCTGCTCAGACTTTTACTGGCTCTAGTAAATGGGCGAGAACAGCGTCTTTTATTCTACCAAGATGCTCGCCTGTTTAATTATTGAAAACTAGGAAGCCGTGGCAAGCTAACGTACGGAGTTTCTTTAAAGTACCTCCCGCATATTCATGCAGGTGCTGTGTGGTAGCGGGCAGCTAATTGGCTAAAAAATGTTCTCTCCCTAATGTGTGGTGAGTGTTCTGGCGCAAAAAATGGCTGCCGTGCATCATGACCCAGGTGGGTGCTACACAGTGGAGGTGGATGAGGTGAGTTACCCACTCATCACTGTAAAGCACTTTGAGCATTCGGAAATGGTCCTGTATAAATGCAGTGTTTCGTTTCATTCATTCAGTTAGCAAACCTGACAGGTGAAATGGGGAATAGGCTAAACTCCACTGTAGTCTGTTCAGCTCCATCAGGTGATATCCAGCCATGCGATGCAGGACTCTCTCGGTTTGAGGATCTGATTAAAGCCGCCAGTGGTCTCTGGCGGATAACAAGAGCTAAATGCATCCCTTAGCTTATCGGCGGGTAATTCCAGAACATCTGGAGGGAAAATGGCTGCCATCTTTCTCACAAGACGGGCTCTGTTTCTCTTGGCTCATGGCTTAGCGCGTGCCAGTCATGGGTTTTCAGAGCTGATCTCAGCAGTGCATGTGACTTCTGTTTCTCTCTGACTTGCCACAACTGGCCTTTTTTGAAAGCACCAAACACCATGCATGGTGTAGGTTTTTTTGCTTCCTGGAGATCTATCGTCTTGTTGGTTTTAATTTTAACCCTAACAAAGCACACTGGATTCTACTAATTAGCAGCTCAACTGGCTGTTGAATGAGGTGTGCTTTGTTAGGGTTGGAGCGAAAATCTACAGGACGGTAGATCTTGAGAAACAGGGTCAGGCAAACGTGCTGGACATATCAAGTGGATTTGTAAATGGCTGTTTTGTCAAACCAAACATTTTCGTGTTTTCCTGGAACCCCTCTGCTGTAGCGGTCTGTGGAGTCTAATCCCTGCTTCACAGTATTTCTTCATGTGTAGCATCGCGGGCCACTCTGTGATTGGACAGTGGCAGGGTGGCATTTCCTCTCTTAAGTCCGTGAGCTAAGCGAGGCCCAGTGAAATATCTCTGCATCAAATCATATTAACTCTCGTTTTTGGATCAAGATTTTATTCACTTACTGTTCTTCTTTTGGCTGAGAGAATGCACGTCCCTGCTTTTTAAAATTTTTTTACTTTGAGTTAGCCTATCATGCCTGACATAACAGTTAATTGTCCAATCATGCGCTCTGTTTTGAACTGAGGCCTTTTTATAGTTCTTTTCCCTTTTTTTTTGGTCTTGCGTACTTTCTTTAGCATTGCATGGGTAGCAATGGCGCAGTACGGAAGGACGCTCTGGGCAGGTGGCTTATGGGCAGAGCTTCTGTCAGAAGCCCGCTGGAGCGATTGGACGGCAGCGATCCTGATGTCGAAGAAGTCGGACGCCTTTTAATTCACCTGCGCAAAGAGCCGTTCCTGTTGTGCTTCCACACACGGTTCGTTGGGTGTCATTCCAGCTGTGCTTGTCAGTAGCGAAGCGGGGGTGGTGGTGAGCGGGGGGGGGGGGGTGAACCGCTTCACCCTGGAACAAAGCCACTGTGCCAAGGAAGAGAAGTCCCATCTGTTACACCGTCAGTGGGGGTTTGAGCACAGTTCAGCCATCGTGGTTAAGGAGGGCCTCCACAGCGGAGTGAGAACAGTCTGTCTGCTAACGTGCGGTCCACACTGAGGCAGTCATTCCCAGCCGTTGGACATTGGCCTCCATATCTGGGCTTGGCAGAAGAAATATCAGTCAACATTTCGCCTCGTTTCTGAAGAAACTAGTTTCTTCAGAAACTTTGTTTTCATTTTGGTATAATTTGTATGTATATGCCTTTCAAAAAATGTGAGCAGTTTTCTCTGTACAGTGAACTCGCCTTTATGTTCTTAGTTCTTAGTCTTAAGGTCTTAGTTTAAGTACTCTTTGGTGCAGGATGAAATATTTCCAGCTCATCGATAACCGTGAGTGTTTTTCTGAAGCAGGAAACCTGCAAAATCATCTGCCATCAGCCAGGATCTCAGCACAGTGTAATTGGATATCAAATTAGTGTGCTATTGATTTGCAAAAACCACAGTGTATGTTTGAGCTTGAAGAAACACATCACTGCTCTCACCAACAAACTCTGAGCCAGCAAGGCACTCAAAAATGTTAACCTTTGAAGAACTTTGAAATAAATGCAAGATAAACATATTCTATAGGTCTCTGTCGTGCTAAAAGAAGCTTCACATTCTTCTCTGGACTCCTTCAGTCAGAAGAGCAGGAGGGACTCTGCACTGATTTGTGGGTCAAACATACCATTCACACCTTTTTTTTTTTTTTTAAAGGAACTTAAATAGACATTAACTGAGAAAGGAACAGCTTCAGCAGTTCCGCGAAGCCCCATACCAAAGAAAATTGCCCCAGATTTTGCTGGAATGCTGATTCGAGAGGAATTGACCCCAGCAATCAGATGCACGCTTGTTCAACCGACAAATCAGCTTTGCCGCTCTTGAAGATTTTCAGTTTGAACATGTTCAGTTTGAACATTTTGGTGAGAGGCTGTCGACTGATTGACTTACGCGGGGCAGACGAAGGAACCAGGAAAGTGTTCTCTTGGTCTGAAATCCATTTTAAGGGGTTTATTTAATTTAAGGATGTTTAAGAGCTACTAGGTTTTGCAAATGGCAGACATGTACATCAGCTGTTTTCTTTACTGTAAACGACAGTTGAATGTTTGTCTTTTGTGAAAGAAGAGAGGAGGGAAGCTATGTCATTGCGCTATGATACCATGCAAAATAGAGCGAACGGTGCTGCACGCTGTAGACGGGATAATGGGATTTTCAGCACGATGTTTCATTTCCTTGGAAAGAAAGCGAAAAAGGTTTGCCACAGCAAAACGCTTCCAGATTGCTGCACCTCCTGCCTGATTTTACGAATTTGGCTCCAGCTTAGGATTCACATTCAGGCCATGTGTCTCGCCTTGGGAACCTCTGTCTATCGCTCGCTGAACACAATCTCCAAACCCCCCCCCCCCCCCCCTCGCCATCCTGGCCTTAAAAGAAAAGAATAATTATGTCGTTCATTTGTTTCACAAGGCCGTCCCTCGTTACCCGTCAGGTTTATGTGCCATACGGATGACTGGAATGGCCTTAAATTAGGCAGCGGGTTTCTCTGGGGGAGGCGGCGAGCGTATTCCTACTTTGGCATGAATGAGTTTCTCTGGGAATTGTGCATCTCCACGCATCACGGTTCCTAGCAGTGTGGAAATGAGACATCGCATTTTCAACTCGCTGAGGTGCCCTCGATGTAAACAGTTTTATAGCAAATCTAATCTAGCCACCCTTTGAGAAGTTGGTGGCCAATCTTCCTGATTAAATTCGGTTGAATGGAGAAATCTGTTTACAAATGTAATGCTATCTCCTTATGTTTTTTAAAAAATATGTTTGTTTATTTGGCAGACAGGCTTATCCTTAGGGATCTACAGAGCTCTACGTGTCACAATACTGAACACAAGTGAGTTAGAAAGCAATTCTGATTGGTGTCGTTAGTCCATTCCACCACTGGGGCCACCATAGTATAAAATGGGCTGATATTTATCATGGTCTCTTGCATTGGAGATCCACTGGAAGAGCAGCACAAGGGAAATGATGGACTATAGAGGGAAATGATAAGAAATATTTGAGTTGTGTGGGTGAGGGCCCACTATGCAAGCAGTTGATGGAATTTACATGAGCATCTTTTTTGTGAAGTTTCTCTCCAACATTTTTCCAATTTTTAATCACCCGCAAGTGCAAAATGAATGTAAATGCTGTCATTGCAGTTTAATATTTTTACAGCAAATAAAATTGATTTACTGTATGATATGTAATGGGGTTGTG